>BRZY01000002.1:45512261-46762261 GCA_030159175.1 Glycyrrhiza uralensis | reverse complement strand
AGAACCATGATTGGATTCACTATGGGCTTAATTGTGTCCCCCTCTAAACCTTTTGCACCGATTGATTCACCTATTCACTTTAACACCTAATGGAAATGACATTGCATGCATGCATAGAGAAGACTAGCTAGTGTGAAAGAGGAAAGAAGAAGAAGAGTGGCGAATTGGAGAGGGACAGCGAGCTAGGTGTGAGTGTGAGAGAGAAAAACTCAGAAAATCTCCAGCTTAGGGTCTCGACTCTCGCGTGATGTCATCGTGCATGTTCTTTAATTAACGGTTTGTTATTTCTTTGAAAAATGATTCTTAAACCACTCAAATCCAATATACATAAGAGAAACACAGGAGGAACAGAAGAGAGATTAGTGATAGATGTAATAAATTAATTAATTATGTAAGAAGAAAAGAGATAGAAAGAGATGGGGTCTTGGATAAGTATTGGAAATTGAGGGGTGTTTAAAAATAATAATTGTATTTCTTTTCCTTTTTTGTTTAAATAAAAAATGTTTTTAATTAAATAAATAAATTAGGAAAAAAAGTCTAATACACACCAGAGAAATATAGGAATAGAAGAGAGATTAGTGATAAATGAATGATGTAACAAAAAGAAAAAGATAGAAAGAGATGAGGGTGTTGGATGAGTGTTGAAAACTGAGGATATTTAAAAATCATAATTGTATTTCTTTTTCCATTTGTGTTGAAATGAAAAATGCTTTTATTAAATAAATTAATAAATTAGGAAAAACAAATGATGGTGATGTGTGTCCCAACCAAAATCTACTTTTCTTATATAATAATTGAAGTAACGATCGATGAGTGTTATTAACACACTCTTTTCAATAAATTCTCCATGATTGGTTGAAATTATGTGGGTCTCATATCCTATTTAATTAGTGGAACTCATTCCCAAAGTGGTGAGTCCCATATGAATTTCAATCAATCATAAAGAGTGTGTTGCTAGCATTTTTCTTGGAGTAATGTTTTATTTAATGATACTTAAAAGCTTACAATTATAAGATATCATAATTTTTATTTAATTTGATTATTACAAGTTCAACCATGTAATCATGGTTAACCCATTAAACCTTGAATCAAATGCTTTTACTGGCTCAATTATCGATCTTATTTTAAGAACATATATACATACAAGTGAGATGTAATTAAGCTTATAAAAAAAAGTGAGATGTAATCAAAAAAAGTGGTGTGAATAAATTACTTATGTTTGCATGAATTAGAGAAAGCAGCGGGGGAACGTATACCTGGGAATAATTAATAGGAAGCATGAGATGGGTAGGAGAAAGAGGAGGCTCTATATTTAAATCGAAATCTATATTTAAATCGAAATCTCTTATCTCCTTAGTGCTCCGTTTGGCAGATAAATCAATCAAGCCTACTCCGTCAGAATTCGACAATATTGGGATTTCACTGTTGTTGTTGTTGTTATCGTCGTTGTTCCTGTTTTCCATTGTAGAAAAATTGGATTGGATTTTCCTAGTGGTGGGTTTCAGCTCCTCCTGTCTAGAAGTGAAAAGCTGATCAAATTTGGCTTTTGGTAAATAGAATTTGGATACAGAAAATGAAAAAATGCACCCCTTATTTAAAAGAAAAGGGGAAGACACTATACCACTAACAACTGTAGTACAGCTATACCCAAAACGAGTAACACTATAAGGAAAATGATTACTATACTTGTGTATATAATAATATAAGCTGCCACATGACCACATCGTATAGGAGGAGGAGAGAGGGGGAAGAATCTGATCAAGAATTAAAATTAATTATTATCAAATTTAAATCAAATGGAAAATTATATGTGCTTATCAAAAAAAAATTGATTTATAAGGTAACATATATAAGCTTATATCATTATCCATAATAAAATAATAGAACAGTGTTATTGTTAGTAAACTAGTAGTTATTAAATATTTTTTATTTCTTTTTTTATACAATTTTTTTAAAATTCTGAATACACCATCCCCATATTGCTCCATACCATAAATAACGGGCACAGTCTAAATACGTGAAATTAAGCCGCCCACTCAATGTTTATATTTCTTAATTACTAAGATTACCTGGTAGAATATAATGCATATATATATAATATTATAAAAAAAGAATTAATGTTGTAATAAAAAAAGAATTAATGCATATATAGAATATGAAAATAAGATTTATTATCGTAATTAATTAAATATTAACATTTATTTAGATATAAGGTAATATGTAAATGTGTGTAGGTATCTGCAACAAAACCAACTGAGGTTGGCGTGAGTGGTTAAGGCTTCTCGCCCCTTAACCAAGGTCTCGGGTTCGAGCCTTGGATATGGAAAAAATCTCAGCTGGGAGGGATGCCACCCATTAGAGGTGCCGAACAAACTCCCGCGGGAGATTAGTCCCCGTCGTATAGGCGGTGGGATACTTCTCGAAGTAGAAGAAAAAAAGGTATCTGCAACAAATGACACATCAGAAATCTACCCACCCGCCACATAACCAATTTTCATGTTTTGGTAAACCCCAAGTAAAAAATATATATATATATGATTTCCCTTGCATTTCATCAAGTCACCATCCATTTTCTATCTTCACTCATTCTTATATTACCTACCACTCACGACCTTTTTCATGTTTCCTCCATGTACCACTTGCTACACTCCTCGTTTTCTACTCGAACAGATAATTACCAAACACAAATGGAAGGCGTTTTACTATATCCATTATTTGACCTTCTTGATAAAATGTTTCTTTAAAAAAACCAAAAAAAAGTAAACAAAATAAACAAGGAAATAAATCCAACTAAGGAATTATACTCGTCCTTAGCAATTTACATTAAATAGACTTAAACATATTTTTTAATTTTAATTAAGAACAATATATTTTTTGAAATTAGTCTCTATTTAATTTTTTGTCCATATATTTAATAAAAATAGAATCTTTTTTAGTTCTTATCTGGGACTAAAAACACAAGATGTTTTTACAGACTAAAATAATATTATATTTGTTAAATGCAAAAAATTTAAATAAGAAATAAATAAAGATTAATTTAAAAATACCATTTTTCAGTGATAAAAACATATTAAAAATTATTAACTAAAAATGATATTAAAGCATTTATTATGAAATATGTAAAAAAGACATTATTATTAGCATGAGATTATTTTATACCAACTAATTTATTAAGAACGTATTTTTATAACGAAATGCAATTAAATTCAAAACATGTATGTCTAATTCAGTCAATTCACACTACTAGCTGTAATCCAAAAAAAAATAAACGAAAGCAATTTTTTATTAGAAAAAATTACAGTATTCATATTTAGAAAATATTTAGAAGCAATAGAGCTATAATATTTGAAACTGATTATGGTGGATTTGGTCTCTGATTGTTGCGCTAGGGTTGCTCCGTCAGGAGGATGTAATTGGGGGTGGTGTGCCCCGTGTCGTTGGGTAGTGTCCTTTGTCGTTTTTTTCCCTTCTCAGCAAAAAGAAATAAAAAAAGTAACTGATTATGTGATTGACACTAGTCATTATTTTTTTTAAGGCAAAAAACATGTATATTTTCTTTTGTATGTTGATTAGTAATTATAACGAGTTAGTGAAGGAGAAAAGTTTGATTTCAAATATTCTAACTTATACACGTTTATTTATATTATCTTATGTCCATTGACTCAATTAAGTGAGAGTAAAAAATATTTATATATTAATAATTAAAGGGTAGATACGTCTTTAACCCATATACAACAAACAAAAACGTCACAAAGATCTAAAACCAATCCAACTGTAGCCATATCAGATGTTCCTTTGTTTTGCTAAAATGTATGAAAAAAATAGTAAAAAAATTGTTACTGACAACACAAAAAACCACACAGTCCAGCAAACAATGAGACATTTTGTGTCTCAAGGACAAACGTATCTAAAAAAAAAATACTCTTCTTTATTTTTTAAATAAATATCTCCTCTCTCTTCGCTCTACCTACATAGAAAATCAACGCAAATATATGAATGCTTTATGGTTTTATATATATTATTCAACATTATGCACGACGTTGGCCATGAGATTTTGGAAATCCTTTACGAACTTAAAAAATGTTGCCTTCATAATAATTTGAATATTATTATCCTAACATTTTTTGCTACAAAATCATAATTCAATTCATAATCAATGATTTTAAAAAAAATAATTTTTGAATCAAAGTAAAACTATTAAATCTATTTCGTGAGATAGTAGATCACAAGTAAGATTTTTTGACAATTTTAATTTAGAAAATATTCTCTAAATAGATGCAACAATAATAGTGATAGTTAATATTATTTCATAAACTATGTATGCATTCATTAGGAAATTAAACAAGTAAGACCCTAAAATTATTCTATAATAAGTAAAATTTTATATATTGGTGCCCCTCTAACAATGGGGTCATGTGTAGTCACTCCTCTTGTGTATGCTCAAGGCTACCACTAATTATGCATGTCATATTATATATATATATATATATATAATATCGCTTATCATCAAGGGGTGTTAACTCATATAATAGAGCTTATCATTTGTAACTTTCGACACTCAAGTTCGAATTCTCCTTCCCTGTCTATAGGATTGATATACACCATATTAAAAGAAACATAAACAACCACAATTGTTAATGTCAAAAACTAAATCATCACTATTTTAGATGGAATGTCAAAATCTCCTATATTAGCAATACTAGTGAAATACACACTCAAAAATTAAAAAAATGAATTAATATTGGATTTGAAAAATAAAATATTATTGAAAATCCAAAATCCAAACTTTTAAATATATATAATTTAAGATTTGAAAAAAGTCTGAATTATATATTAATAAATTATTTCCATGAAAAATGTTAATGAATATCAAAATATTGAATAGTTTGAAGAACTTTGATATTGCAAAAATTTAAAATTTTCAATCATGAAATTAAAAGATTATTCCCATAATTTTTCCTAGCCATCCTTTAAGATACTGTAGGTGAAGACAAAAAAAAATACAATTTAAAACACCACCAGTAAGACACATACGTACATTGATCATCCTACATTTTAGTGGTGTCAAATTGACAAATTCAATCCCAAGCCTTCTATTATCTTGAAATGCATGCAACGTGCGAACAGGAAATTGGTGTATTAATTAATTATATCTTTTTCCCTTCCAACCATCGGCTATAAAAATCAAGTGCCTCCCGTGGCTTATATTCCGGAACAGAGTGTCCAGCTCCCTGCGCACCATTAATTAATCCAACCAATCAAAAAAATTTACATCAATTAATTTCAATAACTAAGTTAAAATATTTGAATTTTATGATTCCCCTTGACAGTGAGGAAGGTAAGTTGGTGATCGTGTGCTTGCAAGTACCTGCAGCATATGCATGAAATATAAGAACACAACTAGTTATGTTATGATATTCACGCAAATTAAAACCATACATATTTTATTTAGTATTTTTTTTAAACTTCCATTAGAGCCTTTGGCCCCGGTTTGTGGCCTAATCACACTTAAAATTTCTTGAACTTTAGTTTTCTCATCCACTTAAACTCAGTGTGAACTACCAGTTTTGTTCTTTTCATATAGCTAAATCTGGACATATTTTGTGCTTTGATTTAATTATTTTTTTAATAAATTTTATGTTTAATTATAAAAATATATATGTGTTACTAACTGAGTCATACCCATCGTATTATATATTTTTATTTAGTATTAGGTTGCTAGATATATATTAATAGGGCAGAGAAAATCAACGTACCCAGCAACTTGGTCATGAGAGATCCAGGGCCTCCATTCATCTACAATCTTATATCCCAGAGATCGAGTTCACGCCTCATGACTTCCGGTAAATGGCACACACATATCATGGTCGCCACTGCCATGCCATGAATATCCATGATCATATATATATGAAACAAGAAATTAAACAATATTTGTACGTGTGTGTGCCTTCAAAAAAAATAAAGTTATTTAAGATCCAATATTAATGATCCAAATTCAATTGTTATGTATGGTTGAACACACCTGTAAATAAGTGCTCGATAGCGCAGCTGCTTGGTTAGTTTTTTGTGGTAAGGGATCATGCTTCCAACATTGTAAGTGTAGTTTATCCTATCAGTGCATAATTCCCACGGACCCGCCACATGTTTCTGCCATGCGGTTAATTAAATTGAAACAATTTCATTAATTATCACCTCAACTAATTAATATTAATTATTATAATTAGTAAAATTATACTCAATTACCTGCTCAGCATGAATGGCTTTCCTGACTTCTTCGTTGTTTAGCCATGAACTTGCCACGTCATCAGTCTGCTCTTCGCCAAATCAAACATCTTGATCAATTAGTTACATCATTTCATAAATTATCACATATACATTATATATATATTAACTATTAGCTAGCAAGTTTCATCATGCATGTCTTTGTCCCGTCATTCACATTTTAAAATTAGCAAGATGTATTCTTAATTTAAATTATATATCATTCATTAATTAAGAAATATCGATCGGCATTTTGTTTGTATTGTATAGTACATGAATGAATATGGATGATTGATAACACTAATTACATTACAAGGTACAGTGTCAGCCAGTTTGGGCCATAATGGAAGGAGTGATGGTCGAAGGGGCCAAGCTCGACCAAACATCCTCTTTCTCACAGGAAGAGGCCTATAATTGGTAGCCCCTAATCGTTGGAAACTCAATAGGGGCCTATTGGTAGCATGGGCCTATTGTATAGTACACGTTAAGCCCATCAATAGCCTGATATTATTCCAATACCAAGTCCAGTCCCATCATATTAATTCATACGCATTATCACATCATTTAATTATCCAAAGTTTTTTGACCAAAAAAAAATAAAAATTATCCAAAGTTTATATTGATATGTATTCACATCATCATTTCACCCTGTTAACCTTTTCGAGGTTCTTGCAGCACCTGTTACTATTCGCGTCTACACAACCGTAGTACTTTCCTTTGCAAGTAGCTTTTACATCCTGCAAATTAGTTCATTATTATACACTAAAGTACACTCCATCGCCAATATAATAATGATATGCAAATTAATTATAATCAACTAAAGTTGTCTTCAGGATAAATAATAATATTTGACATTTATAAAAATAAACTATTGTAACCTTCGTCGGATATGAGACCCATTCCGTGCACAAATGGTACAAGAGCATTGCCGTCAAATATTATTTTGTCCGTGACACCATTTCCAATTATGTAACCCTACACACGAAAGAAAATTAAGTCAACTATAATTTTCTATTCTTTGCCAATTTAAAGTAAATTCGTTATAGCTTTTAAGTACCTTAAAATTGATCAGCGGTTTAGGACCACCCTTGATTCCTGGCATGGTATATCAACGATTTGTCACAATTTCATTTCATTCATTCTAACAAGTAATCTTATATAAAAATAAAAATAAAACATAACAAGACTACTGGAACTAAATAAAATTAAAAACCCACATATTAATGTCGATACCTTTAACTATTTCATGAGCTAGAGTGGGCACATTTACTCCAGCATAAGATTCCCCAGAAATATAAAATGGATTATCAAGGAATTCAGGGAACTGCTCAAACCACTGCCAAGGGAAAAAAAAGATTGTTAGTATATTCGTTACTTTTTCCTGTTCAAATCTTTAGTTGTTTAAGGTTTTGACACATAGATTAAGAAATAATTAATTGAATAAATTTTAGAGTAAAATGATCCTATTTATTATTCATCATTCTCCACTATCCTAATTATTTCTTCACTCAAAACTTATTAACCATATTAAGGGTATAGTTGAAAAAATGTGATAAATTATTTCTTAAAGTTTTAAAACAACTAAAGTTTTAGAACAAAAATAAAAAGCTAAAACCACCAAAGATTTAGACAGGAGGGAGTAGTATTTATTTGCTTACACGATGCATTTGCAATGGGATGGGAATGTGCAACTCTCCCTCGGGTTAATTAATTTAATTGATATATCTTGCTTCAAGTTCAAATGAAAAATGATATACTACACTGGAATTATATTATATATACCTTTAATAGGAAGGCATGGGTATCAGATGCAGTTTGAAGGTCCCCCGTATTGTATTTGCTCGAGTTCTTGGAGTAAGAGAGGCCAACCCCCACAGGAGAATCCAAGTAAATAACGCAGGAAACCTGAAGTAATTAATTAATTAAGATCATTTTTTTAAGAGCGCATTCAAATATACTTAATTATTTTTAATATTTATAAATAAATTCTTAAAATTAGGAAAGATAAAATATAAAATTACGAACTATTATTAAAAATATTGTAACGTTTAATATATTAATAATATTAAATATTATATTTTCAATAAAAAAATCAGCATTTTTAAAACCACTGTTAATATTTGTCTCACTGCTATTGCAAGAGTTAGCATTAATCATTAAATTATGCAGGGATGAATACGCGCGTACTGAAAAAAATAAGTCTTAGAGCTAGCTATAGATGTGATCTAACTACTACTACTACAAAAAAAAAAAAAAGAGAGACTATAAATGCATAATAAAGTCTTTAATTTATTTTTATGATTTGCAATTTTGCAGAGTGATTCTTAACCTTAGACCAGCTGTACGGATTGACATGTAAAATGGGCAGACTCCCTGTCTTTTTTGCTGGCTCAAAGTTGAATGGCCCTGCATCCATGTATCATTCCCAACATTATACATACATACATACATACATACATACATACATGCCGTACCCATCATTCATACTATTAAAATTATAAAAATATATTGATGAGAGCAATACAGAATATTGAGTAGCATTAGCATACATACCATGCTCATAAACGAAGCCATCGAAGCTGGAGCACCCAGGTCCCCCGTTCAACCATACAACAACTGGATCCTTCCCTGGATTTCTTTCCGAACTTACAAAGTAGTAGAATAGATTCTTCCCATTCTCACCATTTCCATCAACACTTACATATCTGAAACCAATAATTAACTAATTGTTTTGTGTGGGATCATATAATCCGAAAAATTTGGCACAAAAAATCAACGAATTTTGATTGACCAGTCACGCGAAAGCCGTATTAAGAGAATCAGGAAAGGGAATTGAACCATACGAGGAGAAGCAATACTTAGAATGCCACATCAATTCGTACAAATTTCGTGTCAATAATATTCTTACTGTACGCATTTCGATCGCTATATGATTTTATGAATGCATTAATGATGAATTGATATCAATGAGGTAATTAAAAAAATAAAAGAAATACATACATCATCCTCTTGGGTACTTTCACAAATTAATGACTTTCGTAATCATGAATAGTAAATAACAACAACATCATACCTTATCACATTAAGTGAGATTAATGGCTATGTGAGTTACTCGACGTCATAGTTGTTTGTCATAAATCGTATTTTTAGTGAAACATTTAAAAAAATAAATAATATATTGCATACACCCAGAGTAGTGTTTGGATGGTAAAGTGCCCTGAAAGCCAGGAAGTTTTGTGATAAGAGAGGCAGGAGGGGCAGCTTCAATATAGATATTCCAACAAGGACCGATTAAACCATGCAGAGTTATATAGCGACGCCCAGTAGCAAATTGTGGTGGGTCATCCTCATTCCCTCTTACAAAAATTCCGTCTCCAAAGGACAAAGGTGCTAGATGGATAATTGACAAAACACTGATGTTGTCAAAACGTACGTGACTACAGAAGATATAAATCGGTGTTTACACTTTTTCTGGTCAACAATAGGTGTTTACACTTACATACATGTATAGATAAAATTGAGCACATTCTTTTGCTTAGAGCCAAATAAATTCATTGAAAAAAATGGAGCGATATAACTAAAACACAATAATTGTGCTCAAGTCGAGCACCATGACATGTCATTTATTTTTATTTTTTGACATTGCACCATAAGATGTCTAGATCCAAGAAAAGTGTGAAGAGATTGAGCACGTAAGACATATAGAAAAAGTTTATTATAGTATTTTCCTTTTTCCTTAAAATGTCATTTAAGGTATTAGTATACACTGAGAAATATAATTAATTAAATATATCCTTATTTATATTAAAAAATATTTTTTCTTTATCTCTTTAATATATTATTTCTATGCAATAGCTATTTCTCTCAATAATAATCAAGTGAATATAAAGATATAATTGACAAATAGTTTATACATAATAAATTACAATTATTTATATTCTTTGATTTAATAATTATGTTCTTTCCTTATTTTAAGAATCTATAAATATTTAAATTAAGAAATTCATATCTTACTAAAATTATATATGTATATATTTAGAAACAAACAGGCTCTAAATGATTCGTTTGGTTTGGAGACTGATAAAGGCATCAGACTAACACATTGCTATTGCTACAACAAAATCATATTATTTAACTAATTTTTGTATCAACAGCAATATTCGCCCGCATAAAAAGTCAAGGCAAGACAATGCATTTACTATAAAATCAATCATACACCTTCATTATTTAGAAAATAACAAATGTTACAGAAAAAAAAAATAACACTTAAAGAATTCGTCCCTTTCTCAATTATATCTATACGAGAAATGGTTAAAATATACCATATCGAGCACACTGCACACCTTATCATTCAAGGAATTATGGTACAACAAAATCGAATGAATGCCATAACCCTATCAAAACCTAGTTAATAAAACTGTTTAGCATGGCAGTTAGCAACAAAAAGAATGTCAATATTCTACCAATTAAAAAGGTATAAGCTGAAGAAAGATTGTGTGCACCCACTGTATGTACTATTCCAGTCGTTTCATCTTTCACTTTAATGCTTGAAGAGCCTAAACAATAACACAATGCTAAGAAAGTTATTCCAGCATACAACAATATCAACAAATTTAACCCTAAAAACCAATAGAAATCAACCATAAGAGTTATGTGGATTAGGTAGCTACAATAGATGAAGCTTCATTTGGTCTAGATCTGGAGTAGGTATGGACTAGGAATCATGAAATTGATTCAAATTAAAGAGGACTATAAGGAAATGATCTGAAGTGATATGAACTTGATGTAAAATTGGACTAATTCTGCATATTAATATGCAACGGGGATTATATTAAACCATACAACAGAGTAGGAAACAAAAAATTATGAAAGGCTACTTGGTACTCACAATTGTATTCAGTCCATCCAATAGCCATATTCTCAAGATCATATATGATTAGTTTGTTTGATAGCGCCAAATCTGCAATCGAAAATAATTCAAAGTTAATAAATGATGTTGACATTCAACATTTGTTAGCAGTGATTTCCAAAATGAATGCATCAGTTACACACCCACGCACACATGGCACAAGAGAGCCGATAAGCTCAAGGTTTAAATGTTAGTATACAAAAGTTTTTAAATCAACACAAATGCCTAAATAGTTTAAAAGCTAAGATGAACACATATCAATGTTGGAATTATAGGTCTTTGGTCAAGGAAGAAAAAAAGAGAAGAGCTAACAATAATAACACTGAATATACTATTGATAGAATATACTAATAATAATTAGGTCAAGTACCAGTACAACTACTACAAGCCCAAGCACACTAAGAATAAGACTAATAATCTAATAACCCTAATATCTTAACAATCAGAAACAAACTCAATTGGTTACTTGCACAAAATGTGCCTTCTATAAACTCATACTATGTAAGAAGTCACTGGATTAATTTATAAGTGATGTTTAATTCTATATTGTACCTCCAAGAAGGGTCATGTCCTTTCCATTCTTAGTTTCTGCTGCACTTCTCTGCCAGCCAATACACCAGACACCACCCTGGGGGACAGTAATAAAGGACAAAATAATATTGTGAAACATCATAATTAAATACCAGTAACAACTTTAATGAAATGAGTAATGAGGTAAGATAAATTGAGAAGATACATAATATATCAGTGAAATCCTCCAGATCACCAGATGGCAATTTAAACCACATTATAGCCAATAGATAGATAATCAGACCCTTTAATTTAAATGTCCTAAGGATATTATATGTGGCGCTTTATAAGCATGTATGATAAGAAACACAGAACACCTGGGTACATTTCAGAGAGGGAGAAATCAGTTCTGACAACTGGTTAAACTTAGATGGCCTAAAAAACATATTTGTCATTTCAGTACTTGAGTATCTAGCATCCACAAAGCTTCTCAATTTAGAAGCTGGGTACATCTACAATAAATAGGGAAGTTAGTTCCTACTCACATTATACTGGAACAAGTAATTATGAGGATAAACAGTGAGAGAAAGAGAATCCTCAAAATGTAGCTTGACAGCTGGAAATCCGTCATCAACACTGCAAGATTACAATGGTCAACAAATTAAGGGATGCATATGTCAAACCATCAAGTGCATTGTTGCCTTCTTGAACTAATGAAATATAACTTCCAAAAAGTAAAACACATTTTAATTACCAAACCATCATTTGAACAATTCTTACCCAGTTAAAATTTTAAAGAACCACATCGAACAGAACATTCTTTTGTAATATAATAATTATCATTTGCATATGCAACAACAAAAAGTTTACATATTTATAGTCTACTTAAAATGATCATATATACTATCTGTAAATAACCATCCAACATTCCAACCCAATCAACAGAAGCCCAAAAAAGAAGGACAAAAAAGGACTGCAAAGGGGGATTGGCATACCCTCTGTCTGTTTGATAAAGTCCTGAATCTCCTGATAGAAGCTAATAATTTCGTTTTGTCAAGAGGCTAATCAGTAATTTTAAAGTCAACAGATTGATTTATGTTAAAGCTCCATCCTTGCTCAATCTCTGTTATCTTAACTGAATCCTACTTGCCACTGTCATATGTCCTTTATTTTATCACATTCTTTTTCCTCATGCAGGTTTCAGAATATTGGATTACTAATATTATCAAAACAGCAATAGAAAATATTTGAGAAGATATAATTAAACAGAAATATGATGTTGTCACCATACCCAATGGGATAAGCAACCAAGAAAATAAATCTAGTATCTCTGATAAATTATCTGATATCCCAAGTAAATAAGAAAACAATGATGAATCAACAAATAGGACATCACACCTTAATATTAGCAAACAATCATAATTCTGAATATAACAGAGAAATGTGAAATTTCAATAAAAGAATGTCACAGCGATAAGTGTCGTACTTTCCAGTATACTGAAAACAAATAAATTGTTGCTCAACATTATATAATTTCAGTCCAGGTTGCCGAGCCAAAACCTATCATAAAGAACAATCATAAGTACTCAAGCAGAAATATTGACTGAACTAATCTTTTATAAATACATTTACCTTTGGAATCATTTGGTCATAAACTATGCTAGGAAGATAAGCCAAGGTTGTTCCACTATCTATTACTGTCCCCTTACCATTTCCAGAATCAAATATATCTGATGGAAGCTGTAGAACATCACCATCAACCTCAATATTCTTCAAAACCACATTGTAATGTGCCCTACAATAGTCAACAGACTACAGTTATGCATAATTTCAATCCCAAGACCTGAACTGGATAATTTCATGGAAAGTCTTTACAGCTTAAACAAGAGGTCTCGTATATACCTTCATGAAAAATGAAGGGTTAAAAGCAACAAAAACAGGAAGAAAAAAAAGAGTAAGCGATACCTTCATTCTTTGGCCTGTGGGACTTATTTACCCATCTAGTGGACCGTAAAAAATCATAATTATCACTACTAGCTAGAGAGATAGAGATGTAATTTCATATCGGTGAGTCTTTACAATTTTAAAATTGAAATAAGCCCAACAAGATCCAATAAGGGGTGAAAAAAGAAAAGAAAAAACTTGAAAAGGTTGATTAGCATATCACACCTATGCTAATGATATTGATTTAAAGCAAGATATTTGATGGTAATATACAATAAAAATCCACTAGATATAATTAGTGTGAATGTTTTATTGCTATCATATCAAGCATTTACAACTTAGTCTTTAACATTTTTATTACTTCATTTTACAAATTGTTTAAATAATAAAATAAATGTATTAGCATTACATTAGTTGTTTGAATATAATACACTTGTCCAGATGGATATAAAAAAGCATGGAGATCCAATACTCTAACACCCAACAGTGGTTGGTCGCAATAGAAGTGGACTGTGAACCCAGGCAAACTTTACGTGCAATATCAAGGGTATGAATTCCGGCGTCACCCTCTGAGGAGGGCTTTACCTAACTACCACTCCTGGCCCAAGGATTAATCCCACAGCTATGCCTATGCTTGTGAGCATTCTCGGTCAAAGAGCAAAAGAAACCCAATACTCTATATTTCCTTCAGCTAATATTAAGTATTGCTCCCTACGTCAACTGCATATCAATGCAGACAACTGAAAATACTGTGATAATGAAATGAGTTTATGTGATGATATTTCATTATTGATAGTTCTGGGATTGCGTGACTGCCAATTTTTCCCTTGGATTTACATGATAACCAATATTAAGGCATGGAACAAAAGACTAAGTTAATGCACATACATATTTGGTACCAATGGAGTTGTATTGACTTTTGGTTCCACCACTTCCCCTATGGCAAATATTCCACCACCACGATTAGTGTCAAGGCAGTGTGAAAATATTTTTTTCACCTTTCCAGATGCAGCAAGCTGTGAAAGCACAGAGGAATTTGCTTGTCCAAAACCAATTATTCCATCGAGTGCTTCTTCAGAAGATGAACCCAATGTCCCAGATTGTACAGCACCACACCTGCCAGTAAGAGAATACCCAGACACAGAACCGGGGAAAAAGGTTAAACCAGTAACTTTTTTCTTCAATTTTTTATCAGCCAAGGAAGCTGAATATTTCTAAATTCAAATGACCCCCCACTAGAATCATGGAACCAGAAAACAGTTAACCCGAGAAAAAAATGATGAGAATTTTGTTTACAACCAGGATAATTCTGTCATGAGAAACAAGAACAAGAACCTCTCCAATCCAATTCAACAACATTGACACAGCAGACATGATTGGCCTGAAAACTGAACAACACATACATAACACAATGTGAATTGTGAACTAATAGTAATAGTAATCATTCTCACCCAAAAATGATGCTGCTATTTTGCGGTGCGGTACGGAGATTGCCATTGACGCGGCTAAAAGTAAGATAATCCATGACATAGTATCCAGAGGTTGCACTTCCATCCCCATAAGTTATGCTATAGGGGCAGGGAATCTCAGCCTTGCAACCGGGAATTGGACCATCATAAGTGGAGGAGCAAAAATCATGGTCACAAGAAATGAGCTCCGAGGTTTCGGATCCCTTTGGGTCATAGAGAGTCAAGTCTATCTGTTGTAACGGGAAATTCAAATTCAACAAGGGGATCAGGTCAACATAACTTTGACTTCATAATCACATGATCACTACATAGAAACCGTGAAAGTGCAGAGTAAGGGAAAATTGTTAGATAGATAGATACATACACCGAGATCACTTTTCCTGGGACATCTTGAGCACTCAACACAATTCACCCACAGAATGTCACTTCCTGTGTCAACTTGAACATAGTAGTCCTTCGGAGGGGAGCCAATCCCGAGTTTAGTGAAATATAAACTAAATCAAATTAAGTAAGCAGATAAATATTAAATGTCCAATACTCCTAATTCATATAACTCAAGTTAAACTGAATTGAATTAAACACGAACGAACCCAGTTTTAGTTGGGAGACCGTTGCCGCCAAGGTTGAGATCCACAGTTGAAAGAAGTCTACCTCGACGACGAGCGTCGTGAGCTTTGATTCCGTTTAAGCTTGTTTTCCGACGCTCCACCGGGAACACTAAATTCCCATTCGCAACGCTGAAGATTTCCATAGCTATTATCAATAAAACTCTCAGATCCATCAATTCAGTGGCCTTCCTTGCTACCTTCAATTCAACTCAAATGAATAAAAATGATAATAACAATAAGAATAGAGCGAAAAAAGATCCAGCACAGCTCAAACTCGATTCAACTAATGGTTTTTTTTTATTTTGCTTTTTGGGATAACAATTCCCTACCCAGTTGGTTAGTCAATGGGGTCACGGAGAATGAAGGAAACAAACATGAAACAAACAAACGACTGGAAAATAAACTGACAAACAGTAAACTGAGAAGGAATTAATATTTTGCTATTTCGACGGCAAACGACACGTCTTGTACTCGTTTTGAGAATTAGCAGCACGCGTCTGTTTTTTGCGGCTTCATGCTTTTGGAATTTTTTGAGTTAAGGAGTTTCTTTCATGTGGCCCCATCATTGCCATCCTTGGGAATTACTACCAAGTTTAATTATTTTATCAAGTCTGATTTAATTTTTCACATTAGTCTTGCTGGTAAGACTAGGACGATTTATTAATAATTACTCCTTTCATTTTAAAATGATAATCCACTTTAATAACAATGTAACACTAACATGAGACTATTATGAGTATTTTTTATAATTTTGGGTATTGTTTTTCTTTTGCAGAGGATTGTATATTGTATATTCTATTTAGATTAGATTAGATTTAGATTTTTTGTATTTGTATACTGTTTAAGAACTGTGTCGACCCTATTAGGAAAAATTTGATTTTATTTGACCTCTGTGTGAGGGTCATGTTTTTGTAATTATATGTCTTTGGAAAAATTTTGAGATATCTATATTTTAAGAGAAAAATTGCCAAAATTTACGGGGTGTTTTTTTTCCTTCTGAAAACAAATATTGAATGGGTTTTTTTATTCCTGGCAGAACATAACCCGTTCTATCCCCAACCAATAATCTTCCTAAAACAAGAGAAACGATATCTAAGAGAACTCAATTGAAACCCACACTATGGCCATGATTAGCAAGATGATCGAGACACCAATTTGCCTTGCGATATGTGTGACTAACAACAGTACTCTAGTCCGGTTGGTAAAGATTAAAGAGAAATTCCTCTAAGAGAGGTTGAAGAAATGCAATTGACGTTCTACCCTTATTCACTATGTTCACAACCTCTGAGCCAAGTTCAAAGATAACCCTATTGAGTTACAGATCCCATGCCAACTTGATTCCCAAATGCAACCCCCAAACTTCTACCCAAAGAGCGTTTCTGGAGCCCACATTACAAGTAAAGTCTCAAACAAACAATCCATTCGAGTCGTATACCAGACCCCACAAGTAGATCCTCCAGTTTCCTGTGAGTGAGCATCGTCTATATTGACTTTGCGCCACCCTTGAGAAGGACAAAACCACCCTCCTTCCTATGTCGAAACCCTTCTTCGTGATTGGGACTCCAACAAATGTTGGAGTTTTTATAACTTTATTAGACAACTAAAAAAATAACATGATTCGACTTTTGTTAGGCCTCAGTAGCCTTGGTGCGAAATTGATAAATGGATGTAAGACTACACTCAGGCGCAAGAAATGCTCAGGACGAGGATTGTTACTTTAAGGCATTAGACTGATGTCAGATGGATTTGTGTGAACACTGATGGGGTGGTTTCTCAACAGAACCAGGGACAAATGTTGAAGGATGGGTGCGATGGACTTCTTTGTGGTAGCACGGGGTATTGGAATTTGTGGCTTTTACAAATTTATGGGTGTTTTGGAAGGCCTTAAATTGGCTAAAGTCAGAGGTTTTAAGATTATTGAAATTAATGTTGATACTCAGTCTGTGCTATTAGCTATTGTTGGGGTTCTATTGGGTGTGTCTCATGTAGAGCTCCTGTGCATAAAATTAGAAAGTTAATGAGTGAACAGTGGGAGGTGAATATTAAACATGTATATAGAGAGGCTAATTGTTGTGTTGATGCATTAGCTAGGATGGGGTGTGCTAGTGGGGTTGATTTGATTGTGTTAGAACATCCATCTGATCAACTTAGGCAATTGTTGTTAGCTGATCAGCCTAAGGTGGCTTAGGCTAGGTTGATTCCTGTGTAATTCTTTTTTGGACTTAGGCCCCATTTAGTACCCGAAAAAAATTAATTTTTACATAAAATAATTATTAGTTAGAGAATTTTATGAAAAGCATAAGATAATTTGTATTTGTTTATATTTATAAAAATAACTTTTTTATGATAAAAATATCATTTTTATTCTTATTTTTCATCTCTCAACTCATTAAAATCAAATTATTTCAAGAATTTAAAATGACTTTTTATTTTAATTAAATTTTAATTGTTAAAATAAACACATAAAATGTCCTTAAAAGTAATTATTTTTTACAAAATAATCCGAAAGTAACTGGATTTAAATCAAACTAAATTGATTTTTTTTCAAATAAAAAAAAGTTAATATTAAGTGAAAAAATTAATTTCAATCTAGTGAGCTGTCGAGTTATATAATATTTTATTTTATTTTATTATTTAGGTTTTTCTTTCTTTCTCCCCTTCCCTTCCCTTGTTTTTTGTTTTGAATTGATTTCCCTTTCGTTGCCTGACCCAGCTTCTCTGTTCTCTCTAGAAAGTGCCTTTGTATCATAATCACCATTGTATTGTAAGAGAGCAGAAAACCCAGAGATTGAGCCGAAAACGATGGCTTCTGAAAATGGCTACGAGAGCCAGCAACAGCAACCGCAACGTACTGGTGGATATGCTAATTTAACTTCTATTATCCGCAGAAAAAAATGATTACTTTTACTAATTTAACTCCCTACGCAGGTGAAAAGGCTACAGAAGTGGGATGGTATGTTCTCGGAGAGGATCAACAACAGGTTGGTCCTTATGCCTTCTCAGAGTTGCGCGGTGAGTTATTTGCCTCACTCTCCGATACCATCATTTTTTTTTCTTATTATTTTAATATATATATTTCAAATGAACAGAGTGGCAACAAGGGTTTGGTCTTTTATATATTTTGATTTTGTTGTTCGTTATTATAGTTAGTAGATTGCTGAATGAAATAGCACCGTTTCAGATTTTGAGCGCAACTGTTTGTTTCATGTTGCAAAAAAAAAAGAAGAAAAAGAATAATAATAATTCATTTAGAATACTTACTTGGAAGTTGGCATGGACAGAGCATTTCTTAAATGGATACCTATCCGAAAATACATTTTTGTGGTCTGAAGGAAGAAGTGAGTGGCAGCCCTTGTCCTCAATTTCTGAATTGTGGGCTGAAGTTAACCGCCAGGGACCTGATCCTTCAACTGCAGGTATGGCTTTTCTTCTCTTTGTCTGTTTCATTTATCATTAATTATTAATTGTGGAGCTTAGAGTGTGTGACCTGTTATGTAGTGTCTGCCCAAGATGTTGATGAGTTTGAAAAATGGCAAAAGGAGATTCAGGAGGCAGAGGCACAGGTGGAAGGTTCAGAATTCGGGTCCTTTACCGCTGATGTTGGCGGTAGTGTGGCAGGAGCTGATTCCGAGAGACCTTCAACACCACCTGATGGTGAAGACGAATTTACCGATGATGATGGGACTAAATACAAGTGGGTTAGGAAGCTTAGGGTTTGGGTTCCCCAGGTTGGTACACAATGTGTTTATTATTATTATTATCATCTATTTTCAATCTCTTACTCCCTGCAATAACTGATGTTCTTTGTTATATTTGGTTAAACAAAGATAGGCTAAAAGCTTAACAAAGACATGGCTAATAAAGTTGTCGTGTGATAGGATTATACGTCTAGCAGCGCTGATCCTTATGGGGTTGAAGAGATGACCTTCTTGCAAGAAGAGGAAGTTTTTCCAACAGTAACTGATTCTGATGCCTCTGAAAAGGTTGAAGATAGTTCAAAATTGAGTGTTTCTGTGACTTCCTTAAAAGACGAAGCAAATGAAGCAAATAATACCAATGTGGTAGCTGATGGAAAGAGGAAGCTTTCAGATAAAGAAGCTGACAAGAAGGTGTCCTCTCTTTGTCCATCTTATCTATATCAATGCTTCACCTCACTTCATTTTTCTTATTTTCGTTGCTTTCACTTAGAAATGAGTACCTCTTATGGGAGACAAATGACATCACCATTGATGCCATTCTGTTTCAGGAAGCTAATAAACCTCCTGACAGTTGGTTTGAATTAAAGATCAATACACATGTTTATGTCACTGGGTTGCCTGAGGATGTTACCACTGATGAAGTAAGTGTTAACTTATGTCTCAATTTTCCTGAAAGTATTCATTCTTGCAAAAATTAACATGGGTAATATTGTAGGTTGTGGAGGTATTTTCCAAGTGTGGAATTATAAAGGAGGTATCTTTCTATTCCTTTATTATCTATTCAATTGTAAAATTATATAGAATTTAGCTATAATTCATAGGTATATATTAGTTTTTCATGTTTAGAAGTATCTTAAAAATATTTGTTATATTTATGTGAGGAAAACACTGTTGGCACTGTACAAATTAATGGTGCAATGGCTCTGCATACTGCCAAAAGTAAGGATTAACATTTCTATTCATGGAAGAGCAAAATATGTTGCATATCACATTTGTCCTTTTTAACCCTTTAATGTGATTCTTTATAGTAAGACCTATATTTTTTATGAGAATTTGGAGAGCCTTATATCTCTGTTTTCTGGGCACATGCACTCGCCAATTGTTCAATACCCTAATCAAAAGTGAATAACACAAAGCCAAGCAACTATTTAGAATTAGTTCTCACTAAAAGTACCTTTCAAGAGGTCATTCTTTCAAAAAGTTCAATACAAGGTGACAATCTGTGAATGCTCATGAAAATGGAAGACTAGCTATTTGATGTTTTGGTGGCTCATACTATCTTCATATTAATGCATGGTTAAATTGACTATGTTTAAAAGGACCCAGAAACTAAAAAGCCTCGTGTGAAGATCTATGTTGATAAAGAGACAGGAAGAAAAAAGGGAGATGCTCTGGTTACATATCTTAAGGTAACTCTGTCCCTTATTGTTCTGCCTGGGACATATAGTTGTGAATCTGACACAGGGTTTACATTATATGTTTGTGTATATCAGGAACCATCAGTGGCTCTGGCGATCCAAATTTTGGATGGTACACCTTTTCGGCCTGGTGGTACGACTCCGATGTCTGTCACCCAGGCTAAATTTGAGCAGAAAGGTAACCGTTATTTAATTTTTATTCCTTAATTAGCAGTTTTTTATAATTGTTTGTAAACCCATGTGTTAAATTAAATATGCAGTTTAGTTATTTATCATGTCATACCTGCTGTTGCTTGACGGAGCTTTCTTTAAATATGCAGGAGACAGGTTTGTATCCAAGCAAGTAGACAATAGAAAGAAAAAGAAATTGAAAAAGGTGGAAGAAAAAATGCTTGGATGGGGTATGCTTGCCTGCCCAATTTTTTCAAGTTGATGTTTTAGAAAATTGACCGATTCCCAGTTCAATCTAAATTTTAGCCTAATTTCCCTTTCTAATTTAAAATAGATTTACCTTCTAGTGAATGTGTTTACAAGTTACCAGATGGTGTAAATAGATTTCACCTATGTTGATTCTTGAGTTCGCTTAGTCCATTTTGGAGCTAACTAATTAATGCCTCATTTAAGTCTGTATATCTTAGAGTTAGTTTGGATAAAATTTTCAACAAGCACTTATAGGAAAAGAAAAAATTGAAATGATCTCGAAATAACCGTGAGCCTTCTAAATAATAGCTTCTTACATAACTTATATCAACTTCTGCACGCTTTTTAAGAAGCTTCCTTGACTAACTACTCTATAAGCATCTATAAATTTATGAAGATTTTTTCAAAAGTTAGGAAACATATGCTTTTCTCAATTGAGAAACTTCCATAAGCTAAAGGCTAATTCAAGCTGGGCCTTAGGTGGAGGTACTGCAATTATTGAGAATTGTTTAAAAAGCTCATGCTAGAATGTATTTGTTTTCTGATTTGTTTCTGATGATGGTGAATCTAGAAAGCATGCTGTGGTCACATGTCATATTAAAAACCATTTTCAATCTCAGTTGTATGAGAAGTTTAGATTTTTTGGCTTATTTGAGGTTTCTAGATTCCTTCTAAGAGTTGATTTTCTTATTTACCATGCATCCCTGGTAGTAATGTGATTCTCATTGTATGGCACAGGTGGTCGTGATGATGCAAAACTTTCAATTCCAACAACTGTTGTCCTTCGCTATATGTTTAGTCTTGCTGAAATGAGGGTAGGTGTTGCTTAATTTTGCTTTCATTTTGGACATGGTTATATAGGTTATAGAAACAAGTTCTTTTGAAGTTTTTTATGTTTTAAAAGTTTTGAATTGTATATATGGAATTAGCACTTTATGTGATGTGTTGATTTTGTTTTGTACTATTGTGTTGTGATTATAATGATTATAATTATAATAGTATTTCCTACTTCTCCCATACTACAGTCAAATTTCAATTTGCTCTCCCGGGATTACTATTTGGTGGTGCTATTTTTCATATTAGAAACTTGCTGATATTACCTACTCTATTCAGGCTGATGAAAATTTACGCTTAGAACTAGAAGAAGATGTTAAAGAGGAATGTACAAAGCTTGGTCCTGTAGACTCAGTCAAGGTAATTGATTTTTACGATCAGAAAAATATGATGCATGGATACTCCTAGAAGGGAGGTCTGGATAATATGATGCATGGGTACATATTCAGTATGCCACCCCCAAAAAAAAATTCTGCTATTGAAGACCTTTAGATACATTTGGTCAAGCGCCACAATGAGCTGTTATGACTTATGACCCAAGAAAAGGTGGTTCTATACAAAATGCAAAGCCTTGCCACTAAATGAAAGTAACTAATACAACTTCACCCCTTCAAATCATTTGTCATCTGTCATTATATTTTACTTGCTGGATGTACTTAAAATGTTATGGAAATTGTACATTTCTTCTGATTCGGTTGCTTGATTGTTTATATTTTCATAATTTATATAGCATAACCTCCCTGTACCCATACCCTATTTTTTCAGAAATTTTGTTGTATGTACCCCATACTTTATACCAGCAACAGTGCTACTACCTGTACCCATATTCATGCAACCTATTTTATTTGAATTTTAATTTTGCCTCTGCTTTTCCATGTCTCTGGCTCTTTTTCCTGCAGGTATGTGAGAATCATCCTCAGGGTGTTGTTTTGGTAAAATTCAAGGATAGGAAGGATGCTGAGGGTTGCATAGAATTGATGAATGGAAGATGGTAATTAAATTAAATCCTTGACATTTTGTCCGTTTTCTTCCTGTGCAGTTTTTGCATGATTTTTAATTTCATGATGTAACAAGTCACCGTGTCATAGTCTACCCTGGCATTAATCACTGACGGTAAGGTAGAATGTAGTGAAACATTGTCATTGTGGGTAAGCATAGGGAGAGAGCTATCTGAAACATTTTCATTCTGATTTTTGAATTGCTTTTTCTTTTTCTTTTTTCACTGACCTCTAATTTGTATCTTCTTTTACCTTTTTCCCGTGGATATTAACTCTGGTCGTACTTTTCCTCATTTATTTATCAGGTTTGGTGGTAGACAGATACATGCCAGTGTAGATGATGGTTTAATTAACCATGCCTTGGTTCGGGATCTAGAGGAAGATGCCAAGCGACTGGAGCAGTTTGGTGCGGAACTTGAAGGTGAATGAGTTAGTTAATGAAGAATAATATTGCACCAGATTTATGGTTCCTAATAAGTCCATGCCTGGGTGGGATGGGAGTATTGCAAGGTCGCTGAAGCTCATGGATTACTCGGTCATCACTGCTTAGCAGTTTTGCAATGATGTATTAGTTTCTCCTATTGTATCATCGGAAAAAAAAAATGAAATTAGAGGAGGAAAGAACTTGCTAATTTGATTTGGCTTGCACATCTTTATTTGGTATATTGTAACATTCCCTACGTGCAGCATCCAAATCATACATATATTGTGACACATGACTATGCAGTTAAATTTGAACTGTTTGATTAAATTTTGTTTTAACTGTTGGGGTAATACACTGACTGACTGCGTAAGAATTGTTCCATCTTGTATGTGGGGATTAGATGGATTCTCTCGCTGTGTGCGCGCTAAATCTTGGTCATATAAAATCATGTATACACGGTCAAGATTGAAAGTCATTTAATGGTTAAATTGCTTAACTTTATATTTTAATCTTAACCATTGATGATTATATCTAAAGACTAAGATTTACCTGATGTCAATGGATCCTAACTCATTCCTTCCTATATATTAATTGAGTTCTTATTCTTGAACTTCACAAAGTCATCTCATCCTCTCTCATTCTTGCGAAGCCACCTAATCCTCTCATGAAATCACTCATCTTTATGTTATGGCACATATTTAGAGTTTTTCATATTAAACCAAATCAATATCTATATCAATTTCTCCTCAAGCATCTTTTCAATCAAACAAAATTTTTAACATGTTATTTTCTTCAACCAATACTTTTTCCGATTAAACATCAAATATAATAAGATAATTGTAAATAATCATTAACATATTGAATTTTCTTAATATTTATATTTTTAAGTTTTTATTTTATTACTATCCAAATAATTTCTTATTAATTAAATTTAACTTTTTATGTTTTTCCATACATTACATGCTATTTACGGGATAAAATAAAATAAACATGTTTTAACTATTTTATTTAGAAAAAGTCTAAAGAGAAAATATGTGCAATTTGATCCCTTCTCTATTTTTTTTTTTTAAAAAAGGTCATTATACTTTTAATTTTTAAAAACACATGTCAACTGCTTCCTCAAAATAAAGAACCCAAAAAGCAAAAAGAAAAATGAAATAGAGAGGGTACTAATTTCACCGAAATAACCCGCAGGCGCAAACGATCCTCCCCTAGAAGTTAGAACGGTAGATCCCTTCTCTCATCTTCCAAACCAATCACATCCCTAATTCTCCCACCCAATCCCTCTCCTCTTCGTTCTCATTCACGGTATATCTATCTATCTATCTATCTATCTCTCACCTATTCCAACTTCATGTGGATGTGTTTTGCTGTCAAATTTCCCTTCCATTTCTTCCTTCTTTATTGGAACACGTTTTATACGCCCAAACTTGATTGATCAATGTATCTTGTTGAAATTTCAGTTTGCATTGCAAACTTGTCTGAACTCGATTTAGCTTTCTATTTTACTCGAGCTTTTATCATTATTATTAATAAATTTTTATCATCTGTGTTGCTATACTTGCCTTACTTGTTGTGAGCACATGTAATGTTATAGTTCGATGTTTCTGTCCTTCATTTACGTGATTATATCTGTAACTGCTTCGGTAAATAGTGTGTAACAATATCATAGCCTTCGGTCTGGACTGGACTGGCGCCAAATAGTACCACAAGGATCGCAAGGTTTGGTTTGATGAGCAGGTGTATTATCAAATATCTGATTTCGGCTTAATCAAAATAGTGTAATACACAGGTTACATTGTCATGGCATTGTTACTAGCACTGGCACATTTTATTTTGAATCAAAATAAGTGTTACTGTTATGAATGGTTTATGGTTAGTTACCTGAACCTATAATTTGCAGTTCATTCTTTTTTGTTTTGAGTAGTGCTACACAACAAGATAAAATTAACCAGCATTTTGGCGGAAGTCAGTTGTATTCAGTGGTTGCAGTTCCCTGAATTTTTATCAACTCACAGATTCTAGAGGAGTGGTAGTTAGTCAGTTGTTGGTGGTTTCTCTCTATATGTTATGTGAGAATCACTTTATTTTGGAACATAATTTTAAAAGATGCAGAAGAAAATGTTGTGTGAAATGTGAACATTAGAGGACATTAGTAGCTATAACTACCCAAAATGTTTTGTAAAAGGTGGCTACATCCTTTATGGTCCATAAAGCTAAATTTCACAATGAGGTCCAAGGACCTATGCCCTGTCCACGTTTCTAGCCCAAAGGGATCTTGCGTGAGGGGATGTCCTAGATATAAAACCATTTATGTTCTTTCACCTAACAGGATAAACTTTTGTGCTAATTAGTTCATGACACATTAGATAACGTGTTTTGGCTACATGGATTACTGATACCCTAGAAATTATCTTCGTTGAATCTTGAATGCCTTTGGTTATATATATGGGTTACCTGACACTTCTTATTTAATTCTTTAAGTTTTTACCCTTTCGTGTCATGTAAGAAAATCACCTTATCTCTTGGCAAGAATGATCTAATACATTTTTACTTATTAACAGGGTTTGAGATTATAGGACCGAGTGGAAGGGTAAGCTGGAGTTAAAGGAGCTGAGGAGAAAATAAGGAGAGAAGTTGGTTGAGGTATTTATATTTGTTTACTTCACCTCCTGCAGAACTTTCTATCTAGATATAACTGTCCCAAATGATTTAGCACCATAATTTAGAGATTCACCTCAAGAATTATAAAACTCACAAGCCACATAAACTGTCTTCACCAAATTTTTTTTTTCAGAGGTCAAATAAGTTCCCCTCTAAAAAAACTGGTGGGTTGAATTATGCTTAGCCAGTTACTGATCGTTTTCTTCTACTTCCCTCCCTCCCTCCCTTTGCATCAAGCTCACTACTTTATCAATCCAACCCTAGCTGGGCTGTCGGAAGTGCCTCTTTGCAAGTCAAAATCACTGTCAACCTCAATTTGGACCATCTGTTCCCACATAAATCTCGTTAATAGATTTAGCATTCCATTGTTTGATTTTTGTTATGCTAGGAGGAAAAGATTTAGCACTCTATGCTTTGTTTTCTTTTATTATTATTATTATGCTAGAAAGAAAACATAATATATAAAAAACCTTTTATCATGGTTACCTTCGGGAAAGATTATCATTTTGATTTGATACTCACTAGTGGCGTTTCTTTTTCTCATGAAACAATTATGGAATAAGAAATAGAAATATTTTACCCTTCAGGAATGCTCTCTATCTTTGAGTAAAAGTCATAGAATTATCAGCACCTTTGCAAATGCTGGTTCTTCTACACCCCCCCCCCCCCCCCTCCCGGGGTTCTTTTCATAATACTTCATTTGACTGTGGTGTGTATTAGAAACTTATGCTTTCAGGTACTCCAGAAAGTTCTGGTTCATTTGATTTGAGGGGCTGGATGCTGATGGTGGGTGCAGTTCTGTATGCTAGAAACAGTCAACTGTTGCTTCATAAGGTACATATATCATATATATCATGGTTTTTGTGGAAATACAATGTGTCACTAATACACCCGTTCTGTCTTCCAGATTTCTGTTAGTAGTTGTTCTTGTGTTTTCTGATCCTTCTTCTCATCTTAGGTGACATTCTAGTATTGGAGAGGGACAAAATCCATGATGATTATTTATTGTTGATTTCTTTCTACCCACTGGCAACCCTTGGGACTGACAGATAGATGGCTTTTTATAATGAAGAAGAGAAGATTGAGGATTACCTTTTCAAGATTGTTTTAGTCGGTGATTCAGCTGTTGGGAAATCAAATTTACTTGCAAGATTTGCTAGGGATGAGTTTTATCCTAATTCAAAGTCAACTATAGGAGTAGAGTTCCAAACTCAGAAAATGGATATTAATGGAAAGGAAGTTAAAGCGCAGATATGGGACACAGCTGGGCAGGAGAGGTTCAGAGCTGTTACGTCTGCATATTATAGGGGTGCTGTTGGTGCACTTCTGGTGTATGACATTAGCAGGCGCCAAACATTCGATAGCATTGGTCGATGGCTTAACGAACTTCACAGTAAGAATTATGTTTATGTTTGAATCCTTCTTTGCCATCTTGAAGTTTTTCTCATGCTTATTTTCTTGTGAGGTTACTGATTTAGGAAATCGTTAACTTCTCAATCAATTTGACATTGGTAAAATATATAAGAAAACATTTATGATACAGAAATTTAATGGTATTTTGGTACTTACATGGTCCTATATGTAAATAAACAAGATTGTAGTCTTTTTAATCTTTCTCTTAAATTCTGAATTGAATATGTTCATTTTAGGTGGAATAAACTGGGTTAAATATTAATTAGTAATAGGCGAGTGTGTTGTGTGTTTTTAGTCATAAGCGTATTGATGGGCCACTTGTTTGTATATTTTTTATTTGCTTCAAACTAATATACTCACATATTTTGGTTTTGAATATGATGAAACGAGGATTAAGTGGACTGGTTTATTATTTGAACAGCTCACTCTGACATGAACGTTGTCACGATACTTGTTGGGAACAAGTCAGATCTTAAGGATGCGAGGGAGGTGTCAACCGCGGAAGGCAAGGCCTTAGCTGAGGCACAGGGTTTGTTCTTTATGGAGACATCAGCTCTTGATTCGTCAAATGTAGCAGCTGCTTTTCAAACAGTTGTAAAGGAGATCTACAACATATTAAGCCGGAAGGTTATAATGTCTCAAGAGCTCAAGAAACAGGATGTTGGCCGGATTGAAAATGGTAAGACTGTTGTTCTACAAGAAGGGGACAAAGAAGCAGATGTAGAGTCAAAAAAGGGTTGTTGTTAGTATGCTATGTCGGCTCCAAAACTCTGTTTTTGTTATAATTATTATTCAACCAAACCTGAAATGCCACTCAGATATTCAAGATTTATCTTTAAATGTTCACCGATAGAGATTTTGGAGTAGAAACTGTCAATGCGTTGGAAGAACATTTACAGAAATGGGAAAAAAATGTAGCGCAACTGTTTCGTTATAAGAACACCCAGGGAAAAAAAAATACACTAAAATGGTCAAAAATTCGTTTTTCCTTATATATTATCAGAATAACTGCATTTATAACTCAACTAATTTTTTTACGACTCATATTTGAAAAATTATGATATATCGCACCCCATAAATTCAGAATTTTTTTAGTAATAACCCATTCTCCTAATATGTATATTGTATTTGACAAAGGTCGCACTACAACAGGAAGTAGGAGGTCGAATTCCATTATACAAAATTCCAAGCAAAATATGAGATTATAGAACTAGAAAGTATCAAATTATTTGTTGGAAGCAACTGCCAACTGTCGTCCAAAAGACAAACTCGACAATAGTAGCTTCAGCTTCCGTAGCATGTCACTGGATTTACCCTTTCAACCGTAGCTTGTGTTGTTTAGTATGGTACATAATAGTCATTTACAGAATAAATTGGGCTCCTTTCCGAATAGATTGAATTAAATAAAGGATATTCTAAAAGCTGTCTCGTTACTTTTTGCCTTGCATATGCTTTCTGTACAGTTCAATTAGCTCGATCATTACAAATTGGGCCACAAGCTCCCTATGAAAAAAAAAAATTACCAAACATAATCAAGATGCTTATTAAAGCATGTATATATAACTTCTTGTCCATTACAGGACAAGCTTGTCCCTTAAACGGAATGCATTAATCATTTACACCCAACCTTGTGGTTAATTACAGGACCATTATCAATTATTTGTTCTACCAAAACAATGAAATAAAATAGTTACATGCACTCACATCAACTGCTGCTTTAAGGGCTATGCAATTTATGTAGCTGGTCAACCACATCAAAGGAACTGCTGAAACGTTGGTAATCAGATCGGTGCAGTACACTTCCTTGGACATGCCTGGAGCCGTTTGGTTGAGGGTCCATCATTTGTTTTTTCTTGGATGAAAAACAGTGGTGAACACGGACTCGGTGATTTCTTGTCTGGATAGTGTAGTTGCCATGCACCTTAACAACCAATATAGCTTCCTTGTCTCTCGAGTCTTCACACCAAGAGTTCTGTACAACACCATCAACAAACTCTTCCAGAGTCTGAAATTCCTCATGATGCACTGATACCTCAACAGTTTGATCTGGTCTTATAATACCAGTTGCAGGACTTACCTGAATCATAAAATATGCAGGTAATTATAATATGGTGCATTGCAAAGGAGAGATGCCTCGTCTCTAAAGCAAAACATGTTTAATGTTCATACACAAAAGATTCAGCTCTAGGATTATTAACATTCATCATCAAGTAAATATATAATGGTTAAAACTTTTGCTTCTACTTTATTAGAAGACTTCTCTGAATTTTTTTACCTAATATCTTGTAAAACACACTTTTGGAATTCTTTAGCAGAAATCATTTATAACTTTCCTTGAGATGAAATAACAAGTATGGCATTAGTGAATAAAAACAAACATTGGTATGGTGGCCACCTTGCTGCTTTTCTGTCAATTTTTTTTGAAAAAGAAAAAAAGAATACAAGAATACACTAATAGAAAGAAAGAATATACTAAACAAAAATCCTTCTGTAACAAGAAATAATTAAGTATTTATAAAAAATATTTTAAATAAAGAATATCACCTCAAGCCATCTTGGAAAGCCAAAGGAACCTCTCAACTGATGGTTAGTTGCCTTCTGATCCTCCATAACAGTAGACTGCCCTTCACAAATTATTTCAAACAAAGCATTGTCTTGTGTACATTTATTTGTAATACGCAAAATTAATGTGTCCTGGTTTTGAAGAATTATGTTGTTTGTACTTATGATAGTTTCAGGAATCTTGCATAATTCTTTCCGAAGACATTTAATTTTCTCATTTGACTCAAGGATCTCTCCAAACTCCTGTCTCCGTATTGATTGATCTACTCGAGCAATATCTGTAGAAAAGATGCAGCGCACAGGCTTGTGGTCACTATCTGTGACATCCATGCAAGCTTCGTACCTATTGAAGGTGATATGACATCAATCAAAAGAAAAATTGAAAGAAAAAGAAAGATAGTGCTTTTCCACTCATGCTTTTCTGAAATATTTTACAGAGTAACGCTACACAACCAGTAAAGGTTAAAATATATATTTTTGACCCCTACATATGACACTCATTTTCAATTGGATCCCCAAATGTAATTTTTTTTCAATTCAGTCTTTTTAATTTTCAATGTTGTCCTTGACATCTGTGTTGCCGTTTTAACACTGTTACATTTTGTGAAGTGTAGGGGCAACGTAAAAAATGCTAGTCAAATACACAAACCAAAAATAAAATATTTCTTGTCCATATATATTATATGTATTTTCAATTTAGTCCCTATACCATGTTATAACTCCAACAAGTGATATTGTAACAACAACAGACTACGTACTCCAAATTGAAAACAGTCATGCATATAAGGACTAAATTAAAAACATTTTTTTTTGCACAGACTTATCTAGGACAGTAAACACTGGCAATAAATATATAAACTTGAGCACTCACTGCAATACTGAAGAAACAACTGGACACTCTAAACTGCATTCAGCCACCAAAGAAGAGCGACTATCACGATACAAAATTCTGTCACACCAGGCAGGGATGCGTTTCTTTTCACCAGAATCATACCCTTAAAAAAAAATTCATACAAATCTGAAGTCATACCCTTAAAAGGTTTGAAGCAGTGCTGATGACAGAGAATTCAAATCTAAACAGTTATTGTAGCTTGAAATGGTTAACCCAAATTTCTAATTATAGAGCAAGACTACGGAAGTTACAAGAACCCAAAAGAATGAAAAATTAAATCCTACTATTCAGACTCTATTATTCTTTCTTCCTCTCCCTCCTATCAACCCTACAGTTTCAATAATTCATATATGTCATCCATGAAGAGAACAGTGAAAATATTATTTGAGGCGTGACTGGAATTTGTCACTTCATAATATTTAGATTTTTTCAATCTTCTTTTTACTTTCATATAATATATCCTGTTGCAGAAGTGCTCTATTTATGAGCCATAAATAGAGGAGAATGCAACAACCCAAGCCCCATTTTACACTTAACTCTCATTTCTATCTCACTTTTAGATGCTAAAGTTTCCCTTCAAGTCAGATTTCAGAGACCATTTGAGCGTGTTCGGGGTACCAACCTGCCAAACCAGCTTGGTGTCGTTCAAACTTGTATGTGGGAGGAAATGTTATAACTGCTTCACGCATTCCTTGGAAGACATTCCCAGCTTCCATTTCTGCTCGCAGCTGATCCTTTTCTCTGAGCCAATCAAAGCATCTTTGAGAAACAAAATCTCTTGCTTCATCATATGAAATGTCATCAAGACGATAGTTAAAATCACCAAGAAATACAATCATGTCTGCCTCAGATAACTCGGGCATCCCTTCTGCGGACTGGAAAGCAATCTCAAGAATCAGTGTTTCATCCAATTGTCAGTGCATAGTGCATTACTTAAAAGAATAAAGTGGACAGCATGTACATACATTTGTACCGCGGCATATTGGAACAGAAGATGCAGTGCCAGCTGCAACAGAAAGGACCAATGGCTATAAACAGGTCAAGATAAATACATAGATAAGGAAGTGAGAAAAACAGTAATAGGCACAGGCAAGGTACCAGGTGTAGCATTTAAGAGGTTTGTTGGCCGGCTGAAGGACATTGTTCGGTATACATGATCAAAATCTGCATTGCGACGACCAACTGCATCTAAATGTGCAGCAAAGTGACAATTAACAAAGCACATAATCCGATCATACATTCTAATCCTCAAACCAACTGCTCCCTGGTGAGACAAGCAATTCCGACATCAGTGGTCAGAATAACAAAAACTGACACAATAAAGATGATACCTAAAAGCACATTATTTTGCACACTACAAAGACAAAAAGTGCACCAGTGTTGCCAATAGCTTGGCATTGCGTTTTTGGGGGACACAGCCATAAAACCACCTATGATGTAGCGTTCACAGTCTGATATTTTAGCATACATGTTAGACTGTTCTATGCAACCAAGGCTGACAATCATGATATTAATGACCAACCTTAGAATTCTCACAATCCTAAAAGAAAAACTGTCGGATCCTAATATATCCTTTATCAACAAAAACCAAGAGGTAGAAACACAAGAAACTAAATCAAACTAATATACAAAGCAAAACAACAGAGAAGATAGTCCAGGCCTACCTTATTGCCAATAGCCCGTCCAAAGCCACATGGAACTGCTGCCACATCAACATCCCCAACATGAAATCTAATGTTGGTTTTAACCCTGAAGAAGAAAAATTCAACTACTATCGGTGAAGAGGTCAACAAGGAAGAATTCAGAAAACAATTATATAAATTCAAGTTGAATGAGGACAGTAGTTGATATTTCATTTCAGGATACAACTAGGAACTCAACCTTCAGTGATTCGTCCATATATTCAAACCAAAATAGAATGTATAACAAGTAGGAAGGAAAACAGACAAAAATCTGGCATCTCGTACACAAGCAACTTAAAAGAAGACCAATGCATATTTAAATTGCTAAAATTTAACAGACATCATATTGCCTTATAGGTATTATTTCTGAGATATAGGTAGTAGGCACTCACCATACAGCAATGACCAAGCCAGCAAGTTGCCTGGATCCAATACGTTCAAATGTTGAACCTTCATCCAATGTTTTGTCTATCATATCCAGCCACCACTGCCCAACAGAACTACCCTCCAGTCCTACCTATATATGCTTGTGATAGATAGGGGTTAGGGGAGGCTTATGAACGAGAAAAGTTAGGCAAAACTATTGATTATACTCTGTGTGTGTGTGTGTGTAAAGTGCATATCAGGTGAGAGCATGCTCTCATAAGAGAAATTAATATTGGCCGTCTATGAATTGTTGTATGGTCAAGATTAATGCTTCTCACTTCTCACGTTTTCACTACTATTACTTTGCTTACAACTAATAAAGTTGTTGTCTGGTGATAGTATAGATGTAATGTGCTAATATTCTAGCATTTTTACATAAAATGATAACTTACAGTTTCTTTAGCTGCAGACATTGCAAGAAATCCAGCGCCCATTTCAACCTCTTGCAACCCAACAACAACAAGGCCAACATCTGAGACCACAGAACCTAGCCATGAAGTGAGGGAATCTTGAGATGCTTTTCCTTGTCCAACATTCCAAGTGCCACTCAATATTTTTATATTTTCTATTTTGGTATATAAAAATTCTTTCCCACCCAGTTCTGAATGCAAAATGCTATCAAGAGGTCCTGGGGAGGTGATGTTCCATCCACGTATGCCACCGTGGTTGGCCGATGCAAATACGTAACCAGCTCCAACTGTCATTTTTACAATTGGACAGCTATGAGCCATCCATCCCCCAATCAGATTACCCTTGAGGTCCAATACCTGGACAGTACCAGTCACATAACCTACCCAGATTTGCATACCAAAAGTACAAAAACATTGAACAGCAAATGGATGGTAAAGAAAATCTTGTATGCGATTGCCATTTCCGTCCCATTGCACCAGTAAGCCACTTGAATACCCTGTCCAAATCATTCCGTCGATTGTTACCACTAGTGCTTCAGTTCTCCGATTATCATCCCCAAACCCTCCCTTTGCTGCAACTCGACGAACAGCATCTGCTGCCCCCATTATGGCATTACGTGAGCGCTGAAAGAACCCGATGGAACTTTGTGTTTTGTCTTTCCTAGAACTTGAAACAAGCTCAATTGAAAAGTCTTGTATTGAGGACACGTCTAACCGATTCTCTATCTGGCCATCTGAATTGAAAACTTTCAGCAACTCTCTGGTATGAGCATCCCTGTACATTAACAAGCAATGGTGTATATTAAATTGAATTGGAAGGTATGAACACACACACATGATGAGCAGTATCTAAGCACAAATAATGCATACAGAAACAAATAACAATTAAGTCTCAGTCCAGTGATGATTTCTTCGTACATCTCATGCACATAGGGCACCTTCAAGGGAGCATGCATCAGAATAAAACAGAACATAAAGTATTCAGGATGCAGCATCACATACAAATGTAAAGAACTCATAAATATCCAACCCACTAGCTCTTACATATGCTTATTTTCTAAGGATTTATATCATAGAATCAATCTATAGTTATTAGCAAGAAGCAATCTGGATCCTAGGAAATAACTGATTTGACATACATACATACATATATACATACATACATACATACATACATACATACATACATACATACATATTGACACCAAGTATAAATATTAGACACTTACATTACACCACCTAATAATTTTTTCATAGAATGCAAAATTAAAAAATCCAACCATTGAATCATGCAGTAGTATATTGAAGATCATATATACCAAATTTTAGATGATTTAGACATATGCAAGTATGTAATTTAATTGTAGGTATTTACTTATATATTAAAATAAAATTGTACGGTGATATTTCAATTAGTTTTGAATGGTATGAAATTCTGTAGATTAGAGTTACTTTATGAAAACTTTCAGTTCAATAGTTGGAATGATAAAATCTATCATTTATAAAAAGTTACTAAAGGATGTAAGTATGTTAAGACTTACAATTGGTGTAAGTGGGTCGTGTGTGTGTGTTGCTGTTCTACTAAACTTTAATCAACAAACATGAAAACCACAAGCTGTTAGTTGGGTGCTGAAGAATGGTTTTGCAGCTCTAACACACTTGTCTCGCCCAAAAGACCCTTGAACTTGAAGCATAGATAATGTACATAGTTGCCCATTTTACCTTGAGCTGAAATTTGACTTAATTTATTAAAAATAGGGTCAGCAAGGATTAAATTCTGAATCATTTAGTTTAGTCATAGAGGTTATTCTTTATGAAGTCACAGGATCAAACTCCAAATAATGAGCCACTTGAGTTACTCATGGTTTATTAAGTCAACAAGTGGTTGTTCATTAACCATCCCTCGAACATTGTTAGCTTGTAATAATCCCAAAATACAACTGGGCTTTCAAATTTCACATCCTTGATGGAATAATAACAAAATAGTTAATACTTGGTCAGAAGTTTAAAAACACATTTATCTATAGATTTAAAAAGGCATTGTGAAGGCAGTGGCACTGTTCATAATACATAATGTGTGTGTGTGTATATATAATCTTTCTAAAATGGACTCAAACATGATTTTGTTTAAAAATTAGTCCATATTTGAATTTTATTCATTTTAGTTTCTACATTTAGCAAAAATATGTGCTTTAACTGCTTTTAGTCCCTAAAAGCATGTGTTCTATTTTTGTTAAATGTTGAGACTAAAAATAGAACACTTGCTTTTAGGGACTAATAAAGGCACACTGTTTTTCAGGACACTGGTATAAAAAAAATTGTCATATTTTTTAGAGACAAAAAACATATTTAAGCCTTCTAAAATAGTATAATGTATACTTGTGACCATGAGATATGAAAAATCATGAATTTTTAATTATACTTGAAATCCTAAATATAAAAGAATCAGCCATACTAATGTTCCTAGTAGCACTAAATCCAAGAAAGGCTAGGCTAGGAGGATAAATCTTACCATAAAGCATATGAAAAATAACCCGCACTCCACACGTTTGCTCTTGAATTATCAGATACTAAGTACTTTACATCTGAAGTTAGCATGTTACCGTAGCCATTTGTAGATAGCTGGCTCCTCAAGTCAACATAAGACCTCTCGACGAATATGGCAGCATTGTGCCTTTCCTCCGTTGTCAGATGAATAGATTTTTCAACAGCCTCCCAGGGCCATATTTTTATAACACCTCCTTCCGAACCAGACCACAAATCCCCTGGATTAAGTCAACGAGAAAAGAGAGAACAATGTATCACATTCACACACAACACGCATGTAAATCAACCAATGCACATCAGCGCTAAATTTTCCTAGACCTCCCTTGCAAGTAATACCGGTTAATTCATATTAGCTTGTTTTGTATTCAAAATAACTTCAAGAATTTAATTATTACGCACGGACAGTGTAGATATCTAATCATATCTTACCATCTGGATCTTTGTGTAAATATTTTAGGAAGTAATATTATGAGATGACATTATGGTGAGATATGATTGGTTGTTTGTCTAAAATTTTTTTACTCTGCTAATGCATAGTTATTAAACTCTAAACAATATCTTACCGAGAGAGCTCGTATTTTTTCTGTAAAAATTAATCTAATTTTCCAATCCAAATACGCATAAGCATAATAGCAAAGCAAAGACAAGCTAATAATGAAAAATGAAAGATTAAGTGATGACCATAAGAGGTGATGGTAAGGGAAAGAACAGGTCCACGATGAGCCTGCCAAGACAAGCTCTCCTTAAAATGATTGGTCCATTTGTTGTTATCATCCAAACACTCCTGATCCATATGCCAGCACCGAATCTTCCCGTCCCTGTGTCCACTCCACACCAACCTATTCCCCTCATCCGCAACCAAACACAGCGCAGGGGAAGTCCACGCCGATTCCCGAAACGGCGCGGTCTCTTCGTCGCCGCTCCTTACAACACCTTCTCCTCCTCCGACGCCGCACCACGACGCGTAGAGATCCTTGAAGTTCCAGAACCGAAGCCCGCACTCAGAGGCAACCCAAAGCTGCGATTCCGTGGCCACAATGTTCCTCAGGAAACGCCCAATCTGAGTCTCCCGCAGAGGATGCGGCCTCAATTCGAGACACGGAGGCCGCAACGGGTGCACCGCCGCACGCACCGGTGGTCTGTAGATGCCGGCGCCGCCTCCTTTGGCGATGAACTCCGGCAACGACGCCGGAACTGAAATCGAGGTACGGCGACCGTCGTAGTGGTCGACGGCGGAGAGCTTTCGGTCGAGGAATTGGAGCATGCAGTCGAGGCGTCTGTTAGTGGATTGGATGGAATTGGAGGACGAAACGTCGTCGTCGTCGTCGGAAGAGGAGGAGGAATGCGAGTACATGGGATTGAATTGGAAGGTGCTTTGGGGAGTGTACGACTGGGGAGAAGATAAGGAAGCGTCGTTTTGGTGTAGTGATGATACTGATGAATACGATGGATCCATTATTGGATGGAATCTATTCTGTAGAAAAACAGAAGATCGAAACACGCGGAGATAATCTAGTTGGCGTGTAGCTTTAGCTCAGTGTGGATTTCAGAGAGAATGGTCTGGTCTGCGACTCTGCGATTGACTTCTTGTTGGATGGATCAGAGAGAATTAGGGACAAGTGGGAATTTTCACAAGCGAAATTGGAGCATTTTTGGACAAACAATATGCAGCTGAAACACATGTTCGAACCAACCACCCACTCTGGCACCGTTTATTTTAAGTGATTATTAAGATGATTTAATGAATTAGTTAATGATTTTTTTTAACTTATGTCTTGAATTAAATATGCACGTTGATAAGAAAAAATCTTTTAATGTTTATTTATCTTTTTTTTTGACAGCTTAATGCTTATTTTATCTATGTCTCTCATTTATTTGGAATAATATAATATATGTGTCTCGTTTATTGAAATTTAAAATATAAAATTAGATTGTTTTTGTGTTTGCGTTTCGACATAGTATACTCTTTCGTACACCCGGATATTTATACTATCTGTCTCACCCCAATTTGGTTTTTATTTTTGCATTTATATTTTCATGTCCATATGAAAATGGATTGTGAAGATAAAGAAGAGCTTATGACCCGAAAAAACTACATCTGCAAAATTTATTAGAGCTGGGATTATAGAGAGATTGAGTGAGGTAAAATTATGTCAAAATCAATTTTTTAGGGTAGAATTAAATTGGACTGAATTTTATTAAAAAAAAATATCCGAAATCAAACAAACCCAAGTGATCAACTAAAAATTATATAATTATTATATATTGATCCGATTCGCGAATCCTCTGTGCCTTTAACTTGAAATGAAAAGGTACAAGTGATCACCGGCCTTTCGATTTTATAATATAAAGATAATTGAAGGTTGTTGTGAGTTTATATCTTCCTGTATTTTCTAAAAAAAATCAAGAGTAATCCTTATATTTAATATGCTCTCTTCACCCGTGTTAAAATATTTCATTAAGTCGATTGTTGGAAAATAAATTATTTTCTACCTATAAGATTATTTATTCTATTTTGTTTTTCTATTGTGCAATTGTTGATTAATTGTCGATATAAATAATATTGCATATTTTTTTATTTGAAAATAATATTGCATATGCTCGTATATAAGTAAAAAAAACAAAAAAAAAAGCAATAGTAGTCTTTCGTGCAATTAGCAATGTTAATGGGATGTTTTTTCACCCCTTCCTCATGCGCCTTCTCTGGTAGGTAATAGAAAGCATACGGTTTCAGGAAGGCATAAACTTTTGCCATGTGCAAAGATTATGAGATTTTGTCGTTGATAGTTCATATACAATGATACGAGACATTGTCTTAAAATTCGACTAAGCGACATGACTCGGTAAATAAAAAAAAATCAAATTCACAAACCAAATTTCATAAAACATATATTACTACAAATTTACATATTATTATGTATCTGATATATAATTGTTTTCACGAGTAGCAATTAAAGATACATTGCTGCAAATTTACATGATATAATTAAGTATTTCACGATATTAATTAGCTAGCTATATACATATATAACAGGAGGGATTATATTTATTTATTTATTTATTTACATGAGGGAGCAAGCATTGACATTATCATCATTGAACATGTTACTAACATGGTCATCACCACGGTGAGAGACATGAATAGTTCCATGCCTGTCTGGGAGATTGTAGCCATGTCTGTAGTAGTTGTAGCTTTCTTTGAACTCGTTGGTGGTATCTTTGAAGTAATGGTTGGCAGATGTGAAGTAAAGTGGGGGATTCGGGTAAGGCCAGAACTCAGCCCTTTTTCCTGCCCTCCTAACCGCCTTGAGCACCTTGTTCCGGTCAACATACCCGGTAACCGTCACCCTTTCCATCTCCAACTCCACCTTCACTGAATCTATGCCTATTCCAACACCATATAAACATTATATGCACTTGTGGACCAAATTAAATGTGATACTACTATTTGAGATCCATCCAAATTTCTCTTTTCTTTATCATTAACCAATAACCACCTCGACGCTGTATTGGTGTATATATTTTTTTTTCTATTTTGTTTATAAAACTCCTAATAACTATTTATTCATTTAATTCTTCCCCTTTAACTGTTTTTTTTTGGAAATAATCCCCAATTGTGCATGTGTGTATTTGCCGTGGAATATTAAATTTTTTTGTCTTACATTTTAATTTGAATATCTTCTATTGCAATAAAAAACAAGAAATTAGATATAAAAATAGAAAAAAAAACGGATAGACGGGCGCTAGTGACAAGAAAGAGAGTAAAATATTAATTTTTAGTAAATGTTTTTATTTTGATTTCTTTAAAAAAAAACATTACAACCTATGAAGCATTATTTGGTTGGATCGAATTTCGAATTGAATGTAGCTTTTTGTACACCACGCGTTAACTCTCGTGTCACCGTGGTTCCAAACACGTGGAAAGTCTTAGGTGGATTCTGAATTGATTATATAGATTAAAAAACTACATAGTAATAATATTTTAACATGAATATGTTTTTGTCCAAATCCTCCATATATATCTATAATTCACATTGAATTTCAACCAATCTTAAATGAGTTGAGTTGAGTGAACTTATATAAGAAACAAAACTTTTTTTGTATCTATTTTTTTCCTTCAATTCAAAACTTGATCGATATGTTGTTTAAAAGAAATCAAGCTCTATCCACTTGGACTAATAGGTCGTTGGTACCATGAATCATTTTTATCAATAGATAATTGAAACTTTATAAGATGTTTTTCTGAATAAAACACAAAAGATCGTAGATAATCACAAAACTTTTAATCCTCTTTTATTCATTTTTATAAATTTTATATAATTCTATTAATCGATTAATTAAAAATAAAATGCTACCCTCTCACTTTTTTTTATAAAACCCTTCCAGCTTTAAGACATGTTAAGAGAGTCCTTTATACCCATTTGGTGAGTCCTAGGCCTTAAAAAGATATAAATTAATTAATAAACATACCTTTGAGCTTGTAAATGGCGTTTTTAACAACTCTTTCGCATCCTGTGCAGCACATCCTTACTTTCAGCTCAACGGTCTGAAACGAATATGAATCAGATATTCATTTCAGTTGCTTGGAAGTTTTTCCATATAGGGTCTGTTTGGATTGACTTATGCAGAGCTTATGAACACAGCTTATGACTGATTCATAAGCTGTTTTGGGCTTATTTTTCATAAGCTACCCAAGATAGTTTATCAAAACAGCTTATGACTTATATAAAATAAGTTTCACTATAATTTTTCTTCGATTATAAAAGTAACTTATACAGCTTATGCCATAAGCAATAGATAAGTTTGTATATCCAAACAGGGCCATAGTCATATATTCACGAAAACCTCTATAATATCAAGCGGTGGCTTAATGAAGGTAATTATATATTTTTTCCCTATATATAGGCATATTTTGTTAAATATATCCATCAGTTACTGATTTATAAATCAAACAACAACTAATCAATAATAATATTGCCAGGGAAAATTATGTCAAATTAAAATAAAAACTACATGCATGATGTTGATTTTCAAAGATTCTCACATGTACTCCCCCAAAAAGTTACTTTTTTTCACTGATCTTCTATTCCTTGTTTGACAAGATTACTGGTGTCATGTAGTTTTTTTTATTAATTTTACATTTTTTCTTTACTGTTTTATCAAAATTAAAGGAGATGCATGGTCGATGAGAGATCAAATTATAACATTTAACTTGCTTCAAGTTATATTGGAAGAAATACTTGTTCTTAAAACCTCTCTTAATAAATTGTAAAAATTAATCATTAATTTTTTGAAATAAGCTGCTGAATCACGATGCATACTGATCATAAGATACAGAGAAAGATCAGAACAGTTAGGAAACAAATATTAGTCCTGTTTCGCTATGTATATATGCAACCCCTTTCAAGAGAATGGAGAAAAACAAACCATATATTGATGATGAAGCAAACCTGTAAGGAAAGTGGTCGACCCTTCTTTGGCATGTTGAAGCTCTTATTGGTTTTGTGTTTATGATCTTGAGGATATACAAAACAGCGGTATATAAAGGAAGAGATTTCAGGGCCTAAAGTTCTCTCTAGTAAGGAAGCCATGATAGATATAAAGAAGGAAAGAAGACCAAACTAAGGAAGAAACCAGCCATAGAATATATTCCCCTGTTCCATTTGCATCTCTCGAATGATATAGATAATATATATCTTGTGATCAATCCAGAGTTATATCTATATATATTGTTCTTTCTCGCATAGGAATAATTAACTAATAGTAGTAGAAAGAGTATCAATTCTTTTCATATACAGATATAGATATTTATGTAGCATTATTAATTCTGTCAAGTAGCTAAAACCAAGTGATGTTACAACCTTTCAGACAGGAATGGTATCTAGATCCTTGATGAAACGGGAATAACAAGTCTCTCGTGGGGGATATAGATGAGCTTAAAAAAAAGAAAGCAGAGTTTGGATGCAAAGGAAAAATATATTCTGTTAATCTCCTTTTGGACACACCATCTATGATAAATCGTTAGACAGTGTCCCCAATTGTATAGAAGGCTGAACAAAATTATATTCCCATGCAGATATTAAAAGTATACTGGTTAATCTTTTCAACGCTACCCACGGTTTTCACCCCATATTTAACAGGAGCTGAAGAATAAAGGAATCTTTCTGCTGTGGCAATATATATGCGCTTCTAGTTAAGTATATTAACTGAGCGTCGATTTAAATTATATTGGATTAATAAATATATAGTATTAGTAGATATAGTAGATGCTTGTGCTGATTATAACCACTGATATAACAGCATTATTCCCTTGCTCATATTCAGAGCCACAAAAGCATGCATCAAGTTTTAGAGTCTTGTACCATAGCAACTCCGATACATTTACATTGGAGAATAACTCTTCGCAGAATGTGTGTTTATTTGAACCATCTAACAGTTAAATTATGGATATATATTATATGTTTTTTTTTGGTAACGAATATATATTATATGTTTGATCCACGAAATATTATAAATAAGAATTTATATACATATAATTTATTAATATTCAATTTTAAAAACATATTATTATGTTAAAATATAATCCCACAATAAAACAAGAAGATTTAAAATTATGAGACTTATTCTATATATTTAATTTATGGCAGCTTTTAATTTAATATATAGTTATTTTTAACTAACCAACTAGATTGGACCACATCCAATGGGTATTGATGACAATACACATTGAACTTACGGGTGAAAAAACTAATGTTTAATCTCTACAAATTAAAACGCACTCTTTGAGATTGGTAAAGAGCTTTAAATATGACTAATTAAACCCAACCGGCTCAAAGGGACAAAGCCATGAGAATATATTGGAGTGCCACCGTCTATGGTTTGATTCAAAGACTGTGCCTATGGAAAAACATTTGTTAAAAGAGCTCAAACCCTTAAATAGATTTTCATACTTTAAGGGATATTAGTTTCTGCATCTGTGCATAAGAATATCATAGGAAAAAAAAAATAACTAGACTTCAGCCCTGAAATAAGTGTATCACTCACAGCAATATATTAAGTCAAAAATGAAAAAGTTGTCCCCTTTAATTTAATTCTAAGTGACTTGCACGTAGGCTCCCCCAAAAAATCCATTTATAAGTTAAACGTGGTCATTTACATGTGTGTTGGCTAATATATTTGATTTTTTTGTTACAATATTTGGTTTGTGTGATAAATGGGAATATTTTTTTTTATTCTGCATCCCAGATGTACATCTAATAATAATAATATATATATATATATTATATTTGGTTTATTTTCTTAATTAAAATCATTGCTATGACGACGTGTCGATTGTAAAGGAGGCTATCGTTATATTGACAAATGTGCTTGAAGGAATTTGCGTGGCATATGGATCTTATTTTAAGCTACCATTTCAGTATGGAATATATATATGATATATATATTAGAAATTAGAAAATGCTACAAGTGTCAAATATTTTATGCCCACCTTATCGTACCCTGATTTTTCGTTATACAATCTTATGTCATTGGCCCTGTGCCATGTCCCACGTGGGAATAGTTGGTTCAATCAGTCCCAAAGCTTCTTCAAAGGGAATCCTTTCATCTTGGCAGCCATTGTTACCGAGTAACAGCTACTTAATATGCTAATCTGACTCCGGAAATACCTACTTAAGATTCTTAGAGAATACTAGATCCAGTCTCGTATATAAGAGAATTTAGGGTTATTTTCTTGGTCCAAATTATAAGAAATATAGACTCATTTTAAATGCACCAATTGTATAAAATTTCTTTTATACCCATTGGAGAGAGAATAATATGCTTGGGAATTATGAGTGATTTAATGTCATTAAATGTATAAACCACCATTTTAATCATTTACTATGAGGGGTAATATTGGAATAAAGTTTATATTAATTACAACTAACTCATTTAACTACCTTTTATTGGTCTTTGTAAATTAGGTATTTGTTTCTTATATATGGGACCAGAGGTAGTAGTGTTTTTTGCAAATATGATGACTTGCCAGAAAAAATATCCCTAATCCAAAGAGTGCTGCTGATCACATCTGAGAAAGCTTTGGAGAGGGTTCAAGATCAAATATTAGAACTAGGCACTGTACAGGCTATAAATGACTGGGACAATAGAGACAATTAGCAAAAATAATGAGAAAATTATTGGGAAAAATATGATGATCACTTACAAATAGAGGTGCCAAAATGGGCCGTTTGGCCTAATCCATCGGGCCAAATTACAAAAATGGGCCAGCCCAGCTCATATTTTTTGTAGGCTACATATTTACTGGCTCAGTCTGGCCTAAGACATACCTATCTAACTCAGCCCAAATTATTTACAAAAGGAAAGAGTTCAAAGTATTAGAAAAGCACATAAACTATGGGTCAGGCCCTGCATGCCCATCAGGCAGGGCAAAAATAGTCTAGTTTCTTTTGGACCTATGATTAACGAGTCCAGACCAAAAACTAAAACACATGCCCATTGGGGCGGACTAAAATTGACACCTCTATTTACAAACATTTTAGATTACGTCCTTTTTTTTATATGAAAAAATTCAGATTAGGGGAGGTACACCCCATGCAAAGCCAGAGAGTGAACCATCAATCTCAGCAATAATTTATAGTAAAATTTATGTATAGTTTACCCATGGACTACTTACAAACATTTTAGGTTACGTTCTTTAGATCTATATTTGGACCACTTTGTGATGGGTCCATATTAGGTGGCTTTTATTATTACACAGCAAAATGTATTTACATCTCATGTAGATAGAAACTAGCATGAAGCCCTATTAGGTGGCTTTTATTATTACACAGCTAAATGTACATAAGGTAATTGTGTTACACGCAAATGAAAAGTTTATATGAAAGTATATTTTTGAATTTAAATTGTAAATGCGCATACTTGCATCTCATGGCAAATAAAATTTTATACTAAAACATATTAATATATAAATAATACAGAAGATATACATTTAAGCATAATAATTTGAGGGGAAAAATGTACCACATAAAGAATAAATATTTTACAAGAAAACACACTCACACACATATATATAGGAATTTGCTAACTTACACTCACTTTTTTTCAGAAAGAATACATAAGTAAATTATAACATATTTTTTTGTTAAATACACCCAATGCCTGTATGATTTGCTAACATACACTTACTTGTTTTTTGAAGGAGTGCATTAGTAGGTTATATATATATATCCCAAACATGTTATAACTTAAAATTTGTTAAATACACTCAAATATGTAACTTGGCAACTTGCTAACACATTCTTTCTATAAAACAAGTGGATGTATGTTAGCAAGAATATGGATTGTAGAATGATAAAATGATAAAAAGAAACCTAGATTCACATGATAAAAGCTACACCACTACTTTCATCATTATATAGTTACCCGTACATAATCTTTATCTAGGTTATCTATATTGTCAAACTCACACCTATACATATATAATATTTAACAGTAATCTATACTCGCGACACAAAACATTGGAATAAAAAGAAGAAAAATTCACAATACCATTAAAAATAATAATAACAACGAGTAACTTGTAAAAAAAGTAGACAACAACATTAACCACCTCGTTGATTCAAAAGTAGTTTGCGGCATGAATGATTTGTCCAGTCAACTGAAAAAGGAAAAAAAAATAGTGAGGCAATGAAAATGATAAATGAATCAATGATAAAATGTTCAGCATAAACTTGGTTGTGGAGATGCCAACGAAAATAAAATGCAAAACAAAGAACCATATATATAGGGCAAATTTCCATCATGTGCCTACTCCAAAGGGGCGACGTTGCACACACTTCGGAACCGCCACCGAACGCATGCACAAGGTGAAAGGTACAATTCATTAACTCCACCTCAATATCCACTAAGGGTCTGTTTGGAAGTTTGGAGGAGAAGGGCGGGGAAGGTTTTGACATTTTGGCTTTGTTTGGGAGGGGGTTTTGGACGGGAGAGAAATGAAAGGTTTATAGCAATATTTTAGTTTAATAAAAAGAGATGAGAGATGTGGAGAGCATTTTAAAACCCTCCAAAAACCTCCAAAACCTTCTCTCTAGTACATTTTTTGAGTTCTCTCAAATTGGAGATTTTTGGAGGTTTTCATTTTTTCCATTAAAAACTAATCATCCATGTAAGATAGGAGATGTCCTCTATTTCCTTTCCCTTTATTTTTCCCTTAAAATGTCAAAACCCTCCCCTCCCCTCCTCTCCCCTCCAAACTCCCAAACAGACCCTCCAAAACCCTCTCAAGTCACATCTCTAGTGTATTTTTTGAGTTATCCCAAATTGGAGAATTTTTAAAAATGTAAAGAGGGGAGGACTTTGGAGGGTTTTGGAGTACGTGTTAGGTGATGTGTAAGCCATGTAAGTTTAATGAGTGTCACATAGGAATTTTATAAGGATTTCAGTGTGTCACATCAACGGTTAACTCGACACAGGGACTAAAATAAAATAAATAAATAAATGGAGGACGAAAAAAATATGACTTTTATTATAGAAACTAAATTAAAAATCCGAAATATTACATGGATCCAAAACATATTAAAGCCATATAAAGATAATAAAGATGTTAACTGGTCATAAATAAAAAGTGTAATATTAATAAATCATTAAAATATGACACACATATAAATTGAATTTTTGACCTGAAATCATCTCAAACGTTTTTTTTACAATAATAATTTTATTATTTTATAAATAAGATAAATTATTTTCACAAGAATGCCGAAAACCAAATAGTTTCTCCAAGATTAAAAAATAATGCATGCACAAACAAATTCTTAGTTAATTCTCACAAACTTCGATATCAATGAATAGCACATTAATTAGTGAAAACAAAATATTTGTAAATATAATTTTCCCCTTAGGGCCTGTTTGGATTGACTTATGTAAAACTTATGAACACAATTTATGACTGATTCATAAGCTGTTTTGGGCTTATTTTTTACAAACTACACAGGATAGTTTATCAAAACAGTTTATAGCTTATATGAAATAAGTTTCACCATATTTTTTCTTCAATTATAAAAATAACTTATACAATTTGTGTTATAAACTGTAAAATAAGTTGTTATGCCAAAGGGCCTTAGTATAATGTTTTATTATGTTAGAAATTGAGGTTTTATGATTTCTCCTAGGGGTGAGCACAGGTCTGGGTCACCTGTGAATCTAACCCGGCCCGACCCGGACCAATCCGATTTTCTGGAATTTTTTTGTGTTCTCCGGGTCCAATCGGATCCGATCCGAACGAACCTGCTCTGGTTTGGTTCGGTTCACGGGTTTCACTTTTGAACCCGTGAACCCGAACCGGTGATGTGGCACTAACATAATAAAAAAATATTTTTCCCCTAACCCTACCCTTTGTATGCTGCGCATTCCACACCAAGGAAGGAGATCCCAAAATAGAAGCTCACTCTCTCTGCCTCTGCTCAAGCTCGCTGCTGCTCACCGCTCAAGACCGCTGCACAGACCTCCATCTCCGTCGCACAGTCTGCCTAGAAGCTCTGTCGCGCGCCTCGTCGTCAGCCACGCCTCTTCGACCACCAAGCGTCCCCCTTCGTAATTGTGAGACCCTTTGTGAGTTCGTGTATCGCGCAACAACTCCATCTCGCAGCAGCTTCGTGAGTTGTAGTCACAACAGAGTCATCGCTCTCACTCATCAGTGACTGTTCTTCCCGAACCAGAGCTGCGGTCACAGTCGAGTCATCACCCTCACTCATCGCGAACGCCGCCCGCCGCCGAACCAGAGCACCGCCGCGCCTTCCTTCGAGTTCGACAGCAACCGCGTGGCTTCCCCTCACTCCACTGTTGTTAGTGTGTGTTAGTTTAGGTTAGGGTTTCATTACCGTTTCTGGCTTTCTGTGTTTCAGACCCTTGCGTTTTGTCTTTTGTCAGATTGTCTTTTGTCAATTTCAGACCCTTTAGCTAAGTTGTATTTTATTTTTGTTAGTTTTTGTGTTGGGCTCAAGCCCATATAGTATTTTTTTCCCTTTTTCTCCAACAGTTGGGCTAGGTAAGCTGGTTGTTCTTTCTTTCCCCTTTCTGTTTCTTTTTTTAAAAAAACTAATTAAACCCGATTGACCCGAACCGAACCAACCCGTTATTAATCGGGTTGGTTCAGTTCGGATTTGTTTAAAAAATGCCTAAATCCAATCCAACCCAATTCATGTGTTTTTGATCGGTTTGGATAACAAATTTGCTCAAATCCGGCCCGTACTCACCCCTAATTTCTCCCTTTTTTTTTTGGTCGAATATGATTTCCCCTTTAGACTTGTCATTTTTAACAAAGTTCACATAAAAAGGCTAAGGGAATTGGTAAATACACCAATTTTTTTGGACATACACCCCACATTTAAAAAAGAAAATATCATTATATCCTCGTTGATTTGTTTATTTTTTTTTTCAATTTCGCGTTGTTACCGGAAACTTAGTTTCCGGAATGCATTTTTGCATTCCGGAAACTCCAGGAAAAATTTACATTCCGGAAACTCCAGTTTCCGGAATGTAAATTTGCATTCCGGAAACTCCAGAAAAATTTACATTTCGGAAACTCCAGGAAAATCTACTTTCCGGAATGTATTTTTGCATTCCGGAAACTCCAGGAAAAATTTATATTCCGGAAACTGGAGTTTCCGGAATGCAAATTTGTATTCCGGAAACTCCAGGGAAAATTTACATTCCGGAAACTCCAGTTTCCTGAATGCAAATCTGTATTCCGGAAACTGGGGGTGTATGGCCAGTTTCCGGAAAAGAAGCAAAATCAGGAAAAAAAAAAACTCAAACAATGAGGGTATAATAGTAATTTTCTGAATAAATGTGGGGTATATGGCAAAAAACTGGAGTGTATTTACCAATTCCCAAAGGCTAAACATCAACCCGAAGCTTGATTAAGCAACCCGGAAAGCGATGAAAAAACCGAAAGTGCCCTTGGGCTCAATTACTTTATACGTGTTCACTATTACAAGTTTCTACCCCAATAGAAAGTTGACCAAAAAAAAAAAGGGAAACCCAACCAAAAGAGGGGAAAAAAATCATCTAGACATTAATGAAGAGAATGCAGATTTGTCTATGTTGCTTCCTTAATCGTCATCTTCCCCTATCTTGTTAGGGTTTGTGAACTTTGCAATTAGTCTTCAATTCTTCACGCTCTTCGTTCTCACCACCAGCCATCTATAGGACTTCGAATTTTATGCTTATTTTTCTGACGGATTCACCATTGTATAAACACAATTCTTTCCTGTATTCAACCATACAATAGAACATCGCAATTCCGCCACGATTTCCTTTAGATATCTCATCATAGGGTATGGATTTTCGTTATTTGTCAGGATTTTGGCTAATAACTACATAATCGCTTGGTTATAGTAGGATTGACTATGATATTATTATTATTATTAATTATTATTATTATTATTATAATTAATTAATTGCTTGGTCTATATCCATTTAACCATTCCAAATAATATCATTGTAGTGAATTTATAATGATGTTTGATGTTTGATTTGCTCTATACATCTATATTATTATTAGGTGTACTGAGATTATGGTAAATACAGTTTATACAGATCCTTTTCTACCGGATCTTTCACTCTTTCAGGTTATCCTAGGGATTTTGTCACTTGTTAGTGATTGCTGAATGGTTTTAAACTTTTTATCTCATGATCTGGCTGTTGAAGTGTGATGAACTAAAGATTTGGTACTCCTAAGTCCTGAGAAAGGGTGAAAGGAGGGTGAACAGAAATATCAGAAGAAAGATAAGTAAGAAAGGGATATAGAATGTTGGTCATCATGTGCGCTTAGATGATGCATTCTTCTGCATTTAGCTTGGTCCTTTTTCAATCACTCCTACTTGATCAAATGAGAATGTCAAACAAAAATGTATTTAAGTTTCAATCTGCCTTTGCTTTCTGATATGCCATTCTGTTGAATGAATGCCATTAGCATTACTAAAAATAATTTAGTCATACAAGAGTAAGGATTGTAATTTTGACTAAATAACGAAAGAAAAGTATGGAATATTGAGTTACTATGTTGCACGCAGATGTGTTGCCTTATCTGAGCTGGCTTTCTCTCTGTTCATTGTGATATGTTTCAGATTGGTGCTTTCCAGCTATTTATGAAGTTACTGGAACCTTGATTTAGCTTCTGTTGATTTGATTTTTAGCTGTCATATGTAGTGGAAGTTCAGAAAACTGACAAACTTTACATCAGTTTCTTCATAAGTACACTTCTTATCAAAGTAAGTTTAATAAAACCTATAATAGATATTTTTTTTATGTCTGTGTGCGCATGTGTAGATTATGGCATTATGCTGACTTCTTAATTCATACAGGGAAGACAAATCAGAGACATTATTACCTATTGCCTTTTGCATGAGGTTACTGATGGGGACTGAGCTTATGAGAATATGTGTTAAAGAAGATAATGATGATTTTCCACCAGTTCCACCAGGTTTTGAGTCATATACATCTTTCTCACTGGAGAGGGTAGAAGACAATGAGAAACAAAATGATGAAAATTTGACCAGTTGCTCTACCAGTGCTTCTGAGTCACAGTCAACTCAGGTAAAAAATGATGTTCAATTTCATGATACTGCAAAGGTTCCTAGATCCCTTCGACGAAGACCATGGATCAACTATGGACAATATGAGAACATTTTGGAGGAAGACTCTGATTGTGAGCGGCTTGATCAGGTCAGTCTTATGTTGGTTCATTTTTTGTTTTGGATGTCTTGATTTTTAATACACTGTATGGCAGTTCCTAAATGTAAGAGTGTACCTATGCTTAGTGTCTTACATATGAATATCAATGCAGAATTTCTCCTCAAGACCTTGTCTTCCTAAGGGAGTCATTCGTGGATGTCCAGATTGCAGTAATTGCCAAAAGGTGCTTTGCTTCCATTGGCATTATTATTGGCCTCATTAATTAATGAATCAACTCTGACCTGTCATCTCCTCTCTCTACTCTATCATTATTATTTCTGTTACTATTATTGTTATATAATAATGATATTTGCATTACCAAGTTTTATAAGTTGGGATGTTCCCTTATTGCTGTATGTTAAAACAGAAGTTGTTTGGTTTACCTTGACAATTAGCAAAAAGTGCTCATCTAATTATTGTGCATTTTTCTTGTTGCATTATGAGTAATTGACAATTGAAGTTTCTGGCAGGTCATTGCCAGATGGCGACCAGAAGATTCCCGTAGGCCAAATCTTGAGGATGCTCCTGTTTTCTACCCCACTGAAGAGGTATTGTTCATTTCTTGTGGCACATTTGAGTTCACTTCTGTCCTGTCATTTATATGTTTACTTCTACAAGATAGCTTTATTGTAGAATGAGATCTTTGACTTGTTCATAATTTTTTCCAGGAGTTTCAAGATACTTTGAAATATATATCAAGCATTCGCTCTAGAGCTGAACCATATGGAATTTGTCGCATTGTTCCCCCGTCTTCTTGGAAACCCCCTTGTCCTCTCAAGGAGAAAAGCATATGGGAGGGTTCTAAATTTGGTACTCGTGTTCAGAGGATTGACAAACTTCAGAATCGTGATTCAGGGAGAAAGATGCCAAGGTTTCAAAGTAATATGAAAAGGAAAAAGAGAAGATGCACAAGAATGGGAGTGGATAATGGCAGTAGAACTGGATCTAATGCAGTATTTTGTGAAGTTGAAAGGTTTGGTTTTGAACCTGGTCCAGAATTTACCTTGGAAATGTTTCAGAGATATGCAGATGATTTCAAGGTCAAATACTTCAGAAATGAGAATGTATCTCATTCAAGTGCTAATACAAATACTTTAAATGGTACCTTGGATCCTTCTGTGGAGAACATTGAGGGTGAATACTGGCGTATGGTCGAGAGTCCTACTGAAGAAATTGAGGTCACTTTCTATATAATCTTAATACGTTGCTGCTTCGTGTAATCATTGCATAGTCATTGGCCTTTGTTCACGCCCCTCTCCTTACATTTTGTTTTGTATATACCTCTAGGTGCTTTATGGAGCTGATCTGGAAACTGGGGTTTTTGGGAGTGGTTTTCCTAGCAAGTCTAGTCATGTTTCCACTTCACACGAACAGTACATAAAATCTGGCTGGAATTTAAATAACTTTGCAAGGTTACCTGGATCTCTGCTCTCTTATGAAAGCGGTGATATATCTGGTGTTCTAGTGCCATGGTTGTATATAGGAATGTGCTTTTCCTCTTTTTGTTGGGTAAGGACAACATATTTCCCTTGTTTTCTAGCATATATTTCATGAATTCTTCATGCAACTCAGGCTTATAACTGTTGGAAAGTATCTCCTATTTAGGGAAAATGTAATCTATTTAGTGTCATGCATATTTTGTTTTTATTTGTATAGCTAGCTGTCATATAATTAGTTTCCTTTTTTATGTACTTTCCAATATTGAATTGTAAATCTTGTGTGTGTGTGTAATTGATTGTGCTGAGGGATTCCTCAAATAATTCAATAAATATTTTCCCATCTCAAGATTGTACCAGGGCTATCAATCTGGGCCTAGTTCTTCAAAAACTAGAAACCTTGAAATTCTTTCACTACCGGCCACCATCAAGCTAGGGCAACCAACCATATCCGGTCGAACAACCGATAACATAAGGGAACTAATGTAGTTAACATGTTGTGTTGAGTGGCATTTGTTGAAGTTTTATGTGTGTGTGAGAAAGAGATTGTTGGAAACCCTAGCCGCCTTTATTGGTACCACTTGGGCCGCCATCATTGCAGCCTCCGGCACCTTCATTGTGCTGGGTGTAAGTGGGTTGTTGAGATCCCAAATCAACTAGAGATATGACCAAAGCAGTTCTTATAGGGCTTGGGCAATCCCCACCTCTTGAGCTAGCTTTTGGTGTTGAGTTAGGCCTAGCCCAAATTCTAAGACTTACCTAGCATCTTTAGTTTGTATAGCTGCTTTATCTTTTCGTTATGGTTTAATTGTGGGTGCAGCATGTGGAAGATCACCATTTATATTCATTGAATTATATGCATTGGGGTGCTCCAAAAATGTGGTATGGTGTCCCTGGAAAAGATGCATGCAAATTGGAAGAGGCCATGAGAAAGCATTTACCTGAACTTTTTGAAGAACAACCTGACTTGCTTCATAAGCTGGTAAGTAAAAGTTATTCTGCAACTGCACAAATGTCATTTGTTCAGGATGTTGTAAACGGGGATCACATGTTTGTCTCTTGCTTCACATGCTATTCTTTTCCCTCCTTTTGATCATCTTGTTTGTTTTCTTCACCAGAGAGGTAACAAACAAGATTAAAACTATTGTTATGTTCTCATTGGGTGGGGTGAAGTTCTGTCTTTTATTTTTCACCTCTCTTCATTTCACCCACCTGTCCATATGTCATTATTGAGCAGAAAAATAGTTCTGTTGGATGACCATGTTTCTTTCTTTGGACATATATTCATCTGGTGCTTGAATTTCTAAATTATGCTTGCAGGTCACACAGCTTTCTCCTTCTATCCTCAAGTCTAAAGGAGTACCAGTTTATAGGTGTGTCCAAAACCCCGGGGACTTTGTTCTGACATTTCCTCGAGCCTACCACTCTGGGTTCAATTGTGGATTCAACTGTGCTGAGGCTGTTAATGTAGCTCCTGTTGACTGGCTGCCCCACGGGCATATTGCTATAGAGCTGTACCGGGAGCAGGGGCGCAAGACTTCTATATCCCATGATAAGCTGTTGCTTGGGGCTGCTAGGGAAGCAGTACGAGCCCAATGGGAGCTTAATTTGCTGAAGAAAAACACTTCGGGTAATCTAAAATGGAGAGATGTCTGTGGAAAGGATGGTCTTTTGGCAAAAGCACTCAAGGTAAATTTTGTTTCTTCATATAATTCTGTATAAAGGGATAATATTCATGATTTTATATTAATTTATGCTGTGACCATAGTAATGGAATTTATGGTTAGGTAGTTTTGTTTGAGCTACCATGTAAGGTATATTATTTGTCTTAGGCTATGCTTGGATTGATGGAAAGGGATGGAATGGAGAGAAATGGAATGAAATGATACTAGGTTTCATTGTTTGAATTGTTTTATATAGGGTGGAGTGGAATCGAGCATATGATGATTTGTATTCTTTTCCATTTCATCCAATAATCCTATTTTTCTGCCCCATCATTTCAGGGAGTATGGGATGGGATGGAACCAACCTTTTTTTCCATTTCATCATAAAAATATCCAAACAATGGAGTTGTAACTTTGTTAATAATCTCTCTTCCTGATTTTCTTGTGTTTATTTTGCCCTAGGCACGTATTGAGATGGAGAGAGCAAAAAGGGAATTTCTCTGCAGTTCTTCACAGGCATTAAAAATGGACAATAATTTTGATGCTACAAGTGAAAGGGAATGCAACATCTGCTTTTTTGATTTACACCTATCTGCTGCTGGTTGTCACTGTTCCCCAGATAGATATGCTTGCTTGGATCATGCAAAGCAATTTTGTTCATGCTCTTGGGATTCCAAATTTTTCCTCTTTCGTTATGATATTAGTGAACTAATTATTCTTGTTGAGGCATTGGAAGGAAAATTAAGTGCAGTATACAGATGGGCAAAATTAGATCTTGGGTTGGCACTAACTTCTTATGTCTCAGGAGATAAAGAAACAATACTTAAGGAATTGAGATTGCATTCATCCAACTCATCTCATTCTTCCAGAGCCAATGTGAATAAAGAGGTGGCTATGCACCCATCAAATAATTTTATTGAAGATTCTCAATTGATAGATGTTCCAATAGTGGATCAAGCAAATTCAGCAAATAGCAAGGATCAGAGCTATCTTAAACAAAGGAAATCAGCAGAAGTTGTGTTAGCTTTGAGTCACACGAAGGAACCTTTAGCATTTAATCGATCAAAACCTAAATGTGAGGTGGCTAATCGCAAGATCTGTGTTGATAAAAAAGAATCTGTTATTTGCAGATCAAAGCCGAGAATCCCTGGTTGTCAATTGTCTCAAGAGGATTCATCATATGCTTCATCTCTTCCTCTAGCTCAACATGGAGGTGATAAAAGTTCACTTGACAGACATAACAATATTATACTTCTTAGTGACGATGAAGATGATGAAAAGAAGATGTCAGATTCAAATAGAAGGAAAGAACTTTCTCATGTGCCTGCAGGTTCTAAAAATAAAGCAAGCCTGTGTAACAATATAGAAAATACAAGCTTGACCATCCCTGTGACAGATGCTGCTGTGATGGGTGAAAAGGATGCTATTACATTGCCTTGTGAAGATATGAGTTTGAATTCAACTCAGCTTTTGCATGTGAAACAAGAATGTCATGACCAGAGAGGACCAGTTCTAGCTTCTACCCCAGTAGATCTTTCTTTTCATATAGGTATTACTAGTGCAGAATCAGTTAGAAATATTCCAGCTTCTTCAACAGTAGAGGCCAGCGATCATTGTTTGGAAAGTTTGGAGATTTGTCCTCTGAACCCACAACATTCTGGAACTATCAAGGCTAAGAATGAGGATAATCATGAAAAGTTTCGAGGATGTGCCACTTCTAATGTAGCAGACAATGCAAGAGCTGTTAATGGAAATATCTCTTCTGGTCCAAACAATTACCGTCAGAAAGGTCCTCGTATTGCAAAGGTTGTCCGGCGTATCAACTGCAATGTTGAACCTTTGGAATTTGGAGTTGTGCTTTCTGGAAAGTCATGGTGCAGTAGTCAGGCTATATATCCAAAGGGTGTGTGTACTTGGTCCATAATGACTTGCATGTCTTTGTCACTGCTTAATTGAATATGCAAGCTGTGTATTTATGCATATTAAATTATTTGATGCAGGATTTAGAAGCCGTGTTAGATACATAAGTATCTTAGATCCATCCAGTATGTGTTACTATATTTCAGAAATTCTTGATGGTGGACGTGGCTGGCCTCTATTTATGGTACTTTCACCTTATTTTTAATTGCAGACTTTTGTCATGCCATTGATCTTACAATATGTACCTTTTGTCAGTATGTCTGGAAAAGCATTTCATATTTCTAATGTAAATTTGCTATGCACTGGGAATTTAAATTTTAAATCCCTTTGCTGCTACTTTCTTGCGGAGATTTACACCTTATTATGTTATGTGGGCAAAAGTTTGATGAAAGAGTTTTGGCTCATCTACTTTGCAGTTCATGACTCTACTGTGTGTTGAGGCAAAGTTTTGTTTTCAGTTTTCCCTTTTACATTAATGTTGTAGAGAATCTTCTTCCCCTTTACCTAAGCCCTGAGGTGGATATTGTTTAACCACAGGCCATTCTAGGCTCTAATTCTAAAGAGAGTCATGGAGTAAATGTAAACAAGCTGTTGTGGTCAGGTGTAATCTTCATTAGGAGCAGTCATATGTTTAACCCAGTGGGTGACTTATTTCCTGTCAGATCAAAATCGAGATTTTAAGACTTTTTAGGTGCTAGTTGCTTTTAGTTGAAAATTACTTTGGACATTGAAATGGACTGCTGTGAGTTAGTGAGTGATTCAGTTGGCTGGAATTGGAAAGAGGTTATGTGTAAAATAACTAAATCTTGTTTTCCACCTCAGGTTTCCTTGGAAAACTGTTCCAGTGAGGTCTTCATCCATATGTCAGCAACTAGATGCTGGGAACTGGTAAGAGAGAGAGTGAACCAAGAGATCACAAAACAACATAAGCTGGGAAGAAAGAATCTACCTCCTTTACAGCCTCCCGGCAGCCTTGATGGCTTTGAAATGTTTGGATTTTCTTCACCAGCAATAGTGCAGGTAATTTTATTGATCAAAACTCATTTATAATTCAAATGCTTCATTTGAGTATGACATGGGTTGAAAGGAAATTCTACTCGAATCCTTGTTTCTCCCCACCTTCCATGAACAAATATCTAGTAATTATATATGTAATAGGTTGATGTAAAAACAGTGATTCGGGATTGAATTACATAGCCTTTACAGTTAACACTGGTGTTAGGGAAGTAACAAGAAACACGTTCATTAAAATGTGACTTTTTACGGCAGAGACCAAGCATGTTTTTAAACCTTTTTTCTGATCTACTGAAACCAAACATGCTCTTGGCTAATTTCTTAACCAAGAGGGCATGTGGGAGTGTGTCTAGCTCAAGGTTTTTCCCTTTTTTTTTTTTTAACTTCAGCTTCCTTTATGAAGAAAACAACATGAAGACTTGTTAATGCAGTGGTCAACCGTGTCATTTGTTTTACATCTGGATTTTAAACAGAGTCTTAATTTTGTTTATTCAGCCTTGGTACATGAAAACAAACAAATCCAACCGTTTAGCCTATATACTATATTTTGACCTGGTATTTTAGGGCTGTAAACTTCTTTCTGGTTTTTTCATCTAAATGTTTAGCATTTGTAATGCCCTATTTGATTTTCTTTCCTTGGACATAGTTTTGATAGCTCTCAAGGTATTTATGTATCCACTTTCTTTCATTAGGCCATCGAGGCACTGGACCGAAGTCGAGTTTGTAATGAATATTGGGACTCTCGGCCCTACTCTCGGCCTCAAGGGCAGATTTCACAAGCTTACCAAACCAATGTAAATGGTGGTGGTGGAAATGATAAAGGGGTTCTCATGAATCAGCACACGCCCGTTGGAGATGTTGCAGTATTAAGGAGCCTATTTAAAAAGGCCAATGCGGAAGAATTGAACTCGTTGTACAGCATTCTTAGTGACAATAAGCCAGAGGCTGACCGTAATCTAATTGCACAACTTCTTTCAGAGGAGATTCACAAATCCCAACCGCCCTAGGTGATTTTGATTATTTGGACGGAATTATTCATACGCCTAACCCTTTCTTGACATGTAAATTGTAGTTCATATAAGGTTGCACATGCTATTTCATGCAACCTTAATCTTTGTTTTTTTTTTCTTCACCTAAATGGAGGTTATAGAGAAAGAAAAAGGAGAAAAAAGGAAATAAAATTATAAAAAGGGAAAAGAAAGATTACTTCCCTTTAAAATTTTGTTTATTTCAAGTGGCAGTGGGGATGGAAAGTTATCAAGTGTCACTCTGGCTGCCTCATCTGAAAACTCTGAAAAGCGAGGCTACCGGCCTTTACTATTGATTTTGATTCATATTTTGTATACACAGTTTGAAACAACAATCAGGTGCGTGTCTAGATTTGATTAATTTTAATTATTTTAGGAAATAGCTTTTCACTCAAATTTAGCTGTTTTCTTCAAAAGTACACGTGTTTGGGTTAAAGCATAAGAAATTGTTCTTTTTTTCTATACCAAACAACTTTTTTCTACAAACATTTCGATAGTTGTTTGTCAACCAAAGTGATTTTTAATAATTTTAGTTTTCTTTTAAAATTGAGTTCATTAAAATGATTTCTTTTTACATTTTTAAACAAAGCTCTCTCAAAATCGATTATGAATTTATATACAAATATTAATTTTTTTAATTATTGAAATTTTTGAAAATGATTATACATGTCAGCTGATTTAAGCATGAGAATTCGTCAAGTACTCATGTTTTTTCATTGAGATGCAATACAAGCAAAATAGCATAGGATAAACATTTAGATTCACAATATAATTTTTTAACATATACATGTTTGCCGTTTTTTTTTTACGGTTTGATGGTTAATACATGGTATAAGTAAGATAATGTGAAATTTATTAAAATATTTTTTATTTTTATATTGTGCAGTGTTTCTTTTGTGCTAAATATTATAATTACTAGGGGGAGTAAGAAGTGTCTGGCTTATTGTTTTCTCTTTTTTTAGATATTATTGTATAATTAGATGATAGAGTAGTTTTCTTTTTACAAAAGATAATAAAATAATTGTGATTATAGAATAGTTATTAATATATTGTGAGTAGTTATAAAAATGGCAAAATTGAAATAAAAAAAGACTCTACCAAAAGTTGGTATCGTCATCTATAACTATATATAATGACAATACCAACTTTTGGTATTGTCATCTATAACTATATAGTTATAGATATATAGTTATAGATAATGTGTAATTATTTTAATTTTGATATAGTACACTTACATACACGCCATGTGCATGCGCGCACACACAAGTAGTTTTTTTTTTTTGGTCAAATCACACACAAGTAGTTTGTAGAACATAAATATGAGATGAATTCAAATAACAAGAATAGTCTTTTGAATAGTTATATGAGATAAATATAATTTTATCAAATAGTATAGGTGAAAAACAAAACAAACTTTAGAAAATAGACATTTGCAAAATATAAATATTCATAATACTTATTGGATATACATTACTTAAGAACGTGCTATGAGAATGTTACAAACTAAAAAGTGGAGAGAGATAAAAACACATGGAGGAAAAATTGAAAAATGAAAAGAGTTACACATACATGTAATGATGTAAAAGTAATTTATTGAGCACAATTATAAGATAAAATCCAATAAAAAACATCTTAAGTGGTTATATAAATCATAAATATATCCTAATTAAATAGTTCAACTCAAAAACAGTTGAGGATTTCGAATGAATACACTTCTTCACGTCATTTTTTGGGGTAAAAGACACTTCGACACGTTATTATTAATTATTAAATTAAAAATTAAAAATTAAACCGAGGCATGAGTGTCATGTCCGTTTAAAATAGAAAATAAAAAATAAAAAATAAATATTAAAAGCCGACTTGACTAAAAATAAGTAAAATAAAATCCCTCCGACGAGGGTAACCCTGTTTGTGAAGGGAACTAACTATCGACGGAACGGAATATTTACGCTATGCGGCTCTTATAAACAACAAAAAAATACGCTTGTGATTTATTAAGCCTAGTCTGTGTTGTGTTTGAGTCACTGCACTCGATTGAAGCAAGAGAAAAACGCCGTGGCTGAACCCGTCACCGTTCAGCCTCAGCCATTGGCTCCTAAACACTTTCCCTCTTCATTCTCTTGCCCTAATCGTGAAACGCAGATCTGTCTTCCCAATTTTACTGTAAGCTTGTTTTCCTCTTATTCCATTCTCAATCTTTTCAACTTTTTATCGTCTTCGATACTTAGCGTATCCTCGTTTTCCTTGTCTGCACCTTCAGAAATCAGAAGGCGCGTTTTCCATCGTTTTAATTCAATTGATTCAATTGATTTACATTATATAATGTCGATGATAAATCCGTCAAAATGTTAGGGCGAACTGCGTTTTGCGTGTTTCTCTCGTGTGTTTCTTCCATCTCTTCGTATTGTGGAAAAAAAGGAAAATAAATAATAATAAGAGAAAAACTAATGATTTGATGTGTGTTTGTTGATTGCAGTTAGGGAGCAACAAGCTACCACTGTATTTGGAAAGTTGTAAGGATGTTCGGTTCAACAAACCGTAAGTTTTGCCTCCTCTTCTATTCTATTGTCCGTTAATTTGCATTTTCCACCTTTGCTCCTTATTAGGCCATTTGTATATATATTTTTTTGAAGTATTATGGTTCCTTTTAATGGTCAGAATCTTAATAATCTTTTTTAAATGGGATGCATATTGTTAAGAATGATCATTTATTGGACAATTGAGTTTATTATTACTTAGTATTCTATGTTTTTGTTGTTATTGTCATCATTATTATTTTTATTATTTAAGTATACCGTATACGCGACGGTTAAAGTAGGGTGTTTCTTTGTTTACGGGTTACTTCAGCAAACCATTAACATATGGAAATTCTTTTAACAGCTTTTGGGCAGTCATCATCAAGCCCGTTTGGCTCCCAGTCAGTGTTTGGGCAGACCAATTCGAGTAGCAATCCTTTTGCCCCTAAACCATTTGGCAGTACAACAACGCCATTTGGATCGCAAACAGGTACTTCCATATTTGGGGGTACTTCCACTGGTGTATTTGGTGCAGCTCAATCGTCTTCTCCCTTCTCTTCCACTACAGCATTCGGTGCTTCGTCTTCACCTGCTTTCGGTAGTTCAGTGCCTGCATTTGGGTCATCTTCAACTCCGGCTTTTGGTAGTTCATCATCATCATCATTTGGTGGTAGGTGGAATCCATTTTTTTCTTACTCCATTTATTAGTTGTCTTGCTCTCTGTAGGATGTCTTACCTTTGGAAACCAGTTTATTGGTAGTGTTGTGTGATGTGTGAATGAAAAGCACAATATTTTAGTGAAGCGAAATACCAGTTTACATATATAACTACTTTTTGTTGCCTCTCTTTTGGGGATAAAGCAGTCTTCTGAGATTCTTTGTAGTGCTTAGCTAATGCTTTTAGGAAGGGCTTGTTTTTATGCTGGGTTTGCAAATCAACTGGCGGGCTTTGCTTACTCTGATTTTACTCTTATTGTATTTTCTGATTTCATTTTGCATGGTATCTTATATTTTGCTGGGTCGTATTTAATATAGTTTCTTCTCTAATGAAGTTTTTTCTTATATATATATCTTGCCGGTGGTATTGTGACTTATGGAATAGAAACAGAGGATAGGCATTCGGCCACTCACATCTAATATTCGTAAAATGTCAAACTTTGTGAAGGAGCTATTGAAGAAGTTAGCTTGTATTATATGTATGATAATGCAGAAGAAGTACTGCATCCTGTTTAAAGATTTGGTCCTCCTTCCCCCACCTCCATGTTCACTCCCTGAGTTGTTTTTGTTTACATATCAGTGTATTGATATCTTTGGTAGCACAGAATAATACAAAATTCCATGTGAAACACTTGAGAACAAGAATATTATGAAGAGATGAAATTCCGTTCATCTGTATATGCTCTCTATTGAATGCTAGTTTATATTCTTTTTAAAGACTTTAAGATTACACAACTTAATGACTGAGATTTGTATTAGATATTTATTTATATTTATATTTATTTATGCATCCTTGAATTCTTTATATCTAGTGATGGTAATCATTAGCATTTTTTGGCTTACTTTTCTGCCTTTTTTTTTATTATTATTTATCTTACAGTTTTCTAATTCAATCTATGAGCCAACTATCTTGCTTTCCAGGATCATCAGTTTTTGGTCAGAAGCCTGCTTTTGGAGGTTTTGGCTCTACTCCTACTCAAACTAGTCCATTTGGAAGTGCCACCCAACCATCACAACCAGCATTTGGCAGCAGCATATTTGGTTCCTCAACACCTTTTGGCGCATCAAGTCAGCCAGCATTTGGTTCAACAGGCACCCCTGCTTTTGGTGCTACGAGCACCCCGGCATTTGGTGCTACGAGCACTCCTGCGTTTGGTGCAACAAGCACCCCTGCATTTGGTGCCACTAATACCCCCGCTTTTGGTGCCACTAGCGCCCCAGCATTTGGTGCAACTAGCACCCCTGCATTTGGTTCAACCTCAAGCCCAACTTTTGGTAGCACAGGGAGTGCATTTGGTGTGTCAAGTGCTCCTGGTTTTGGAGGTGGGGGAGCATTTGGGGCCTCAAGTAACCCAATGTTTGGTTCATCAAGTACATCTGCATTTGGCAGTTCGAGCTCTCCATTTGGGGCCTCCAGTGCTCCTGCTTTTGGTGCTTCTAGTACCCCGGCTTTTAGTTTTGGCTCCACTCAGGCTTTTGGTCAGTCTACTTCTGGATTTGGTAGCAGCAGCCCATTTGGGAGTACAACCTCAGCCTTTGGAGGTCAGAGTTCTGCATTTGGTGAGTTCAATAATTTTTAGAATTTTAACTACTTTGTGATATATCTATTTTCATGATACAAGGGGGAATTGAATAATTTTTTCTATATCTTGTGCCATTGTAATTGAAAGTGATCTTTACATATTTTCTCATGCAGTATCACAGACTCCAGCTTCGGCTTTTGGAAATACTGGTGTTGGGCAGACAGGGTTTGGAGGTCAACGGGGTGGAAGTAGAGTAGCTAGTTACTCAGCAACAACTGAAGCAGATAGTGGTACCTCTGGACAGACCGCAAAATTGGAGTCAATATCAGCCATGCCTGTTTACAAAGATAAAAGCCATGAGGAGCTAAGATGGGAGGACTATCAATTGGGAGATAAAGGTACTTTCTTTTTTCAATTATAAATTATAGATAATTTGATAATTCTGCTGGTTTTCATTGCATTGGTGATGACCTTGACTCAATCCATTATGTTTAATTCAAATTTAGGTGGACCCAATCCCTCTGCTCAGTCAACTGGTTTGGCAGGCTTTGGTTCATCTACGACACAGACAAATGCCTTTTCTTCTCCTTCACCAGTGTTTGGTCAATCGTCAGCCAATCCTTTCTCTAGCACAACACCCAATTCTAACCCATTTGCACCGAAGACTTCAACTTTTTCTTCTGGATTTGGAACTTCAGCTCCTGCCTTCAGTTCATCAGCTTTTGGTTCTTCAACATCAGCAGCAGCACCTTCTATTTTTGGCTCATCCACATCTCCATTTGGAGCTAATTCTTCGTCACCGGCATTTGGGTCATCTACATCCCTGTTTAATACTGCTGCTCAGGGTACATCTTCGCCATTTGGCTCAAGCATTTTTGGCAACACCCAGCCATCCCAATTATTTAGCTCTGCAGCCCCTACAATTGCCCAGACTGGTTCTGCTTTTGGGCAGAATACCTCCCCCTTTGGGCAGACTGCTCCTTTTAGTCAATCAAGCTTGTTCAATTCACCTTCGTCTGGGCTTGTTGGAAGCATTTTCTCAAGCAGTGCATCACTTACTTCTAACAATCCGACAGGTTTTGGGCAAATAGCGGTGAGTAGTTTTGTATTTGATAATAATGCTTTTCACTTGTACTTTTTTTGTTTTCCTTTAAGGATCACAGTTTGTTTATGATCCACGATAAAATGGAGTCATATTTGACCTTTACTTCACAAACTTGTTAAGCTTTATACAAAACCAGTTATAAGTATAACATTGTTCTATAGATAGTGCATTATTGCATTTAAATGATAAATAGTAGAAGTAGAACCACCGCCACCAAGTCTTGTCATGTTAGGCAGGGTTGGCTGTGTGGATCAATAATTTTTTGTAGAAGTGTAAAACCATCTGTTTACTAGTGTTTAAATCAAGTTTGTACTACATTTTGATTTTCTAATGCATTTTGTTTAATTTTATTCCTGCAGCCATCCATTTCAACACCATTCCAATCTGCACAAGCTGCTCCGTCAAGTGGTACTTTTGCCTTTAGCAACTTTGGCCAGACACAACCTGGTTAGTTCAATATTTTACCTATGTGTGTACTATTTTTTTGTTTCATGCAATGATTGAAGGATTAATGTTTCGAATTGACTTTTTTACTTTACTGTCTTAATTAGTTGGTGCAAGTACCTTCGGTGGCACTCCAGGCATGTTTGGTCAGAATAATTTTGGACTTCCGTAAGTTACAATTGGTTTAAGTTTCTTGTTTTCATGCATTTAGTTAAAAAAAAATTTTGGGGGTGACCATGGGGCGGTGACTTTTGTCAGACCCATGCATATAACTATCTTTTATCTCCTTTTTCATTTTTGGAATAGAATGTCATTTTTATTATTTTCTATTGAGTTTAGATTTTCCCGTTAAAAGCTTTTTTGTTTGGATTTTTTTGTTTGACAGGTCTTCTACGCAGAGCTCTATGGCTGTACAAGCAGCACCTGTTACAAATCCATTTGGAACACTTCCTGCTTTGCCTCAGATGTCAATTGGTCGAGTTGGAACCTCTCCTTCAATTCAATATGGGATCTCTAGCATGCCTGTAAAATAATCTTTCTCGATTTTAACTTCTGATTCTATTAATTTTTTATGCTGATTTTGTACCTTTACTTGAGCAGAAATTATTTCATTTATCTTTTCCATCCAAACTATGGTAAACTTTAGTGGGTGGTTTTACATTTTATGAAAGTTAATGACTTTCAAGCTAACACTTCTTTTCAGGCCCAAGACAAACCTGCCACAGTAAGAATATCATCTTTATTGACTTCTCGGCACCTCTCACAAAGACGAATCAAGTTTCCTGTCAGGAAATATAAAAATGAGGGACCAAAGGTGAATAATTGTAGTTTTTTTTTGTTATTAATCTGGGTTTCTACAATAGCTAGGCTTTTCATACAGCCGAATATGGTATGTTTCTTAATTACACAGTTCTCTTGCAGGTTCCATTCTTTAGTGACGATGAGGATACTCCAACCACACCAAAGGCTGATGCTCTTTTCATTCCTAGGGAAAACCCAAGGGCGTTGATCATTTGTCCCATGGAGCAGTGGCCAGGAAGAGCTTCTGAGAAGGCATCTTTTAAGGATAGACAAGTCTCAGTGAATGAGAATGGTATTATCTTCTTGATTGATTGTATTTAGTGTCTTGTCCTTATTAAGTTGTGAAATAAAGTATTGTGTTCCTTACATTTTGGGTTAAGGCGTGCCATCCAAAGATCTGTGTTCCAGTATTTGCTGTTGTTGAAGTTATAGGTTCTAGTCCTTTAGGTATAGAGGGAAGAGAAAGAATATTCAGAATAATAAAATTATATTATATTGATACTGATGTGAATGATACGTTGGATGTGAAAATGTTTTTGTGCGCCCCCCCCCCCCCCCCCCTCCAAAAAAGGAAAAGAAAAAAACATTAGACATTTTGCTGTGGTTGGCTCATGTTTTGTATTATGTTGGTGATGCTATTGTCTTAGTATAGACTTATTTTTCAATTTTCTGTTTTTAGATATTAAGAGAACAAGCAGATTGGAGAGACGTAGGGATTGGAGAGATAAGGATGTCATGGGTTTGAATCCCCCTACTAAATACATACTAATACTAATTACTAACATTTGCCTATCCAAAAAAAAAAAAAGAGAACAAGCAGATGCTGCCTTATTTAGGATGTTTGACTATGCTTTTGAAATTTTATGTTTTAATAACTTTTTTTTTACAAAAGCTACTTTTCATATTTTTGCATGTAACGTTCAGGGATGATCTCTAAAGAAGCACGTACCACACCCACTGATAGGACCAGCTCAGAGGATAAAGAGAGTACGTACTCCTCATATTTTTAATATTTATTTATGAAGGATACTTAATCATGTGTATTAAGTTACTATGGCTAAACTAATTTTAAAATGATGGATCATTAAAATGTCCCCCCTACCCTGTCCCACATTTTTGTGCTTTTATTCCTGTGCCATAATTTCTGCAAATGATTCCAGAGACTGCAGCTGAAAATGGTGTTGTCAAGGAGCAAGTTCAGCCTATAACTACAAAGCAAGCATCCAATGGGAGTAATGAAGACCATTCTCCACAAAAGACGGATATGTACAAGACACTCAGTGGGCACAGAGCTGGTGAGGCTGCCATTGTGTATGAACATGGAGCTGATGTCGAGGCACTAATGCCAAAGCTGCGACGGTCTGATTACTTCACACTGCCTCGAATACATGAACTGGCGGCCAAGGAAAGAGCTGAACCTGGATTCTGCAGTCGTGTCAAGGACTTTGTGGTTGGAAGACAAGGTTTTGGCAGCATCAGATTTTTGGGCGAGACAGATGTACGAGGGCTTGATCTTGAGTCCATTATTCAGTTTAACAATCGTGAGGTGATTGTATACATGGATGATTCAAAGAAACCCCCGGTTGGACAAGGGCTGAATAAACCTGCTGAGGTAACACTCCTCAACATAAAATGTTTTGATAAGAAAACGGGACACCAGTACACAGAAGGGCCAAAGATTGAGAAATACAAGGAGATGCTCAAGAGAAAGGCTGAGGACCAAGGTGCTGAGTTTGTATCATATGATCCCACTAAAGGAGAGTGGAAGATCAGGGTCAACCACTTCAGTGTTTACAAGCTGGTGGACGAAGACAGTTTGGATAAAAGTTGATGCTTGATGGGTTGGTCTGTCCCATACATAAATATGGGAGAGGACAACAATACATTTAATAGTTTCAGAACCAGAGTTTTGCTTTGAAGTGTAATTTGTTTTTTCTTGTAAATTTTTTCTGTACTGTGTGGATAGAGCTTGGGCCAACGTTGTTGATATATGCTTATCATGCTTTGGAATATTTTTATAGATTTTACAGTGGGGGATGTTAAAATGTTATTTTGTTATATTTTTTTCCTACTGAAATGGTAGACTCTAGGGTGAGGTATGAAAATAGATGTCTCACGGTGAGTCTAGTCATTTGCAAATTATGTCCTGATGCTCGTTTAGAGTTCTCCTCTTACCTACCCACGTTTCGTGAGTAAGCGGTTTTTGAGCCCATTGAGATGCTATTGGATGGATGGGGTTCCGGTGACCGCTCAACATTGTCGTTGTGATGAAATCGTGTGTGATCAACGAGGGCACACAATCAACTCAACTGCATAAAAAAATAACCATGTCACAGGTATATATATCTGCCTATGGAAAGTTTGATTTGTATCACATGGTTATGGTTATGGTTATTTTTTATGATTTAATTTTTTTTCAATTATTAATGTGGTGTTCAATGACATTTTTTTTTAATTTCATTAACGTGATTCTTAAGAAAGCAATTGGTTTGTTTATAAAATATTCCTAAAATATTTGGAATTTTTTCAAGAATGCAATATACAGATGTTTAGTTTAGCTCAGGACAATTGTACAAAAAACTGTTTTACATTTTATTGAAGATATACAATGAGAATATCAATTTCTTAATTATACTATTAGTAACTTAATCTAAAGTGATAGTATTATTATAAATTATTGGTTAAAGTTGTTCGATCCATCGATTGTATCAGATCACATTTGCCGTCAGTGCGATCAACCTAATTTTCCCCCATTTTTTTAACATGCATGCATTACACATGCTTTTCTTTATTTTGTCATGTTTTAATTTTAGGAAGATAAAATTTGTTATCAAAAAAAAAATTTTAGGAAGATAAAACTTCACGCCTAATGAAGTGCGTTATACTTAAAGTCAGTTTGTCAGGTCAATAAAATGTAGTAAATTACTGTAAAAAAATGCAGTAAATTAAAATCAAAATTAACAACCAATATATAATTTACAAAAACAACTTAAAACAATATATAAGTATATTCTACTTTTTTGAAAAAAAAGCATAATATATACTCCTATTTCTTTTTTTTTTGGTCCAATAAAAATACTCCTATTTCTTAAATAAACAAAAAATGCAGAACTCTCAAAGTCATACTCATAATGAGGTCTTGAATCGTTGATGTTAATAAATTATTATTATTATTATTTTAATATGTGGCAGGGCCCTACGATAATCTCAGGAACACGTATCGTGACCGCTTAAGTAACGATCCTTATCCGTAACGCTCCGCTGTGTGTGGTGTGTCCTGTTCTGTTCAGCCTGTTAGACAAAAAATCCATATCTTTTTCTTACTCATCACCATCATCCCTTTCCCTTCCCGTATTTATCATCACCTCGTTGCGTGCAATTGAGTTCCTCTCTCTGGTGGGGATTGGTTTCCACTGCTTCCACGTCCACCATATCATCGATTCAACCGAGAGGGGTTTTAACAAATTGTTCTTGTTGCACAAATATCATATCATGGATAACATATTCAGAGACCTCGTCATGTTCATAGCTCCGCTATGGATTGCGGTTATCTTCGGCGTTGTTGTCGGTTGGGCCTGGAAGCCCAAATGGGCCATCCACCCTAATTTCCTCACCTTTCGCTTCCCTTGGACTCCCAATTCCCCCCACCTCCATCATAGCCAACCCTCTTTTTCCCACTCCACCACCACCAGGTTCATTCATTTCCCTTTTGCAATTTCCATTTCATTTCGTTTTAATTTGTAAAACCGTTGAGTTCACAGTTGACGGTTGACTTGTGCTGCACGTGCAGTTCCGGTTCGTCACAAATTGAAAAAGGGTTGAGCTCTCTGGTGACGGAGCATGATTTGCAACATTTGTGCAAGTTGGTTGAGGAAAAAGATGGTGGACCTGCGTGGATTCAGATGATGGATCGTTCTACTCCAACCATGAGCTACCAAGCATGGCGTAGAGACCCAGAGGTAGTTAGTTACATAGGGCACGTTTTAATGGATTGTTTGTTTCTACTTCCTTGTTTGGTTTGCATGTGGCTTAACTTTTAACTTGATTATTATTATTATGTGATGATTAGAATGGACCGCCCCAGTATCGTAGCAGAACGGTGTTTGAGGATGCGACTCCTGAGTTGGTGAGGGATTTCTTTTGGGATGATGAATATCGGTTGAAGTGGGATGACATGCTTATACATGCTTCCACTATTCAACAGTGTGACCTCACTGGAACAATGATTGTGCACTGGGTCCGCAAGGTTAGTAACTACTTAGTGATACTATGCAGCTTCCTTGTGCTGTTAATTGACTTTCTTTGCATTCTCTCATATTCTGCTATTCTTGTTTGCTGCAGTTTCCCTTCTTTTGCAGTGATAGAGAATATATCATAGGTCGTCGAATTTGGAACGCAGGACGAGCTTACTATTGTGTCACCAAGGTATGCAATTGCAATTGCTTATGCTTTTTCTCTTCTGTATGTGTGTACGAGGGTGCTGCTTCTTGTTGTAGGTAGCTAACAGTGTTCTTAATTGTTAGCTCGGAGTCTTCAAGATGATATGAAAACCATTGAATTCTAGAGTGCTTTAGTTCAAAAAGATAACGCTTGCCATAGATATATTGATTTCTCTGGACATGTCTTGAGAGTTGCCTATTCTTTTGATTTCATGAAAGTTTGAATCTCTTCTCATGTCTATGCTACCGTTCTGAAATCGAGGTTTGGTGGTTCAGCTGGTTACTTAATCACTTTGTTGTGTAGTGCTTCAACTGGTGTGTGTTATCATGAAGTCTTAATATAGTAATTTGTCTATCAGGACTGTGTACATTAAGTTTTTGCTAGCTTTTTCATCAACATTGTTATATTGGAATGCTAAAATGTTACATTAGTGTAAGTTTGTCTTGTGAAATATGCTGCATGGTCATCTAATCTAACACTTGACTTGAATCTTAAGCAGTATTAAACTGAACTTATTGCAATTTCACAAGCTATTTCCCATTTCAGAGAATAGCTATTAGATAATTCTGATAATTTTCTCAATCTTTCGAGAGGGAATTTTTTTCTGTGTTATATTTCTTGTTTTTAACATCAACTTGTGGCATTTTTCATTTCTTCAGGGAGTACCTTGCCCCTCTATGCCAAGGCACAGCAAACCTAAACGAGTTGATCTATATTATTCGAGCTTTTGTGTTCGTGCAGGTAACTGGCAGTTTAGGGCTTAATTCTTGAAAGTACTCTTTATTTAACGAGCATTTTATGTGTTGAGTAATTATTAACATGTCTACATATTTTTGAAATTATCAGCTATGATTTTAGAAAAGCTTACCAATATGTACTCGAATTGTTTTTCTTAATCATTGTCCTTGGATTAAAAAACAATTTTAGTATGGAACTGAGAGCTGGCATGCAGATGTTTTCCTCCCTTTTTTTATATTTTTTATTTTGAGAGAAAAACCAGTGAAGGCTTTCAGGTTCTTTATTTGAAATGATTCACTTGTCTTCAGAAACATAGTACAGTTCTACTTGTAGAACCTTGAGGTTCACATCCATGGTCCAACCTTTGACATATGGTTTAAATTAGACACATCTGGTTGCTACTGTTTAACATATTGGTGATTTAGTCAATAATAGAGCCTTATCCTACCTGATGGGTCGGCTACATGATCAACAAATGCCATTGGGCTCCATTAAAAAACAAAGTTTAACAAAAACTATTTTTAGCAAGGTCTTTTTAGTATTCTCATAATATTTTCTTAGGTCTTGTTTCATTCCTTTTGATCAACTTCCATTTGTTTCACTTTTCTCATTGGAGCCTCTTTTGGTCTTGTTCTTTAATGATCAAACCACCTTAGGTGTAATGATCTGATCCCCAACTTTCATCTCCAAAACATTCCTAATTTGCATCTTACTTATCTCTCATTCCATGTTCTGTCTTACTCCTCTTTAACCGGGATTTGTTGCAGAATTTACTCCTCTCAAATTATCAATTAAGACTTAATAATTGTTGTCTCATAAAAACTGTTCTCTAAAATTTGGAATCCAGCTGGCACTCAACTAAAGTGATTTTGGTTTCATATGAACTGTGGAACATGAGAAAACTGTTTATTTTCTTTAAAGTAGGATTTATAGCATGGGATGCCAAAGAAATCTTTAAATTCTGCATTGTTTTGATATATTGCGGTTTTATAGACCATAGAGACTAATGTGCACCTGTTGCATACGTGGATCACAGTTAAATCAAGAAAAGATGGCCAGCTGACTTCATGTGAAGTGTTATTGTTTCATCATGAAGATATGGGTATACCATGGGAAATTGCGAAGCTTGGAGTTCGTCAGGGTATGTGGGGGGCTGTCAAGAAGTTTGATCCTGGACTACGTACATATAAAAAAGAAAGAGATTCTGGTGTTCCATTGTCACCTTGTGCTAATGCTGCTAAAATCAACACTAAAGTAACTGCAGACTATGTGAGATTTCTGGAAGACACAACCAGTAACTTGTTGGAGACTGAAAATCAGGAGGATGCTTCTGACAAACCAATTGGGAGGAACATTCCTAAGCTTCTAGTTGTTGGAGGAGCCATTGCCCTTGCCTGCACTCTTGATCAAGGACTAGTGACTAAGGCATTAATATTTGGAGTAGCCAGAAGGTTTGCAAAAATTGGAAGGAGGTTGTGACTTGTGATACGTTATGCTTTTGTTTATTTTCAAGGAATTGCTAGCCAAGTCTCTGTGGCAGTAGAATTAGAAACCGAGATGTGACTTCTTGCTCTCAAGCAACTGTTTATTCTGCGTCTAATTGGCAGCCATGGTTCAAGAGGAATGGTATTATTCTTCTCTCCCATTTGTTTGAGCTATAACGCAGCTTTTAAGTGGAAATAGGGACATGGTATATTTAAGTCATTGAAGATTCTCATGCTGCAGGAATAATACCAGTATTCATGTTTTCTTATTGCTAGCCCCCGCTGCATTTTCACCCTCTTGTTTGATTTGTATATCATCTTTGTCCACCGTTTGATTATGGGAACACATTGAACAAGATATGTTAGTTCTCAAATTTTCGTTGCATGAAAGCTTGTTCTGTTGGTCATGTCTGTAGATAAAATGAGAAGAACCGTAGTTGATGGTTATTTGACTTTCAAAAAAAAGTGAGCAATTCACTTTAGAGATTAAAGTAATATATTTCAGTTGTTATGAAAAAGATTAACATTTGATAATTTGATATTATAGACACAGATAATAAATTATGAATGTGTTAATTAAAATGAATTCACGTGAACTTTTTTTTACTCTTTCTTTGGTCTCTAAAGTCTAAACTGAGTTGATTTTAAAAGAGTCAAGTTCTGGTTGATGAAAATTTCCACTCCACATATTGCAGGGACCTTAACCTGGCGGGGACACAATTTTATGTAAATTAAATTCAAGTATTTAACTGAGAAGGCGATAGAAACACTATGCATAATTATTAAGATAATATAACCTGATTTAACAGCTAATTTCATATTTAATAAAAGGTTAATGAAATTATAAATATGCTAAATTCAACCTCTGAAGTCGAGAGAATTAAATCTCATAAGTGAGACTTTAAAAATATCACACGACATAACGATTTTGAATCACATCAATCAAATCATGTTTAAAATGAAACTGTTAGTACAAATGAAGCATACGACAAACACATGTGTTTTCATTGAATTTCATCTCCCCCCTTACATTTTGCCAACTGCCAAGAGACCATTTCCCATACAATTTGGTAGGGTTGCGTTGCAAATATGCATTGTCCTTCACATTAATTTAATTAGAAACCACAATTTCATTTAATTTAAAAATTGCATTAAAGTATCTAATGGGATGGGGACCCTCTTGTTATTGGCAAGCAAGCGTGTCCCATACCAATTTTCATGAAGAAAAAAATTAAGTGCCTTCATACAAATAGATTTATTTTATTTGGTATCATTGGCTATGTATCCTTCCAAAAAAAATTCAACACATTGAAAAGTTAAAATAAAAATGATAAACAAAATAAATATGATTAATTTTTAAAAACTCCAAAAATATAATATTTTCAAAACAACCGAATAAACTAGGGATCCAGATTTGTTGTAGTCGATAACTTCATGCATTCATGCAATTGGTGCATTATAACTATTGAATCGATATACTCACAATTTTAGAGATAAAACCAGGTTTATAATTGGAACTAATAATTCATTTTGAGCATTCCAACCAACAAAAAAAAAATATTCATTTCGAGTATTTCACAGCGCATGTTTTTCAGATTCCTAGGACGTGGGCCCACTGATTTGTTTGATGGTGGACTGGTGGATGAATCTGAACGGTGATTGTATCGCATTGTGGGGACACTTGTCTGTCCTTTCTACCTCCCACTTGAGTTGATGACTCGATTTTTCTCTGCACAGGAAAATCGATATTATTTCTGTTTTTCAAGGCACATATAAGCCAAGCAAGTGCCACCACATATGCACAGTGAACAAACATAGGCCGTTGGTTCCATTTCAATTAATTAAAAATTCAACAGAGCCAATCGATGGTTCAATTCAATAAACAAAATTTCATTGCGATTTTAGCTGATGTTACACCACCTGGCTTATATTTTATTATTATTTATGCAAATACCAAAAATCATTGTTGACGTTGAATCAAGGCCACAATAGTAAAATCCCCGTGAGAAAAAAAAGAGATCTTTGTAGTTGTTAAGACATTATTGACCTCAATTCCTTGCAGCATATTCAGTAGAATCACATGGTTAACTTATATGTCCCACACCCGCTGCGATCTTGAGGCGCGTAGGCATGAAATCTCTCACTCGCTGCCACGTGTCGTGATATAGTAGGCAACTGAGGGTGGCTCCCTCTCACTACAAAACAAAATGCCACTCTCGTGAACTTCGTTAATCAGTGAGTAGCCATTTCAGTTCAGCTCGCTTCCGCCGGCGATAGTTGCTCACTCCTGTTCTCTCACCGGCGGTGAGTAACCGTAACATTACCCCCTAATAATAATAACTATCTAATTACCTTTATAACCTCAATGATTCAAAACCCGCGTCACCCTCAGATCCACATTAATAGCCATAATCATTTTATTTTTTGAACAATTAATAGCCTTAATCTCTCGTCTATTTATTTACTATAATATTCATTAACTGATCACCTTCCCTCACTTGTTCCGATTGCAAGCTTCTCTAAAAAAAAAAAAAAACTCACGGTATTGCTTTTTAATTTCTTTAGCTTAACCCTCTGTTATTACATGAAATTTGTTTACTCAATGGAATGCAAATAGAGTTCTTCTAAGTAACTAATTTTGGTGTGTGACATTGCAGAAGGGAGGGTATTGAAAAATTGACATAGAAACGATGGCAACTGTGACGGGCTCTTATGTGGTGTCGAGAAGTGCGTGCCTCAACTATCAGGGAAGAACTGCAGAGGCTAAAGTGAATTCGCCTCAGATAACTCTGAATAAACGAGCATTTGCTTATGATGGGTTGAGATCTCTCAACAAGCTGCACGTGCGAACCGCACGTGTGGCCAAGACCTGTTCTTCCATTAACAAAGCTGGGAGTGAGAGGGTTTCGGGGAAGATCGTGTGTGGGAGTGGGATGAACTTGGTGTTTGTGGGAGCTGAGGTGGGACCATGGAGCAAAACTGGAGGACTTGGTGATGTACTTGGAGGACTTCCACCAGCTTTGGCCGTAAGTGAATTTCAATTGCCATCATACTTTCACACTCACTCATTTTCAATTATCAATATCAAATTATCAATTATCGACTTGTCGGAACAGTTTTTTTATTTCATGCTAAAATGTTTCGATTGTTGGGTACATTGGATTGGATTTTTTTTTTTATTGTTTATGTTAGGAGAAGACTCACTAAATTATTGGTTAGTTTTTAGAAAAAAAGAGAGAAAAATCGTTGGCATGTTTTTTACTTTTTGATGATTGTTTTCTGATGCAATTCTATGGAAATTAATTTAGGGAAATGGGCACCGTGTGATGACTGTGTCACCGCGTTACGACCAATACAAGGATGCATGGGATACTAGTGTGTTGGTGGAGGTAACTTTTTTTTTTTTTTTGGTTCTCGTGTATCTATAATTATAAATCTAGAAAATAGGAACTATTCGTCGTTGATGATTTACAATTTTACATGTTTCATTATTTTGTTTTTGTTGGTAGATCAAAGTTGGAGATAAAATAGAAACTGTCCGTTTCTTTCACTGCTACAAGCGAGGAGTGGATCGTGTTTTTGTGGATCACCCAGTTTTCCTTGAGAAGGTGATTTGCTTTAGTTGTCATCGACTAATGGAATATATATTTAGGATTGAAGACAATGTGACGTGACACCTTAGAGTTAGACTGACTTTGTTTTCTTTGGCATTTGGAATTTGAAAGGTGTGGGGCAAGACCGGATCAAAACTCTATGGCCCTAAGGCTGGAGTGGATTATAAAGATAACCAACTTAGATTCAGCTTGTTGTGCCAGGTAACTTGTTGCCTTATTATACTTCCTATAGTTTACCCTGTATAAATCTTTGTTGATGGTAAAGTACATTTCCCAAAGCTCATAAGTTGATATTTGCCATGGTCATCCTCTTCCTTAACTGCTGAAAATAACTGATAAGTCAACCCCTGGATAATTGCACAAATTTCCATATCCTCTGAATCTCAACTACCCCTACTCTTGGTTTTAAACTTTCAATTGATTTAATTTCTCAAACAAATGGCAAAAAGTCTTGAGACATGTATTTCAGGACATTGTTTGAATTCCTTCAACTAAGATTTGCAGTTTTGATTTATGATTGCTGACTACATTTATATGCTGGGATTGGTGTTGACTTTAATGTTTGTTGCCTGTACTTGCTTTTACTTGATAGCTGGGAAATATAACTGCTTTATATTGACTGTAGATATGATATTATCAATGTGCTAACAACTTTCAGGCTGCACTTGAGGCACCAAGGGTTTTGAACTTAAACAGCAGCAAATATTTCTCAGGACCATATGGTGTGGCTCTCTGGTTTATTAATTTCTCGATCTTAAATCTTCATTTGAGAAAAAACTTTTAAATCAAGTTTACAAGATTTTTATGTCTTCTGGCAGGCGAAGATGTAGTCTTCATTGTCAATGATTGGCACACTGCTCTTCTTCCATGCTACTTGAAATCAATGTACAAATCCAGGGGGATTTACAAAAATGCAAAGGTGAGGATTAATTTATTTTATGGTGTACAAAATCAATTTCTGAATTTAGCATATTTGGCTGGGAAGCTGACTCTCTTGGTAATCATGGCAGGTAGCATTATGTATACATAACATGGCCTACCAGGGTAGGCATGCCTTTTCGGACTTCTCTCTTCTCAATTTACCTAATGAATTCAAGAGCTCTTTCGACTTTACTGATGGGTATGATACTGTTATCCTTTTAAAAATCACATTACAACATCGGCCTTGTGTTCATACACTTTACTATCCATTGCCAACCATGTTCATATTTCTTTTGTTTCTTTTTCAGGTATGCTAAGCCTGTGAAGGGAAGGAAGATTAATTGGATGAAGGCTGGAATATTAGAATCTGACCGAGTGTTCACTGTAAGTCCATATTATGCCCAGGAACTTGTTTCCGGAGAGGAAAGAGGTGTGGAACTGGACAATATAATTCGTTCGGTTGGCATTACTGGTATTGTGAATGGCATGGATAATCGAGAGTGGAGTCCACAAACTGATAAATACATAGATATACACTACGATGCAACAACTGTAAGTGGAGCCTTCTCCATTAAACATGGTTTCGTCATTGACATGGACCATAGAAACCCATGCTCATCAAAACTGTCATTTTTAGGTCACTGAAGCAAAATTTCTGCTGAAAGAAGCCCTTCAAGCAGAGGTTGGGTTGCCTGTTGACAGGAACATCCCTTTGATAGGGTTCATTGGGAGGCTAGAAGAGCAGAAAGGTTCTGATATTCTCGTTGAAGCTATCCCAAAGTTCATTGACCAGAATGTTCAGATAATAGTTCTTGTAAGTGTCTTAATTCAATTGTTCTTGTCTTTTTCCTGATACTGATACCCAAACCAAGCTATGCTGATGATTCATATTCTTTTTACTTCAGGGAACTGGCAAAAAGATCATGGAGAAGCAAATTGAGCAGCTGGAGGAAATGTATCCTGGCAAGGCTATCGGGGTAGCAAAATTCAACAGTCCCTTGGCTCACCAGATCATTGCTGGAGCTGACTTTATGGTGATCCCGAGTAGATTTGAGCCCTGTGGTCTAGTTCAGTTGCATGCCATGCCATATGGAACGGTAGAGTTTATGTGCCATGTTTTTCTCTCTGTTTCCTTCTCATATTTACCTCGGTGTTCCCTGACAATATTGCTTGCAATAGGTGCCCATAGTTTCCTCAACCGGTGGACTCGTTGACACTGTTAAAGAGGGTTATACTGGATTCCACATGGGAGCATTCAGCGTAGTGGTAAGTAGATAAACAGAATAGTCTTTTTTCTCATTTTGATAGAGCAGTGAAACTAAAAGATTATAACTGGGGTTGTTCTTCAGTGTGAAACTGTTGATCCAGCTGATGTGGATAAGTTGGCAACTACTGTGAAGAGAGCCCTTGGAACCTATGGCACCGAGGCCATGAAAGCGATGATCCAGAACTGCATGGCACAAGACTTTTCATGGAAGGTAAGCATGCCACATGCTGCTGTTTTAAACTTTTTGTTTTGCTAATAGCACACTGCAATAGGCATGAATATACATGGAGGGAAACGCAATTCACCTAATCATTAATATGTGATCCTGATACAGGGGCCAGCCAAACAATGGGAGAAGGCACTATTGAGCCTAGGAGTCGCCGGCAGCGAACCTGGAATGGATGGGGAGGAGATTGCACCTCTTGCAAAGGGAAATGTTGCCACTCCTTGAGCATGAGCATCACCATGGAATGTCCAGATTTCAGATATGGTCATGCTCATAATCAAGAACGTTATCTAGTACTTGCTTGCAGTAGGATTGTAGTACACCTAGCCACAAACACGTAATTTGATCTACCAGTTGTAACAAAGGGACCCAGTCGTTTTCAATGGAACTTAGTTGAAGGTCCTTTTCAGTTTTCAAGCAACGTATATATATATTAGCTAAAACTAACGTAAGGTTTTGTTTTGTTTTGTTATAAGCAACAAGGTCTTGTAAGCAATCAACGAAACTTGAAGCACCTTAGTTGTACTAAGTTTAAATGCCGTCTAAGTAAATAAAAGGCCTAGTCGATGTTGTCAAAGTCGTTCATCTGGCTTTTAATCGCAGGCTTCATAATAATAGGAAGGAGCATGGCATATTCTATTTTCTCATGTTATTGGCATTGGTCTCTCGCACTATATGTGTAAAGAAATTGTTACTCTTAAAAAAGTTTTGAAGATATATGCCATTTCGAAAGTTCAATCCAGGCTAATGTAAATCAAAGTTACACGCAAGCATCGAGATTAACATCTTGATATCACTTGTCAGTGTTGATGTCCTTGCAGGTTCAGGATGTCCCCTACAGAATTTTGCCATAAATTTAATGTATGTGATACAGTCAGTTTTTAGGGAGAAAACTCCAATCTATCCCCTTCAATCATACATATTTTTTTAAATTTTAATTTTAAGGCTTTCAGATTGTGCAAATCATTTTTAGAACTTCGAAAGTCTCCGACGCGATCCTTTCATCTCATTCCGTCCATAATCCTACAGATATAGCGTGCTTTTTACTCACGTAATCGTTTTCGTCTTCCTGAAATATAAAACTTATGATCATGAATCCATATGGTTGTTTACCATGCATTGGGTTTCTGTTTTTGGAGAGTGAGTCTCGGAGGATTGATAAAGTTTCAGATTTTTATGTCTTTATCATATAAACATTTTCAATTTAAACTTTATTCCCTTGATCCTGGACTTCAATTATTGTTACAATAAGGTTATCTCATTATTAATTCCAAATTAACTTACTAATGTTAAATAAACACGAACAGAGCTAACGGGCGTTGACACAGATGGTCGGATCCTCCGTTTGCATTATTCGAATCCTGAATTCTCCCGTAAATTTTACTATAATTCCACTATAAATCTTTATTGAGTTTTATAGTTATCCCTGACTTTGCATGGGGTGTATCTTCCCTAATCTAAATTTTTTTATATCCAAAAAAAATAAACAGCAACTGTTTATAATTATTAAATCCAAACTATTGATTTGTGTTTCATTTAAAAAATAGATTATTTTGCTATTTTAATTTTTAAAGACAAAAAAGGATTACTTTCATGCACTTTTATTTACAAAAATCAGTAATAGTAATTAGTAAATATGTTGCTTCCTAACTCCTTTATTTAATGCATCCTCTCTTTAATTTTTTTATCATACTCTAATTTCTTTTTTCTTCATCATTTTTTTTTTGTTTTAAACTGTTTCCTTTTACATTTGGATTCTTTTCTTTGTTTCGTGCACTTGCAGACGAACAAGTGCATGTTTTTCTGTTTTGTAATAATAGTAATAAAAAGACGAGTGTTGATCAAGTTTCGTAGTTGTAAACGGAATGCATCCAAAATAGAAAGAAAAAAAAAACGTCCATTCCGGATGGATTGGTTGGGAGTGGGAAATGTTAATCATGTAAAATCAAAGTAGTCGATGAGCATGGGATTTGGCAGCAAGTGGCTGGGTCCCGTGCCCATTGTCCGGTGTCACCTTGTAGGCTTGTATTGTTTTACAGTAAAAATAAGGATTTGACTCTCTTAAGTGAATAAGGGAAAAAATTAATATGAGAAAATTAAGTATTGATAAGTGATAATTTATGCTATTTGTTTATTTCTATTAGTGTGTAAAGGATTCAATGCAAACTTTGATGAGGATCAAATGACTATTCATCTGCCTTTGTCTTTGGAGGCTCAAGCATAAGCTCGCTTACTCAAGTTTTCTCATATAAATCTCTTGTCTGGCTATTTGGGATCCATTTTTCGTATCAACTCAATATGTGTTTATTAGACTTTACGTATTAACAAGAGAAAATTGTCGAGATATTTGTGCAAATAGGTATAATATGTGTAATTGTATAAATTCTCAAACTATGATTTGGTATGCACATATATGTAATAACAATTGTTGATCTATTTATCAATTATTGAAATTACTTTACTTATTTTATGATATAAAGTAAATTACTCATCATTTTAAAAGCGCGTTTATATACGACATAAAGTTCAAGATGGCTTGTGCAATTTTCCCGATAAAAATCTGATTGAGAAAAAGAACGTTGGAAATACTTAACTTTTTGAGCAGGTCTCTAACTTTTAAAATTTAAGTATTAACTTGAATTAAATGACACTTAAAGGACCATACAATGGTGCCGAATAGCTGACAAAATGGGCTTAGCCTGTCGGCTCGAGTCCGTCCAAAAAAAACATTAAGGTTGGACACACAAATCTGAGTCCATTTTTAATCTGGGTTTTTTGACTCGGTCCGACAAAGCCCGAACCTATAAAAGTCTGAGTCCGAAACGGGCCGCCCAAAAAACATAAGCCAAAACCCGAGCCTGGCCTAAAAAAAGCCCAAAAAATAGAGGACTCGGACACATAAATTTAAACCAATTTTTAATTCGAATTTTTTTGACCCAACCCAATAAAGACCAAACCCGATGCAGCATGCCCGAAAACCCGAATTGCCACCTCTTGAAGGGCCCATATACACACGGGCCGCCCCACCTGTAAAAGATCTCACACCACGGCCAGAATAAATGTAAAATAATGGCACTTTTACACTTTTCATATTTCTGATTTATGCTTCTTATAAAAATGGAGAAAAGAAAATAAGAAATTTTCTCACAAACATAACATTAACATGAAAATAACTTTATAAAATTGAATTGTAAGAATCGAAAACAACATATTTGATTCGTTTTTAAAGAGTATGTCCTTCTCAGGCAGTTATATGTTAGGAGACCTGCACAATCAGAAACAGTCACTCACTGATTGGCAATATTATATGGCCTGGCGTAGGTTCTTTCTTCCTTTTCCTTCTCCCTTCCTTTTTTCTTTATTCCTTTTATTTTTATATAATATATATTTTCCTTCTCCGTGACACTGAAAGAAAAAAAAAAGGCAAATGGTAGATTAGTAGGAGCCTTCCGAATCAGGCTTCTTAAAGTCAATAATTCAGTTTAGAGTATAAAATAGATAATTTTAGTCATTAATAAATAAATCAATAATTAATATTGTAAATTCATATATAATAAAGGTTTAAATAAGTTTTTGGTCCCTGTAAATATCCGATTTTTGATTTTAGTCCATTAAAAAAAAGTCAAACTATTTCAGTCCTTTAAAATTTTTTTTTTGTTTTAGTCCTTTTAGTGAATTACCACTGTATTGTACTGATGTGGCGCTGATGTGGCATATGTATGTCCCTGTCATGACTTGACACGTCATTTAAAATTTATAAGGACCTGCTGACTAGGACTTTCTTCCTATCACGGGACTAAAATCAAAAATCATAATTTTTATAAGGTCTAACTACACAACTTAAAATTTTTATAGGGACTAAAGCACATCAACCCCCTCCCTCTTTCCCCTTCGTCCCCTCCTTCAACCCTCTCCTCCTCCACCACCACCCCCTCTCTCTCCTCCTTTTCCCTCATCCTCTCTCCTCCACCACCACCCCCTCTCTCTCTCTTGTTTTCTCTCTCTCTCTCTCTCTCTCCTCCACCACCACCCCCCACCACCACCCCCTCTCTCTCTCCTGTTTTCTCTCTCTCTCTCTCTCCCCACCACCACCACCACCACCACCCAAACACACACACACTCTCTCTCTCTCTCGTTTTCTCTCTCTCTCTCTCTCCCCACCACCACCACCCAAGAACTCAAGAGAAAACGAGAGAGTGTTTGGGTGGTGGTGGTGGTGGTGGTGGGGAGAGAGAGAGAAAAAACGAGAGAGTGTGGACGAGAGAGTGTGGGTGTGTGTGTTTTGGTGGTGGTGGTGGGGAGAGAGAGAAAACGAGAGAGGTGGTGGTGGTGGTGGGGGGAGAGAGAGAGAAAGTGTGTGTGTGTGTGTGTTTGGGTGGTGGTGTTGGTGGGGAGAGAGAGAAAACGAGAGAGGTGGTGGTGGTGGTGGTGGGGGGAGAGAGAGAGAGAGAGAGAGTGTGTGTGTGTGTGTGTGTGTGTGTTTGGGTGGTGGTGGTGGTGGGGAGAGAGAGAAAACGAGAGAGGTGGTGGTGGTGGTGGGGGGAGAGAGAGAGAGAGAAAACGAGAGAGAGAGAGAGAGAGTGTGTGTGCGTGTTTGGGTGGTGGTGGTGGTGGGGAGAGAGAGAGTGGTGGTGGTGGAGGGGGGAGAGAGAGAGAGGATGAAGAAAGGAGGAGGACGTGGTGGTGGAGGAGAAAGGGGGATTAAAATCAAAATCTCAATTTTGAGAAGGACTAAATTCAAAACTTAAAAGTTTTATAGGGACTAAATTCAAAACATAGATAGGCCACGTCAGCATTTTCTGCCACGTAGACATGCTGACTGGGTCATAATGTGCCACCTAGCACTAAAAGGACCAAAACCAAAAAAAAAATTTATAAAGGACTAAAATTGTTTGACTTTTTTTTAATGGACTAAAATCAAAAATCAGATATTTACAGGGACTGAAAACTTATTTAAGCCTATAATAAATTATAAATATATTGAGTTATCAATCCTTAATTTTTTTATTAGTAATTAATATTGCTTACTTTATTCTCTTTTTAATTTAGAGAGTCAAATCGGAGCCTTCTTAGTTAGTATTTATGTAACAAAGCATCTCATTCGTCCTGTTTGTAAATAACGAGATCTGTTGCGGCCATCCTTCGGGGAAATTGATTATATGTAGTTAGGGAATCCACACGTTCACACGGTCAGATGATCTAGACCATTCGATTCAGATTGGACGGTTAAAGATTTTAGAGATAAAAATAGATTTAAAATAAACTTAAAATTTCAACCATCCAATCTTGATCGAACGATCTAAATCGTCTGACTACGTGAATGCATGGATTCTCTTACTACAGGGAATCAGGATCCATCTTTCGGCGCGTCTGGTTTCCCGTTCTTTTAGCTAGGGAATATCTTTTTTTATTTATTTATCTTATCTCCAAAAATAAAACAGTTCCTCTCTCCCTCACACACACACACAGTCACACACACACACACACACACACACAATGTCTGTCTCTCAACTCAAGTGGACTGTGGAAGGAGGTGACACTGGCAAAGATATTTCTCAAATCAATTGATTAAGCCCACATTCACATTCAACAACTATTATTACACACTGATTCAACTCAACTCAACTCAACTCAACCCATCCCCATCCATTCACTCACACTACACATTCACTCATTGCCCTTCACAATTCACATTCCCAATTTAATCAAGCAAGCAGAGACAGAGATCCATGGATCATTCTAGATTCCGGCACTGCTGTTGCAGCTTCATCATGATGATTCTCATTTCAGGTAAAACTATTATTTCCATCTCTTATTCTTTGTCGCTGTCGTGAATCTGAAATCGTATAATTTGAAAAACGGCGTCGTTGCAGGACTAGCGACCAAGGTGGAATCGATTGGGATAAACTACGGCCAAATAGCGAACAATCTACCGTCACCGGACGAGGTGGTGGGGTTGGTGAAATCCATCGGAGCCACGAAGGTGAAGCTGTACGACGCGGATCCGAAGGTGCTAAAAGCCTTCGCCAACACCGGAGTGGAATTCATGGTAGGGCTAGGAAACGAGTACCTTTCCAAAATGAGAGACCCGAGCAAGGCACAGGCATGGATCAAATCCAACCTCCAACCCTACCTCCCAGCCACAAAGATCACCTCCATCTTCGTCGGGAACGAGATTCTGACCTTCAACGACACCTCCCTAACCTCGAACCTACTCCCAGCCATGCAGAGCGTTCACACCGCACTCCTCAACCTCGGACTCGACAAACAAATAACCGTCACAACAACTCACTCCCTCGCGATTCTCCAAACCTCATATCCTCCCTCTTCGGGTTCCTTCCGTCCGGACCTAGCTCCATGCCTAGCTCCGATCCTCAGCTTCCAAGCCAAAACCGGATCCCCTTTCCTCATCAACGCATACCCTTACTTCGCATACAAGGACAGCCCCAAGCAGGTTTCACTTGACTACGTTCTGTTCCAACCCAACCAAGGGATGGTGGATCCTTCTACGGGTCTTCACTATGATAACATGCTCTTCGCGCAGATCGATGCCGTTTATTCAGCGCTGGGTTCACTTGGCTACGGGAAGTTGCCGGTTCACATCTCAGAAACCGGTTGGCCTTCGAAGGGGGATGAGGATGAAGCCGGTGCTACGGTTGAGAATGCGAGGAAGTATAATGGGAATGTGATTAGGGTGATGGGGAGCAAGAAGGGGACACCGTTGAGGCCTAACTCTGATTTGAATATTTACGTATTTGCCCTCTTCAATGAGAACATGAAACCCGGCCCAACTTCGGAGCGGAACTATGGGCTCTTTAAGCCCGATGGTACCCCTGCTTACAATCTTGGATTCTCTTTGTCCTCTGCTTCTTCTCCTTCTTCTTCAAACGACGCCGTTAACAACAGCAGCAGCAGCACCGATGCTGGCTCGCCGCCGCATCCGCCCACCTCCTCCACCGGTTATTTATCCATTTCCTCCGCTACCTCACTAGTTAGTAACACTTCTACTACCTACGTTTCAATCTTGGGTGATTTTAGTTTTTTATTTTTGTCTCAAAATTTTAATTGTTTTAAGATTTTAATAGATAATTTATCATTTTTTTTCAACTATACCCTTAATATAATTAATAAGTTTTGAGTGGAGAAATAATTAGGATAATTAAGAATGATGAATAATAAATAAAGTTATTTTAGTCTAAAATTTGTTCAATTAATTATTTCTTAATCTACGTGTCAAAACCTTAAACTGCCAAAGATTTAGACTCTTATTAAGTTCACTTCACGATTTATATAATATATGTACGAATTTAGGTTTAATCCGCGTATAGAATGAAGGGGTTCATCTTCTGGGATGGTTTATTAATTTGACCTTACAGCTGTGTGGGCTGAGTTTATTGTCCCCTTTGATTAATGAATTATTTCTTAAGCTGGATGCATTCCATATAATGCAGTTAATTTCACGTAGGGATCAGAAAATTAGTTTTTTTTTTAACTGTCAACAGAAAACTGTAGGATTCCATTTCCATATAAAGGTGTCACTTCCCAAATTCAAGGTTTTTTTTTCCTCCTCCTTAATTTGATTGTGTTATCTATTTTCATAGGATTTTATTTTATGATTCTGGTTTAGAGATTCTAGTGGGTTATATGTACTATTGGGATTATTTGTTTTTAAGTTTTAGTTTCAATCTCGATAAATTTATAATTGCTTTCAGATTGATACATTTTTATATTAATTCCCAACCTTGTAGTGTTTTATTTATATTTTTAATTTTATTTTTTTGTCTAGAACGTATACTTCACAAATTTCAGTAATTGAACCGTTTGTAAGCTTTGGTTAGGAAATAAATGTGACTGTAATAATGTTGATAATTAGTTTTGTTTGACACAGGGGAGATACCGTTTACTTGAGCCTTCTTTATACTTTCTGCTGCCGTTGCTGATGGTTTTGAAGTTTTGAGGATTTTTCACGGTAGAATTCAAAGAAGACACCATTGGCATGGTGATGGGGAGAAGAGTAAAGGCAGGATGAGAAAGGAGTAAAGGTAAAATCGACAACAGAAGCTTAAGTAGTTTATTATTTGTTCATTTTTTACTTTGCTTGTCCGTTGCAACTTGCAAGTGGAATTATTATCGCCCTCGTCACAAAGTGCATATCAAACGTCACCATTGTCTCCCTTTAAAATTTGAAATTTGCCATAAGAAGTAAGAAACTATCACACACTTGGATGCAAGCTGGAAATTTACAACATCCATTATCTATAAGATCATTTGATCCAACAGTGACAATTTCTCTTATGGCATGCCAATTGCGCAGTTTTACAATTTTTTACTAAGGTTTGTGGGGATTTAAACATATGTAATATCTTTTGAACTATAAAAGTATTTTTTATTCATACGTCTCTAACTTTATTTTATTCTAGTATATTGCATGTACATTAGTTTTATCCCTATAAATTTAGCTGGTTGCATTAATTAATTAATCGGATACATTAGTTAATTTGCAGCATAGCTTTCGAATATTAATACCACCATTGTGAAAAATAAAGACACATCTGAAAAAGCTATTCGTTGGGAAACTGATAGCATCACACACTTTTTTTTGTTGGCTGGCACTTGCTAGTTGGCAGCAAAAAGAAAGTTAACCCTTTTCCCTTTCCTTTTGCTCTGTTGCTTTTAATTTTGCAGGGAGTATTCATTGTCTTTTATCATGTCTCTTGCCGGTCTAGGAAGGAAAGGTAGCTTGTCGTGGACTTCAAGAGTCTTGCCCCGCCCAGCCAGTTTATGTATTACAGAATTAGATCCCATTTTATTGGCTCTCTTCTCGTCTGAGATATTCTTTCATAATAATGTAATATGCTACGCTCGCTCACATTTGTAGTATTCAATTCTTTCTCGTGCGCAAAACAACACCGGAGGCTATCACATACATGAACCTTTTAAATATAAATTTAAAAAACAAACACGTATTCAAAAAAATTACTTAGGTTTACGATACTCTTACGATTTCTGGCAAATTCTTGACATGATCATTTAACGGCAGAGAAGAGGAAAGGAAGAGAAAAAGAAATACAGAAAATTTTACAGATTCAATTTGGAATAGAAACTTGATATTGCAACGATTTTTTGCTAGAAAAAATTTCAGCTGCACATGCAAACCTCGCAAAAGATTGATGGTATACGCAGCAGAAAACGGTAAGAACCAAACAATCACGGTAGAACATTCAAGGAAAAATCGACAATGGTGAACAGAACTCCTGAAGCTCCAAGTTTGCAGACCACGAACTAAAGAATTCATAAAACAGAGATGGGACTGGAGACACTGATTTGGTTCCCAAAAAAAAGATTTGCGGCATTGGCACAATTTCACTTGTACGGTGAAACAGACAAAATTCTGAAAAATACTCCAAAAATAGGGATGCGGCCAAGTCCTACGCGTCTTGACTCTTGAGTAATGCACCAAATATGAAGGAAAGGACAATACAGAGCAAGGAGAATAAGTCATTATTTAAATAAATAAATAAATATAATCAGCTGTTTATCATCTCTTCCACACATTTTATGTTACTGTTGCCTGATATTGGGGGCCCAGAATCCTAAAGGTGGGTAAAAATTCTTTCAAAAACACAAGCCATTGCCCTATTAGCATATTATGGTCCATAAAACCGTCAAGCAGCAATGATGATGAATTCATCGATTTTTTAACCTTTGACGAAATGAAATAACACAAGTATCTAAGCAAGTTCTAGACTGCCAAAATCTCTATCAAAAAATGATATCATTCATGTAAATGTAGCTAGTGATTAATATCTGTTAACTGATACTCCCAATGAACAGGTTCTCCAGAGCCTCAGCTAAAATATTTTCGCTTAATTGCTGTTAAGACATTTTGTCTTCATATTTTAGCTTGCTGTTCTGCAATGCAGAGTAAAATAGCTATCGAGGACATAATCTCCGGATTGTATTAAGCATATGATCCAGGCATCAAACAACAAGACCCATCATTTTCCATAAGAACCTATATGAACCCGAGATGTCTCTCCTTCCATCTGGCCTTCACTTCTAACTCTCTGATAAAACAACACATATGCAGCTGAAGATTTAATCTCAGCTTCAGTAACAGGAGTGACATGACTGTCATCAAAATGGTACCACTTATTCTCATCAATCAACTGCACAGAACAAATGCACACGACGTTATAAACGGAAACATCCCAAACAGCAGAAAGCATTCACAAATTACAAAATCAAGACTAGGCATGGCAGCACATAGCATGAAGAATCAAATATCATTGTGCACGTTATGAATTTACCTTAGCATATGCAGTGTAATGGCCACCACCAAGACCACCATAATGGTTGCTGATTGCATAAAGGTCATACACATAGGACTGTCCATCCTTGCTTTTCACATAATTGGTCAAATCAAGATTGTGAATGGGAAAATTCACAAAAGTGTCAAGTTTGTTTTTCAAGTATCTGCTGTACGAGAATCGTTTTAAGTGAAAAACAAGAATCTCGGGCAATTTCCACAAGTCTAGTTTCTTGGTAGCTTGTCTGTGTTCCTTGCATCTAGGGCAGTACCTAATTAAATTTTTTTAAAAATTAAATTAAAGTAACAATATTTCCCAAAGCATATAGCTCATGGTATGAAGTCCACTTCAAAAACATCAAAGCAATCTTACCACATATCATCTGGTCCTAGAGGTTCTTCAGTCAAGAATGCCTCCAAGCATGAAAACAAAGAAATAGCTTCTTGCCGGGTTTTTTTCACAGTGAATCCAGTTTTGTGAACTTCGGGCAGATCCCTCAGGTAGCTGGCATCATATAATTCATGTTCTTTGTCAGTCCAGTCAAGAAAGACCCTTATAAGTTGACGGGGTTTTATCAAAGAAGCCTTCTCAATGGGCTCACAACTCAAACAGCTTTCGTTAGTTAGAACAAGTTGAAAAGATGACTCCGCACAGGATGTACCCTCTTGTTCTCCTGTGCCAATTGTCAGGTTCCTTGGTTCACTTTGAGCACTAGAGATGTTTGATTGCTCATCACTTCCAGCTGAGATTAAACCATTTTCCTTCCCATCATGACACTTAGTTGAAGAATATGCTCTTCTTAAAGGTGTCAATATTTTATGGACATATGTCTCAATGTTGGCTCCATATTGAGGGTCTTCTACCAAATAAGTAACCAAGGGAGTTCCAAAGAGCTTCCTGTCTCCACCCTTCATACTGTCCAGTGAACATCAAGGTAATTGAAATATCAAATTGACCAGTAATAGAGAGATTGAAGTATTATACTGTTCTAAGTCAATGCACCAGGAAAAATTCAGGAAATCTCTATAATCAGTTGTGGAATCATGCTCTGGAAAACTTCTCTATGCTATGCCACTACAGCAAATGGTTGTGCTACATACTATCCTACACCTCGAGTAGCCAGAAAAATTATAGGAAAATTATGTTCTAGTGTTTTGGGTTATAAACACTGATAAGAAAATGAATGAATTGAAGAGATAATGTGTTCACAGAGACAGGAGGCATTAATAACCATTATCAATTTCTGCATAATTCATTCCCATTGTACTCTGGAAGAGATCAATGGATGGATGAAAACTGTGAACACCAAAATATCTTGGGAAAATTCCAGCCTCCAATCAGTTACTTTCAAGTGGGGAAATCCACTTAACCCAAGCTTATTACAACTTATAATAGAATTCAAGTAACCAAGAGGAATACTTTCGGTTAAAAGGAATACTGAGAATAAATTTACCAAAAACTTATGGACCCACCCAGTCCACTGTAATGTCACGGAGACAATGAAAACTATCATATATAGGCACCATGTTTCAACAGAGCTTTGTACCTTTCACTATTGAAGAGTATAACTTGACAACACACCAGAAGAGGTAATACTTACTTATCCATCCATCGATGCATTATTTCTAGTTTTGTTTTCCGGGCTCCACTTTTAAGTCGATAGGCTACAATATGTTCATCATCCTTTATTGAAGTCAAAGATTCCAATGGATTCTCTAGATATCGATAAATCTTATGCTCATAAACCTGAGAGATAGACATATATAAAACATCAACCACGAAATCAAAGTCAAGTACAAAAGCCATTAGTAGATCTAACTTTTCTGAGAAGCACTTGCCTCTGCAAGCAAAAGCATTTCATCACTGTTCAAGCAGCATGCAGTGGCCAATGCTTGGCAAAGATCTCTGCAGCAACCATGCTTCAGAACTGTCACGGTGTACGGCATGGGAAGACCACTCCCATCACAATAAAAGACAGTAACTGTCATTGTCCGGGTGACAGTGGAAGGCAGAGGTAGCGATAAGTACATGAAGGGATCAAAAGTGATTGAAATTTTGCCACATACAGGACAAACCAGTGTTGATTTGTATTGACCCTGAGCATTTTATCGCAGAAAAATCAAAATGTCATGCTTAGTAGAGATATTGAGTATGTACTTGCATTGAAACTCTATCTTGTCAAGTTTTTATAGAAACCAAGTTCGAGAATCGATAGAAATCATAGAAGGCTTATTGAGATGGAGAAAACACTCAACAAAGCATATACATAAATCATAAACTGAAAGTGAAAGTCACTGACAGAAACAAATATAAATGTAGAAATTAATAACTACAGGTTCTTCCCTTGCTTTTCTTCTCATTTCCTTTTTTTGTGCCAGGGGGGAGGGGGACAAAGAGAAAAGACAGAATTCAGGCATTTAGCTACTCAGCTTATCAACAGCAAATCAATTAGAATCCATGCAATATATGACTACGAAAAAACATGGACACATATATATAAGTACTCACCTGGCATACATCAACAATCAATGAATCATTACGAGCCATATGATTTTTCCAACACTCAAATGCGACTTCCTCATCTGGCCTACCATCTGAGTCCTTCATCTCAATATAAGGCTTTTGTTTCACACGATTCAAATCTTCATGCAGTCCATCCAATAAAAAGGCAAGCAATTCCTAAAAAAAGTAATCCATTACTCAAAGAACACACAACAAACATAGCAAGCAGAAGTTCAATGGCTTTAAAAATTAAAAATATAATACAGAGGGTCAATTTTAAAATAACCATAAAGCTATAACAGAAAGAAATTCAAGCAGTAGTCCAATTTTATCAAGTCCAATATTAGTTTAACACAAACTAGGCTCCTCAAGGGTAGGATTGTTAATCTGCAACAAGTTAAGCAAAAGCAAAATATAGATTATATAAGAAAACATAAAATTAACCAAGTTTTTCTCAATTCTCCAGTCCCTTGGTAAACTAAGACATACGTACAAGGCAAGTCTATAGGATTAACTCGCCAACAACATCCTCAATACTTAACCTTTAGCTTTAGTTTGTGGATGGTAGCTTCACATAACACCACAGCACCATGCATCCGTGACAGATAGTTACTATATTTGCAAGATAGCTAATCATTTGCAACTATACCTTGCAAATGATCCATTCATGCCTATGTTGTAATCAGAAGGAAAGGCAAAGAGAAAAAATAGAATGAAAGTGATGTGGATAAGATTTCCACACAAATTTATTTGCTACCATTTAGATTTCAGTTCTTAGCAAAGGCAGTGAAAAAGGAAAAATTAACACCACAAAAGAACACCTCTACTTCTACAAACACTTGGATGGAGAAACATTCACATCCAGGTTCTCATAAACTGGGGCCATACAGATATAAATATATAACATACTGGCAACAGACAACTTCAATGAGTGTAATAAATTATAAATAAATGATCCCAACAAATCACAAACCCACAACTGTGATCTCCTCCTAGTGCAAAACTAAAACCAGATGGCACAAAGTGTAATTTGGTATAAAAAAATCGCATGCATTTGTTCCTTATTCAATGATTGAAAATGCTAGCCAAGTGAAGGTTGAAATGAGTGACCAATGGTGGTTTCACATAACCTACAGAAACCATGAATGGTGATTTTAGGTAACCTACAGATACCAATGAATAATGAACAGAAGGCATATCATGTTACAGAAGGATTGGTGGAAGAATGCCAAAAGTTCTCCTAATGTTGCATGAGGAGACAAAGTTCATGTAAAAAGTAATAACAGGTTCATTTACTTGACAGCATTCCTAAAAAATTAAGACTGACAATTTGCAGAAACTAACTTGAGAATCATGCTGGTTATAACCACTGAATTGTGGAGCAAATCGAGCCAATTTGCCCTTGAATGCACGGGGTGGAATAGCAGTTCGCCCAGAGGACCACAGTTTCCTCAACAATTCACCAAATGCAAGTGCTAACTCACCCTGCAGATCAGATGAATGTCACAATGTTGAAATTAATTTAAATTCCCTTCAAAGTAAAGCCATCATGCTACACAATATCTGATAAACTGTAGAACACTGGGTAAAAAAAATAAAAGCTAACGGAAATGCACATACACGCATTCCTAAAGGATTGTCCATGTTGATCTCATCACTGTAATCTTGTAGGAAAAATTCAACAAGAGGCGGAGTGTGGACTAAACATTGAATAGCGCTATTCATGAAGCAAGTATTCCCCAAGTTCTGCAGTCCTGCCAAACCACCTCTATAGACATCATATTTATCCTCCATATTAGTCAATGATGAACTTACAGAACTTCCCTGATACAAATTAAAACCAGACCCAGTTGAGTGACCATTTGACATGGTAGGTCCCCCTGCAATTGACATAGATGATCTTGGAGGTTCTAATGGTACCAAAGCTAATTCATTTCCCATTGAATGCACACCAGAATAAGAAGAACGATCTCTATCGAGTGATACTTCTAGAAGAATCTGTATGCAAGAGATAAATTAGGAGCATCAAGCTTCTATAGAAGAACCAATACCAAGCAAAAAATTGGGATATCTTGGTTTCAAAACATAAATTTTGAAAGATACTATAAGAATATTCAGCACCTGTCTCTACTCAAAGATACTCACATCACCATATATTGGACATAAACTTCCTTCTAATGGAAAACCATAATTTCAGAGCTTCATAATATCCACTTTGTAGGCAAAACAAGGTCCTATTAAAGCTATGTAGTTCTTTTCCCAGCTTCAAATCAATTAAACTAAAAAATCTATACAACTCAAGGTTACTCACATCTTGGTCCATCATCAAGTTTGCTTCCTCCAATGTCTGGTCTGAGACCGTCAGCAATGAATGTCTGTTCAAATTGAAGTAATCCCATATACAGGCCTAATATGGTTTACAACCAACAAAAATGAAAAAGGACAGAATGAGGAGTGTAAGATTTAAAACAAATGAAAAAAATAATAAAACCAAATAAGCAAAAAAAAAATTAGCACCTTGTTCTGTTCTACTCCTTTAACTTTGCACACCAACTCATAAAGTTCGCTTATGGTCGCCTAAAATATATTACAGGAATAGACAAACAAGAATCAGAATGATGGTTCATCTCACGTTACAATCATCAAATCATATCATGTTACCACCAAATCTGGTGCTAATCCAGATTTGTTTTAAAAAAAAGTAAAATTTCTATATTTGTAATCCTTTTGCAAAAATTAATGGCCTTAACATGTATGTTAAGGCACATATAGATTTTCTCTCTACACTCTAAATGAAATAAAATGAGAATGCAGATTGATTGGCACATAATATGTAAGGAATAAGGATGCCAATATGCACATATAGATGTTATCATTTAATTGTATGGTTTGCATTTCCAGTTTCAAAATCCACTTTAAAACTTTTATGGGGCATTCATCAAATAAAGACAAAAACATATTAGTATTTCATTCCACCAGTTCCAAGTGAAATACCAATCTTGAAGACCATATTTAAACTTACAGGAAATAAAAAGTGCTTCTTTGAAAACATAGTGCAGCAATATTAACATTTGTACAAACTAAATAATATAATCATTTCTTATAGTGATATCAAAGGCCAACCATACAAAGCATACTGCATACAAATAGTTACAATTACATCCTTTTCTGAGCATTGGCATTACTGCAAAGCTAACTAGAACAGACGTGCCTACAATGAAATCAATCAGTACCTTTTTGCTTAATTTTACAATTGACACGCCGTTATCTCTCGCATCAGTCACCTTTAGACTAAGTGGGTAAACCTCAATACTGTATTGCTTCTGTCCAACACCCTGAGAAATCACCTTCCTTGGCAATGCTGGTCCACCTTTGTACCTAGGAAATTGTGAGACAAAAATACGTTTACACTCTACACAAATCAAGTATCTTAAACCATCTGATGACAAAATGAATCAACGCATTTTTTCCACTGCCCAAATCCCAAGACATTTCCATAATCCATACATAGGCTAGCTTCTATTAATTGTCTCTAGATCAAAAAGGCAACAAACATATTGAGAATAACAAGTTTACCATTCCAACAGCCTTTCCCACACTTTTTGAGGAACTAAAACATAGTCTGTCTCCTCCTCCAACATTCGACGAATATCTAAATTATTTCCGTCACAAGTATTTTCGTTTGAAATAATATCAGAATTATCAATTGATCCAGGCCTATCTGCAATCTCTGAGTGAACAGTGTTGGCATGCTGACCATCAGAAGATTGCTTGTCGGTGGAAAGCATACCAACACAAGACCCAACATACCTCTGCCACCTTGAAAACCATCTGCATGGGTGACAAACAAATCTTGATTAAAAATGGCTGCCTACATATGAAATGTAATACAATATAGGGTGCATGCATTTTGGTCAGATTTTGACAAAAGCACATACCTTTTTTTTATAGCTTTTTTCAAGAAGCTACTGGATTTAGCTTATGAGAAAAGGACTAAGTAAAACTTGTCTAATTATCTTTAAAAAGTTTAGACATATTTTGAAATCGAAAATGTGTTTTTTTTTCTTGAACATAAACAAATGAGTCCATATTACCACAGTTGAAGGTTGTGAATCTTGTGATTTATTGCAGGATCAGAATATACAAAAATGCACAGATATGCATAGATAGAATAAATGGTATGCAAATTATATATTTGGCAAAAGTAAAACAAATATGATTTGTGAAGGATCGTGGTTCAGGGGTTGCCAAAATACATATTAAGCAGAGTTGTCAATCGCGCACGATAGAGGCGCTATAGCACTGTCACATCACGTTGTGGTAGGGGACCACTACAGGTGCTCATTTGCATTGCGTTTTTAGGTTGCTGCCATCATGCTCAAAATCGCAGCTAGTAAAGCAGAAAAAATGAAAGGAAAAAAAATTGCACCACTGTGGCTGCTATGGCGAACAGGGGCTAAAAACCCACATTTGCTCTGGATTCCTGAGTCGTCGAACCTTTTTTTGGACAGTCTCGTGATTTCTCATGAATTTTTTTGCTTCACAGACAATATAGGGTTTGAAACCCTTCTTCCTTGATCACTCACGCAGAAAAATTGCCTCTGTTTTGAACTATGCCGCCACAGACATGATGGTTTATTATCAAAGTCTTTAATTTTGGGTAAGTTTATTTTTTTCTATGTGTGCAGAACAATGTTATCAATGGCGGATGACGGAATATGGCGGAAGGCCAAAATTCCGCCATATAAACACACCATTGTGGAATGCAGCCTATGGCAGCCATGGCGGGCCGCCCTTCACAAATTGCCTATGGCGGATGGCGAAAAATCCACCACGCCATTCCGCCACGGTGGCACCATGGCCGCTGTTTAACAACACTGGTGGGGCTGCTATAAAACCAGGGGCTTAGCCAGAAAATGCATCACCTGCCAGAGATGGGTGATATGAGGGAACAGAGTAAAAACCTACTGCATCATTCTTGGAATAATGAAGGGTGGTGAACCGTATTTTCATTCTGATGGAGAAACATGTCAAAAATCATCTTAAAAATTTAAGCACTAGTCAACAAAAGGGGGGGAAACAGGGATTTAATTTTTTATTCACCATTACCCTGTAATTCAGGTTGCTATCATCGCTCCAAAAAAAAAACACAACATGATGCCACTTCTTTCACGGCCTGGCCATGCAATGTGATGCTATGCCGGCCGCACTATGAACTATTCTGTGAAGGATAACAATAATAATAACAATAATAATAATAATAACAATAACAATAATAAGATAGGGATTACTTAGGTGCCCGTCTTTTTTTAAATAGTGTTGGTATACATTGTGAGTTGTCAAGCATTTATTGCTTGTCGATAAAGTTCAACGAATTATCGAACATTTATGATAAAACCGGAACGACGAATGTTTGACAACTTCGCTCAGGTGAAGTAACATTATCCTTCCTTATGGATACAAAAGCAACTCCTTAATAAGTAATAAGATTTTAAAAAGGCTAACCTAGCTGGTTTTAGGGAGGTGAAGAAAAACATATATCGGAGCAAACAGCACAAGTGATACTATTTCTATATGCATGTGCCTGTCTGGTCACAACACGGGATCCATTTAATTATGCAACGATAGAGAAGCAAATTAATTGATTGTATTAAAAAGTCCACAAGGCCAAGGGTGGGAACAGGCCAATCCGTATGATTTTTGACACGATAATCATATCCAAATTCATCATGCACAGCATAGCATAGATTCGTTAAAATTAAATGAAAAATGAATATAAAAGAGATTAGATCACGACCTATTGGAAATAACGTAGTATAAGTTGCCTTCTTTCAAATTAAGCTCCGATTCCTTCATCAACTCGGATACGATCCTCTTTTCTTCCTCTGGTGGAAGTGGTAAGCAACTCTCCCCATTGTCCATCGGAAAATTTGAATCAGCGATTGTCATGGTGGATTTTATTGACCCGAAGCACAATGAAGATCTCGAATTAAAGCCCTAAATCGTTCAAATTAGCTCAGTGTTAAGGCTCAAATCAGCGTTAGAACAAACACCAGGTTCAAATAGGAAAAAAAAAACGATTGAAGAAGAAGAAGTGTGCAGCACGATACGTACCTTAATTCAAGAGATCCAACTAGAGGAGCAGTGACGGGGAAATGAAATGAATTAAAAAAACAAATGGAAAGTGTAGAACACGATACAGTATATTCTAAGAACCCTAGATTGCAGTTGGGACAAGGACAGGAACCGGGAAGAGGTAATCCGTAATAACGTAACGTAATGATCTCAGTGCACTAACCTTTACCGTCTTTTTCAACGGCCTCTTCTTCTCTCCCACGGTTCTTATATTTCCCCGGCTTCCTTCGAGTTTAATTTTGACCAATGTATAAATAAATGTGTAAATGTATAAATTTTGCATTATTACGGTACCTTTTAAATGTGTTTTATTAAGGTGATCTGATGATAATTTGTTATTTAAGTAAAAAATAATTTGAATTCATTGTTCATTTGATTTTTTATATTTTGTTATCAATGTCGAGCATGCAAAAAAGTTTATTTTTGTATTTTTTGGAGAAAAAAATGTAAAGAATAGTAAATTTGAATTTGACTCTTTTAAAGTATAAATAAAGTAAAATTAGAAATCTTAACTGTTAATTAGAAAATTGAGAGTTGGTGGCAAAGGAAATTGGCACATATGGTCAGATCATCCACTAATATTAGCTGTGATTTGGGTTCAAACATAAATTCTCTTAATTTATTGAGAACCAACAAAAAAAATCAAGAATTAACACTCATGGATTTGTTATACCTGTGTTTAGAATATCGATCCAGTAAATTCTAAGATAAAAAAATGCCTGAGTCTTACCTATAATTTATTAATAAACGATTGCTATTTATTTTTATTAGAGATTAAATATTTAACATGAGATGAGATGTACAGATATATAAAAAAAGGGGAGAAAATAAAAATTATATATGAGAAAAATGTAAAAATAGAGAAACAAAATTCTTTTTACACGCTGAGCCTTGATATAAAAGTAAAAAAATTGTGTATCAAAAAAAAGGTAGAAAATTGTTTTTCTTATTAGCAAACATCATCATTTTCATTAATTGTACTACTAATCTTCGTCTAGTTATAAAAAAGTTATACTTGTGCAACATTTTTCAAGTTTATATATATGCAATATGGTGATGTAATGACATTGTTTAGTTAAGGAAGATGAAATTAACAGTTAGGTTTGTGTTATTAGATTGTAATTTTTTTAATAAAAATATATGTTATAATTGCTTAAGTTAGGCTACACCATGTTGAGAGAGAAAATTCCTCAACTTGGTATATTTGAGTAATTGGTTTAGTTTTTCAAGACTTAAGAAAACTAAAGACTAGGATATTATCACATATGCATCTAGCATGAGGGGCCTCACAAGGCCCTCATGGGTGAGGGGTCAACATTACCTGTAGTTGTAGGTAATATAGGGTATGATTCGTAATATTAAAGTTTGTAGGGTCAAAAATATAAAAATAGGTGAAATTGCAAAGTAGTACATGTATAATCAACACTTTGAGTCCATGCAAAAACACATAACACGAGCAGCAAAAAACATAGAAATGACTCGGCAAAAGGCCTGATTGCCTGAACATTTCAAATGAGGGCCTTTTACACAAACAATGAAATCAAAATGAAAGTGCTTCTAGCCATTGAATCAGTTGAACAACAACAAATGCAGAGGTGGTGGTGATGTATTGCTATCTGTATGGATGTGGAATTGAAATGACACAGTAAGACGGTCTTTCGAACACAACCATTAGACCAATATGAACTTGGACACAAATCCTTTCAGGCATTCACAAGTCGGTGTTATCATTGATATAGTGATATCAGTGAGACATAATATTTCTAAAACTCTCAAACTCACACACGCACAACAGAAGTATAAAAAGAGAGAGGAAGAGCTTTTGCACTCAATTTCAATTCACTTACATTAATTTAATCACACAGTACAGCAACAAGCCTTTTGTAGGAAAATTTCACATAATAAACTAATATTATATAATATGTTTAATTAATAATTATTAAGTAATAAAAAAAGTAACAAGGCGGTGGAAGTAAATCTAATAGGTGATTTTCTTTCTTCTTTCTTTGACGGATATTATAATGCTGCAAATTTCGGCTAGGCAATTTCAATTTGATTTTGTGTTCAGCTTCATCAATTGTGGTTGCACAAAATAGCTTGATTTAATTACTTCTAACAATCACCCACATAGCTCATAGCATTTGCACCACATAAGTGCATAGTTGTCACACTGGTCTCCCTGCACACTTGAGATAACTTCTTGGCTTCTTATTTTACTGTTGAAAATCAATTTGTCTGAGGGGGGGTCAATGATTGCATGGAGAAAATTGATCCATCAAGGAGTTCGTACTTAAAATACACATTCATTCAACACAAAATCAACACCATATTATTGATGTGAGAACTGGTGTTGAGACCGACCTCCACGCCAGCTGCAAACACCACCAACAACACAACACCACCAACAGTACATGATTTGGACCAATCTCAACATATCTGCATGCTTCTCCTCCTCCTTCTTCCCTCTCTCTCTCCCTTCCCTCGCATCCTAGCCACCCAATTCAGTCCAACTGTTCTGATTCTCACTCACTCACCACACCACAATGCCATGACCATCAACCATCAGTAGTCACTCAAACTCTACCCACGACAGCGCCAATTAAATTTGGACCCACTGGACAATAGAGATAGATCTGACGAGACCAACGGAATCGGTGCTATTGTTGATTCAAAAAGGAAGGAGCAGAGTGCAGAGGGAGGACGAGGATGGCGTTTCAAACGGAATTGATCTAGGGCACATTTCAAACGAATTGGGATGTCGACCTTGTTCTTTGTAATAATGGATTTTGTGGGGGATATTTTCAGATTTTATTATCAACTTGTTATACCTGGTTACTAACAGGTTGTTTCATTCAATCCTATGCATTCATTAAATTAATATTATATCCAACGGTTCTAAATACCCCCTTACAAGTGAGGGCTTTGTAAGGGTCCTCACCTTAGAAGCCACCCATATATGTGTATAGTAAATCATAAATCTATTATTTTGCAAAGGATGTCACCATTGAACTCTAGTGTATTTCAATCTCACATTTCTAAGCCATTGTCACTGTTGTGTTGTCTAGGGCCACTTTCGTTGTGGCGTAGTTCTCTACGACCACTTTCATCTCCTCAACAGTCACCACTTTTGGACCAAGACTACAATTGTGTATTCCCTTTCTCTTTGCTAGTCATTTAATTGCGAGCCCTTCGACTTTAGCCAGGATTGATACCCCTCTTATTTAGGCCCTGTTTGGATAACATCTACTGCTTATGACATAAGTTGTATAAGCTACTTTTATAATCGAAGAAAAATTATAATGAAACTTATTTTATATAAGCCATAAGCTGTTTTGATAAGCTATCCTGAGTAGCTTATGAAAAATAAGCCCAAAACAGCTTATGACTGATCATAAGCTGTGTTCATAAACTCTGCATAAGCCAATCCAAACAGACCCTTATTATGTCGTGTCTTGGATTACTTTTGCTTGTTACCTCTCAAGGCAAATTCTTTCTCTCTGTCATGGACACTATGTAGTCAAGCCTTGTCCCTAACCCTACATTGAACACTTTATCTTTCATAATAGGGATCTTATCCTTAGTTTCCATATTGCTGCTTTTGTCCTATCATTGTTACCTTTTTTGTTTTTTCTTCGGGGTAAGGGAGGAAAAGAGGACGTGGTTGAGGTAGCATAAGAGATAGAGGAACAAAACTTAACTCTCAAATTTATTGGGATCAACTTGCAATTTTCTAAAAAAAACATATCTAGAATACTATAATCTCAATTGTACCATGTGAACCTCTCCATTCTTATTTTTTGGTCGAAACCTCTCCATTCCAAAAACCACTAGAACCAACAATCTAGCCATTCTGTGGTCCATTTGTGAACCACTTAAACGACCAATTCATGTGAGCAACGGAACTCAATTTTCCAATAACAAACAATAAAAAAACTATATCACATGTTTAATACAATTTGTTGTGTAAATAATTCCACATAGATTTTAGTCATTTTGCATGGCTCAGCAACTTGATAGATAATACACTTGCAAAATGTCACGTCTTGTTAACATTTTTTATTTGAAATTTTAAAATCATGAATAAATTAATTTTCATTTTTTTGATGAATTATGAATTTGTAAAAAAATTCAAATATGCACAAAAAAACCCTTCAAATTTGACTGAATTTGAGGATATTTTATATTTATTCATTTAAAGTGACAAATTTACCCGTATGATTGGCTCATTCTTCTTATTTTAAGTGTTTTAAACATAAAAGTTAACTTGCAAATAAATTCACTTCTCCTATAATTAAATTCCAAACCCGGAATTTATTTCTAAATCAAATCAAATCAAATCAAATGATTTCACATATTTTAAAATTCGAAACATAAGGGTAAAAATACCTATTTTTTATTATATTTTATTTATTTTTATTTCCATAAATAAAACAAAACCCAAAAGGAGTCCATAAAAGCCATCGTGGGTTGGCGTGTGAAAATGTTTAGTTAACTGAGGCCCAATCCAACCCAACACAATCCGAAAAACGCATTCGTTTTCAGCTCCACCATCTCCGAGCGTGGATAGACAGACACACACACTCACCCGATCGGAAAATCTACCCCATCCACCACTGTAGCTGGCCGCAACGCAACGAAACGCTGCATCTTCCTCTCTCAATCACAATACTCTCAGGTACACACACCTTCTATTTCGAACCCCGTACCCTCAATTTCTGAATTCAATTAAGAGGATATATTGTGGAATTAGGTTTAGGAACGAAGAAAAACGGAAAACAAGGCATTTTTGCGAGCAGGAGCAGAGTAGATCCCATCGCAGCGCGAAAAAAATGAAAGGGCGATCACACCGCCCTCAGAGTTCGGACCCTCCGGACGATTGGGTCGACGGTTCATGGACGGTAGACTGCATGTGCGGCGTGAACTTTGACGACGGCGAAGAGATGGTGAAATGCGACGAGTGCGGCGTGTGGGTTCACACGCGCTGCTCCCGCTACGTCAAGGGAGACGACATGTTCGCCTGCGACAAGTGCAAGGCCAAATCCAACCCACCCGACAACAACACCGAGGAAACCGAGGTAGCCCAATTGCTCGTCGAGCTCCCCACAAAGACCATCTCCTTGGAGAACAACAACAACAGCAACAACAACAACAATTCCTTCGCCTCCAGAGTCGCCGCTGCTCGTTCGCGCCGCCCTTTCAAGCTCTGGACTGATATCCCCATGGAGGAGAGGGTCCACGTTCAGGGGATCCCCGGCGGCGACCCTTCTCTCTTCGCCGGGAAGACCGTGCCCTCGATTTTCGGTCCCCAGTTGTGGAAATGCACCGGTTATGTCCCTAAGAAGTTCAATTTTCAGTATAGGGAGTTCCCCTCTTCAGATGAGAAGGAGGGTGCGCAGGATAATGATAATGGGGCTGGGGTTCTTTTGTCCTTTTCTAAAGAGACTAGTACTGTATTGGCTTCCCCTGTTGCTGCTTTGGTTGATATGAGATCCAACCACGGCAAGACGGCTCTCAAGGACGTGGGGACCGGAAAGTTTGCCAGCAATGACGCGCTGCCGCGCATCCACAATGCTGTGAAGAAGGAGAGGAGTTTGCTGAGGCCTCTTGTTGTTCATTCCGGTAAGCGCAGGAAAGAGGACCAGGGGAAAGACCGGAGTGGGAAGAAGCCGCGGGTTAGGACTTCTGATAAAGAGGTAGATCCCAAGAGGAGGACTTCTCATTCGTCTAAAACAGGTTACTTGATTTGATTTGCTTTACTTTTATTTGCCCTTCTTGTGTGCTTGTACTATTTGCTCTTGTTATTTTGGAGAATTGCTGAAATGTAAATCTTGGCCTAGATATCGACAGACGTGTTATCACTCAGACTAAGTTAATGAAAAATAAATTACAAAACTTGGTTGATTGACTCAGTATGTTGGTCAGGAGGCAGTATGTGTAATGTGATGGATCCAGATTCCTTGCAATCAGGAAATGACACATTTAACACGGTTCCGTCGTAACTGTTAGTTGAAGATTGGACGGCTCAATTTCAAGCATGTATTTTAAATTAGTTTTGGAAAAAATATGATCTGTCCAAACTCCATCCGACCGTTCCAATCGTGTAACTGCGTTAAATGTGTCGTTTACTGACTGCAGGGAATCCACATCCGTAACGTGACTATATTTCTTTTACTAATTGATTTTTCCCTCAATCTCCATATCTTCACCAAGATCTCTGTCTCAGTGATTTCCTCTTGTTCCAGTTATTACTAGTTGTTAGGAAAAGGTTGCATGTTCTTGTTTCATTGTGCCCGTGGGCGACGTCATCAACTATGGTGGTGTTTCACATCTTGTCATTCTTGACATGCGCTTGTTGACTCCATCTTTTTTCCCTCTCATTTTGATTACTAGCGTTTACACCCACCAGTGATGCAAAACAATTGGAATTTTATGAAGACAGAGGTCCGAAGGTTTTCAAGGCTGACACTCGGAGCACAAAGAATAAAAACTTAAAAGATATAGTGGTTCAAGATCATATTTCTAATGATTCTTTTGCCGTGGATACCATCATGGAGGAGCCAAATAACAACTTGACCACTACTGAGGAGTCTTCAGAAGCCTTATATCCCAATGCAACAAGACTTAGTCTTTCTGTTGGAGATGTATTGGCGGAAGAGAAGACTGGCCATAAGTTTGTTGAGATGTCTTTTAAGACTGATGATGCTGTTACATCAGTTCTAAAGCATAATCCCATTGCACATGCTTCAGTTAAAAAAAAGGTATGAATTACTGACGTTTCTACAATCAAAGTTTGGCAAATAAAATGTTATATTTTGTGTCTGTCATATTATCAATTAGTAATGTTCTGCCTGTGCTTATTGCTTTATTCTGTATTTAATAACATAGCATCAATATTAGCTATGTTGCTTGCTTCTTGTATTATTGCAATTGTCTGACCACTTCTTTCTCAAATGATAATTGACTAAAGGGAAATGACTATGGAGAGCTAAGAGCCAAAGACTGTGCATTATATAGTGTGGTCAGTATCTGACGATAAATTAATAATCAACGAAAGGGCCATAACTTTTGAGAGCTTTAGAGTCATGGTTAAGACTATGCTTGATGCAGTGTGCATTTTCTAATTTTCCTCTTCAACCCCAATTCTCTATTCTTGAACCTTAAGTTTAAAGAAGGTATTGGGATTTTAACATGGATCATGAGAGGACCTGCAAGGCATGAAGATTTGTTGCCAGGGTTTCAAGTAACATCATGGATAATGGAAACAAATCGTGTGCCTTATATCTATTTTAACAATAAGACAAAACTTAGTTTTCAAAATTTGACAATACATTACCTTCTTGGTGTTGTTTGGGAGTAATTGGGACTGAAATTGTGAAGAAAGATATGCGAAAAAGCTTGGTAGTTGGTAAATGAATTAGAAAATAAAATTTAAGGAAACTTCTTTTGTCTGTTACTGATGGTAAGCCTATATTTTCTTCCCCTATCTCCCAAGTGTAGGATATTCCATCAATGCATCATTTTTGATACTTAGAGCTTGTAGTCTTTCCTTAAAGTGTGATACTTAAAATTTCAGCTTCGAAGCCTTCGGGTTGTTTGCTGACTTTTTATTTTAACCACTATATAGATTTTTACTAGGTTTATAATGCATAGCTTTACGGATGTTTTGCTTGTCTTGTATGCCTTTAGACTTCGTCTCACACTATATTGTGATGACATTTCTTGCTTCTACAAACAAGGATGGAGATTGCTCGGAAGCTGATAATGTAGATAGTACTTTAGTAGTTAGAAGCACTGTGAATCCTCACACAGAAGATCATCATGGTTCTGCACCAGAACTTATGGATAACCAAGTTTCTCAAGATCTTGACTGTAACCTGCGTCCTAGCTCTGCAAAATGCAAAATTAAGGAGAAGAGAGAAGATGATGATGATAATTTTAAGCTCTCTAGCTTTCATTCTTCTCCCATCAGTGATCTTAAAGACAATGGAAAGCCATCTGATTACACATCTGATATTGTTAAAGTAAATGATGATGTAGTTACTGGTTTACCATCATGTGGAATTAAGGTGGGTGATATTGACATTTCATCAGAAGCAGTCCCTGGTGATCATACCAATAAACCCAACGAATTACCTGGTAATTTTTGTCATGGAAAACAAGAAGTGGAGGGGCCTGAAGGTTCCTTGGAAACACCAAAGGAATTTTTGGAAACAAAAGATGGTTCAGATTCTACTAAGAATCCATCAAAATCTGAAGCACTTGAATGTCCCCATAAAATGCCAGCATGTGTTGAAAAGTCATCTCCAACTTCATCGACCCTGAACTCCAAATCATTGAGTCGCGACTTCAAATCTGAAGATACTGAAGTCCCTAATCCTTTTTCAAAGCATGGAGTTATAGCTGATTGTAACATTCACATTAAGAATGAAGGTTGTCCTAGTGATGCTGCAAGGGATGAGATTCCAAGGAAACCTGTAAGAGAGCGACCAAAATCTTCGTCGAATTCCAATTCAAAAGGATTACATTCAAGCAGGAATACTCAAAATTCTGTTTCGAAGCAAGTAAATTCAGATGCGAGGGATTCTGTTCATTGTTCTAAAGCATCTTTGGTTCATCAGACTGCAAGTACTTCAGGCTCTAGTGAGACAAACGCATCATTGCACCATCAAAAAGCTTTACAAGTGCAGAATAAGATTTCATCTTCAGCGCCACAGAAAGTTGAAAGGCTTAACCAAACAAACATCCATCCTTCCTCTAAGTTGAACCAGAGCCACGTGCCATCAGTGAATCCTTCTCCAACATCAAATTCTTCAATGCTGAGTGATGAAGAGGTCTGAGCTGGAGTTATAGCTTTCTAACTAAGTTCCAAAAGAGCTTCTCTTATAGAACATTCTTTCTTGTTTCTTTTTCTTACTTTATCTTTTTGTTTTATTTGTTGGCAGCTTGCTTTGCTATTACATCAAGAACTGAATAGTTCACCACGTGTACCTCGGGTACCCCGTGCACGCCATGCAGGTAGCTTGCCACAGTTGACTTCTACTAGTGCTACAAGCATGCTAATGAAGCGAACATCGGTTGGAGGAAAGGATCACTATTCGGTATGATTTTGTGCCAACAATTAAAAATGATAAATATGGCTTCATGCATCATTTCAATTTCTAGAATTTTTCAAGTTTTCACAATAAAGGTGGTCAGTTTATCTCCGTAATGGTGATTGGTGACTAATTCCATTGTAAGTTGCACAGGTATCTAGACGAAAATACAAGGATGCATCTAGAGATGGTTGCAGTTCTCGTGAACCTGAAGATGAAACTAAAAGGATAGAGAAGGAGAAGGGTCAATCATCATCTGATCAGAGAAAACAAGATATGGCATATGTGGATGATGCTTCTGTAAAGGAAGAAGGAGGCCATGCATCTGTGACAGCCACAAACTCTATCACAAGCAATGTTGTTTCTGCCACCCCTGCCATTGCAAACAGTGGTCCACTCTCCCCTCCCGAGGATCAGAATTTGCCATCAATACGGAACTCACCCAGGAATATATCTGATGATGATACAGAAACTGTTGGAAGGCCAGTTCATCACACCTTACCTGGTAGCTTCCTGTCAGGGAGATAATGACTGTTCTTTGGTTTCAGTTTTGACCATAATGCTACATAGATTTTATCACAAAAAATACTTTTATATAGTCAATAGGTTGTACCATATACATTTCAATTTGGGCGTGGTCAGCTCTTGTAATTTGTACTAGGCAGGCAAACACTGAATGCCTGAGTTTTATTTTAATTTTTCTCTTAAAAAATAAAAATTAAAAGAACTGATGCTTATATTGGCACTTTGTGGATAGTTTCTTACTATATACATATATATTCAAATGCAGGCTTAATCAATGATATTATGAGCAAGGGAAGGCGCATGACATATGAGGAACTCTGTAATGCTGTGCTACCAGTATGGTTCTTTATCGGTGTTGTTTTTGGGGATTCTACTTATATTTTTTTATTGCCACAAGTTGAAATAAGTTGTCCATGAACATGTTTGTTTTTTTAATTTTGTCACAGCACTGGCACAACTTGAGGAAGCATAATGGAGAGCGTTATGCATACTCAAGTCACTCTCAGGCCGTTCTTGATTGTTTGAGGAACCGGCATGAATGGGCAAGGTTGGTTGATCGCGGTCCAAAGGTATGCATATGTAATTACAGTAATCACTCTTCAACCATCTATTGCTTATTGAGTCATAATGAAGATTTCATTTTAAAAAAATCCACCAAGTCAAGGAGGATGGAATTATTTTTTGTGACTAACAATTATCCCAACAAGTTTGCTGTAGAATTCTGTGTTACATCATTTTGTGAATAATTGGAATCTTGGTTGTATTCATTGGCAATATGACTTAGTAGAAGCTCACTCTTTTATTCATTTGGTCATTCCTTTGCAGTGTGGCCTGCTTTTATCTTCATTTACTTTCTGTCATTGCTACTGTATTTACTGTCTAGAAAGCTTTCCATCTGAACATGAATCAATGTTTCAGACAAATTCCAATAGGAAAAGGCGTAAGCTGGATGCTGAAGAATCCGATGATAATGGATATGGCAAGGGAAAACTTGCAAAAGAGGCCGAAGGGAAGAACTTTGAGTTGCAAAAAGAAGAGTTTCCTAAAGGCAAGCGTAAAGCTCGAAAACGCAGGCGCCTGGCCCTACAGGGAAGAGCAGTAAAGGATGTCAGGAGGAGACAAAAAACTGACTCACTAACTGACGAGGACGTCGGTGGTCCATTCTCCAATTCCAGTGAAGAGAGCATGTTTAGTGAGGATGAAATTCAGGTTGGCAGAATATGCCCCACAGGAAGTACATCAGATGATGCGGGTAGTGCCTAATTTCATTTCATGTGGCTACTAAATATCTCAAAGGGTTTACTTTTGCAACAATCTATGCCTTCTTGGCTTGAAGTGGAAGCTTGTCTAGTTGGGGGATGGATTGCTGGCACTTCTTGTGATGTTACGTTGTATTAGTAGTGTAAATATTTCCAATAGTATAGTGTACTATTTTCATGCATGAGGCAGAACTGAGTAGGTTATGTAGAATCTGTAACTTGTAAGTGATTAAAATGTTCAGTTAGAGAGCAAGAAAGAATGTACAATTGGCTTTAATTGAGAAATACCAATTTAGCTGGGAGCCTGGGATTCGATAAATGTTTTTATGACGTTTAGGTTTGGCATTTTACACTCTTGCAGCTTCCGAAGTTATGTTGACCCTTTTGCCATTTATCTCTGTTTATTTCTTCACATCCTCGGGCAGGCGCATTAATGTACATCTGCATCGTTGAGTTATAAAAGGAGGCCATTCATGATTACGCGGGTATGACATCTACAGCTGTACCTATGGAAAGGGATCGGGTGTCACGCTCAACTAAAGGAAGGTATACTTTTCAAGAATGTTTTGCTTTAATTTGTTAACTGAAGTTTTTGTGGATATAAAATATAAAAATAATTAAATAAACATATACTCTCTCTAATCTAAATCTTTAGTAATTTTAGTTTTTTATTTTTATCTTAAAATTTTAGTTGTTTTTGGATTTTAAGAGATAATTTATTACTTTTTTTGAACTATATCCTTAATATAATTAATAAGTTTTGAGTGAAGAAATAATTAGGATAATTGTGAATGATGAATAATAAATATGATCATTTTAGTCTAAAATTTATTCAATTAATTATTTCTTAATCTATGTACCAAAACCTTAAACAATTAAAGATTTGGACCGGAGGGAGTAACTATATAATATTTTAAAATTTTAAAAGTATTTGTTATTATCTTTTTTGATACTCCTTTTAGTTTAAAACTTTGGTGGTTTAAGATTTTAGCACACAAATTAAGAAATTATTAACTGGGCAAATTTTATACTAAAATGTTCTTATTTATTATTCATTATTATCAACTATCTTAATTATTTTTTCACTCAAAATTATTAATTATACTAATGATATAGTTAAAAAATATAATAAATTATCTCTTAAAATTTTAAAATAATCGAAATTTTGAGATAAAAATAAAAAATTAAAACCACAAAAAATATAAACCGAACGAAATAATAAGAAGTGAAACACAAAACGAAACAAAACTAGCCACGAGGCTACAGGCTTCCCTGAGCATTGTCAGCCAAGATCAACCCCAACCCAGGACACGCTATCCAGAAGTACAACCCACTCAAAAGAGGCCCCATGCTAGCTAACCAGCACAACAATTTACTTCCCTAAAAAGTATTTATTATTATTTTAACAATTAATGACGAATGTCAATTGATATTTATTTTTACCTTTAATATATTTTTATTCCCTCTAAATATAGATATTTTAAATTTAGTTTCTCTAAAAAAAGTCAAAATTTTTTAATCTTTTAAGAAATTAATTTTTTAATTTAGGTCTTTTTTTTGTGTTGACCACTAACATGACACAAGACATCCCTGTAAAAATACTGACATAGCTTATATACATCGACGTGGCTTACATGTATCAATCAGACCACCACCACCACTCTCTCTCTCGTTTTTTATGTAAAGCGAAAAAAATCTTGGGATGTACGGTTTACTATTGGTGTAAGATTGGGGGAAAGTGGGAATTTGATCAGTGTTGTTTTTTTGGGGACCAAACGGAATATAATAATGAGGGTTTTAGGTTTTTTGCTTACTACGCGTTCAATGTTGGCAAATATCACATCACCAAATCGAGAAGGAACAGGAGCCATTGATAGAGCTCACTAAGCTTTGTTTTGCTGGCAGAAGTAAAGTAATTACATTAAATGATACAAACATGGAAGCGATGAAACAGAAAATTACTTTTATGTGGTGGTGGTGGTGGTGGTGTGAGAGAGAGAAAACGAGAGAGAGTGTGTGTGTTTGGGTGGTGGTAGTGAGAGAGAGAAAAAAAACGAGAGAGAGAGTGGTGGTGGTGGTGGTGGTGATCTGATTGATGTCACATGGTCCTTCTAAATATATTAAGTTTTGATTTTAGTTCCTCTAAATAACTATGAATGACGTGTTAGCGGACGTGGCAATGCATGTAAGCCACGTCAGATGCATGTAAGTCATGTCAGTATTTTTACAGGAATTTCAATGTGCCATGTCAGCGGTCAACGCAAAAGAAGGACCTAAATCAAAAAATTGATTTCTTGAAGGACCAAAAAACTTTAACTTTTTTTAAAGAAACTAAATTTAAAACACCAATATTTAAAAAGACCAAAAACATATTAAAATATTTATTTTTTATAATGTGTATTCAAGAACAGGTGAATAAAACATTTACATACAAATAAATGATACTTATTTTCTTTGTCTCATATCTTCGGTGGTTTTAGTTTTTTTTCCCCAAAGGTTTGATTGTTTCAAAAATTTAAGATATAATTTACTGTATTATTTTTTTAATTATATCTTTAATATAATTAATATGTTTTGAATAGAGTAATAATTAAAGATAACGCCAATTTAATATTTTATTAATCAAGTGTACTTTCTCTTTGTAGGTCGAAAAAGTAATTAAGTATACGTACATAAGTAAAAGAGACCGTTCTTTCAAAAAAAAAAGTAAAAGAGACTTAATCACATTTAATACTGTATTTTCTTTTTTGCACTTTTTTTCATATTATCTTCAACTTTCAATCTTAGAAATTGGGGCCAATATATATATATATATATATATATCAATCCAATTACAAACTCATTATCAAGAATAACATTTTTTCGATGGGTGGACGAGGAAATCCTCCCAGATCCAAGGTAGTATATCATTTGGACTAGTACTGCACTTGGTATTTTATTTTGGAGGACCAAATTTATAATTAAGTGACATGTGATTTTTCTTTTGAATTTTTATGGTAGCAAGTGACACGTGATTTTTGGGGTGGGGGGAGATACAATACTTAAGTTGACACAGGACAAAAGTTAACACAGGGATTTAATCTCCAGTATTAATTTGGTGGACGCATCACGAACCCATATGCAGCTCAAATATTAATTCTCTAGACGTTGTTGGTTGGTAGTGCCCCAAATCTCCTCCAATTCTCGAGCAAAGGCCTTCTGTCTTCCAACAACAATGGTAATGTGATCTTTGTTGTCAATAACTCTGACATTGGCACGAGGGATCCTTCTTTGGACCTCATAGCTACACTCAATAGGGATTACCTCATCATTTTTGCCATGGAAGATTGTGACTTTACAATTGGGGTTTTCCCTAACCGCGTCCAAATAGGTTCCAATTTTCCCCGCGGTGCCACAAATAATGTTGTGTAGTGTATGCCAGGCTGCGTTGTGGGTGTGGCAAAAGAACCCTTCCATCAAGAACGTCCTCACCCTGTTTTGGATCCAACAATATCCAATGGTATTAATTAATTAATTAATTAATACTACTACCAATCTTTTTAATTGGGTTACCTAAAAAGTCTCCGTCACATGCACCAAGACACTACACTTGAAATGAATCACATTTAATGGCCCGGCAATATCAAAGAATAAATTTAAACGGTTTCTAATTAATGCAACCATACAACCCATCTGATTCCATGCATCTCACACCACGCTCAGTCCCTGACAATTGACTTGTGCGTGCTCCTCTCCCGCGCCAGGTGCGAGGGGGACAAATGTATTAAAATTCAACCAACATTGTATGTCCCTTAATGCGGACTTAGTCAAATAAACTCACTCGGATAACGAAAGGAAAAGAACAATAAAGAGAAAGAGTGACTCTTGCAATTCAACCCCACCAAATCGATCGGTTAGTAAAATGATGAATGCTCATGCCTTATAAGAATGGTCATATCGCTAGTTGACGTGAGACTCTCAACAATTACAAAAATCCTTAAGGACGGAAATTGATGTGGAATGAAAGGATACTCATATACTCACACAAAGTGAAAGAGTGATCCTTGAAAATTTTATTATCTATAAATACTCAAATTAGTAAGTTTTACTAGTAGTACTCCTATATAATTAAGGTACATGTACTAGGAAATAGGTGCATTTAACATATGGTTATATAACTTCACACGTATCAATATCGTAATTATAGACACATATTAAGTACTTGTATAATTGATATATAAGAAATAGAAATAAAAATTGAAGATTTTTAAATCCACACATATATATTTGAAGATGTGTGGAGTATCTGATTAAAAAAATAATTGGGATGCCATGTGTGCACCTCAAATTACTTCATGTCAAGAGAAGATCCGGTCCCTACTTAAAACGAATTCAGCAAGACCTGACTTGTGACTCGTGGCTTAAAGTTTGATAGCACCATTTTTCTAATAAAAAGGCCGGACTTGTTCAAATTAAGCACACCAAGAGTCACCAACCATCCTTTGATATACTACCTCCATCCCTATATATAAGAACATTTTAACTAATTCACGCCCTTTAAGAAAATTGGTTAAGTTAGTTAATAGCAATAAATTTGTCAATGATTTACTATACTTTTCCAAAACTAGCTCTAACACTTATTACGTAGTATCTCTCTTCCTCCCCTCTCTCTCATCATTTAATTAATGCATTGAAAAAGGTAGAGTGGTTGGATGATTTGTTTTTATTCACCAATCTTTATTGGAGAGAGAAATAATATACAATAAATATATAACATTTATGGTTTATTGAGTACTCTCTCCGGTCTCAATTATAAGCAAAAAAAAAATTGATTTCACCTTGATTAAGAAAGTCAGTTAATTAGATTAATTGTTCTTGATTTTAGCTAAAAAATAAAACTATTCCAAAATTACCCAATATGGCTAGTGGCTGTCAATTAAAACTATTCATTTCACATCTCTTACATTGGAAATACAATTTGAGTTAAATAAGGGTATTTTTGGAATAGACTCATTAAAGAGGGTAAAAGGTAGTTAAATTTGCTTATAATTGAGACCACAAAACATGAAAATTTTTTTGCTTATAATTAAGACCGGAGGGAATAAACAAAATTGTACAATAAATAAGGGTATTTTAGTCAAAAAATAATTAATATATCTGATTTTTTGGAAAGGTTCTTATATATATAAAGGGACTTTCATTTTTTGTAAAGATTCCTATATTCGGGGACGGAGGTAGTATATAATAGTGGTACTAGCTTCTGTCGCCTCTGAGTTATTATTTTTATTGAATAGGAGGGTTTCATTTCGGATATATATGTACCAACAATGTATAAATAAAATCTTTGAAAAATAAATATGTTTTAGTTGGGTTGAGCTACAAAAATCTTTAACAAATATGTTTAAAAAATATGTACTAGCATCTTTAAAAAATAAATTTCTATCAAACAATTATGAGAAAAATAACAACTAAAAGATATTATTGGCACATTTACTTTGAGTGTTTTCTGTTTTTTATTACCAAAGATTTATAGAAAACAACTTTGAAAAAAAAAATCATTGTATTTTCACTTCACTATTTTGAGAGGAAAGAGAGATAAAAAAAAAGATAAAGTAAAAGATGCGATAAAAAATGTGACAGGAAAGACATGGAAAATAAATAAAAGTGTAAAGTGATCATAAAAATAAAAATTAGAATAGAAAAACTCCTCTAAAAAAAAGAATATAAGAAATACTAGGGTTAAGTATTTTATTTTTATTCATCTTTAAAAGGTAAACAATCATTTCATGTGATTCATATAGTGGGTTTTTTTTTTTGGTCTGATGATTCATATAGTGGGTTGAAAGTGCATTTATTCGTACCGAATAACAATTCTCATTTAATGAATACCACCAAAAAAACACATGCATTATTAATTATTTTAGATGTTTAATTTATTCTTATGATAAATATATGTGTGAGAAAGAAACTAAAAAAATGCAACTTAATAAAATCATTTTTTTCTGAAAGTGTACGAGTTACTACTACCTTCGGTCCAAATCTTTGGTTGTTTAAGATTTTGACACATCGATTAAGAGATAATTAATTGAACAAATTTTAGACTAAAATAACCCTATTTATTATTCATCATTCTCAACTATCCTAATTATTTCTCCACTCAAAACTTATTAATTATATTAAGGGTATAGTTGGAAAAATGTGATAAATTATCTCTTGAAATCCTAAAACAACCAAAATTTTGGGATAAAAATAAAAAGCTAAAACTACCAAAGATTTGAACTAGAGGGAGTAGTATTTAAATTTAAATTAAATTAGCACTCATGATTCCATGAATAAATTTAAATGTAAACAGTTAGTAAAGGATAGATGCATAAATTAAGTCACCTATTTACTAAACAATAAAGTTACATGGACACTTATTCCACCTCTTTTGTACCACTTCTCAATTTTTTACCTCATTAAAATTACTCCATAGCAGGTGTAGAATGGTTTGTTGGGTGTCCACGTATCAAGATTCTTTACTAAAATATAAAAAGTGTAAAAACCCAGCCACATACACAGGACATATATATACTAAGAAGTTCACCAAAAAAATATATATATACTAAGAAAAAGAAAGAAAAACCGTGAGTCAAAAACGGGGCAACTAAACTGGGAAGATCGATGAAGCGTGTAGTTACTAGTTGCGTGGTTGAGAAGTTGCAAGGTGAAGCGCATATATATATATATATATATATATATATATATAATACAGTTAATACTACAGAATGCAAAATAGAAATAGAGGAAGTGAGGTGAGGTGAGTTTACCTGTTTCGAGTGATGAGTTTGGTGAGAAATTCCCAGAGACGGTGGTTCTTGCAAATGAGCAAGCAAATCACCCTCGTGATGTGCTCATACCAGCACACCAACGACGCTCCAAACGCCATCGGTGGCCACACGCGCCTCGGAGCTACCTTCCTCATCACATACTGCGTCGCCTGTGCTTCCCCCTTTGGTACCGGATAGAAAGGCTGTACACACATGTTGGTTTTCATAATAATTAAAATTGAATTCCAGTCACATTAATGAAATCAAATCAACCATATTTATTATTTATTATTCATAACAACACAAGAAAGAAATAAAAAAGCGTGCTATTTCAGTTGGCAGAGCATAGCCGCCTTTGTAACCCCGGACACCTGAATTCGAATTAATGGAATGTGAGTGACTGATTATTACCGGGGCAAGCAAGGTGATGGACTTGACGGAGTGAGGGTGTTTGACGGCGAGTGCGAGGGCCAAAATGCAACCCAAGGAATGGGCCACGATGTGGAAAGAGTTAACCTTATGGGCCTCCAACACAGACCTCTCTATCATCTGAAGATGTTCCCTCAGCGTGTACAACGACTCACTCGGCTTCGGACTCCTCCCAAACCCAAGCAGATCAACCGCAAATAACCGGTAACTCGACCTCGCCGCACTCGAAAAGTTCGGGAACAATGTCTCCGTCCAAAACGACGACGACGAAATAAACCCATGTATAAACAACACATCCTCTCGTGCCTCATCACCTGATACACACAAACAAACAATCACATTGCCATACATCAACTAATTGAGTTTATTCTTTTAAAAGAGTTTTAAGTGTGATCAGTCCCATACAAAGGGTCTCGAAGCCGTGGAATAAATTGATTAACAGCTAGCTAGCTTTACGAACTTATGTGATAACATTACCTGTGGTGGGGCATTGGGCCTTTACAAAGAGAGTGGCTTTAGTAGAAGAATTGGAAGAGATCCAAGAGGTGCAGTATTTGCAGTCACAATCAGACCATCTTGGAATGGGATTCACTTCATTCCTTCTGATTTTTCCCTGAAGCATTTCAACGATGGTGGTGTTAACGGTAAATGTGGAACAACGCGAAGCTGATCTCTTGGATTGAAGAAGCGGGTCCTGATCCAACTTGACCCGTTTGAGCTCGTTCAGGGTAAGCCTCGAAACCTCGGAGACAAGAGAAGGGCGGGAGTAGAGGGTGTCGGAGATGTCCTCTAACTGCAACTTCGTTGAGCTTAAGGAAACGATTTTGGATTCCCCACCTTTCTCTGAGACCAAGATCTTCCCACTGCTTGTTATTGCTTCCCTTGTGGAAGAGCAGTAGCAGGGTCTCCACTCTGTTTCCACCAACGAGTCCACCGCTTTGAAGAGGAAACAGAGAAGGAAATCGAGGAGGTCGAGGACACAGAAGGCGAGGAAGCTCACTGCTTCGTTCACCACCCTGCCACTCATTGTTACAATGGATCTGGTTTTGCCCATTACACCCATTTGCATGCAGAAAAAAAAAAAAAGAGGAAATAATAGTGAAGGGAAATTATTTAATGTATTTAATAAATAATAATAAGAAGCTAGCTAGCTGAATGCTGATGGATATGTATTATCATGTATGTGTTGTGAATGGCATTAGGAAGAATCAATCAAGGGCCAAATGAAATGTTGAGCCAATGGTGGTGACACTAAAATCTGCAAAGGCTGTAACAGAATATAGGGTGGTGTTGGCATATCAAGCTTAAGGGTAATTAACACGATTGTACCCTCCCCCCTCTTCGTTTGTTGAAAGCGTGTGGAATTGCCTCTCTTAAATTGAAACTTTAACACAAAAACAGAAGAGCAGAGAGAGGAAGAGAGAGAGAGAGACAGACACACAGACACATACACAGTTAAATGAAGTTATTGATTGTTCATTTAACAGCATTTGTTGGCCAAGAAGAAAAAGAAGTAGTTGGTTGTTGAACCCCCCAGGGAAGACGCAATTTCCCCTTCGTCCAAAATATTTTGCTATTCAGCTATATAAAGTATAAACAATTCATCTTGTTATATATGTAGAAGAAAATTAAAGTGCGTTTTGCCTAATTCTATGGATTAAGTCACTTTCTTGCCCATACGAAATTATCGGCAACATTTTCCCATTTTGCTCATCCGTTTAGTACAAACTCATCCGGTGATACCATAAATTCGGTCTCATTGATGTGTACACTTAACATGATTCTCAATAAATAAATAATTAAATGGGAGACTTCTGTCTTAATTATAATTCAAACATTTATTCAATAACTTGAGCAATAAATTATTAAATAAATTTTGTGTTTCTTAGTATAATAAATATTTTGGATATTATTATTAATTTATTAATTAGTCCGACAGTCGTTACACTCGATAACTAAACCTCTTGTATTTAATGCAATCTGCCACATGAGCTCCATTCCTTTATGGTTTGTTTGGATCCATGGAATGAGCTAAAATGGTAGAGGTGTCAAATTAGATCGTCCGGCTCATCGAACTAATTTGCAAAATGGATTGAATCGGGGTCCATTCGTATATTTTTATCTTTTGGGTTACACATTTTTTTGACTCAAAATCAACCTAATACACGTCAGGCGAGGCCAAAATTATTTACCAAAAAATAATAATTTAAAATATTAAAAATTGCATAACGATCTCAACCCAACCAAAAACACAAACTCGTCTGGGTGGACCAAAATAAACACCTCTATCAAATTGTATGGAATAGAATGACATGAAGTAAAGTTACATTGTTTGGACTTGTAAAAATATAGATAGATAGATAGATAAAATGGAATGGTACTTAGTGCAATTATATTCCATTCCATCTCCTATCCTCATTTTTTCCCCAAATAGGTACTCTGCCGAACATCACGACGAGGACCTCAAAGCCGAATTGCCATCGCATTTTCTTGTTTTCAATGTCTAACATTTTTTTGACAGAATTTTCAATGTTAACTTGTATTGTAATCGCCTTTCAAAAAAAAACTAGTATTGTTATCGCAGATTCTTTTAACTTGTGGATTTGTTCAGAAACTCCTATGCAGAATAAAAATAAAAATATAATTACAACTAAGCACTTTAAAAGTTTTACTTTTCATTATAAAAAAATTTGTCGTTGGCTCCTGTGATGTTTACACTTTCTTTACATTACAGCATCAGATTCCTTTCCCAGCCCTTCATAGTTCATACTTTTGGACATATATTTAAAAAAAAAACTAAAAATCAAAATATTAAATAAAAAATAAATTATTAATTTAGTTGCCTATTATGAACATTTAATTATTGATTTTTTTCTTTTATTATATTATAATACAATCTAATATATATATTTTAACTTTATATGATAGTATTTCCTTTTAAATAAGGATAAAAATGAATAAAAAAATTATAATTCATACATCCTTTTGAGCCGGCCGTATATATAGGTTACACTGTTTACACAATTAATTTTGATATTTTAATAAAGTATTTGAGATCCAAACAGTAAATGGTAAGAGATTAAATTTAACTAAGAAACTTAAAATTAAATTTGTCTTAAAATATATTTTTATCTAAAAAATAGAATTTACATAAAAAATAATATAAACATATCTTTTTATCACTATACATTTATCAACTAGCTAGTTTAACAATTAATTTTTTTGACTGAATAGTTTAACAGTTAATTTTAATAAACAACTTTTTAATAATTTTTATCTAACTTTGCCAAACAAATTTCTCCATCAATTTTTTTGTTTGTAAAAAGAAGGGAAACAATACTCTCACTACTCAGCTTGATTTTAAGGCTTTAAATTCTTAAACAAGTGGAAAATAGCCCTTAAGACAACATGGACCAATCAAAGATGAAAATGTGTTGTTCTGTTTTATAATTAATACACGTTCAGTGCATCATACATTCTAACTTTTCGGATGTTGGATGGTCATGATCAATTACTTTTTATATTAGGTCACTCAAGACAAAAATAAATAAGCAATAGTGAAGAATTCACACATATCTAGCTAACAACTTTTGTTAGGTTGTACGGTTGTTTCAATTTTTTTTAAACATTAAAAAGTATAAATTAAATTTTGGTTATGAAGAAAAGGTTAAAATTTTAAAAAATGTATGCATAATTAATTGAGGTAAAACTCAAAAAAAATATTTTAAACTATCAGAAAAACATGCATTGTCAATTAAGAAAACAATTTAAATTTTTTAAATAAAATAAATTAAGAATGATAAATATTATTCTTAATTTGAAGGAGAATAAATAAATTAATTAATTAATTAATTAAGGACCTTTTAAATTACCATTTTAAAACGATTGTTGTTCCCCTAAAAAACATATTTAATTAAAGTATGTTTGGTTGTCTGTTTTCACTGTTTTGAAAAATCGCACTTCATGATTTGTTTTGGTAATATAATTGAGAACACTTTTTGTAATTTTTGTTTTTATTGATTTTTTTTACTCTCAGATCAATTCACCATTATACTGGCATCGCCTTTTTTTGACAAATATACTAGCATCACCTTGACACTATTTCTCTACTTCTATCAAAATCAACCGTCACCACAACCGGTATTATATATTTCCCATTCAAATATAAATTAAAAAATAACTTAAGTATATAGATAAAGCTTAACCGATTTTACTTTATTTAATGAATTAATCTACAACATTATATTTATCTACTTCATATTTAAATTTTAATGACCATTTTTGTTAAATGCAGTTTATAAGAATGAAATTTGTTTTACACACTTATATTTACCTATGAATGTTGTCTATCTATATAACCTGAACACCTCCCTTCAAAAAGAAAAAACCTGAACAATACTTATTTGCAATATGCATGTCGATATTTCCAGCTAAACATTTTTAATTTTTTTTTTGAAAAAAAAAACTTGAATTGATTTTTCGATGATGAAGTTTATTTACGAATATTTCGGATCCCAATAAATTATTCAAAGTTATTGAGGGATGCTAAAAAATTGTTACCTACTACCTTGGCTGGCCACACAAACTGTCTGTGATTGTCTCAACATTTTGTCCCAAACCCACCAAGTACTCAAAGCAAGCCTTAGCCAGTGTTTTGCTTGTAAAACGTCAGTGCAAGTTTCGAGTATGCTTCCATATAGAGAGGTAGATGCTCTATGTTTGCTTTCTACCCCAGGTTGAATTTGATCATTGTTTGCAATCAATGTTTTTAAAATTGGACCGATAATGCAATTTATAATTATAATTTTTTTATTCTAATATACTTCAAAATTTCAAGATTTATTCCTGGATTTCACAAATTAGAGAGTTAAGTATTTTATCTGTTTCAAAACTATAGCGGTTTTTGTAATGCCCCAGCTATTTTTTGGATTGACGACTGTTCCCACACACCAACACGAGTGGGCTACCGAAAAGAAGATACATCTTGTTGGTATAGGTAGTATCAATCAATTCTATTAAGTTATCCTCAACTGTACAGTTTCATACCTGCACAGTCTTGGAATTCTTCTCATTCAAGTATGATTTCGGTTCATTCATGTACCCCTTCGCCTAGAAGTCTGCCAGGAGCCGCTCCTTGTCTGTGTCTCTGTACCGGCAATCACTCCCCGCCCTCATCGGCCTCAGGGTGTCACAGTTTTAGGCTTTTATTTTTGTTTCAAAACTATTGCAGTTTTACAATTCTAAAATATCATTAATTATTTTTTCCACCATACCCTTACTTAATACTCCCTCTGTTTTTTAATATAAGCAAAAAACACCAAAATATTTGGTTACTAAATATAAGCAAAAAATAACCACTTCTATCTCATTTAATAACATTATTCCTATAATACCCTTAAGTTAATTTAAATTTTGTTTTCCAATGCATAATTTGTTCCCAAGTAACAATTTCCTATGCAATCATTAAAGGTAATTTAGAGACTACACTAATTTTTTATATGAAATCAAGAAACTTAATTGTAGTTAACTAATTTTCTTAATAAGCGTGAGTTTAAGTATTTTTGCTTATATTCAAATATAGAGGGAGTAACTACTAGTAGGAGTAATTGACATTGATAGTATAAAGATTTGTAGATAATTTGTCATAAATACTTTTCCGTTAAATGAGAGTATTTTAGTCTACATACAACAATATTTTACTTCAATTAAATATTTCTTAATCTATGTGCATTAATTTTAAATTGCTATAGTTTTGAACAATGCATGGGGGCGGGCATTAATTGAGAACCGAATATGGTTTTAAGGAGTGGTTGTAAGGTCAACGGGTAGAGCAATTAGCCCGCAACGAATTCATCTGCATGCAGAGATCTTTAATTTTGCAGCACACACAAGTCAAACCACCCCTACTCGATCGGGAGAGTGGGAAACCATCCATTCCATCCCACCCATAAAGGAAAGAACAAGAGAGAAGAAAAACCATGTTTGTCCCCTTTAATTAAAGCATGCATGACGGTGGTGTGATAATATAGCTATAGCCTATAGCTGCCACATGCAGTTGTGTTGACCTCGATGACTTGTGGCATATGGGATGACTCCATGGATGAGGAAGGAAACAAAAACACCGTCAGAGTCGGGGCAGGAACCAGACACAAGAGTTCTAACAACACAGAAATCATGGTACCCATCAATTCCCCCTTCCCCTTCACCTAAGTTTTTGGCCTTTACGATGTTACAGGGGAAGATGCTGTGAAGTTTTGTGCTTTCATTGGTGACATCGTCCGGTATATAGTGATTCAAGACACGACTAACTAGGACAAATTTTGACTTTTGATCACTACTATCTCCTAACTCAAATATGAGTGAAAAAAAAATACTACTTTAAACTCAAATGTATATAAGAAAAATATAATTAAATTAAGGTTTAAATAAGTTTTTGGTCCCTGTAAACATCCGATTTTTTATTTTAGTCAATTAAAAAAAAGTCAAACTATTTCAGTCCCTTAAATTTATTTTTTTTGTTTTAGTCCTTTTAGTAAATTACCACTGTATTGTGCTGATGTGGCGCTGATGTGGCATATGTATGTCCCTGTCATGACTTGACACGTCATTTAAAATTTATAAGGACCTGCTGACTAGGACTTTCTTCCTATCACGGGACTAAAATCAAAAATCATAATTTTTATAGGGTCTAACTACACAACTTAAAATTTTTATAAGGTCTAATTACACAACTTAAAATTTTTATAGGAACTAAAGCACATCAACCCCCTCCCTCTTTCCCCTTCGTCCCCTCCTTCAACCCTCTCCTCCTCCACCACCACCCCCTCTCTCTCCTCCTTTTCCCTCATCCTCTCTCCACCACCACCCCCCACCACCACCCCCCCTCTCTCTCTCCCCACCACCACCCAAACACACACACACACACACTCTCTCTCTCTCTCTCTCATTCTCTCTCTCTCCCCACCACCACCACCCAAACACTCTCTCTCTCATAACATAGCAACACAAACCAAAGTAAGAAAAACAGAACTTCCAAAAACTCGAGAGATAACGAGAGAGTGTTTGGGTGGGGGTGGTGGGGAGAGAGAGAGAAAAAATGAGAGAGAGAGTGTGTGTGTTTTGGTGCTGGTGGTGGGGAGAGAGAGAAAACGAGAGAGGTGGTGGTGGTGGTGGGGGGGGGGGAGAGAGAGAGAGAGAGAGAGTGTGTGTGTGTGTGTGTGTTTGGGTGGTGGTGGTGGTGGTGGTGGGGAGAGAGAGAAAACGAGAGAGGTGGTGGTGGTGGTGGTGGGGAGAGAGAGAGTGGTGGTGGTGGAGGGGGGAGAGAGAGAGGATGAAGAAAGGAGGAGGACGTGGTGGTGGAGGAGAAAGGGGGATTAAAATCAAAATCTCAATTTTGAGAAAGACTAAATTCAAAACTTAAAAGTTTTATAGGGACTAAATTCAAAACATAGATAGGTCACGTCAGCGTTTTCTGCCACGTAGACATGCTGACTGGGTCATAATGTGCCACCTAGCACTAAAAGGACCAAAACCAAAAAAAAATTTTAAAGGACTAAAATTGTTTGACTTTTTTTTAATGGACTAAAATCAAAAATCGAATATTTACAGGGACTGAAAACTTATTTAAGCCTTAAATTAATTTATAATTAGTTAATTTAATTTAATTTTTTTAATCATATTAAAAATAAATTTTATTATCTAAACTACCCTTAATGAAAGGGTCATTGAAATTAAAATTTGAATTAAATTATAATGGTCTCCATTTCTTTTTCTCCCCATGCCATTATTATGTTTTTTAATTAGGGAAATAAGAGTATTATTTATTTTTCCGAAAGCATATATAATAATGGAAAAAATATAGAGAAAAGCAAATGGATGAGATATTTTTTTGTTCTGATCAATTTGTTTATATTTTAAGCCACCATATATAATTGAGTTATTTTTTGTTTATATTCAAGTATTTTGTGGTCTAGATTCTCCATGTTTTGAACTCATATTGAAGTTGTTAGGTGGACTCATATTGAAGTTGTCAATACTCGAACTGACACCAAATTTAAAGGAAACCGAGCTTTGGCCACTTGGACCATGGTTGACTTTTCATTATTACTTTGTGGTATTAATTAAACTGGCTTGCGAATTCGAGGCATTGCATGGTGGATCGATCTCTTTTAAAGGGCTTTTATTCAAACCACAACCATGAACATTAAACAAGAGGTGAGGCTATGAGCTGTAGCCTCTGAACGTATCACGAGCCAAGGGTGTGTTATTACTACCACGCACCCTAAAACCATGCAACCTGCTCAATAATTAGCTTAGCATGTGGTTGTTAGCGGTTTGGCTTTTGCAACCAACCAGCAGTGATTCGCCCATATGTACTGTTTCTATACAGCTCCATTCGGTTCCCCACGTTCAACTTCACTTTGAATTCTTATTTCATTTCATATATATACTCCCTCCGAACTCGAATATAAGGGGGAAAAAACCATGTTTTTTGTTTTAAAATATAAGAAAATTTAACTATTTTTATTCTCTTTAATGAGACCATTTCAAAAATATTCTTATTTAACTCTAATTGTATTTCTAATGTTCCTTTGAAAAGATACAAAGACACACTTCTCTTAATTTATTATTGGACTATTAGTTTTAATTGTCTTAGCACTAAATATCCACTAAAGGGTAAATTTGGAATAAAACTTCTTTTTTAGCTGAAATCAATAAAATTTAATGTAATTAACCAACTTTCTTAGTTAACGTGATTCAGTTTTTTTTCCTTATATTCGAGTCCGGATGGAGTACACACACATGGCGCCACCGCAAACACACACGCATAAATAAATTATCGACACACTTTTTACTTCAGATTATTATGACAATTGCCAACATATTACTATAATGTTGAAGAGTTTAAATATAGAAGATCGATCATTTTTAGTTTAATTTTAATCATTATTATTGTAATTTTTTATTACAAGTACGCAACCATGCAGAATGACTTATTTTTAATGTCATAATAAAATACTATAGCGAGTGATGGTATAATTTTATTTTTTTTATATTAAGACATAATAGATCATTTTCTTAGTTACAAACGATTGGAAGGAGCTCAAATATACAAATGATCTCATGAAACAAAAATGAAAAACGTGATAAGGAGGGGGTTCAAGCTAAATCAATATGCAAGTTGCAACTCTGCAAGAGCAAGCTATATATATAATTCTCATGAGCGTCGCAGTAATTAACTGGTATATTTAATTTAGATACGCTCCAATTGGTGAACCATGTTAGGATTTGGGTCTAACTCATCCCTACAAAATCGGCTTGTAGGGTGAGGACTGCATGCCCAAGCTTTATAAGCACCACATTAGTAATATCACTAGTCGATGTGGGGCTTCTCAACAGACCAAACCTCACATACATATGTTGTTCTCTCGGAGGGTGTCAATATATAAAATGGAGATTAATTCCAGCTCTTGCCGCTAGAAGACCATTGTTGAATGAAACAGTTGATGATCAGATCGGAGAACTACTTTCAACCACTACATTCAAGAATCCTAATGTGCCAACCCCTCCTGTCTGGCATTTTAAATATTAATTTCAATTTATATTTATAATTCATGATCCTCAATATCACAATGTTGAAAATAAATTTACTATTTACTTAAATTGAAAGACAAGTTTAAATACTAGTTTACTATTTGATATATATAAATTATATACCACTGACTTTATTAGTAAGTTAATTACATGCAGTGCTTTAGGAGAATGTTTTGGGCAAATTTGATTCAAACGAATATGATACAAAAGTATCACGTCCATATACGATTTTCCCAAGTTATGTTATTCCTCATTGCCCACTCAATTGCCAAACATAACCTCCTAGATTAGACACAATTCATAACATTTCCATGCATGTCTCTCTTGTGTGCATGTAGCATACTGTATACTTAATCACTTATGAGAAACACAATATTAATTTTTTCTTAATTTCTTAACATTTAAATTTCTTCAATCAATATTAAACATAATATAAGTATTTAAAAATTAATTTCTATTATTTTAAATATCTATTTTATTTTTATCACCACTAAAATATTTTTTATTAATTAATTTTTAAAGTTACTTTCAATTTAATTTTTTATACTCTAGACAAAGTACTCATGAAAATGCATGAGATACTTACTAGTTTACCACTGACTTTATCTGTGAGTTAATTAAGTATAATCTAATCTATAGTATAATTAAATAATTAAATCTGTACATTGTAATCATTAGTTTTCCACTGTTTGACCGCGTGTTAAGTTTCAATGCATTCCAATTTCATTCGGTAAAATAAGTAGCTTTTGTTTTATATTCAAATTCAAATTTGAATCATTTTTTTCTCATATATAATAATATAAATATAATATATTATATATAGTATCATATAATAATATAAATATAATATATGATATATAGTATCATATTATCTTTTTTTTTGGCTAATAAGCATCAAATTATCATATTATCTTTATATTACATAATATATGATTATGAGTTTCATTCATTTTTTTTGTTCAAGTAATTTTTAGATTACAAAATTATTTTTATTTATTTTTATTTTTTCTGCCTAGGTTTCAATTATGTTTTTTATTTTTTCCATCAAAAAAATTATGATTCTATTTATCTTTCAATTTTCATTTTAATAAAATAATATTTTCTTACAGGTTTCATTCATTTTTTTTAGTTCCTATACATTTTTAATTTCATACATTAAATTTTTTATTTGAAAAATAAAATAGTGTTCGCTTTTAATAGTCATTGATGATATTTTATCCTATAAATTTTCAAGTTGTATGCTTTTAATTTTATTTTTGGTAAATAAACACAATTTATGTATATGATTTTCATTAATTCTTTTATTACGGTAATTTTTGCACTTTGCAAAAATTATTTTTTTTTAATTTTATTTTCAATAAATAAAATAGTATTTGTTTACAAGTTTTATTCAGTTTTTTTGCAACGAAAAATTTTCAGGTTGCAAGATTATTTTTCTTTTAATTGTATTTTTGATAAATAAAAGAGTGTATGTTTACGGGTTTCATTCATAATTTTATGCTCAAGTAAACTTTCATTTTGGAATATTATTTTTAAAATATTTTTTTATAGATAAAATAGTGTTTGCTTACGATTTCCATTAATTTTTTTGTTCAAGTAAATTTCCAAATTTCCAAATTATTTTTATTTTATTTTCACTAAATAAAATAATATTTACTTACGAGTTTATTTATGTTTTTATTTTTCTTTTAATATTTCTTTTAATAAATAAGATAATATTTGTTTATGAGTTCCATTCATGGTTTTTGTTCCTAACTCCTATAGATTTTAAGTTACAAACTTTTAATTTTATTTTTGATAAATAAAATAATATTTACTTACGGTAGTCATTCATGATTTTCTATTCCTATTAATTTTGAGATTGTAAACTTTTAATTTTATGTTTGATAAATAAGATAGTGTTTGCTTATGAGTTTTATTCATGTTTTTTATTTCAGTTAATTTGTAGCTTGCAAAATTATGTTTCTTTTAATTCTATCATCGATAAATAAAATAGTATTTGCTTACAGGTTTCATTTATATTTTTTGTTTATGCAATTTTTTAGGTTGTAAAATTATTTCTTTTTATTTTTATTTTCGATAAATAAGATACCGTTTATTTACAGGTTTTATTCATGTATTTTGCTATTAGATATAACTTATTACTATGGACCAAAAAATTAGTTTATTTAATTTTTTATCTATTTATTTTGTTTATCAGATTTGACTTTCATTTTTTATCGTATAAAGAAGCAATTGTTGATTTATTATATAGAGTTTACATATTTAACTAAAATACACAATGTCACAGATTTAACACTATTATAAATTCAGAGTATATTATATATCAAATTATTCCTTTATAAATAAATTATTCCTTTACAGATTTAACACAGACTCAACGCGACCCGTGCGAACCATCTAGTAGTATAATAAATCTGTGGCTTAATTGCACTTTTGGTCCCCCAGTTATCCTGATTGTGCAATTTGGGTCCCTCGGTTTCCAATTGAGTGAATTGGGTCCCCTAATTATCACAATTGTTGCAATCAGGTCCTTTTATCGCTACTTCGTCCAGTTATCACAATTATTGCATCACGTGTGTTACTGACTTGCTTTAAAAAAAATTCTAGCAACCGACGTTGTGCCAAGATGACCCGATTTAGTGTTAAATCCGTCTCACGTGTGCCACATTGGCTCTTAGTGTTAAAAATTGGATGAAATAACGATGGAGGGTTCTAATTGCAACAATTGAAATAACTGAGGGATCCAATTCGCTCAATTAAAAACTGGGGGACTCAAATCGCATATTTACGATAACCGAGGAACCAAAAGTGCAATTAAGCCTAAATCTGTACACTCTCATCATTTCATTTCCCCTGTTTTACCACGTGTCAATTTTTTTGTCCAACTCTTCTTTTTTTTTACAGTAACTTTCATCCCGTAATCTGCTTTCATTTCTTTTTCAAATTTGTTTACTTTTTCATCCTCTTATATATATATATACCTATATATATATATAAAAAAGAAGGTTATTGGAGGTATTATTGTCATATTTTAAATAGAATAGGGGTAATTTGGTAAAGGAATATAAAAGAATGTTGTAAGGGCAATTTTTACATTTTATTTTTTAAATTTTTTAATTTATTTGTACTATTGTATTTATTGTTTTACATTTTCTATATAGTGAAAATTAAATATTGTTGTAATTTATTTTTGTTTTACAATTTATTAATTCTTTTGTCAAATAATATTATTTAAAATTGTAAATAACTAAATAATAATATAACAATTATAAATTTATATTTTTTTTGACAAATATAAATTTATATTTGAAACTTGAAAATAGTGCAATAATTTAATTTTTTTTGTAATATTGTATTTATTGCTCTACATTATCTATATAGTGGGAATTAAATATTTTTGTAATTTATTTTTGTTTTACAATTTCTTAATTCTTTTGTCAAATGATATTATTTAAAATTAAAGATAATTAAATAATAATAATAATAATAATAATATAACAATTATCTATCTATCGATCTATCTATCTATAAAAAAAGAGTGTTCGCTGAGGTGATTTGGGTATTTTTATCTAAGTCAGGGGCAAAGAAGTAAACTACCATAGTTTTTTAGCTTTTATTGGTTTTTATCTATAATAATAATAATAATAATAATAATAATAATAATAAATAACATTAATAATACAATATGGCAACAATTGTAACGCATGGGAACAAAGAAAAGCCATGTCGACCATTAGATCACATATATTGCTGGGATTAAAAAAAAAGTAGCAATATTGTTGGATTATAAGAAAGATATATACTAATAGCTCTATTTCCTATTTTTCTAATAGTTCTGTTATTATAATTTTAAAGTTGAAATGTCTATTTGAATCAAATCTTAAATGTATAAGCATTCATTTTTGTGTAGAAGGTGATACGTATAGTTGAACGAGTGTGGGGATGTTCAAAAGTCAGAACAAGATTGGTATAAATATTCTCTCCAATTCCTAAAGTCAATTCCTATCAGAATCAGGTGGAATCAAAGGGGGGTGACCCGTGATAGTAAAAGCAGAAACCGGAGAAGGAGAGGAGCACTTAATGAAAAAGAGTGGGCAAAGGAGGACAACAAAAAAAAGACAGCGAGAGGAGCAATCTTGCTCGCCCAATGTAAGGTGTCTCCAATAATTGGTAGCTTTGTTTTCTAGCAAATTTCATGTCATGGTTCTGTGATATTCGATTAGATTATGCACTTGGTCTTTTATGCTGAAACTGATGTCATCTATTTTGTATATATTCTGTATTAGCTTCTTGATTAATAAACTATCAAGAGGTCTATCATTAGATTCACAAACACCTTATGAGGATAGTTGAGTTACTAATTTATTTGTTTTGCATTATCTTTGAGGTAAAAACCAATTATTAATGGGCATGCATCCAGGAAAGGGTCGAATTCATCTAGGGGTGGTTTTTTATTTTCAAGCATATTTAAAAATGGGTTACTGCTTATTGATTTTAGAAATGAGTTATTATCTATTTATCTATATAATGTGATGATTTGTTATTTTTTTTTTGGAGAACTTATGAGTTTGATCTTTTTATTATTTTTTGTTTGGTTATATTACTCACACAAAACCTTTTGTAACATTGCTCATACAACACCTGTAAAGTGATACAGTTTCTACATTCAGGAACAAATTATTATGGTTTGTTTTAAAATTATTTGTATATAAATTTTATTCAACCAGTCCAATGTTTCTATATTTCAGGGTCACAAACATATTTTTAAGGTTGATTTTCTCTTCTTTCTTTTTTGTTTTTGGGTTTGCTTTCTAATTGTTTTTTCCATTTGGTTGTTCACACAACACTTTTTTTTTGTTACGTTGCTCACATATCACTGTAAAATGATACAATTTCTTAATTCAAGTAAAAAATTATTATGACCTGTTTTTAAATTATTTTTATTTAAGTTTTATTCAAACAGTCCGACGTTTGTTATTTTTCAGGGTTACCAACATATTATTAAGGTTGGTTTTTCTATGTTTTTTGGTTTGCTTTATAATTATTTTTTCTATTAGGTTTGTTTGCACAACACCTACAAAATCTGTGGTGTATACAGTTTCTTCAATCAGGTAAAATAATTTTATTTTTAATTGTTTACTTCTAAAATTATTATGTATTTGGAGTTCAAGCTATTTTATAGTGATTGGCTGAATTTGTCTTTTCTTTATAGATTGTGGAAATAAGTGGATAGGCTAGCTATAATATATGGGAGAGACATGTTATAATAAGGCTCATGCGAAATTTATGATTAAAATTATGGTAAGCTACTATTGAATTATTGGATTGACTTTATTCTACCTTTACTGTCTTATAACTTTTTTCATCTATGATCAATATATGATTGGAGAACTATTAATATATTGATAAACAATGAAAGTAAGTTGAAAAGATGAGAAATTAATAATAAGTTTGTTTAAATTGGTCACAAAAGCAAGGGTTAATGTTTCTTCTACATTATTCTCTTCGAAATTTTAACGTATTCTATCTATTGGTCAATTATTTGGGAAGAGAAGAATGAATAAGAAATAAGAATATTTGCTTTAAGTTCCATATAATTTGTTTTAAAATAATTTTTTTAGTTGAAAATTTGCTCAAAAAATGGGATAATTTCTCTGTATTGTTCATCTTTTAGACTTTAAAGCAAGCTGCAACATAACCCATGCATTGCACAGGGTGCATGATTTTTAAATTTGTAAGAAATGTATATGTATATAAACATATTTGTATTAAAGTTATTTTTATAGTGGTTTAAAAAAATACTAAAATTATAATAAAGTATAATTTTTTTCATAGGGATTTAGATGTTAATGTAATATCCCATAAAATATTTATTCATGAGAGCTATATGTAAACGAATGATGCAAATTAATAAGTAATCATTTTGTTTCTCCTCAATTTGATACTTATTTTTCCCATTGGTTGATGTAACTTTCAATATTGGACACTAAACTGATAATCATATTACTCTTTTATAAAGGTGTTTACTTCAAGACAATAATCTAATATCCCACCTATCATATTATCGTTAAATAAAATAAATTTTATGCATAAGTCTTGCAAAATTTAGACATACGTCTAAAATCCAAACTACTATATATAAAATATCACTTTTGTAAACTAAATAAACTAACTATGGTCAAAATATGATACTAAAAATCTCAAAATTAAGATAATTTTTATTTAAAAAATACATAAAAAACACTCAAGCATCGTACGATATATATATATATATATATATATATATATATAAAGGTATTATATATAATATATCATATTAATTATATATTATATCATACATTTATTATTAGTATTTATGTGTTTCATTAATTTTTTTCTATTCTGGTAAATTTTCTTTTACAAATTTTTAATTTATTTTTTATAAATAAGATAGTGTTTGCATACAAGATTTCTTTATGTTTTTTGTTTATGTAAATATTTAGGTTACAAACTTTTAATATATTTACCGATAAATAAAATAGTGTTCACTTACAAGTTTTATTAATGTTTTTATTTTTCTTTTAATTATATTTTTATAAATAAAATAGTATTTGCTTTCGGATTCCATTCATATTTCTTCTATTCCTGTACATTTTCAGTTCGAAAGTTTTAATTTTATTTTTGATAAATAAAATAATTTTTACTTATGAGATTCACTCATGAGTTTTTGTTCCAGTAAATTTTCACGTTGTAAATATTTAATTTTATTTTTCATCAATAAAATAGTACAATATATTATATGATACAATTATAGAATAATATATATATATATATCATACATTTATTGTTATTATTATTATTATGTTCATTTAAGTGTTTCATTCATCTTTTTTTGTTCTCGTTAATTTTCTATTACAAATTTTTTCTTTATTTTTTATAAATAAGATAGTGTTTGCATATGAGATTTCTTTATGTTTTTTGTTCCTATAAATGTTTAAGTTTTAAACTTTTAATTTTATTTTTGATAAATAAAATAGTATTTGCATTCGAACTTCATTAGTATTTACGAGTTTCATTCGTGTTTTTATGTTCATGTAAATTTTCAGGTTGTAAAATTATTTTTTAAAATTTTATTGTGATAAATAAAATTATATTTGCTTACAAGATACGTTAATTTTTTTGTTCAAGTAAATCTCCGGTTGTAAAACTATTTTATTTTATTTTTGTTAAATAAAATAGTTTTTGCTTACAGATTTTATTCATGTTTTTATTTTTATTTTACTTTTAATAAATAAAATGATGTTTGCTTACGGATTCTTCAATGTTTATTTGTTCCTATAAATTTTCGGTTCCAAACTTTTAAATTTTATTTTTGATAAATAAAATAGTATTTGCTTATGATAGTTATTCATATCTTTTTGTTCCTTTAAATTTTAAGGTTGTAAATATTTAATTTTATTTTCGATAAATAAAATAGTGTTTGTTATGAGTTTCATTCTTTTTTTTTTGTTCGGGTAAATTTGTAGCTTGCAAAAAAAATTCTATTATTTGTTTGATAAATAAAATAGTATTTGTTTCCAAATTTCGTTTACATTTTTTGTTCATGCAATTTTTTGGGTTGCAAAAAATAGATTTTTTACGTTTACTTTTCATAAATAAAGTATTGTTTGTTTACAGGTTCAATTTATGTTTTTTGGTATTGGATATAAGTAATTGCTATGGACCAAAACGTCATTTCATTCATTTTTTCTCTATTTTTCTTTTCTTATTTGACTTTTATATCGATATCCAAGAACAATTGTTGATTTATTACTTAGAGTTATATTTAGCTAAGAAACACAATGTCATGGAATTAGTATTATTATAAATTTAAAGTATATCGTATATCAAATTATTACTTTATAAATAAGTCATTTTATATCATTTATAAAAACCAACACGACCCGTGCGAATGCACGGGTCAACCAGCTAGTATATACTTAATTACTTATTTAATAATCAGACAAGAAAACACGGGACTTGGCCCAAACCTACACTTAACCTTCTGCAAAGTTAGGCAAGTTGGGTTGGGCTAAAATTATAAAGCCTATATACTTTTGAAGTATCCAGGGGAATGGGCTCTATGTGTGTTCCTTTCGTAACGACATCAGCGTGTGGTGGCTGGGCTATTCTAGGCCTTTCGGTCCTGGGCCTTTTTGCCTCATCTGTAGGAGGAAGTTTTTACCCCAAAAAATGAAAATACTGTAGGTGGAAGCATTTGTGCGAGTTTGAGAAGTAAAATCCGGTAAAGTGAAACCGCACCGCCTCTTGCAGACAAACCTTAACATAGCCGCAAATTTCATCTCCCCGCCAAATCCAAATCGGTGGTTCTCCTCTTCCTCCTTCCTATTCCCCCTTCCTCCACGCTGGTTTGCGTCCGTGTTTCCTTGGCTTCGGTGAAGGAACTCGAGTTCGTGCTCTGTGATGGCGGATGTCCGGCGGGTCGCTCCCTCTGTTGCTGTTCGTTGGCTCTCCGTTGCGGTGCCTGGTGTTCTCCTTGGGTCCCTGTGGTGGGTGGGAGTTCTGGCCGGATTGGGAGAAGGGGAGGTGGAACGGGCCAGATCCGCTGGTGGTGGTCCAACTCAGTGAAGGTTCCCGTCACCCGCCACTATTCAGGTCCACCGCCGTGAAGTTTCCCTTCGCTTAGTGGGTTTCCGACAACACACTATCTTCCTTCTATTGGGGTTTGGGGACACCATGATCGGCTAGGGTTTGGACGAGTTCCCCCTTGTTCGGATTGAGTTGTTGTTTCCTTCTTCAAGTTGGTGCTGTGTTGGGCTGGTCGTGAGTTTTGGGTTGTTGTGATGGGCTCACTGTTGTGGTTGGCTGATGTTGGCGTGGGTTTTGGTGGTCTCCTCTTCACTGTTCTATTGTCGTCGGTGTCGTCCGTTTCGAGCTGCCTGGGACATCTTTGGAAAGCGGATTCTTAGCTTGGTGTTCTGGATGGTTCTCTAAAGAACATGCGAGCTACATTTGTGGAGGCATAAGGTCTCAGGTGCCCCAAATGGGCTTACCCTCCTCCTAAATTACACATTCATGTGTGTATCCTTTTAGAGTGTTTGGTTTTGTTTTTCGTTGTTCTGTTGATGTTTTTTGGTAGCTTGGTTTTTTTTAGTTTGTTTGTTTTCCTTGTCTGGTATTTGTAAAGGGTATATCAGTAGCGGGTCTTGGTTAGTAGTGTTGTATTTCGTGTGACTCTGCATATGTTGTCTTCCTTACTGTAGATGTCGTATGGCTGAGTCTTTTCTATGCTATGAACTTCTTATTGACAAAAAAAAAGAAGTAAAATCCGGTTATGACCCAACAATAAAAAAGAAGTAAATCCAGAAATTAAAAAGTAAAACTACCATTGCCAACTAAGAAAGGTTTGGTTGTTTTTTTTTTGGTCGAAGAAAAGTTTGTTTAAAAAATATTTTTATTTTATTTTTATCAATATAATAGAAATGCTTTTGGGCTAATGTTTGCTTTGTGGGAGAAAAACTTGAAGAAGGAAGCTCTCTTCTTGCTGAGGGACTTGGGCCAATGTTTCAACGAAAGCATATAACTTGATGCTGCAGGTAATGTTAAGTTGAATAATAACTCCAATTAAATAACAAGCCATCTCATGATCTCAAGCATATTGTAACAGGGCAAGCTTTGCTCCAATGTCCTTCATTCATATCCAGCATGCATAGACACACGCACACTACATAACATACATTTTTATTGAAGACATAACGTTATTAATCACATCATATCATACAACACCCACGCCTAAATGATTGCAAAATATGATTCATTAATTCTTGTTGGGGAACCCATGTTCCTGAAGTCTAGTGAGTGCCTTTTCAAGCTGACTCCACTTCTGCTCCAAAGTCCCAATGTACCCTATCGACATCCTCACTAGACCCGGCGAGATTCCAGCAAGTGCCTTTTCCTCAGAACTCAACTCACTGCTGGTGCTACTCCCAGAGCAAGACATGAGTGTCTCATAGTAGCCTAAACTAACCGCCATGAACCCAAATTGCCCATGGTTTTGCAAGTAACTCATCAAATGGTTAGCCCTCTCCTCTGTTTCCATGTCAACACAGAAAAGCCCACCAAACCCATATTCCTTGTTGTGCATGGACTTCAACAGTTCATGCTGTGGGTGGTCTTTGAGGCCTGGGTATATGACCTTGAGTCCTAGATTTTTAAGCCTGGTTGCAAACACCAATGCACGGTGGCTGTGTTCCTTCATCCTTAGACCCAAGTGGGGGATTCTCTCTGAGAGTTCAAATGCTACCTTGGCGTTCATTGTTGGGCCCAACAGCATTATGGCCCCTTGTTGCAGGTCCATCATGGAATTCACCAGGCTTGCAGGCCCGCACACAGCCCCTGTCAATTAATCTCAATTGTAAATTTATTGACCAAAAAAAAAAAATCTCAATTGTAAATTTCTGTTCAAAAAATCAATCTCAATTGTATATTTACAATAATAATCGTGAATTTTCCTTGTCAAAATAGAACATCGTCATCTCTATCTATATCAGGTTATGTTGGATATTTAGGATTTGAGTAAATTATTAAAAATTTGAAAAATTAAATTTTTTAAAAATAATAATAAAATTACAATTTGATCCTACCATATACCACATACATATTTTTTTTCTAAAAATTACTGACTCACATTTTTGCCACATCAACTATGCTAAATTGGCCACATCATATCCAAGTGAGATAAACCTTTGTCACGTAAGCTACTTCCGTTAAAAATTTGATGACAATTTGATAGAGGAACAAAAATTGCATAATTGATAAATCTGGAGACTAAATTTGCGCAATTAAAACATGGAGATCAAAATTGCAAAAACATAATACTTGGAGATTAAGAGTGTAATTAAACCTTATTTTTAAAGTAAACAAATTTAGTAAGAGCTACAGAAATGATGTTGTGAATGTGATTTTGAAAGAGATACAGAAATGTTAGTACGCGCGTACATAGGTTTCAGAAGAGAGATACATTTTTACTTCTATTACGGGTGCAGATAAATTTATAACTTTTCAATTAAACTTTAATTATTGTCTGAAAAATTAGAATTTTGCAACAAAAATATTATAAACTTAATAGCAAAACAGTATGTTACCCTATTTTAATAGAAAAATATTGAAGTAAACCACTGGATTAGTTTAATACAGTAAAGTAATTACGCTCATAAGTATTTGTTTAAACCACTTAAAGTAATTAATTATCATTAAAAATTTGGATATAAAATATAACAAGTAAATAAGGAGGATTGCACCCATCTCTCCTGAAGTGCTTAAATGACACACACACCACTCCTATTTTTCAAATTGACAAATACCATCCTTATCTATTGAAAAAATGTGCTAACTTACTCTCAAGTTTGCTTAATGATATATACACCCTCTTTATATTTTTATGGAGATTGTGTTTTTTAAAAACATGAAACGGACTCAAAATGTTACAAATAGTTATCCAAGGAGCTGATTCCAGATTCTTTTTTTTTTATACTATAATCCAAATTCATTTAACAAATGAAAGATTTATCCATATAAAATTATAAATAAATAATACAATATTTTGCACATCAAATCTCAATCCATATCCTCTCTAGATAGACTCGAGGAAGTTGCCATGCACGGGTTCATCAGTTTAAAAGGGGGCCTCCTTTAATTAATCTATTTTAACAAAATTCTTGTACAACTTATTAATACTATTAGGATGAGGATCCCCACTTATAAAAGAGCAAGTCTTTTCGATTTTATTTATAATTTTTTAGAATATAATTTTAATTAATTTAACTACTAAATTATGTAATACTAAGATGATAATTATGCATTCTAAATCTTAGATAAATCAGGGATTTATAATTATAATTTTTTAAAAATATTTTCAGTCAAAAAAATTAAAATATATATTTTATATGTCAAAATAAATTTGTCCAAGAAATACCAAATACTTTTTATATTCTATAAAATTTAAATACTTAATCTATTTAATAAGAATGTTCAACTCTAATTGAATTTATTAAATATACTACTATATATAATCTACAAAAACATCAGTAAATCCCTCATTTTGCAATACACTTTTTGTAGTTATGTTCCGAGTTTTGTTAGTTAATGCATGTTTTTTTTTCTAAGATACTACCTCTGGTCCCTATTATAAGAGAATATTAAATTATTTTATTGGTTCAAAATATAAGAAATATAGACCCACTTTTAAATGCATTAATTGTTAAAGTTTCTTTTATATCCCTATTTTATTATAAAATTTATATTCTCCATGCAAGTGGGTACAACAATTTTAACCATTTAATAAAGGTATTTTTGAAATAAAATTTAAATTAATTAAAATTAACTAACTTAATTGTCTCTCCTTGATTTTGATGAATTAATGATTTGTTTCTTATAATAGGGATTAGAGGTAGTATCATCTGTTCGCAATTCCGAGACTAACCTCTTCGAGTATAAAGATTGTCTCTTCCAAATAGTGTATTTTTATACACATAAATCGGGAATTGAACATCCGACCACCTATGCTTAAGGGATAATTAATGCATGGTTTAATAATCGATAAATAAATAAAATGTTGAAAAATATAATAATATGCATTTATAACATTAAATACTCATTAAACTTACCTTATTTATGCACTCAAAATAAGATAAGAAGTTTCTTTCGGACACCGGTTAAGGAAATAAACCAAGAACAAGAAAAAAAACATTTATTGAAAAGAAACACGCTTATTTTAGTATAAACATAAAATCCCTTTCATAATTGACACATTTTAAGTAATAAAATACTTTTCTTTTAAAAAGTGAAGAAGTCATTTTAAAAAGTAAAGTAGTGGAAAATAATCATTTATAACACGTGATTAAAAAATCAACGGTTGAGATTTAAATAACTTTATAATAATTTATTAAATGTTTATTAAAAAATTAAATGTTGAGATTTAAAAGACTATTTAAAGACATGTATTTAGTATTAATAATAAATAATAATAAAGAGAGTTAATTAATTTTGAAATAATTTTTAAACACCTCTTAATTTTCTATCATTCATCTAAAATCCATTTCTCTTTTCTATCTCTCTCTTTTTAAGAGATCACTCGTTTATTTACCATATGTAATCTCACGGGGATCTCTCTAGGTGTTAAATAGAGTCGAGTATATAATATAAAATATAAAATAAAAATAAAAATTCATTTTTCTTAAATTTCCTCGTTCATGTACGTGGACACGCTAGTTACCCAAAAAAAATGTTCGTGGACACGCGTACGCGTAAGCGTTGATGTGTGTCAGAGAACGTCCGTTTGCTGCCCACGGAACGGGGGAAAGAAACAGAGAGAGAATGTGTTGTACTACCAGCACTGCATGTGTTGAAAGAGCAGAAAAGAGGCGTGATCAAAAAGAAGAAGAAGAAGAAGACAAACAAACCTGCAATGATATCGGCCCCACCACTGATGAACTTGGAGATACTATGAACCACAACATCAGCACCTAGTCGAGCTGGCGATAGCAGCATGGGAGCAAACGTGTTGTCCACCACCACCGTCACTCCTTTCCGGTGCGCCATCCGGCAAAGCTCCGGCACGTTCGCCACCGTCAGCGTCGGGTTCGATACCGACTCGAAGAACAGCACCTTTGTCTTCCCTTCCACCATGGCACCATCCACCATCTCCAGATCCGCAACCTCCACGAAACTCGTCGCGATTCCACACGTCCTTGGGAGGAAGTGGCTAAGCAGCGCGTGGGTCCCACCGTAGAGTGTCCTTGATGCCACCACGTGTCCCCCGTTGCTGCACAGCTGGAGCAGCACCGCGGAGATTGCCGACATCCCGCTGGCGGTGCAGTACGCCGCCTCCGTCCCTTCCATGGCGGCCATCAGGCGGCTGAGGTTCAGCACCGTCGGGTTGAAGTGGCGGCTGTAGATGAAGAAGTCGCGGTCCGGGCCAAGCTCGCCGGCGAACATGCGACGCATCGTCTCCGGCTCCATCACCGTGAACGTCGCCGATGCCTCGATCGACATGTTCACGCCGCCGTGCTCCCCGAACTCGTGACGTGCGCTCGCCAGTGCCGCCGCCGGGTCCCCGAAGCCGCCCTGATCCGCCGCCATCAGCTTCTTCTTTGATTCGCCGCCGTCCGTGTCGTCGGAACGGCTGCGCTTTGCGGTGGCCAAGACAAAAGCACTGTCACCCATGGGTGTATGGAGTTTGGTAGCCTTTAACTAGGTAGGCTTGAAGTACAGGAATGAATTAGTGAGTACTGAGTGTTGTTGATTGATGGGAGGGATATAATATAATTAATTAATAGGGTGTGATGAAAAATGGAAAAAACGGAAAAGCTCTTCGATCTTTAAATTGTATACTCCATGTGTAGCTAATTAGAAGCTTTGGTTGTTTCCCGAAACCCATTTAGTAACGTCTACTCCCTCTGCTTTTAATATAAATAAAAAAAATACATATATCTAAACTATATTTGATGCAGACGTGGAGGGAGTATATATATATATAATTGCTTCGGGATTTAATTTAATTGTACTACGTTATACATTTCAGCTTCATCTGCTCTGCTATGATCCCTGTCAGCAGGGACACGTCATTCTCACGTCGGATTAAAGTAGTAATTAAAGAAGAAAAAATATTTTAAAGTAAATTGAATAAAAGTGCATAAAATTCAAAATGACAAAGTTAACAGACAAAAGTCAGATTAAAATAATTAAATTACTTTGACATAACATGCGATAACCAAAAAAAACGTGTAATTATTTATTGTAGAATATTAGCAATTCATATTGATCCACTTCTCTTTTTTTTTGCATTTCACAATCCAGTGGCAGCATACATTATAAGGATAATAATGTTTAATTTTTTATATAAAAGTTGGTATTAATTATGATCAAATATTTTAAAAAAAGTATACCTGTAAAAAAATATAAATAATTAACGAAACCTAATAAACTTTATCCACCTTTTTATTTTTTTGACATTTTTTTTAAGAAACACATATCATTTAACACTTTTCGTGCTATCAATGTCTCTGCAGTTTGGAAGAATGTGGCCTCTCTCATGTGGCCTCAAAGTAGTCAATAATTTTGCCGATGAGGATAAGCTTAAAAAGTGTGGCGAGTCACTTCCTTTTCAACTTTTAACAACAACAATATTGTTGGAAAAGTATGGATCTCCTGTAATATAAATTAGAATAAAGGGGGGTAAATATTCTTTGGAGTGTATATTATTAGAGAGAAATAGAATCAGATGAGAAAAAAGAAATAAAATAATGTAATATGTGATGTGATGACTAGATAAAGATAAATAAAAATGAGAAGTGTTGAATAAGTAAATAAATTTTTGAGATATATATGTATTATTGCTCTATAAATTATAATATAATGCAATTTTTATGCGACATCCATATGTGAATTTCTTGCTTCGTTTCGGATATTCGTATCCATTGAAACTAGTCCAATTGCACGTCAGTCGCTCGAATGAATATCTTCCTTTTGTTTTGGATGAAATTTTGTTATGGGGCAGCAGCGGAATTTCCATCTCGGCTGCGTGGGAATTATATTTAATACATCTTTATTGGATAATTTTTTATCAAATATTTTTTTGATAAATATTTTTTTATCATCTATATTATCAAAAAATAATTTATCATCTAATTAAGAGTTTTTATCGTATAAATTATATTTACAAAATCTTATATTTATTGAAAATTATTTCATCTTTTGTTGATATATATATATATATATATATATATATTAAATTAATAATGATTTAATTATATTTTTAGGGAATTAATTTTTATGATTTTAAATTTTGTCAATAAAAAGTATACATATGTATTTTATAGGTACTGTAAGAATCTTAAGTCTTACACAACACGAATCAATGTTTCTTTAACAGCAACTAAAATTGAATTTGTGGTCAGATATTTAGAACGACCCAAAGAAAGAGAGAAATGTTAGTCTTTTCTTTTATTTGTTTTTGCCCTTTTAATTTTTTCAAATATGTTTATAATTAAATTAACTTAAAAAAATCAACAAGTCGTTGTTTTAATATTTTAACATTTTATATGATTAGATCGTTTTTTTAAAAAAAAACTTAAAATATAACCAATTTTGCGCGATGAATTCAATAAATATTTAATATGATTAAAACACTAATTAAGTAACAACAAGGTTGAGCACTTTGTTATCAAAAAAAAAATTGGACGCAAGTTGTCAATATGCTCTGTCTAAGGGACGAGCACACTAATATCCGTATTCGATCCTTGGTGACGGAATAATCTATTACCAAGCTTTACTTATCTCTCAGCCGAACACAGATACTATATACCCCTTTCGCCTAAAGTACAATAGGTATAAAAAAACACTAATTTATTAAAAAATGTAGACACCTAAACATGATCAATACTAATATTTAAATGAATAGTTTAAAGATTTGTTCTTTATATTTTTATTTTGGTATTTAAATTAAAAACAATTTGATTAATTGCTACAAGTTTTCAAGGTGCCCACGTTTTTATGACTTACTAATAATATATAATAGATAATAATATAACATTCTACAGTGTGAATTATCTAAATAATGCGTTGAGTTAACAATTCAGGCCTATACAAGTTGATTATTACATATTGCACACTTGTTCATTACAAGTTATAACACAATTATTATACAATTTTTAGTCCATGCAAATATGTCTCTTTCTGATTTTAGTCCCTATTATATATTTTTTTATTTTTCACTTGAGTCCATGAAACATAAAAAATTACTATTTATCAATTGTTATTTTGTCTTAATCCATATAATATTTTGATCACGTTGTATCGGTAACCGTAAAATAAATTTAGTATCATGTTTTATGGACTAAATGCAATATTTTCCATATATTAAAAGAATTTATTTAACATGAACCAAATATTATAGTGATTAATAAGAATCAAATAAAAAAAAAGAATCAATTTTTCAGGAATCACACACACATTTTCTTTTACAAAAACTAAAATAAAAAAGAGATATATTTATAGGAATTAAAAATAGATCTAAGAAAGCTACCGGCATTGGTATGTGTCTTCGGGATGATGTTGGTACTGTAGTGCTCAAGTCGCAGACCAGCTGGACAGCTGTGAGGTTGGAGGTTCATGAGGGTGAGGCAGTGGGTCTACTACAAGCCATTCAATGGGCTTGTGATATGGGTTTGCAGAACGTGACATTCGAGCTAGATGCTAAGAGGGTCGTCCTCTTGCAGACAACTTCCTCCCGCCGCCGCCGCTGGTCTTCCCCGCCAAATCCAAACGATATGCTTGCCTTTGATGACACCAGCGCCGCGTGTGGGAGCTCTGCTTCAGGTTGGAGGCAGATGGCTCGTCTAGGGTTCGGACGTGCGCCGCCCTTGGTAGAGTGGCCTGCCGCCTCCTTTCTCGACTTTGTGGCTCCTCTTGGCGTGCCTGGTGGTTAGGGTTTAGCCCTTGCTTGTCGCGGAGGTTTGCTGTCGGTAGCTGTTTGGGCGTTTTGGTTGATTGGCCGTGTGTTGATGTTGGCCATTTGTAGCTTTTCGTGTTTTTGCTGTTCGTTTTCGTCCCTTTGTCTTTCGCTTTTTCTTTTCGTTTTTTGTTCTCGTTTTTGTTCTCGTTCTGTTCTGTGTTGTTGGTGTTCTGTGTTGGCTTTCATCCCTGTGTTGTTGATGTTCTATTTTGTGTGGTGTTGTTCTCTGTTGTTGCTTTTCTCTGTTGTTCTCTTTGGGCCAGGTTCGTGACCGCCATCTACGCCGACGTTCTGCACCGTCGTGCATCTGCTGTGGCCACCACCACGCTCTGCTTCCAGCATCTCCCGTTCCGGCCTTGACTGTGTCCTGGTGGACTGGGGCCTGGTTGGTTGTTTGGGTTCTATGACATGTGAGCAACTTGGTTGAGGTAGAAGGCTCTGGGTGCCCCAAATGGGCCAAACTTATCCCGCTCAAGAATATCCTTTTATTTGTCTGTGGTGTATGGTTGGTCGTGTCTCTGGTTTTTGTTTTGTTTTTTCATTTGTTTTTTTCTGTGTTTTTCCTTTGCTTTTAGCTGGGCAGTTGGGAACCGATTAGACTCATTCAGAGCATAGCTTGGGTTTATTGTGTATGGGTTAGCTATAGCATATCTGTTTCTGGGCCTATGTATTCAGGTTCTTTTCTGTGTAATGTTTAGGCTTTGGTCTGATATAATATATCTCACCTTTGACAAAAAAAAAGAGGGTCGTGGACGCGGTCAATTCTTCATCTTATGTTGTTACTGAGTTCGGTTCTAGTATCCATCATTGTAAGACTGTTAGTTTCAAATCCAACGTTTGGGGTTGGTCATGTTCGGAGGCAAGCTAATGTGGTTGTTCATTCCCTTGTAAGAGTGGCCACATCTTGGTCTAGCCCACATATTTTTTATTATTTACCTTCTTGTATTTCTTCCGTTAATGCAATGATATGATCCTATTTTCTTAAAAAAAAAATACATCTAAGCTTATATTATAACACATGTTTTTCATGTTGCATTAATTTTCACGCTGCATAGCACACAACAGGTAATATTTTTTTTTAAACATTTTGTTTCCTTTCTTTTTTAATTTGGTCAAAATTTTGTTTCCTTTCAACCAGCTCGTCTAAACATTATCCTCGTGTGAAACCACAAAGAAGCCTTTATATATATATTTTCTGGGTTTAATTCTGGTCTTCCATAGAAAGAATAATATATATACAGTTAAGGTCAACCTCCACATGGATCCTCATCCGATCCAGTCCTCTTGAGAGAGAGAATAAATTGATAAACATCTATAACTGATTCACGCCTTAAAAAGGTGATAATCTGTTAAGAACATGTCTAGATTTCAACTAATTAATTTAATTTAATTAGAAATTTCATAAATTGAATTCTGGGATTGTAACTTAGTATAATCAGGCACGGGGATAAGATTTTGAGTTAAGAAGGACCAAGACTAAAAAGTAAAACTTGGTAATTTTTTTTAAAAATTTCACATGTATATCATAACACAAAATTAGGTAGGATTAGGAATAAGAGTGTTACAAAAAAAAATACTAACTAATATCGATGAAGATACAAGCACTGCTATATAGTTATATAGTTTGTTCCTTATATATATTTCCACCACTTTTAGTTGATGATGAAACAGAACATTCACAGGAACTTAAAAAACATATTTAAACCTTATTTTATTATTAAAGTCATGTGATACAATGCAATTGTGATATAAAAAAAAAGTTGTAATAAAAGAAGTGTATAGGTCATTAATTGTTGCATTGACTTAACGTATTACTTAGATAATTCACACTATAGTCATTGTTTGAATGTTATATTATTATTATTATTATTATTATTATTATTATTATTATTATCATCCTCTATACATATTATACGTAATCATCAATTACTATAATAATAACAGCATAACATGACATCATCAATTCCCGCCAATCACTTTTTTCTTTTTTTAACAGGATGAACAGTGTTCCACCTTCGGTTGATGATCATCCTTTTTTTTTTTCATAGAAATGATCATCCGTTAAAATCAAGTATATATTCTATCATAATATATAATCTAATAATATAAAAATAATCTATTAATCTAATAATCAATAACTATAATAAACAATTAATTATTCTTCTACTACATATCTATTTATTATCTATTTACAAAATTGAACTCATTACAACAAGTGTTAAATTTTGCATTTCTTTATCAACAATATATTTTTGTATAACTCTAATAGGATATGTGGGATAATATAACATTACTCTATCATAGTATTGCATGTAGCTAATTTTAAGGTTAAAAAATAATTTTTCTTTGAATGATATTTTTTAAGAAATAAAATAATATTTACTTACATATTGTCAGATTTTATTAAGGTTTTTTTTTTGAGGAAGTGAATCAAGTAGCAAAATTATTCTACTTTTAATTTTATTTTTTTGATAAATAAAATAGTGTCCGCTTACATATTTACTGTTCCAATAAATTTTTAAGAAATAAAATTATTTATTTTGATTTTATTTTTAAAATATAAAATAATGATTGCTTACGAGTTTTACTCATATTTTTTATTTATATAAATTTTTAGGTTACAATATTTTTAAATTTTAATTTTGATAACCAAAAAAGTGTTTATTTGCACGTTTAATTCATGTTTTCGTGTCTATAATTTTTCAAGTAAGATTTTTTTTTATAAATAAAATTGTATTTGCTTACAGATTTCATTTAAGTTTTCTGTTTCGATGAATTTTCAGATTATATGTCTCACTCGTTTATTTGTTTAAATAACTTTCTATGGACTATAAATTTATTTTTCTTTCGATTTTATTTTCTATGATCAAAACAGTTTTTGCTTACATATTTTACTCGTTTATTTGTTCCAACAACTTTCTGCACGCTATAAATTTATGTTTCTTTCGATTTTATTTTCCACTAGCAAAACGATATTTGCTTACAGGTCTCACTCATTTATTTGTTCTGATAAATTGCTATGGGCTATAAATTTATTTTTCTTTCGATTTTATTTTCTACCAGCAAAACAGATAACTTTCTACGGGCTATAAATTTATTTTTCTTTCTATTTTATGTTATACCAGCAAAACAGTGTTTGCTTAAATGTCTCACCAATTTATTTGTTCCAATAACTTTCTACGGGATATAATTTTATTTTCTACCAGCAAAACAGTGTTTGCTTACATATTTTACTCATTTATTTGTTCAAATAACATTTTGCGGGCTATAAATTTATTTTTCTTTGATTTTATTTTCTACCTGCAAAATAGTATTTGCTTATAGGTTTCACTCTTTTATTTGTTCGAATAACTTTCTACGACTATAAATTTATTTTTCTTTCGATTTTATTTTCTACCTGCAAAACGGTTTTTGCTTACAGGTTTCGCTCATCTATTTGTTCCAATAACTTTCTACGGGTTATAAATTTATTTTTCTTTCGATTTTATTTCCTGCCAGCAAAACATATAACTTTTTACGGGCTATAAATTTATTTTTCTTTCAATTTTATTTTCTACCAGCAAAACGGTGTTTGCTTACTTGTTTCATTCATTTATTTGTTTCAATAACTTTCTACACGCTATACATTTATTTTTCTTTCGATTTTTTTTTCACCAGCAAAACGGTGTCTGCTTACAGGTTTCACTCATTTATTTGTTCCAATAACTTTCTACAGGCTATAAATTTTTATTTATTTTATGAACCACCAGCAAAACGGTGTTTGCCTACGGGTTTTACTCATTTATTTGTTTCAATAACATGACATAACATGACATGACATCATAACATGACATCATCAATTCCCGCCAATCACTTTTTTCTTTTTTTAACAGGATGAACAGTGTTCCACCTTCGGTTGATGATCATCCTTTTTTTTTTTCATAGAAATGATCATCCGTTAAAATCAAGTATATATTCTATCATAATATATAATCTAATAATATAAAAATAATCTATTAATCTAATAATCAATAACTATAATAAACAATTAATTATTCTTCTACTACATATCTATTTATTATCTATTTACAAAATTGAACTCATTACAACAAGTGTTAAATTTTGCATTTCTTTATCAACAATATATTTTTGTATAACTCTAATAGGATATGTGGGATAATATAACATTACTCTATCATAGTATTGCATGTAGCTAATTTTAAGGTTAAAAAATAATTTTTCTTTGAATGATATTTTTTAAGAAATAAAATAATATTTACTTACATATTGTCAGATTTTATTAAGGTTTTTTTTTTGAGGAAGTGAATCAAGTAGCAAAATTATTCTACTTTTAATTTTATTTTTTTGATAAATAAAATAGTGTCCGCTTACATATTTACTGTTCCAATAAATTTTTAAGAAATAAAATTATTTATTTTGATTTTATTTTTAAAATATAAAATAATGATTGCTTACGAGTTTTACTCATATTTTTTATTTATATAAATTTTTAGGTTACAATATTTTTAAATTTTAATTTTGATAACCAAAAAAGTGTTTATTTGCACGTTTAATTCATGTTTTCGTGTCTATAATTTTTCAAGTAAGATTTTTTTTTATAAATAAAATTGTATTTGCTTACAGATTTCATTTAAGTTTTCTGTTTCGATGAATTTTCAGATTACAAAATTCTGATTTTTTTAATAAATAAAGTAGTATTTGCTTGCAAGTTTATTTTTTTCCTATTTATTTTTCTTATAATTATGTTTTTGACAAATGAAATAGTATTTATTTAGATGTTTGATTCATGTTTTCATATTCTTGAAAAATTTTATGTGTTAATTTTTTTATTTAAATTTTATTTTCAGTAAAAAAACATTATTTGCTTTCGTGTTTCATTCATTTTTTTATTACTGTAAATTTTTAAATTTTTAAATTATTATTTTTTATTTTATTTCATAAATAAAATAGTATTTGCCCACAAGTTTCATTCATGGTTTTTTTTGTTTCTATAAGTTATTAGGTTGCAAAATTATATTTTTTTCACTTTATTTTTGATGAATATAATATTTATGTTTATGAGTTTCATAAAAAAAGTTATTTTTATAACTTCTCAGGTTGCAAATAAGTTTTTTTTTATTTTTATGTAAATAAATAGTATTTACTTACACATTTTATTTATGTCTTTCTATTAAATATAACTAATTACTATGAACTAAAAAATTATTTTAAGTATTTTTCTCTAATTTAGCCTTGATTTTATTAACACGAGCAATTGTTGACGGCTAAAAATATAGAATTTACATATTTAACTAACATGTTTAATGTCATATAACTAACACTATTATAAATTTAGAATATATTATATATCCAATTATTACTATATAAATATGTTATTTCATATTATATGTTAAAACTAATACTACCCACCAACCCGTGCGAATGCACGGGTCAACTGTCTAGTTAGTTATAAAACCGTGGTGTTTAAGTGGATTTTTAGTACCAACACTTGGGCACTTAATATATTTAAAATTTTAGTCAGTCCTTTTATGATTGTTATCACTTACCATTATGCTCCACTAATGGTGTATCTTGATTCAGAATTAAAGTTGAAATTGAATGAGAAAAGTTTTTTTGGTCAAATTTTCTGCTGTAGATCTTTCTAGTTGAATAAATATATTGTATCACAGTGGGTTATTTATAAAATTAATAACTTGTTAAATTTAAAATTAATGCAAAACATTGTGTCACTTAAATTAATTTTTTTGTTATGACTCACCGACAGGCCACGTGATTAAAATGTTACATATTAATTAATGGCTTAAATATGTTTTTAGTCCCTTATATTTGGTCTAAGTTCTTTTTTAGTTTCTCAAATATCAAAAATATTATTTTAGTCCATAATATTTTGAAAATCAGTCACTTTTGGTCATTTTTTCTTGATATTTTAGTCTCTAATATTTTTAAAATGTGTCACAATTAGTCCCTCATATTTCAAGAAAAATGAGCAAAAGTGACTGATTTTCAAAACAGTAGGGACTAAAATAATATTCTTCATATTTGAGGGACTAAAAATGAACATAAATTAAACACGAGGGACCAAAAATATATTTAAGCATTGATTAATTTACTGAGTTTGAGCTAGCAAGTGACATAATTGTGTTCTCTGGGGTATACAGTATATAAAATCAATAAGAAGGTATTAAAAAATACATTTAAACAATTTGAAAAGGAATAATATTATAAATTACAGTTCGGTTTTAGTAAAAAAATCTGAAATATGAGCAGTTCGGTTCGATTTTGCAAAAAGATCATCCAAAAGACATTTAAAAAAAGCAATTTTTGTCAGTTTTTTATTTTTTTGAATCGATTTGTAGTTAATTTTTTAGATCGGTTTGGTTTTAAACACCTCCTGCCCACCACTGCAGCTAGCTTGTGCAGATAATAACACGTGCCAGTTTTCTGTCAATCAAATCAAGTGACATACACGTTGCCCTCCGTGTCCCATGAAAACTCCCCAACACGGTCCCTGCACGCGTTACGGGACTGCCAAATGAAAACAAACTGAATCAGCCTCTGGGAGTTTGGAGTGCATATGAAATCACAGCACAGGCATGCGTGCCCACTACCGCTACACTAGAACGCTTTTTTGTAATAATATCACTTTTAAAAAAATTAATTTGTCATCTATCACTGTTTTTTTTAATTGGATTTCTACTATTGTTTTTATTTTAGGTAAGAAGTCTTATTTCCAAAACTGGATTTCTCATCATGTTTTTTATTTTTTTTTCAAAAATACTTATGAGAAGTCATATCTCCCAAACAGGACTTCTGAACATGTTTTTTTTTATTTTTTTTCAATTTTTTATTTAATTCTACGGTTTATAGTTTAGTTAAGGTGGTTTATGGTGTTATGTGATTTGTGGTTTTAGGGTTTAAGTGATTTTAAGATTTTGGGGTTATTTAAATTTATTTATTTATTTTGTTTATTAATTCAATTTATTATTTAATAATTACTACAATTAAGTTAGTTTATGATTTAATAGTAAATAATAATACAATAAAATGATTGCATTAAAATTATAAAAGAGGTACAACGATCCACATTTCTTACTCCTGTGTAGAATGTCTAGGATTGTAATTAGGACATCTATTTCTGTTATGACCCTCATTTCGACACAGTCCACACCTTTTAGGGTGACGACACCTTTATTACTTGATACATGTCAGTGCGCATGCGGGTAGATTGTGAACGACCCTGCGGTAGCCTCCGCATTTGTGGATCGTGGCACACTTGAGGTCCAGTATATTATGGCCAATACTCTTCGTTGGGCAATACACTAAACTCTTCGTGGTAAACGTTGAAGACGTTTTCCAACTTGTACACAGGAGACACATATATCATGTAGTCGTGGAAAACTGATGAAAAAGCAGCGATGACATGTGAACACGGGATGTGTATTGCCTGAAATTTACCATAGTCACATTTTCTTTCATCTAAGTCTACCTTGAATGTCCCCGCAGGTTGCCCCTCCTGTGGGTTGATCGTTTCTTCTACACAGAAAATACTTTGTTGTCGGTTAAAAGTATAAACGTGGTGAGAATATGCTTTTGGTTGTTCCTTCTCAATAGCATTGGTCAGAATTTCAGTGTAAACATGACCAGATGCCATTATTGTGGCCGCTTGTCTTCCATTCTTAACAAATATTTCAGATAACCTGTAAGTCTTAAACTAACTTAATTATAGTAATTATTAAATAATAAATTGAATTAATAAACAAAATAAATTAATTAATTTAAATAACCCCAAAATCTTAAAACCATTTAAATCCTAAAACCACAAACCATCTAACACCATAAACCACCATAACTAAACCCTAAAACGTAGAATTAAACAAAAAATTGAAAAAAAAAAGTGTTCAAAAGTCCTGTTTGGGGGATAGGACTTCTCATAAGCATTTTTGAAAAAAAAAATATGGTGAAAAGTCTGATTTTGGAAATATGACTTCTCACCTAAAACAAAAATAGTGATAAAAACCTAATTAAAAAAAATAGTGGTAGATGGCAAATTAATTTTTTAAAAGTGGCATTATTACAAAAAAGCCACACTAGAATCATTGGATTGGTTACTCCATGCTCCTAATTTTTATTACCTTTTTTTTCCCTCTCTCTCTCTCTCTAAAATTGGGCTTTAGTTTTAGTTGATTCTTGTTTGTTTTGGTTGTTTGGGCCGAGAATAGTTTTAGTTTGGGAACATAACATGCGATGCTTCACGTTATTGGGCTTTATGTTATTGGGCCGAGAGATTTGAGTTGATGGCAAGAGTTAGGTAGTGTTTGACCAAAAAAAAAGAGTTAGGTAGTGAGTTTTGACTTCATGACCAAAAAAAGAGGTAGTGAGTTTTGACCCAAAAAAAATCAGTGAGTGGGCTCTCTTGTAGGTACATCCTAGTCCTAATCCTAATAAATACAATTGTTGCCATAATTTTAGAGACTGATGAATATCTCCCATGCATCAGAAAATCTTGAAGTGAAATGTCCACAGAGTCTATTAAATCAAGCTTCCATCAAGTTTTTGCTGATGTATGATTGCATCTCTATTAGTTTTATGAATTTACTATTAGATCTGGAATGAATTATTTGACCCAAGGAGTAGACAAGAAACACCATTTCATGCCTTTTCTCAAGTGTATAACTTGAATAACGAAAATAATATATTGGACTAACTATTAGAGTAAGGTTTCTGAGATCCAATGATACTTGTGCAATTCGACCAAAATCACAAAAGCCCATTTGTTACGTGATATGATATGGATTTCATACTGGTTGATATTTGTAAATTGAGTAATATAGAAACCTTGTTAATTGTGAGTATTATTTTTGGTTTGTGTTTCATTTTGCCGAAGTTTGTCTCCAAAAAATTATTAGCTAGTGTATTTACATTAGTGCAGCGAAAGTATAACGTGTGTTATTAAGGATTTTGTCAAATAAAAATAAGAAAGCAGATAGTTTATGCTTAGGTGTCCGTAAATATATCCCCAAAATTGGCCATTTATTCACTCTACTTTAAACTTGAAATTCTAAAATTATCTCTTTTTAATATCACGTTTTCTTTATTGGAATCGCAAAATCGCATGTCTTTTGAAACTCGAGTTTTCGGAATGCAAATTTGTATTCCGGAAACTCGAGTTTCCAGAATGTAATTTTTGTATTTTGGAAACTTGAATTTCTGGAATGTATAAAAAGTCAATTTTTGCATACTCCCAGAAACTCGAGTTTCGGAATGCAATTTCTGTATTCTAGAAACTTGAGTTTCTGGAATACAGAATTTGCATTCCCAAAACTCGTTGCAAAATACAGAATTTGTATTCCGAAAACTCGTTGCATTCCAGAAACTCGAGTTTCTAAAATGCAAATTTTGTATTCCGGAAACTCGAGTTTCTGGAATACAAATTTTACATTTCGAAAACTCGAGTTTCTGAGAAATATACGATTTTGCGATTCCAAGAAACAAAACGTGATATTAAAAAATGGTAATTTTGAAATTTTAAGTTTAAAGTGGGATAGATGACCAATTTTGGGGGTGTATTTACCATTGTAGTGAAAATCCGACCGGACCGGGAACCGGACCCCCTGTCTGGTCCGGAAGACTCTGAAAATCAGCCTGCGTGAGAACCGGTCAAGAACCGGGAAAATCGGTCAAAAAGCGGACAAAACTGGAAAAACCGGCCAAAAACCAATTGGACCGGTTCGAGCTTTTTAAAAAAAAAATAAAAAAATCAATTTTTTTAAAAAAGAAATAGACATCATTTTCTTCAATTATTTAGAATTTTGAATATTTTATATTATGAATTATAACATTTAGTACTAAAGTTTAATTTTTCTTTATAAAATTATGACTTTTTGTTAATTTTTGTTCAATATTGTATAAATTTTAGGGTTTAAAATAATATTATATATTATATTTATAGTTAAAATAATATTATTTAATTATATCCCAGTTGAACTCCGATCAAACCTCTAAACCTTGAATTCATTTCCTAATCAGTTTAATGACCGATCCGATTCTTCTGACTTTCTTGGTATTTACCGACACCCGTAAAGCCTTCCTTCGTTGTTCCTCATTCAGCACTCGCTTTGCCTCTGTCCTCTGTGCCCACATTTCCCTCCCCGTGTCTGTGACTCTCATCAATTGTGTGTTTCATTCCCTCTAAAACCCTAACACTCCAAAATGTCCGAACCAGAATCGCAGAACGGACACCAACCGGTGCCTGAATCCGAACCCGAACCCAATCCTCAGCCAGAAACAGAACCAGTGCCACCAGCAGAAGCACAGACACAAACACAAACAAAATTGGAGCCGGAATCGGAATCGGGATCAGGACCCGATCCAGCAGTTAACGATGTAGATCTCAGGGAAACCGCGATCCAATCCAATGACGCGGATGGCAATCCTTCACCCAAACCTCAGCTGCGAAAAGACGAAGGAAGCCGAACTTTCACCATGCGAGAATTGCTTAATGGATTGAAGAATGATTCCGAACCGGAGAGAGAAGATGCCAACTCTCACTACAGGTTACCGCTCTTTCTCCACCATAAATAACAATAATTAATTAATTTCTAAAAAAACCGATCAAGCTTTCGATTTGATCGCTGTCGCAATCTTTTAGCTTGGTTCTGTTCATAAGTTCCAGTTTTGCTACGGAACAGTAGAGCACAGATATTGTGGATCGTAAATGGCTTTTAAAATTATGCCACTGAGAAATGGTTCTAAATTTAGCACATGTGCTTCTGTTAGCTTATTTTCTTTTCATATAGCTATGGGGAATCGAAATGATACAAATTTAAGTTGGAGGGTTTGGCATTGAGAGTGTTTTCCTCCTTGCACGCATGAAAATGCAACTTTACATTGTACTGTTTCACAGCCAAGACGGTCAACAGCAACAGAACACGGACCAGAACAACGCTGCAATGGAATTGATAAATAGTGTTGTAGGTGTCGATGAGGAGGGCCGGTCCCGACAACGGATTCTTACATTTGCTGCCAGGAGGTACCATCATCACTTACTATCTACAACTAGGAATATACCACACAGAAAAAAATTCTTGCAAGACTACAATCTGCTTTGTAATCTTTGGCAAATATTAGGAACCGTATGGCGGGGCCTGCTGTTTTAGTTGTGCTTAACAGGGATAGGGAAATCTTTTATTCAAACTTTATTAATTTCATTTGGGTTTTCTAGGTATGCTTCTGCAATTGAGAGGAACCCTGAAGATTATGATGCACTGTACAACTGGGCATTGGTACTCCAGGTCTGAGCAGCTGTCTCATTTTATTCTTGCAATATTGAAGTCAGCTGGGTTTTTATATTATTTTGTAAATTTTGTTTACTTCTTGGCTATTTTATTTCTTGGTTTTGGTTAGAATACTTTGCTTGAATGTTCAACTTTGATAGGTTTGTTAATTGAGGGAGTCAGAGTTAGTTAGTTACTTAGTAGTTGGGGGATGGAATAATTAGAAAAACAAGGCATGTTGCATATAAGTAAGAAGTGGGGTTGAGAGGGAGAGATAAATTGTCATTTTTAGGGAGTTGCGGCCTTTGAGCATAAGGAGGTTTGCAGACCCTTGAAGTTCTGCAATGCTGTAATATACCATTTTCTATCAAACTTATTATTCAGTATAAGTTATTCTAGGATGACATTCTATCAGTGTGCATGAGTGCATGCCAGACTTCTGTCGGCTAATAATTTTTTGCATTTATCTGACTGAAACATGTATTTTGCGTTTTCTCATGAAATGGGATTGCAACTTCATATTATGTTACATACTAATAATCCTTGTATATCTATTACAAATGTACAAATTGCTACTGGTTTGAATTGTAAATATGCTATGCTTGGTCCAAGCTTTACATAAACTGTTCATTCGATCATTATTGGCATGCAGGAAAGTGCAGATAATGTTAGTCCAGATTCCACTTCACCTTCTAAAGATGCTTTGCTTGAGGAAGCTTGTAAAAAATATGATGAGGCGACTCGCCTTTGTCCCACACTACATGATGTATGTAAGGATGTCCTTCTCTATGAAGTTCTAGACGAATGGGTGGCAATTTTTTTTACCCAAGATCTAGTTAAAGCTATAAATGACCTGAATAATTGCATGTGTGGGCTCATCTGAGCAGTTGAGCCTAAAGGAGCTGATCCTTAAATGAGACTGTATATAAATATAAATACCACTAAAAGAAATGCTTTAAATGAGCGTGCACGCACATATATAGGATTTATAAATATTAATGTATATTATTAGAAGTTTTGAATATTTATATTCTTATGTGAGCCATTAACAATATCAGTGTCTTCACTTTTCATTTCCCCCCTCCATCTGATTGTACCCAGGCTTTCTACAATTGGGCTATAGCAATCTCTGATCGGGCAAAGATGCGAGGCCGCACAAAGGAAGCTGAAGAGTTATGGAAACAGGTCAGGAAAAATTAAATGCTGCCTTCTATTAATGGCTTCAGACTTTCACGTAAACTTGGGCTGTGGCGAAATTGATATCATTTTTGGCATCTCTTGCTCTTTTACCAAACCCTTATTGCATATTAGATTTTTTTTTGGGTGAAATTATTGCATATTAGATGATGCTTGTTACAGAATTAAATTCACACTGAGCTTGAATGGAAGAATTTCTCACATTTTTAGTTTATTAAATTATAGTTGTTTTGTTGGGTGTTGGTGGATAGAGAAAGGCTTAACACCGCACTTAAATTTAACCATTTTTCCAGGCAACAAGGAACTATGTAAAAGCAGTCCAACTCAACTGGAACAGTCCTCAGGTTCTTCTCACTTTTTTGCTAAAAGTTTGTCTTGCGACTTCTTATGGAATCATAACATAGACTTTGAAACAGCTTTTTCTTGTTTCCTTAGTAAATATTTGCTTTATCATGTACCCATTCTGTTCCTACAACATTTAGTTTTCTTTACAAGTATGCTTATTTGCATTTTGATCCCCCGTTGCTGACTCTCATGGAATCTATTTCAGGCACTTAATAACTGGGGACTTGCTCTTCAGGTATAGTTAATTTGCTAGTGTACAAGCATTTCACTTCACACAAACTACAATAAGAAAGACAATTCTTGTATTTTTATGATTACATGCTTCTAACAGCATGTTTTGGTTTTTTCCCCTCAGTGAAAAGTGTTTTATTTATTTTATTTTTTTGCACAAGGAATAAAAATACAACTTTTGGAGAAGCAAAAAACTTTAGGGCCCGTTTACTTTGAGAAAAAAAAATTCTATTTTCACTTTTAATTACAAAACTATCACATTGTTTTTAATTTGTTTCCTGTTTCCAAATATTTGTATAGGAAACAGAGAAATGAGATAAAATTTGGGGGAAAAAAAAGTAGGACATAGGCAAGGTTATCTTGAAAACTTCTATATAAACAGTAGGAATAAAATGAGATAAATCCATCAAATACCATTGAAAGTTTGGAACTGCAATACATTTCTTTTAATTTTCAAAACCTATTCCCTTCTTATTTTGCTTATCATACCCAATTCTCTTCTCTTATTCAGAATATATTTCTCTATATATTGAGAGTTCTTTGGTAAATATTGTAATTATTGAAAAAAAGGGTAACTTGGTGCTGTAAAGCTCCTACCATAGCAAAGTACAGGGAAAGGTCAAACCCATTGTAGGTCTATTGTAGGCAGTCTGTCTTGCATTTGTAAGAGGCTGATTCCATGACTCAAACTCGTGTCTAGTCACACACAGGCACAGATACTTAAACGATTTCACCAAGGCTTCTCTTCAAATGTTGTAATTATTACTGATAAATTTATAATTTTATTTAATAGAAATTTTCAATTAATTCCTTTGTATTTTTTGTTTCAAAAATTGGTCTCCATTTAGGAACTCAGTGCCATTGTTCCAGCTCGAGAAAAGCAAAAAATTGTAAGAACTGCTATCAGCAAGGTACATAAATTTTAGGAGGGAATCACATGGAAACGACAAATATTTACTTCAGCTATGTCCTTTGAATATAACTTATTCTCTTCCACTTTTGACTTTTTCATATTCTTCAATGCAGTTCCGTGCAGCCATACAGTTGCAATTTGATTTCCATCGGGCAATATACAATCTTGGGACTGTTCTGGTTGTATTCCTTTTTCCACATATTTAATTTAATGGCACAATATGCTTTGTTGTCTTGGATTGATATGTAACACAGTAACAGTATTCAAAGTATATAATTAACTCGCCAAATGTCTTTGCAGTATGGATTAGCAGAGGACACTTTAAGAACTGGGGGATCAATGAATGCTCAAGAAGTTTCACCAAATGAATTGTACAGCCAGTCTGCAATATATATTGCAGCTGCTCATGCATTGAAACCAAATTATTCAGTAAGAAGCAATTGTCTATTTTCCTTTGTAAATATTTATTTATTGGATATATGCATTTTTTGGATTAGAAAGGCTTGTTAGTCTAGTTACATGTACCTTTCCCTTAATTTTATCCTTCTATTTATTTCCTTGTGTTCTGTTCATTTTTCCCTGCAATTTTTATCATATATTTAGCCCATTATTTTTTGGTATGTTACAGGTTTATAGCAGTGCCTTGCGGTTGGTACGTTCTATGGTGAGTACATGCTAAATTATTCTTGTGTAGTAGCTTTCAACCTGGGCCAACATTACAACGTGCAACAGAACTTTCATTTAAATGACCTAAAATTTGCCCTTTCAAGCTTTCTGAATTTTTTTTTTCATGTTAAGTAACCATACTACTTGAATTGATATGCATTATCTGTTATAGTTGCTTCATTATATACAAATGTGAGTGTTAATTGATGGAATCATCCATTTATATACTAACTTTAACAGAACTCGATTCTCACAGCTACCACTGCCACACCTTAAAGTTGGATATTTAACTGCACCTCCTGCGGGGACAACAGTTGCACCTCATAATGACTGGAAACGATCAGAATTCATTTTGGATCATGAAAAGCTTCAGCAGGTAAGGCATCTGGCTGACAAATTGAAATTTTTTACGAGGCATCTCATGTTAAGTTTTGAAATCATTGGATAACCTCTAGGCTGTAGTATCACAAATGCAAATTTTGAAGTAAATAATTTACATTCCTCCTCTCTTCGTACAGATAACCAGAGGTGAACAGAGACAAGTATCTCAAAATCTCTCAAGCAGATCACGAGATGCAGTGAATGGGGATAAGAAGGCTATCAAAGTAGATATATCTGATATTGTTTCTGTATCACCATGTGCTGATCTGACTTTACCACCTGGTGCTGGCCTCTGCATAGATACAGTTCACGGATCAGTGTTCTTGGTGAGTAACACTTTAATTGACCGGAGTGTATCTGTTAGTGTTATCTGTATTGCATAGATTTGTTGCTTCCTTCCTCTACACTTTTCAAAGGTTTGTTTAGTCAAGAGTACTGAATAAATTTTGATTGAAGACAACATACAGCAATTTTGGCCTGATAAAGCCATGACCTTTTTCATTATAAAATAAAATAAAATAATGCATTTTAAATATTGTTGTGCCAAAACCACCAAAGTATTTTAAATATTGTTCTGCCAATACCAATTTTTAATAAGTTTCTCAAGGGCTGATGAAATCTTTGAATTGTGCTTCATCTTAATCCCGAAGCACGGGAATTTCTATAGTTACGGAAATTTCTATAGTTTTTGAAAATGCAGCTCTAATTTTCATTTTTATTTATTGCTTGGTCAAGGTTGCTGACTCTTGGGAATCACTGGATGGATGGCTGGATGCAATTCGTTTAGTTTACACCATTTATGTGCGAGGCAAAAGTGATGTCCTGGCGGGTATGATAACAGGATGAATGTAATTTTGTCAAGTGTATTACCCATTTGATCTGTCATATTGAGTAAGAATTCATAGTCCAGCTTATTTTTTTCACTTCACTGCGAACTTGTGTATAATGTTGAGTAATGTATGAAATAATGTCAATGCAATTGAAAAACTGAGTTTACTCATTAACCAGAACATCCTGGATTTTACCAATATATATTATACAAGAATTGCAGAATTTGAGGAAATGAAATTTGAATACTTCAACTTCCGGGGGAGAGTGGTGGTTTGGACCTTTTCAATCTATTATAGACTACGTACTTTGTTGGTGCCTGTCCACATTTGCATTTGTGTGATTCTCTTTCGGCTTCGAGCCTAGTTCCCTCGGTCGATGCTCTGTTTGATTTAATACTTCATCGGTTATACAATCATATCCCATTTACAGGTACGGCTGAAAAATCATCGATTATTCTACAGGGGAAAGAGCTTTCGCTGTTAATTTTGTTGGGGTGGGGCAGGGGGTGTAGCTGCAGCAAGAGCTGCGTTCAAGAAACCTGCCTTATTTTTGTCAGAAAATTGTGTCATGGTACAAACTCATTGTACTGCCAACTGTATGTGGTGATGTTCTGTATTGCTTTTGAATTTTGTTTGCTCTGTGCTTGGGAGTGCACTAGCGTTGACCAAAAAACAAAAGATGAAAAAAAAGTTGCACTTTCTAATTCCTATAGCATTGAACAGCCCGAGGCATTCATTGCTTCATGTGTTCGGTCAAGTTTTACGAAGGAACAAATTTCATGCAAATAGGAGGATGAATTTTTGCCAGAGCAAGAATCGCAGCAGGAAGAGTCCATAGTCCTTCCCCGCAAATTAGTCCAGAGGCAATTGCTGGAACCACCAACTCTGCCTTCTTGGTGTCAAGCTTGTGCAACACGAACACAACCACACTACCAATGAACATATCAATTCCAAAGTATGCCCCGACCAGAAATGGCACGGCCATCACCATTGGTAATGGCATCCATTTCCCAATCTTTTGGGGAGAAAAATCTCTCACTATGTTTACTCCTATGGCAAAACCGAAGAACCCAAAGCAAAGCTGCAAGCAGTGTTGGGGTAGTGCTGAGAAACCTTCAACGCCTATCACTGCCATGTTTCTGTAAATTAATGCATAAGGGGCTTTGAATTCTCCACGAGGGTTCCCCACATCAAATGCCTTGTAGTACAGGAAGAAGCTCAGAGGGGCCGTTACACAGCCCATGGCAGTGCCTATCACTTGGCATATGAACATTGCCCTGGGAGACGTATTTGTGTAGTGAGCAGTTTTAAAATCTTGCATCAGAATGCAAGACACTGAGATCACGGATTTAATGAGACCACAACCCACGAGTCCTGCCACCACACCATTCTCTTTTCCATTCACAGCTGCCAGCACAAAGAGTGCAACTTTCCCATAATTATATGCCATGTTTATGTCAGTGAGACCTGCTCCGTAAGCATTACAGAATGCCAGAGATGGAGCAAAAATGTAAGCAACAACAACGTAGTACCATTTCAGCTGAGGAAACATGCGTGGGATTATGATTATGGAAATGAATGTGAAAACAACGTATCCAATCATCCCAATCCACATGGGAATGTTCTCCCTCAGTAATGTTTGAGTTTGTTTAAGCTCCCCGGTGGGATTCCCCTGCCGATCTAAGGCTACAGCAAGGAAAAAAAAAACTCAACATTAGATATCATATATAATTATTCAGTTAATCTTGAAAAGTTAAAAAAGAATGAAAGAGTGAGTCTGTGACTGCCCTTACCATCTTTATGGTTCTTGCTCTTCATTCTGTCATACACGCTAAGGACAGTGGAAACTAGAATCTTGGTGAAATTGTATATGCCATCACCAAGGATCAGAGCAATTGACAGAAAAACCTTGTAACCGTATAAACCCTTCATGTTACTTTCTTCTAAATTGTCAGGGAACCAATCTCCTTTACGCCGATCAACAAGCGGATACATGACTCCAAAAGAGAGCACGGCTCCAAGGAGCAGAGACAAGTTCACAATGTGGGAGCAAATCATCCCTGCTCCCACAAAAGTCATACTAAAGTCGAAATAGAATCTGCATGAATTCAAATGATAAGTAAGACCAGACCAGTAACAGGTTGAATGGAAGCATTCATTCCAAAGCAATTATAATATTAATATATATAATATAATATGCTTGGAAATCGTACGTTTGCTTCCAAGCTTGCAATCCAAAGGTGGGGAACTGTTCGAATCCACAGTCCTCTATGCCTGAGAAGAACCACTTAAATAAACCCCATAAGAAACTGATAGAAAAATACTTCATGAACCCTCGCATTTGCTTCCTGCAATATTACCATAAGATGATTATCAATTAATGCCTTTAATTGGGTTGACAAATGGTTACTATAAATATTATATATGAGATTTATTTTCCAAATTGCAACAAATGAAAGCTGGTGAATAAAAGAGAGGTGTACAGTACTTGGCCATTTTGTCATCCTGTGTATGGAAACCATTGATGAGAACCGCTGTTGCCAAGCCACTGGGATAGGGTAACTGGAGGTCAACTATCATGATCTGCAGCAAGAAGAAGAAAGTGCAGTAATTAAGCCACTGAGTTTTTGGTGGAAGTCTTGTTGACTTGTGTGAGTTTTTTCAACATGCAACTCAAACTGAACTGAAATACCCAGTTAGGCATATCTCAAGCATAATGGAAATTTTAGAGAAATAAAAATAAAAATAAAAATCAGGGTCACCCCATTAATTGATGAGTGACTTTAACCAATTCTCTCTCTCTCTTTATATATATATGCATTATTAATTCTCACTTCTTTAATGTCCTGAAAGATGTGCAGAAAAGACATCCAGAAATGTTGCACAAAATAGGACAGTTAGTTATTTATTACCTTTCTGAGTGGAATCAAGACAAAGAGACCAACAAAGCAAACCACAAAAAGGAAGCCAGTCATCCAACCAAATCCAGGTTCTTTAACCGCGTTTGGGCTATTACCCTCAGTGCCCACTCCAGACAACTCATAAGTCTTCCTGTTTAATCCCAACAGATAAGAAGCAAATCCTCCTGCAACACACACAAAAACACACATAAAGGTCAAATTTTGAAAAAGAGAAGAAAAACATATGTTTTCTTTTCAAAATGATAAATGGGTAGGTAAGGGGTATAGCCTTGAACCTCCAACAGCAATGCTATAGCATGCAACAGCACAAGTCTGTATGATGGTGTTTTCCTGGCGGGTGAAGGGCTTGGAAACAAAGCCAGCCCTGTGGAGCACTTTGGTCCAGCTTCTGACAAACACAAAGGCAAGAAGAGCAGCAGAGACATTCAAGTTTGGAACCATCCCAGTTGTGAGGTTGAGCTTCATGACTATTATGCTGTACATGGTTCCAATCACCATGCTCACCAACACTCCTCTCACTGTTATCTGTTCTCTCCATGGCTGCTGCTGGGACTGAATTTCAGCAGCACCTGCCACTGGAAGCTGGTCTTCCAAGTCCTGATGAATATCTCTTTCAATTTCCAACTTCTTCTTCTCTTCTTCCATAATATTATTGTTGAGTGGGCTTGCTGGGGAGATCATCACTCTATACTACTACTGCACCTATCAGAAATTAAAAACTCTTAAGTATACATCAAGAAAGCTAAAAGTGTGGTTGATATTAATAATATTGTATACCATCTCACCTTAATTTATTTGTTCTTTCTCTCTTTTCTCGCCGATTGACTCGATGAACCAATGAAGATATTAAGATGTTTTTAATTTCTTTCAGTAAAGGCACAGGTATGGTGTGGAATTGATTATTGTGGTATACATATATAGATAGATAGATCTGTGTGATAACTGGGGGCAAACGGTAGCTTTCTGTGACTAGCTGTAGGACAATATATACAACAACAATGCTGATTCTTTTAAATCAAATTGAGTTAAATATATGCAGAATAATGTGTTTAACTGTGTTTGGTATATGATGACATATATATATTTGAACAAGTTGTAGTGAAATTGGCTGGTCCGTGATCTATCATTGGTTAATAAAAATGATATTTTGACACTCAACCCCATTTTATACCTTAGAGAGAGAGAGATAGAATATAAATAAATGATATATGTGATAGATGAATAATGTGACAAGAAAAAAAGAAAAAGTATTGGGAATAAACGGTTGCCTTATATATACTGTTAAACAAAGATCAATCGCATCCTTACAGACTGGGATGATAAAGCGCGAAAAAAAATATTATGTATTTGTCGAAAATATTCTTGTCAATTATTAACCAATTTCATTCAAAGGACACAGCCTCAAGTCAGTGTCACCACTGACACGGAAAATGAATCTTTTCGTGAGAGATTTTTATTTGATAAAACTTGAAAAATTTAATATTTATTTCTCTTTCTAAATATGTAGAATCCTATCGGGATATATATATAATTAATAATTATGAAGAAGAATAGACAAAATTTTGGCATAACCTTCCTTTCAGACAAGAGAATTTATTTCCGAAAAACATAATCTTTTACTATAACTATCACTTCAATCGTAAGCAGTGCAAACAAATAACTTAGATCTTTTTTTTTGTGGTGGAAACAAATAACTTAGATCTATCATCTCAAATAAAATGTCAAGAATAACGTGATGTCCAATAAAGACATTCGCACGATAATTACATAATTACGTAAACTTAAAAGAAATGACAAAATTATCCGTTCATTTCACTGTATATATAATACGAATTATACACCAACCGTATATTCTAAGTAACATCTAATCAAAATTTGAAGAGCTAATCAATAATTGAATCTTTTTTTGGTTTACACTCCTGGACTAATATGTATTTAGTTGGGTTAAGAGATAAGTAAATTCTAACCGCATAATATTTTGTCACTAAATCAAATACGAGTACTAGTCGAACTCGTCGCTTGAACATAGCACCATTGTGAAAGCATGGGTAGGACAAACTTGGTGAAATACCCGTACCAGGTACGTACTGGATATGGGTATGCTGCCGGTAGTGCATCGATACGTACCAGTAGACGTATCGTGTTTTATTTCTTCACGAATTTGGGTACGTTTGGGTATATCTATGTATGCAGAATCTGGGTTCGCCAAATCTGAAATAATAATATCGAAATATCATTTAAGTTTTTTTATTTTTTTAAAATAAATACTGGAGTGCTGCCTCTTCCCTCCTCCATGCTTCCAATCTTGTGCGGGTAACTGAAGGATTTTCGTACTCTCTCTCACGAAACCCATCTATCCCTCGGGAGCACAGAGCACGGCAAAACTCAAGGTATCTCCTATCTCTCCCATGCGTATCCCCTTTTGGAAGTTGGCATTGGAGAGAGCTTTGGCGGTGTCGGCATGGCGCTGGTCGTCGTTGAGAGTACTGCCGTACTCGCTCTTGATGGACCACGAGTCGGCGGCGATGGAGCGGTCGTCGTCGGAGACCAGTTCGGCGGCGGAGGGGCAACCTTCGTCGATGGTTGATTGGAGGCCATAAGGTGGAGGATTCTAGGATTGCATAGGAGCGAACAATCTCATCGTTTGTCAAGTTATTTCTGCTCGCGAACAATCGAGAACCAGGAGTAAGCGAGGCTAAGAAGATTTATCGAGATGATTGTTGAGAGAGAGAGAGAGAGAGAGAGAGAGAGAGAGAGATGGGGACTTTGGGTCACAAGCGAAAGAAAAAAGGAACAGAATCAGACATGGATCATCGATCGTAAAACTAGAACTGGAGAGGGAAAGACAGGATTTTCACTTACAGACATAAATATTTTCCATACGAACAAATTTGTAAAATGAAAGAGATTTAGGATTACGATATAATATAAAAAAATTATAATTCTTAAAAATAATAATTTGACTTAACAAAACTCTCATTTATCATTGGTTAATAAAACAACGATTTTAAAACCGTTGTTTTATCAACTGGACCGTAAAAGTCCCCTATTATTATTCTCTTCTTCTTTTGATTAATGTCTGCACCCTTTTCTTTATTTAATTTTTGTATTATATTATAATTTTTATAGGCACGAGATTTTTTTTTTGAGATTTTTATTATGTTTATTCATAACATTTTAATTTCTTTCTCTGTATATATATTGAAAAAATTATATCGACATACCCATATCCTTTTTTTTTAAATGTCGTATCTTCATATTCGTATCCATACCCATACCAGTACCGTATCAGTACCTATGTAACATAAAAATACATTAACCCCTTACGTTCAACCACTTGATTTAATCAATAATTGAATCTAATAATTAACCAGACAGTGCGATATATTAATTATAAATAGCTACAATATCCTACAGCCTTTGCTCCGTTGAAGCTATAGTCTTAGAGATAGGCCATCATCTAGCAAGCATTTGAAAATATCCGAGGGTTCATTTCATTGAACCATATAACCCCCTTTCCCAAAAAAAAGTAAATTCTATGCATTATAAGAATCAGAATATATATATATATATATATAGACACGACACAGGCACAGCTAATGAATTTGATGCGCTTGCAACAACAGTGGAAGTAGAATCAACGAAGAGGCATATATGAAAAGGTCGTCTGACCTTTTTCACTCCCATTGGTTTGACTAGTTAATTAATTATAACCTTCCTTTTGACCTACTACCCCTTTTCCAGGGTTGTCCTCATATGAAGTCCCAATAATATTTCTAGCTAGTGGCAAAGATTCTCTTCCCATTAAGCTGCTTAACAATACAATGCGTTTGGATGAATTGATTCGAGACTAGAAGGTAGGAAATTGGAGAGAAATGTGGTTTTTCATTTGTTTGGAATGCCAAAGAAATGAGGGGATAAGGAAAAAAATTGTGGGGTTCATAAACATAATACACTCCATGTGTCCAGAGAAAAATGAAGCGGAAATATAATTTTTTTAGTGTAAATAATATTTTGGTCCTTGAAAATGTCAGACGGTGTCACTTTGGTCCCTAATAAATGTGAATTAGTCACTTTGGTCCCTGCCATAGAAAAGTAATCACATTCGGGGACCAAAATGACAGTTAAGTAATCACTTTTAGGGACTAAAATGACAGTTAGTAATCACTTTCAGGGACCAAAGGAACTAACGACCGACAATTGAGGGCCTTTTTTTTAATTTCACATCTATCAGGGACTAAAGTGACATTACCTGACACTCTCAGAGACTAAAATGACTGTTTACTCAATTTTTTTATTATTTTTAGGCTTAAATATGTTTTTAGTCCCTCATTTTTTACTGAGTTCCATTTTTAGTCCCTCAAAAATAAAACGCGTCTTTTTAGTCCCTCATTTTTGAAAAATTGTCACTTTTAGTCCCTAGAATCATATTTTAAATTTATACTTTGACCCCTCCTAAGTCTGATTTTCACCTTAACCTGTTTTTCGATTCTCCTCCCCTCCATTGAACATCAGACTTTAGGAGGGGTCAAAGTATAAATTTAGAAAATATTTTTCAAATTTAAAATATGGCCCCAGAGACTAAAAGTTACAATTTTTAAAAAATGAGAGACTAAAAAGACGTGTTTTATTCTCACCATATGGATAAAATTATCTTCATTCATATTTTTTTTTATTTTTTATTTATTTTTATCTATCTAATAAATTTCATCTAATCTCTTTTGATTGTATTCTCTTGTTTCTTGTGTCTTTATTTTTTCTTTCCATCCAAAGTCCAAACAAAGTACAAGTTCGACCCCGGAAATAGCTAGGCTATACATTGATTGCAGCTGTTAGTGGATGAGTTGCTGTGTCAACAATCAGCATCGAGTTTGAAAAGGATGGATAGAGATAAAATTGGATCGATGCCTTTTTTTTTCTTCTTCTTTTTCAACCAATTTGATGATTGATATACATATCTTATCATGTAATTTTAGCACAAAAGATATATGCCAAACGATTATCCATCAAACAGTCATGTACGTACTCCGGTCAGGTAGACTCATCGGTCAATTTCATTTTTCTATATCACAATATATGGATCGAAGTGCTGAAAATATGGTAAAAAAAAAAGAACATTTTATGTTCCATTCAAAGATGATGGTGGTGATGATTGTTGTTTACTTGTATCATTTGGACCGCAGAATATGGGGCACTACTAGTTAGGTTTGTAAGTTACCACAGGCATATCACATCACATCATGCACAAATTCGATGTCTAAATTGAACTACATAGAGAAAGGGAAGCTGTGAATCAAGTTAAGGGAAAAAAAAGTTTTTCTTAGTTTTTTTTTGTTTTTTGCTATTGGCATCAAATTGATGCAATTATTTGTGGGTGTGGCTAGCTGCGCGATGTGCATCTTCTTGTTGGGAAAGGAATGGTAAATGTTTGAATTTGTGATGGTCACTAATACTTGATAGGTTGATGATATATACTAGTGGCTACTGGCTCCCACCACGTACCATTATCAATTGACACGTAACACAAAAATCCTAATTCCAAGCTTACCTTAGCTAGGGTGGAGTGTGGTCGACATGTGCCTGTGGCCCTGTGCTGTAAACTTTTGCCAATACTACGTGATTTTGACATTTATTTCTTTGTCCTTTTTTAAACCACCCCGCAATATTCCCCTCCCTTTTCCCTGGTGTGAATCAGAAAATAGAAGATTAGAAGGTTTTTTTTAAGATTTAGTTGCATCCTTTACATTTAAAGTAGAATTGTTTTTGATAAGCTAAATATATTAAAAGGAATATAAATATAAAATATACAATCATAAGATATAAAGTTGCTGCTTTATACAATTAATTAGTAAGACTGATAAATCAATCCCAAAAAAACCTGTTCAGTTGAGCTAAAAAACCACAAGTACTAAGATCTAATTTTAATTAAATTTAACAGGTCCCTATAAGATCATAAGACTCACTAGATACTAATTAAAAGTACATGCTTTGTTATTTTTTAAGGACTAAATGTTATTAAAATTTAAATACATACTAATTGTCAAAAAACATTATATTGACCAAAAATATATTAATTTTTCACCAAAGGCAATAACCCCTTCCAATAGTGTACATTGAACTCCTTCCAATCAGATGAATTAAAATGAAGACAAACTTATACGGGGATTTTATTTATTTATTTAGTCATGCATGGAGAAATGAAGGGCTGCAAAATCAAGACGTGATGGCGGATGGACTATTTGAACTTCTATGATAATTACAGGATGATGAAATGATTATTTTAGATAATTATAAGCACCATCCGTTGGTAGTGGGAAAGAAAAAATACAAAAAAAGACAAGCACCATTCCTTAATGTTCTTGGATAATAATGATCAGATTCAACATAATATCAGATAACAAGTCAAGCAGGAGGGGCATCAACCTGCAGTGTTGCACTCTTGGCACTTCACATTGGACACACCCATTTTTTTTTTGTCAATGGACAAAAGACATTTTTTCTGGACCAAGGATTTTTTTGGGGTCAAAACGATAAAAGACATTTGAAAGCATCAACGGTGTTTCGTATTGTGGCGAGAAAGAAAAACGATATACTGGTGGGCTTAGCCCAGGTTATTGGGCCATAGCAAATCCTAATCTCAATAAAAAACGACGACCAAAAAAAATATCTCAAACCTCTAGAGAGTTTTGACCCAAAAAAAGCCCTAGAGGTGATACAGGTTGGTAAAAAGTAATAACATGATGTGAATGCTTGTAACTTGAATCCGATTTGATTCATCAAAAAAAAAAAACTTGAATCCCATTTGACAAAAAACAAAAAAAATTGTAGCTTATGTGAATATATCACATTACCTGCAATATATTATTGCAGTGAAGTGTTCGTAATGTCTTAAGTGCTTAACCAAAAGCAAGCACAAAACATGGCTGAGCCGTTCATTCACACGAGTTTAACAGATTCAATCACAAAATGAAAGACATACTACGTGAAAGACATACTATAAGATTTTAGATCCAGTGATTGCTACAAGCTGAAGATTGTAAACATTTATTGTGTGGGACTTAGCTTGGTGAACCTTTTAAATTCACCACCGTGGCGAAGTCACCTTATTTGGTATTTGATTGTTTTGCCAATTTTGTGTATAATATCAGTTTTTTCCCAAAACTTATAAATATTTTATTTGTGGCTTAGCATATTTTGCCCATAAATTTTTCAAATTTGGTTTGTGGTAAAGATAAAACTTTCCCCCAAATTTTTCAAAATGTCCTATCTTAGAAAGAGAAGGAAAAATTGTCTGAGAATGTTAATCTAAATTGTGTATAGGCAGACTCCAAGGCGGGAAGCAGCAAATCGGTAGATAAATCATAGTGAAATTTTTAAGAAGAAATTTATTATTATTTATCCATCGTTTGATAGTTTAATGTTATGTTTTGTCAATTATATCTTTATTATCGTTAACTTTCTTTACACATTTTTCATATATTTTAATGTGGAGAGAGAGTAAATAGATATAATAAGATAATAATGAAAAGACAAGGAAAATAATAGGAATTTTTTTTATCAATTGAATGATTCTTTGGTTATCATAAAACAATCTTAAAAGACACATAAAAAGGAAGAATAAACAACCATTTTGGTCCTGTGAATGGCAAATAGTGTCACTTTGGTCCATAACAGATACGAAATAAAAAAAAAACCCTCTGTGCCAGGCGTTAGTCACTATAGTCTCTGCTATCAAATCTGTTATATAACTTCGTTTGGGTTGCAACGTTAAAGGCCACATATGACTACAACGTGGTTGGATGGATATTTAGAGGACTGAAACAACCAATTGACTCATCCATTAATCTTTTTAAACTCTCTTACTTGGCCTGTTAACGTCTCAGCTCAACAACCCAAATGGAGTTAAGTAGCAAATCTGATGGCAAAGACTAAAGTGACTAACAATTGACACAGTTGATGAATTTTTTTTCCTAATTTCATATCTATTCGGGACCAAAGTAATATACCGCGTGTCACTTGAGTACCGACATTGCACTTAATGCTATTATGCCAATATTTTTTTCTCAACTAATTACATCATTTTCAATTCTTTATATATATATATATATACACACACCCACACACTTATATTTTTTATTATATATATGTTAGATAAAAAAGCTACAAATTTATAACTGCTTACGTAATTGTAACTGTAAATATATAAATATAAATCCATTATTATATCCCATGAATATATAACTTTTCATTCTAGTCGAAAATATTGCCTGTTAAGTAATTGTCACTTTTTAAAGCAAACAAAAAAAAAACGTTTTTCAAATTTATACAAAATTTGGGCAATTACATAATTATTATTGTTACCTTTCACTAGTATAATTGAAATACACTCTAAGGACCTCATTGCAATTATGTTTTACATTATGCAAAACCTATAGCTCAGGTTTCCAATATTACATCTTGGCCATTGAATAATTTTATTCATATATCGATGGTTAAAAAGGTGACTTCGCCACAGTGGTGAACTTAGGAGGTTCACCAAGCCAAGTCCCACCACTCAAAAGTAATTAAAAGCATGTTACACGTTTGGTTTCCTAAAAATGACTTCAAACTTGAATTTGTGACAAAAATGATACGTGAGATCTCAATAGTCAATACTATAAACAGCACTTCAAATTTAATGTACTATAAATAGATAAGTACAATTTTCAAGAAAAAAACTTAAGGTTTTACAAATAAGTATCGAATATTATGAAATTTAACAAATTTAAAATTTCCAGTTTATGGAAGGTAACCCGTGAACATAGGTAGTTTTGGTGAGAGTATGGATGCTCCAAATTTGATCACGGGCACTCTTTATTAGTTGAATATATATATTTCTATTTCTATATATGCTGGCTGGTGTATGCTAGCTAATGTGATAAACAATTACAAAACAAACAAATACATATATCTATATTCTAAAATGCCATTTCCTTTCAATCCGTGTCTTTTCCTCCCAAGTACAACTTACGACACGGCCATCTTGGACTTTTTAGCATTCGTGAATAAGAGGAATCAAAATATTTCGCCTTAATTAATTACAAGTTCCATCACTTTTGAATTTTTTTTAATATAAATTCGTGGACAACTAGCTTCCATATAAACTCAATTTTTATGTATTTGTGAACTCGACCGTTTGGATATATGCAATGTACCTTGCAAAAAAAGTGCCTAGTCTTATGAGACAGGGGCACAACAAATACATTGAATATTGTGATGATACTGATGTATACCCACCGCAACAGATCCAAAAGAGAAATTGGGAGCACTAGATGGGCCATTCATCTGGGTTTGGCTGTGGGCTGTACCCTACCCACCAATCTTTTCCTTACTCCTCATCTGAATTGAATCAATTTTTTTGACCAAAAAAAAAAAGAATTGAATCAAATTCACTGTTGCAGCATAGCTATTTTTTGTTTTAATTTCTCATATTATTTTCCACTTGAGAAAAACTTATATAAAAATAAAGAAACTTATTCAAGTTATGGTAAAATACTAAATGTGAAATTTTTTTTCAGTGAAGATTCAAATCATAGTTCACCACTATATGGAAAACTAGCAATGACTAGTCTCTTCCGCTAGACTCAAATTCTATTTGTATATAGCTAATTTCTTTAAATTATTATCAATGCATATACTTAGATGGAAAAAAAAATAGTAGAGAGGCCTTAGTAGTTTTAATGCATGTGTTGCCAAAAAATTGATATAAGAGTTCGATTTCCAAGTTACTTAGGGGTTATGATAAGCTCGGGTACATCAATGCACCAAATCCTATTTTGGTCTGAAACTAAAACATTAAGTTGGTTCAGACACATTAGTTAAATTGAGTGACACTGAATACAATTTAATTAGCACAGGGAGTCAATCAATCAAAAATTCGTTCCATCTCAACTCTTCTTCATTTCTTCCCTTTTTCAAGTTTATTCAAATTTTATAAATGTTGGATATTTTTTTTGGTCGAAATAAATGTTGGATTAAAAAACAAATATATGTATAAACTTGATTACTCGACTTAAACGGACCCAAATTCACCTAAGTTGGTTTTGATTCTTGCTGACTCTTTTTTCATAAACGACATTAGATTTCTTCATAGCATGATTTGATTCATGTTTATTCTTTCGTGTCTCTCCCATCTCTTTCCAAGTTTTTTTCTTCCAAAAATGAAAATTTCTCAATTTTGCCAGTTGTGCATAATCAGCATAAGTGTATAACAGTCAAAGTCCCGTGATTTTGAAACTGTATCCGCTTTTTTTTTTTTTCATAGAACGTTTCTGTCAAAAGAAAAGATCCAGAAACTAAAAAAATATAAATTTACTTGTTCAGCGCAAGCAAAAGGTAGTTACTAGTTACCCTCTTCCTTGGCTTTATCATTCCATTTGTTTCAATATTGTTCTATCAGAAGACAGCTAATTTGGGCTTATATTGCATAGGCCGGTAAAAATTGATCTGTCGTACTATTAATACACAGAGCATGCATACTGACAGATATCAACAAGTAAAAAAAAAGAATCAAGAGAAAAACTTTAAGCTACATATGTTTTTTTCTTTTTCCTTTTTACACTTGTGGTTGATTAGAGGAAAGAAAAAGTCACTTAAAAATTAAATTAATGAATAATCTCTATAAACTTAATGCTTTTTTGCATATACTCTTTCAGATTTTATGTTACTATAAAAATATTTATACAAATACCTGAATATATGTGTATAATTTGCATTTCAAGAATGATTTTCTCGTATTAAATTTTTACACGATTAGGTCATGTTAAAATTTTATATTTACGTCTCTCGTCATTAATATTCATAACTTTGTTAGGGCAACATTTATTTAATATCCGTAAAAAAATGAACTAACACATAACTTATGCATGACAAAATTATAAAATTTTAATCGAACTCATCAAGCTCCAATGTAAGTTCCAAATCAAAAAAAAAATTGCACGTTAAATTTAAGTCAAAGATTTAATTAAATGAGTCAAGCATGAATTGAGTTTATTATTATTGAATTGAGTCTAGATTAGGGTTGGTTCCGGTTTGTCTAAAAATGACTCACTTTTCACCTTATATATGATGATGACTCCTAGGTTGAAATTCTTTTGAAAGGACAAAAGGATTTGAAATGAGACATGAATTAAAAAAATGACGTAACTGATATAAACATGCCGTATATATGAACAAAATATATGAATTTTATAATTATGCACTTATAATTTGAATAAATTTTATATGGGTATTTAATCATATTTTACCACATCCAATATATATATTAAATTTAAACTTCTACAATTGAATATATTTATTTTAATATTTTTATGTGTAATGTAATTTTTTTATATCTTATATCTATATATATATAAAAGAATGTTGGTGGGGTGTTTTTTAATATTTTCTTAAATAATGAAGAGTAAATTAATAATTAATAAATTAATACATTATGACATAAAAAATGTTGGTGGGGTGTTTTTTAGCATTTCCTTAAATAATGAGGAGTAAATTAATTAATAAATTAATACATTATGACATAAATGAATGTTGGTGGGGTGTTTTTTAGCATTTTCTTAGATAATGAGGAGTAAATTAATAACTAATAAATTAATACCTTATGACATTAAATATATTATTCTTAAAGTGGTATTAAGTGAAAGAATTAATATACTTATAAGTTAAAGTTAAAAAAAAGCTTTAAAAATAAAGCTAAAGCTGTTTGATATTTTCATATTTTTTTTATTGAAATATTTCACTATATAAAATTTCACAAACAATCATATTTTAAAAAGTAGTGAAATATTTGGTTAAAAAAAAGTAGTAAAATATGTATTTCTATCTATCTATCTAAGAATGTTTGTGAGGTATTATAGTCATTTTTAAAGTTAAGTAGGGGTAATTTTGTGAGGGAATTTTTTAGGGTAATTTTATTTTTTTGGTTAATTTTTTATATTGTATTTATTAATACTCTACATTTCTTATATGTAATGGGAATTAAATTCTTTTGCATATTATATTTTTAGTTTCAATTAAATTATTTATAATTAACAATTAAATAAATAAAACTAAAAAATAATTATATATAATATATCAAAAAATAAAACAAAAATAATGAATAATTTTAATGTATAAAATATATAGATGTTTATTTTAAGATTTTATTAATTTTCTCCTTTCTAATTCAATATTTTGAAGATTGACTAATGAATTTAAAAAATGATATAAAAAGGTGTGGTATGATACATTAATGACAACTCAATTATCCAATGGGGTATTTGGTAGCAATCTAAAGTGTTACTATGTGAAACATGTTATTCTATACGAATAACATGTTATTTTTCAATTAGGAAAAAAATTATTATGATTTATTTTCAATTGTTTGCATCTAATCTGAATTTTATACATTCAGTCAATTTTTTGTATATAAAAGATATTTGTGGGGTATTATAGTCATTTAAAAGTTAAGTAGGGGTAATTTTGTGAGGAGATTTTTTAGGGTTAATTTAGTTTTTTGGATAATTTTTTATGTTATATTCATTAATACATTACATTTACTATATGTAGTGGGAATTAAATTATTTTGCTTATTATATTTTTAGTTTCGATTAAATTATTTATTAAATTTAATATGAAATATATTTTATAATTAATAACTAAATAAATAAAAATGAAAAATAATTATATATAATATATAAAGAATAAAACAAAAATATTGAATAATTTTGTTGTATGAAATATATAATTGTTTATTTTAAGATTTTATTAATTTTCTCTTTTCTAATTCAATATTTTGATATTTAAAAGGGAAAGATAGATAAATTAATGAATTTAAAAAAAATGATATGAAAAGGTATTGTGTGATAAATTAATGAAAATTCAATCACCCAATGGGGTATTTGGTAGCAATTTGAAGTGTTACTATTTGGTTCAATTTATTCTATATACCAGTAACGTGTTATTTTCAATCAGGTAAAAATTTATTATGATTTATTTTTCAATTGTTTGTGTCTAAATTTTATACCGTCGAATGATTTTTTAACTTATGAGTTTTTGAGTTTGCTATATGATTATTTTTTTAAGATTCAGATTTTATAACTAGGTGTAGAACCAAATATTTTGATTAGTTTTAACAAAAAAATATTTTATTATGGCTATTTTGATATAAAACTAATGCACCACAGCATGTCAAATTTATTATCTTTGTAATGGTGTGGTTATTCAGCTTATGCATGTCTCTACATAAATTGTCTGACCTTCCAATTTGGGTAGGTTGGCACCACTATAATGTGGTAGGATTAAAATTTTAGGTTTATGCTTTTGTGACTTTTCTTAACTTCCAAATAAGATCTTAGCTTTATAGTCAACTTTAGATTTCAATTTATTTGCTTAACTTAATTTTTGACGGTGAGGTTTGAGAGAGACAATGAGAGAAGAATAACAACTTTATACGAATGGTGTATTTAGAAAAGTTTATAAGGTAGGATCAACAACTCAAACGAAGAAGTCTATCATATTTAACCATGAGTAAATGACTTTTAGATACAAGTAGTCAAGTATTGTTAAGTTAAGACACACATATAAAATTCGACCTATTAATGCAAAACATCACTTTCGTTAAAACTAAATGAACCAGATGAAAATTTCATATTTAAAAAACTTTAAATTAGAATAACATTATCAATTATAATTATAACTTAATAATTTGTATTTAAAAAATATACATAAAACACACGTGCATCGCACGGGTCTAGTATATGTATATATATATTAGTCCTTATATACAATTGTTTATATTTAATGAATTATAAATTTTTAATTTGTTGGTGTTAAACTTAATTTAGAAGTTTATAAATCTATAATTTATAAATTTAAATTGTGACACATCAAGTTAAATTATTAAATTACCTCTGATTTTTTAAAATTTATTTCAGAATCCAAAAATGAAAAATTGGCCATTGTATAGTCAAAACAATTTTTTTTATCTTAGCGAATCGTCAAACATTTTCTCTTACGATATTTTTTTGACTGATTCTCTTACGATATTTTTACAATTCTAAATGTGTTTTTTCTTCTCAAATAATTGGTAATTTATTTTTTAAGTTTTATTTTAATTCATGAAATACTATTATTTATTAAATAAAATGAATTATTATATCAAAATATAAACTGATCAAAAAAATATCAAAATATAAAACGAACAGATTCTAAAAAGTAATAAAAAGGGAAACGGGTCCCCGTGGAGAGGACGAGGAATAAGGAAGATGTCAGGCGTTAAGGGACGGGTGTGCAAAGTCAGGCCATACATGGTGATACTAACACACGAGTTGTTTCCTCTAAAGTAAAAAAGTTTATTTTCAAATGATGATAAAAATCTAAAGACAATTATTGATTTAAAATTTCATATTCAATTCAATTATCATAATTAACAAATGAAATTGCAATACTGCAAGTACATGATATGATAAAAACAAAAAATTATGAAATTAATAAAATCTCAACAATTTACCAAAATATTTTTAACAATTATTATAAATTGAATTCAGGCCTTTCTCTTTATCTTGTAAGATAAAGTGAAGTGATTTTTCATTTTTTCAGTTTAGAGGAGCGAAGTGGCTAACACAACACAACACAAGCATTGTTGTATTAGGCATTGGGACAAGGCAAGTGGTGCTGGTTGTTCTGTAGGTGTAAATTCCAAGTCCAAATTTGCGATTCTGACGGCGGTCAACACTGGTGAAGGCATAGTAAAAGGGATTGGATTATTGAAGAGAAGAGAAGAGAAGAGAAGAGAAGAGAATGGGTTCGGGAAGGGGAAGCAGAAGCTACTCAGTGAATCCGAGTGATTACAAGCTTCTAGAAGAGGTAGGTTACGGTGCAAGCGCGACGGTGTACCACGCAATCTACCTCCCTTACAACGAGGAAGTGGCGGTGAAGTGCGTCGATCTGGATCGATGCAACGCCAATCTCGACGACATACGGCGAGAGGCGCAGACGATGAGCCTGATTGACCACCGCAACGTGGTGAGGTCCTTCTGTTCCTTCGTGGTCAATCAGAGACTGTGGGTGGTTATGCCTTTCATGGCTCAGGGCTCGTGCCTTCACCTCATGAAGGCTGCGTACCCTGACGGATTCGAAGAGGATGCCATCGGATCCATCCTTAAGGAAACTCTCAAGGCCTTGGACTACCTCCACCGTCACGGCCACATTCACCGTGACGTCAAGGCCGGTAACATCTTGCTCGATTCTAACGGCGAAGTCAAACTCGCTGACTTCGGTGTTTCCGCTTCCATGTTTGACGCTGGCGATCGTCAGCGTTCCCGAAACACCTTCGTCGGAACTCCTTGCTGGTCGGTTCTCTCTCTCTCTCTCTCTCTCTCTCTGAAATTGATTTGATTTATTGCGAATATTTTTCCCAACAAAAACTGTAAAATAAATCTAGACAATTTTAGTTAGAGTAGAATATAAAGAGTTAGAATGGTGATACATGTCACAGTCTAAGAGTCTAGGAGTTGACATGTGTCCGGTAAGACCGGAACTTAATTTTCTTATATATGACATGTGCCAGAGTCGGTAAGACCGGGATTTAATTTTCTTATATAGTAATAGAGGATTATACATAGGATATGATTATGATATGCTATGCAGGATGGCGCCGGAGGTGCTGCAACCTGGAACTGGTTATAATTTCAAGGCTGATATTTGGTCTTTTGGAATCACCGCACTGGAGTTGGCTCATGGTCATGCGCCTTTCTCCAAGTATCCTCCCATGAAGGTATCTATTCTATTTCTATTTCTATTTGCATGAGGGGAAAAATGTCCTGCTTCTTATCTATCATCATATGTATAATGACTCATAACATACGATGAGGTGATAGTTGAGAGTTGAGACAGTGACTTATTGCTACTGTGTTGTGTTATCTATACTATAGGTTCTACTGATGACCATACAGAATGCCCCTCCGGGACTTGATTATGATCGTGATAGAAAGTTCTCCAAGGTATGACTTTTCTTTCTGCCTACACGCACTACTACATTGTTGCCCAGGATACATCTTTCTTATGGTTTTATTTGGTTCACTAGTCATGCCTAATAAGAGCGAGGAGGGATTTGGATACAGTTTCGATGTTGAGATTGCAATGTGTTTATTTAATAATTATAGTGGATTAGTCATAGTAGTGGTAGTAGTCTAATTAAAGTATTTCCAGTTGTGATCAGTCTTTTAAGGAAATGGTTGCTATGTGCCTGGTAAAAGATCAAACAAAGAGGCCGTCCGTGGAGAAGTTACTCAAACACTCCTTCTTTAAACAAGCTAAGCCTCCGGAACTTTCGGTGAAGAAATTATTTGCTGATTTACCACCTCTTTCGACTCGTGTAAAAGCCCTCCAGGTGTGGTTTCATATGTGCTTTGATGCCTGTTCTGTGGTTTCTCTTGTTCTGTTATGCTTTCTTGACTTCACAAAACTCTTGCAGCTTAAAGATGCAGCTCAACTAGCACTAAAGAGAATGCCTTCTGCAGAACAAGAAGCAATATCTCAGGTAAACCTTATATTTGGTTTTTTATTTGTCATATAATGTGCTATATTGTAGTCAAAGGTTCCAAAAACAATTTTCATGTATGGTTGATACAAGCCATGTTTGGCATTTTATTTTCTCTCTCTTGATATTGGTTTCCTTCTCCACTTGAGATAAAGAGATAACCTTTCTTTTGAAAGCTTGCCGTTTTAAAGCTTCATTTAACATCTATTGACGTGTATATGTTTCTTGCAGAAAAAAGTATATTGCTTTTATAACCATTGAAATCTAATCCACTTATATATTTTCCTTTCTAGAGTGAATATAAGCGAGGAGTTAGCGCGTGGAACTTCGATATCGATGATTTGAAAGCTCAAGCTTCATTGGTATGAATTATTGTGTTTTCAGATTATACTTGCTTGACTAGTTTTTCTCTTTGCTTGATCAGAACTAATGTCTTATAATTTTACTAGGTGCAGGATGATGATGATATTGCAGAGATAAGGGAAGAAGATGAAAACAAATTCTTCAGCCCTAACAAGGTTGGTTCAACTGTTCTAAACTTTCTTTATCATAAGAATAGAACCAAGCCTTTTTCCACTAGGTGGAGTCACTGACTTAGCTACATAGGTGCCATAATGTCCCATCACAAATCATGCTAATAATTTATTTACCATAAAGTCAATCTATTAAAATCTTTGTTGTTTGCAATAACAGGCTACAACTGATTCTCAGTTTAGTGTGGACAAAAAGAATACAGATGACTTACAACAAGATGGGTGCAAGTTACAAGTAGGTGGTAATGACACAACACAGAGTGAGAAAAGAAATGGATCAATTGCTGAGGCAGCACCATCTACCTTAGAGAAGGATACGGGAACAAGCAAGGTTAAAGCTCAATCAGTGAAAGTTGGCAAAACCCAAAGTGGGCCACTGGTGCCTGGCACAGTTGTTGGTCACTATTTACCCGAAAGAGGGCGTCCATTTGAAAGGTATGCTGTAATTTTCATATTACATCTTTGTTTTTGTTCTTATGTTGGGTTATGTTTGGAAGTTTTAGAGAAAATGGAATGGAATGGAAAGGGATGGGATAAAATGGAAAGGGAAGGATGGAATGGAAAACAATTGTCTTCCCCATGTTTGAATTGTTAATGAGGAAAGAAACAGTAAGGTTATGTTAGGAACCTAGAGAAGAGAAATGGAAAACTGATAGAGACAAACAAAGATAATGAACAATTTTATTGAATGATTTAGAATAGGAGAAAAAAATTTCCTCTCCAAGGGTTTCCCCTCACAGCAGATCCTTTGTTCAGTTTCAGTTTACTCAATGCAAAGAAATCTGAATATACCTCTACTCTTGCACCCCCTATTTATTTATGAAACTCATTCCCTCTAACTAGCTAGCTAACTAACTAACTAACTGCACTAACTGTCTCTAACTGATTTTCCATTCTCTCATGTCCTAACTATATGACCCCCTTGGAATTCAACCTTGTCTCAAGGTTGCAATCTGAAAACTGGAAACATAAGAAACTGTCCCATTACTAAGACCCATTTGTGTGTCCTCATATTCTATCAGGTTGGGCTTGGTCCATCATGTTAAAAACTGAGCTCGGTTGACAGAAGTTTCCATTTACCACACCTTAACAAGTCCCATTACTAAGACCCATTTGGAACTGGCCATTTGGTCAAGAATCAAACCTTCTTTGCAGAATGTCAATTCTGCTCCTTCGCTTTTCTCCATCTCTAGAACCCACTTGTCTGCCCCTGCGAGATATACCTCTAGTGCTGACCCTGGCCACTACATGTGGGCTGGCATCTGACAGCTCCAGTGATGGTGGGGGCATGACCGGACGGACTCCTTATAACTTGGATCTCCACGACTGCCGTATGAAAACCCTGATCTGGCCGGGGAGGCAGTAAACTGACTGGACTACTCAAAACCCAAAATTTTCTGGCCATAGAGGGGTACTTCCATCCATGCTCGACTACGGTAAACAGACCTTTCTTCTTCTTGACCCTTATATTTACACCAAGACACAGCTGTGACTGTGGTGATTTCCTTTTCATCGTAACAAACTTTCATATTAGATTTAATAGTTATTTTCATATTAGACTGATACCATCAATATGAACAATACTTGCCCACACACATGCATATACCCTATAGGAAGGAGTTTGTTACATGATGCCACATGAAATAGTAAGAGAATGAGCCTACAAAACTATACATATGCTTAGCTGGGGGTACGTTCTCCATTTGGACTTGCAGCTGATAGTGTGAAACTGGAAAATAATTAATTTATTCTATTATTTATTTTAATGCTTAATGGTGGTTATATATCTATTAATTTATTTAGAAAATACATTTAATAATCTATAAGCAAAGCAATCAATTATGTTTATTTTATTTTTTATTGAGTTCTAGTAAGTTTAAAGTCTACTTTTCTAAAGGATGTGTTTTGGGAGAATCCTCTTCGCTTTTATCTTTATTGAGTTGTGTATAAGTATACATTGTAACAGCTAGCAAGTTTAATTCAAAGTTAAAATAAATGAATCCATTGTTGTGTTGTGTGCCTTTTTCTAGTTTCTTTGTTCTTGTTGGTGATTGATTTGAGGTTTTCTTGTTATCACTAGCATGATCTTTTGCTTGTTAAATTTTTTAAAATTTGTAATGCTTTGTTCCTTATAGGTTTGAGAATGAAAACCAGTCATCAGGTGAGAAAAGTAATCGTGATATACGACGAGCTCCAAGCTTTAGTGGCCCACTAATGCTTCCAAACCGAGCTTCGGCAAATAGTTTATCAGCTCCAATAAAATCTTCTGGAGGTATTTCAATTATCACGTGCATCGTAAGCTATGTGTGCAAGTTCTGGTATTTTTTGAACCAGTCATGTTAAACACTTGGTTTTAATTTTTGTTCCCACCCACAACTGTTGTTAGGATTCAGAGATTCCTCGGATGATAAATCTAAGGCTAACCTAGTGCAAATTAAAGGGCGATTCTCAGTGACATCAGAAAATTTAGATCTAGTGAAGGTATGCTTATTTCCTATAATCAACTTGTCCCTATCTACAACTTTAACTGACTTCATTTGTTGCACAGGATATTCCTGTAAGTTCAGTTTCACGCCGATCTTCACAGGTTGGTTGATGATCTAATTGATTATCATCAATATATTTATGTTCTTTGTTACCCCTCTCATTTGAGATTCTCTTTCTGTTACATTACATATAGGAATTGCCACTGAAGAAATCTGCCAGTGTTGGTGATTGGATGTTGGATTTCAAACAAATGGTTTGTACATTTACCACTCTTTCTAAACACAGCTTCCTTGTTAATCATTTTTTTGTGTGAATATTTGGCTTCTTTGGTTGGTTATGGAGTATCTAGGATGTTTGGTTGATTATTTTATTTGATATATAATGCATGTCTGTCTTTCGTTGGATGCATATCTCTTCAGCCAATTGGACAATCCTCCAATGATTCTGCCAATATCAATATTCCTGCATCACTTCTTGTGCCTCACCTTCACAACCTTTTCCAGCAGACCTCTATTCAACAGGTGAGGGAAACTGAAGTTTGAGAAATGGCATATAATTTGCGTGTGCGTTCCTGTTGGAAGACTGATCATGTAACTTTACCAATTTATAATCTTATTAGAGATTTCTGTTTCATTCCAGGATCTTATAATGAATCTGTTGAATAGCTTGCAAAGTGCTGAGGCAATTGATGGTGAGTAAAGGATTTTCCATTGATTATGTTTGAGGATATTCTTTTTTATGTATGATATTGGATGTCGTGATGAGTACAATCAATATTTTCAGCTTCTCAGAATGGAAAGTTGCCACCAGTACCTCGCAATTCAGAGAACAATGGAAGTGTAAGCAATTTTTCATTTGATTTACCCGTTATTTTGTAATATGCTTAATTATTTTTAACTACTGCATATGTCAATTTTTTGCCAAGAACTTGTCATTTCTGTTTTGGGGACATAAGTTATAACAAATAGTAAAATATACAATCATGTTTCACGAGCTTAATTTTTTTTCCCTGACATTTGTGTTGATTATAGGTTGATACAGCAGCTTCAGAGAGAGAACATCTTCTGCTGGCCAAAATTTCAGAACTTCAGTCTCGGTTAGTTTTATCAGCTTGTAAAATACTTTTCGAGTAAGCAACCTGCAACCCTTACTCTTTGACTTCAAAAAGCTCACTTGTGCCTTCTCTGTCTTGTGTTAACAGGATGATCAACTTGACCGATGAACTGACCTCTGAGAAGTTCAAATACATGCAGGTAATTTTCTATACAAGCTTTTATCTTTCATCATCCATGCTTGATTGTTCTTCAGCATTTTTTGGTTCCTACTTGCATTACATATATGCGATGTCCAACCCAGAAACCATTTAGGTTGAAGCCTTAAAGGTTTCAGCAAAACTAATGACCGATTTGGTTATTACTTTGAACAGTTGCAACAACAGCTAGCTGCTCTTTACAGCCGGGAGCAAAACGGGGAAAGAGAGGAAATTGCATGAGTGCTGATAATTATCTTTCATCTTTAGTGAAGAACGTGTACACCCAGGCGAGTGATGATGAATCATACACTCTACTCCATTCTTTCTCTTGCTGAAAGGGAAATGCTTTTTGCATGTTGATGGTCCTTGATAAAGAGTCATGTATCTTCTCTGGTCCGGCCTGCCTTGTGTTTAATAAGCCTCTGTAACGATCTAAAGCCCAGCAAGTGCAAATGAGCAAAATGATGATCTGTCAAGGTTAATCGTATTATTATTTATTTCATTCAAGATTCAGATGTAAATATGCTTCTCTGCTGTATCATACTGCAACCAGGTACGTTTGCAGTTTTAATTAGGAATTCTGGTGATAAGTGATAAGAAAGTTACGGGGACACAACCCCGAGGGAAAAATAGTATCCCTACATATTATACTGTTTATATGATTGGTACTTTATCGGATTTGAGCTTGTACAGGTTTATTGTTTTGTATTCTACCAACTGAATGATAGGTTGTGTACCAAATGAATCAACGTAATGAAATGTTTTCCAACTACTCAAATTTAACTCGTTTCGGCATCGAATTTAACAACTTAATGTTGAGTCAATTAAGCAAATGGTTGTTTATTTGTTTTGAACAGGTTGATTAAATGTATATACGAATTGTGAAGATTTCAAATGAAGTATATTGTTTAGTGTATATTTTTATATACTTGAATAAAGAATTAACCTGTTGTGATTAATTGGTTGTGTCAAATTTAAGGAACTCCTCTGTCTGAACAGTAGAAGTTTCAACAGTTGCATTCAGAAAGAAAATGATAAGAGTAAAATATAGATTCAACAGTTGCAATTTTGAGAATTTATCTATCTATTTATACTATATGAATGTTTAAATGCAAATTGTGATGATGAGGGGTGACACCTGTTCTTTTAACTTAACCTTCAATATTGCCTGGTCAATTCAATTTTTTTTGGGTTAAGTTATAGTGTGTATATGCTTTGTGATTTAGCATTTACAAGTTTTACTCTATATGCATTTACAGCTGGTTTTTGTATATCCTTTTGTTACCAGAATGAAGGACCAATGGAGCATCAAGCGTTACATGAATTAATATTGATTGCTGGAATGAATGATTAACAAAGAAATCATTTGAAAATGCTGAACGACAGAGTTCATTGACTTCGCTAAATTTTATATGTTACTCCCTCCGTCCTATTATATATGTCGGATTTGGACAAATCACACAGATTAAGAAAAAATTGTAAATGGAAGAAAGAGAATTTTTTTTACCAAATTACCCTTCTTATATTCTTAATTTTTTCAATTCAAAGAAAAAGTGGCACTGATAACAAAATGGCGGATAGAAGGGCCATATATGATGCTTTGTTGGATAAGAGTGTTGGAGGAAAACTGGTTAAAGGGGTGCGTGAAATGCTGGCATCACAATTTTCAGTTTCAACACGTACGATTGAGCGTATTTGGAAACAAGGAAAAAGTAACGGTGTCCATGTTGACGTGTCTCATAAAATGAGAAATGCTGGTCGCAAGAGAATTGAGCTTGAAATGGCCACTTTTGGTGACATAGTCTCTTTTGTTGGATGAAATGGCCAAGTGATGCCTTTATTTATTTTACCATGTCGATGCATTCTCTCTTTCTCTTAATGGCCACTTTTTTTTTATAACAGAAAAGGCAAATTGAATGCATCTTTCATTTCAAGACATTTTAATAAGAAAACAGTTTGCAGTAATTTTTATTGGTCTATTAAACGGTTATGTACATGGCAAGTTAAGAGAGAGATGTTCAGCTAGTTAATGCAGCACATTGAACATGCCAAAAGTCTAAAAATATAATTAGGGGTAATATTGGCAAAACACATTTAATAGTACATTGGAATTACAAAATGACATATATTATGGGACAAATATTTTTAGAAAATCAGACATATATAATGGGACGGAGGGAGTACCTTAGAAGTCCTAAACTTAATAATGGGGTATTCAAAGGCTTGTTCATAATTACCAAATTGGTGTAGTTCGAGTGGTAAGTGGCTTGAATCCTTTAAGCATGTGGTTGGGGGTTCAATTCCCAGCTCGTGTATGGAAATGCACTATTTAGGAGAGAGAGTTTTTAAATGCACTTCAAATCCTCGAAGAGATTAGTCTTCACAGTTACGCGCAGAGGGTACCTTGGGAAACCAAAAAAGGTTTGTTCATAATTACTCCCTATAGTTGAGAAGTTTATGACTAAAGTATAATATGTGTCATCTCTCAAGAGACAATAGTGTAATTTAAAAATTAAAGAAAAGGGTAGTATAATTTAAGCATTTTTCAGGAAGAAGAGTGTAATTTGCTATAACTATGTCATAAGTTGGACTGGGCTTTTTTTCTTTCCCAGTTCAAACTTGCTCCAGTTTGTATTGTCCTCAATTGTAAATCATGTGATGTGATGTGATTCCATTTTGCTAACCATGTGATGTGCCTGTAGAAAGTTTGCTGTGTTTCATCTCTGCCGCACATGATATATAATATAATATAGGCTTAAATATATTTTTGTTCCTTATATTTGGTCTAAGTTCGTTTTTAGTCCCTCAAATATCAAGAATATTATTTTAGTCCTTAATATTTTGAAAATGTGTCACAATTAGTCATTTTCCTTGAAATATGAGGGACTAATTGTGACACATTTTAAAAATGTTAAAGACTAAAATATCATTGTGAAGGACCAAAAGTGACTGATTTTCAAAAGATTAGGGACTAAAATAATATTCTTGGTATTTGAGGGAATAAAAATAAACTTAAACTAAATATGAGGGATTAAAAATATATTTAAGCCTATAATATAATATAATATAATAATATAATATACAAGCTCAAACACACAGACACTCTTAAGATGACATGAAGAGACCATCCTTAGTCCAAATTCCAAATTTTATAAGCAAAATAAAATAATATAGAAGACACCCAACTGGCCATGTGCAAATTATTAAATCATATGCAGTTGTCTACTTGATCTGTTTTTCCTATCTTAACCCTCTAAACTCAGCAAAAGCTCCTTCCCATCGCATTCATAACACAACCTTCCAGCAAAATCTTACTATTACCAACTCTTGTCAGCCTCATAGCAAGGCCATTTTAACCTTAACCTCAACATGAGTCGGTTTAGGAATTTTTTCAAATGTCAATAGAAATAATAATGGTGCTCCATGGATTGCATCTTAGAAAGGATTGATACATATGACAACCGTTTCCGCGTCCTATAGTTTATGAGTTGTCATGTCTGTGTATCTGTATCATATATTGTGTCCATGTTAGTTTATGCGTTTCACAGACTATAGATATAGATTTATGGTAACAGACTAACAGTCAACATATATTCTATTAAAAAAAAATTCTAAAATTATGAACATGTACAAGTACAAAATTGATAACAAATCGGACTTCCTATTAACACAACTTTTAGTATCAAAACACTCTTACATTATATAGGAAGAGGGCACTCAAGTAAATTCACATTAGATGTCCCTTTCATATATCATACATCATTATCAATCTTCCATTGGCCAGAGTCGAGCCAATAAGAAGTCCACCTTCGAGGGGTCCTGAATCTAAGAAAAGATCAATAGAACCACCCAAGATGGCCAATCTTTCAAGTCATAATAACAATAACAGCTGGTTCATGGTTTCTCTCTTGCTAACGTTGTTGCTCCAAATCCAAACCACCAAGGTTCTCTGCTACCAATACAAAGTTGGAGATCTAGCTTCTTGGGGGATACCTACCTCAGCAAATCCACAAGTCTATGCCAAATGGTCCAAATACCAGAACCTCACTCTTGGAGACTCTCTTTGTAAGTCTATTATGTTTGTCAGTGTCACTAATTAATACCAATAACAAAAGGGTATGCATTTCTAAGCTCAATTTGTTATTTTTTTATTGTGTGTGAAGTGTTTCTATACCCACCAAGTCAAGATTCAGTGATTCAAGTGACAGAGGAATCCTACAAGAGCTGCAACCTTAAAGATCCAATTTTGTACATGAACAATGGAAACTCATTGTTCAACATTACATCATCACATGGGGATTTCTACTTCACAAGTGGAGAGCCTGGTCATTGCCAAAAGAATCAGAAACTTCATATATCTGTAGGAGGAGGAGGAGGAAAGGGAAATGTGGATGATGATGCAGCAGCACATGGTCCAAGTTCATCATTGCCTGCAAATGCACCCTCATATCCAACAGTGTTTGGCAACATTCCAGTGGCTCCTTCTACCTCACACTCACCTCAGAAGCTAACTTCAACTTTTCAAGTCCTCTTCATTGGATCCCTTATATTTGCACTGTTCTCTGCCTTAATGTAAAGGTAGTGATATTTTTCTTCTTCTTTTCCTTTGGATTCTTTTTGTCAATGCTCTGTATCTGTAATAACTCTTCATGTTGATTCATTTTATTTTATTTAAGTTACCCGTTTCTTGATTTTGGAACAAGGGGCTACCTATATTTATATCGTAATCATTCAGCAAATTGTAATAGAATACTTTTGTGATTGAAGAGTTCTGTTATGCGTCTTCTATTCTTCATCTATTGCGGCGGAATTTGGCACAAATGTGGGGCAACTTCTTCAACCACAGTTTTGTGCTGAACTGGCAGTGCTAACTTTTGTGTTGGAAAAAAGAAAAGAATTTTATGGTGAACTATTGTAATTCTTTTTTTTTAAAAAAACATTTTGCGATTGAAATTATTAATTTTAAAAAGTTTATCGGATATACAATACTTAAAAATATTTTAGTGATTTTATTCTACATTATTGAACAAACTTAAAATTTTAAAATCAATTCTTTTTATAGTTCTACTTCTTTTTTTTAAGGAATTTTATAGTTCAACTTCTAGAGAAGTCTTATTTGCCCAAACTGGAAACGATCAAAAAAATGAAAAAAGAAAACTCTGTTTTCTAGTTTTCAAATAGTTTAACGAAAAAGAAAAATTAAAAAGACAAAATTACACGTGTTAAGAGATTAGTTTTTGTTGGTTATTTTGAGAGTTATATAATTTTTTTTTGGAGGATTTATCAAATTATTATCGTTTGACTCTATAAATAAAACTAGAATATAACATAAAATTCAAATACAATTTTATCTAAGCATAATTAATATTATCTTAATTTTAAAATTCAAACACGTAACATGTGTAGATAAACTAGAATCAATAAAATCTTAAATATTATCTCTAGTCTCTATTATAAGAGAATATTAAATTATTTTTTTAATTTAAAATATAAAAAACATAGTCTCACTTTTAAATGTATTAATTGTTAAAATTTCTTTTATACCCCTATTTTATCACGGGATTTATAATTTCCTATGCAAGTGGGTATACTCATTTTAACTATTTAATAAGAGTATTTTTAAAGTAAAATTTAAATTAATTAAAATTAACTAATTTAATTAATTTTTTTTGTCTTAATGAATTAGTGATTTGTTTCTTATAATAGGGACCAGAGGTAGTATTATAAATTATAAAGTAGTTACGATCAACAACAATTATGGCCATTTTTCCTCTTAATTTCTTTCCCAAATCATTTCATGTATCTGCCATCGAAATTCCCACTTTGCTATTTTTGTGGTGTAAAATCTTCTAATTTTGTAAATTAAGTAGTAATCACTGCACTAATCAGATCTGACATAAGTAATCTGTTTAAGGGAATTGGTAAATACACCAATTTTTTTGGACATACATCCCACATTTAAAAAGGAAAATACCATTATATCCTCGTTGATTTGTTTATTTTTTTTTTAATTTCGCGTTGTTACCGGAAACTTAGTTTCCGGAATGCATTTTTGCATTCCGGAAACTCCAGGAAAAATTTACACAGTTTCCGGAATGTAAATTTGCATTCCGGAAACTCCAGAAAAATTTACATTCCGGAAACTTCAGGAAAATCTAGTTTCCGGAATGTATTTTTGCATTCCGGAAACTCCAGGAAAAATTTATATTCCGGAAACTGGAGTTTCCGGAATGCAAATTTGTATTCCGGAAACTCCAGGGAAAATTTACATTCCGGAAACTCCAGTTTCCGGAATGCAAATCTGTATTCCGGAAACTGGGGGTGTATGGCCAGTTTCCGGAAAAGAAGCAAAATCAGAAAAAAAAAAAAAAAAAAACCAAACAATGAGGGTATAATAGTAATTTCCTGAATAAATATGGGGTATATGGCAAAAAACTGGGGTATATTTACCAATTCCCTCTGTTTAACTTGTAAAGTGTGTGCGTGTGTGTGTGTGTGTGAGAGAGAGAGAGAGAGAGGCGAGAACAATCCACATTGCGGGTGACACAACCCAGTTACCCAGCTATTGGAGAGCCCGAAAATTAAAACTGGGATAAAGAAAAGAGGAATCTTGAAGACAATCAACCACCTACGATTACAGGGGGCTGGTACCTATTATTCAAATTTAAGTTGTAAATAAAATCCTATTTTGATTGAAAACTGAAAATGCTTTTGTTCATGATCATGATCTGAACAGCACAGTGTATCATACACACCACATCATATCTGATATCTGCATGTGAGTCATATTTACCTGAACATTCTGGATTTTGCAGTTTTATAGCCACTTAATCAATTTTCCGGAAGGGTTGAGTTGTGTTGAGATAAGAGAGTACCCTTTGATAATTATGGAGGATTTGATTGGACCTAGATTGTACTGTTGCTTTAATTGTAGAAACCAGGTTGCCCTTCATGACGATGTGATTTCAAAAGCATTTCAGGTGAACACTCTCAACTCTTAACTCTCATCTCTCAGCTTTAACTTTTATTTTGTTCTGAATTTGATCTATTGACTACCCCTCCATCACTAGGGCCTGTTTGATAAACAACTTATTGCACTTATGGCATAAATGCTTATCATATAAGAGCTCATGTATAAGTTATTTTTATAATCGAAGAGAGAATGCGATTAAATGGATTTCTTATAAGCTATAAGTTATTTTGATAAGCTATTTTGAAGAGCTTATGAAAATAAGCTCAGAACAACTTATGAGTCAATCATAAACTATTTTCATAAACTCTTATCATAAGTGTTTATGTCAATAGATAAGCCCAAATAAGTTCTGCATAAGCCAATCTACTATGATATGATAATGATTATTGGATTTGGAAGAATTTTAGTTGTCAATTGGTTGTTTTTGTTTGGATTATTAGACTATTTCACTCATTTGTGCTGTGTAGTGCGCCTAATTGATCAAGCCCCAGCATGTATATGTGCAAGTGCATTTACTTTTTATGACCATGTTAGATCTTTTGGATTAGATTTAACATCTTTGGGGGGAAATTGGTGATTCATACTTTATTTCAGGGGAGAAATGGACGAGCTTTTCTGTTCTCCCATGCAATGAATGTTACTGAAGGGCCAAAAGAAGACAGGGAACTCATGACTGGTCTCCACACAATTGCTGATATCTACTGTTGTGACTGCCGCCAGGTTCTTGGTTGGAAGTATGAAAGAGCCTATGAGGAAACCCAGAAGTACAAGGAAGGCAAGTACATTCTTGAGAAGTCCAAAATTGTCAGGGAAAACTTGTAGTGGTAGCAGCAAGTCAGCAACCACACATTAATCTGATAAATCATCCCAATGTGACTCTTTGTCTTTGTGTATAGGCGCATATATTCTACATGTTCAATTTGAGCATTTGGCTTCAGTTTTGTTGCTATTTGCTGTGCATTCTCTTGTCAATTTCTGTGTGGATAAGTCTTGGAGATTATTTATTTATTTTATATTATATCAATTGTGGATGATGATCATGAGTTCTGCTTGGGCAGTACCGGAGATTCCAATTTTACTGAAAATGAAACTTTTAGAATAGAGTTCAGTCAATTCACATATAATGAGAAGACTAATGTGGTGTTGATTTGCCAAATGCCAATTGAAGAATACTTTGGAGATTATCGCACCTTAGGCCAATTGTTCGGGAATATCTAGTTGGAAGGAACAATTAGAACTTTTAGAATAGAATTCACATAAACTGAGAAGACTATATATTGATGATTTGCCAATTTGAAGAATGCTTTGGAGATTGAAATTTCACACCATTGGCCAATTGATCGGGAATATTTAGTTGGAAGGAACAATGAAATGTATTGTTACGCATCTTAAGTTGGACCAGCTTAGGGAACCTTGGTGATGCAATGATCACTTCTGCCATAGAGAAACTAGAGCAAACTGTTTCAATTCAAAATGAAAAAGTAATATATAAAAATAAATCTTTGTGGGTGAAATTTTTTGCATCCTATATATGAAACTATATCTCATAGGCACAAACTTATCGAATCAGTAGAAGAGATGTCGTGGTGCAGTTGGTTATCCCGTGACACTCTTTTAGACAGAACAACAATGAGCTTTCAGCATTTTTTTTTTTTGGTCATAATGAGCTTTCAGCATATTAGATAACACAGATCAACGCACCACGGTTTGGCTGTTTTTTGGCCACTAGATATTACCACTATTTCCAAATTCCAAGAAAGAACCTTAAAAAGGAGAATATAGGATGAATATAATTGTAAGATGATTCGAAGAGGCGTGCAAAGGCATGCATCCTAGCGGTAGCGGGCATCTTTGTGGAAACGAGGTTGATGATAATAGGCATTATACCATAACCAACATCCAGGCAATAGCCACCACCCCCACAAGAACAGAGCAGGATGGGATAAAATACAAATACAACAGCACTGGACAATGGTAGACAATAATATTGCCTTTGATCAACACCCACATGGATATCGTCCCCAATAACCAAAACCATATTTTGAAAATAAAGGAACACATATTTGATCGGAAAACGGATAAATACACGGGGAGCTTTCTAAACAAGTGAATGGCCAAATATTATATATTATTATTCTAAATTATCTCCATGTAAAGCTATATGTTTGATTCAATGAAAAAAGAGAGAAACCAAAACATTAAATACTACAGAAACCACGACAATCTACTATATCTAACATTATAAATCGAGTCATTTTTTCAACAGATAAGTGAAACATGGCGGTGTCCCCTATTTGCAGGCTCCATCTTCATGTATTCAAGAGATTATATGGCAAGTTTTATTCTCATGAAATGAGCTCAACAAACAGGCTGGCCTGAGGATGCAATCCTGCTTCCTTCAATGACAGTGTCAGCTTTTCTTGTCCATAAACAACCCGAGGAAAATTGGAGACTAGGCTGTAATTCTCGGCTTCTAAACAACCCAATGAGTCGACATAGTCGTATAAAGATTGAATTGTCACTGTGCTGTTGAACCTCCTTTCCTTGCGTTCACCATTTGGAAACCGTACCACAACCTATTATTGGAAGTTGAAAAAACAAAACAGAGATGTCATGCAAATTAAAATATAGAAAAACAAAAACTGAACCCAAAAAAAAAATGAGAAACCAAAAAGGTAGAGTAAAGCAATTTAAAAACACAAAGGAAAAGCTAAAGATCTCACATATAAGTGAAATCATATATGAATTAAAGTTAAGATCTCACATACATGTGAAACTATAAAAGCTGAAGTACAGATATATGAACTATTGAAACATGCCAAGTACAGGGTTAAGGCACTACAGGAGAAAATAAAATCTTAGCTAAATCTTTGGATACTTTACCTGTGTAACATTAGGTCCTTTTTCAGGTTCTTCACCAAGAGACTGAGCTTTCTCTTGACGTATTTTAGCTAATGCCGCTTGTTTCTCTGCAGCTTCCCGTTCGGCCCTTTCACGAGCCTCCTCTTCTTCCTTGCGCTTCCTCTCAGCTTCAGCAGCTTCCCTTGCAAGACGTTCTTCTTCTTCTCTTCTCTGCCGTTCCCTAGCCTGGACATACACACAACATTAATCCACTGCAACAATAACAGTGCCAAGATTTTCAAATAAAGGCTTCTGCAAGGGAAGAAGTTGAGAATGGGAAAAGACAAGTCATGGAGTAAAGACCACAAAAAAATGACAAAAAAACAAATAACCATGCACTAAAAAAAATACTTGATCAGCTTCAAGTGCAGCCCTGTATGCAGCATCTTGCTCCTCCCTTAAGCGCAAATTATTTTGTCTTTCTTCTGCATCAAGCCTTGCTGCAACAAGAACTGGGGAACTTTCATCAAGCACTCTCTGTAGAGTCACTAGCATCTCCTCAGGGGATTTTGGACCTTCAACCTGGATTACATAAAATAGATTGACCAAAAACGCATCGCAATCAGACTGCTTTATTAAATACAATACTTGGCAGTTGGCACCAATACAAAAAAAAAATTCATTTATAATCAGGCAAGTTCAGGATAGATCCCAACAAAGAAGGTGTACAAAAGGAATAAAAGCAGGAGACATAAGGGGATCGATGCCTTGGGGATTATCACATCAAAAGGTAGTGAAAAATAAAAGAAAAAAAAAAATGAGTGGAGCTGTGAGTAACAAACTGGACAGATGTGATGAATTGGGAAAGGTTACTGGGGGGGGGGGGGGGGAAGAAGATACTGAGTGAAGGTTTGGGAGAGGTAACTCCTCTTGGGCCCAGGAATATCAGCTCCTGAGATTGTTCTTTAGTGTTTTTATTTCTTTGTTCCTTGGCAATTCTGGTTTGCATCCAGAATCTTGATAACAGGAAGTAGAATTCTCTGCTAGTAAGGAGCTCTATCCATTTTTCTTGTCTCTAATACTATAGAGTGGACTTATCAACTTGGTATTAGAGCTCCTTCCTGATTGACAAGACTTGAATGGTACAATCAAGAGTGAAGGTAGTTTGGAAGAAATGGCAAAGAGAGTCGAAGGGGCAGCCCAGGAGAGGCTCCAAATGGTGAACATATAGAATGAACTACTGTACCAGAGGAGGGACAATCAATCAGCGAATTCAAACTTCTCAATAGAGACAAGAAAGCTGGGGATTTGCAGGGATGATGGTAGATGCTCATCAGAATAGACGATGAGGATTGAGGAGGCTGGAAGGGGAGAATGATATTTCCATATCAATCAAATTCTGGAAGTGGAAAAGGTGATTGCAGCAGCCATCTATATAGGGGGAAGATGACTCACATGTTAGCTTACTGAAGCTCTTAGAAAATAGTCACTTTTTAAATCACACAGGGACGAAGTAAATACAGGCCAAAGCACATGGATGAAACTGTAACCTATCCAAATACTACTTATGGCATTGAGCTCTAATCTTTTCATATATGTTTGTTAAAAAGAAATTTGTGTCTTAATTATCTTTACAAGTATTGACAAGTTGGCCCAGTTCGCTCCAATAGGCCAAAGCGAGAAATTCATAAGGACTAAAACCATCAGACTTGTTTCCTTTGTTTTATCCTGGCAAACAAATAATGCAAAAAGGGATTGCTACTTAACAATCGGCATATTTTGGGTTTTGAGATACTATTCCCCTTTCCTTCTTCCCTTCTCATGTACAAGGGCAACATACTAACACAGGCTCTAGCAGGCAAAAAAAAGAACTTGGGGAGAAGGGACCGCCATTTGCCTTTTCCCCCGTTTCCTTTATAAATATCTCTCAGTCCCAATTCTTACTATCTGAACAATGCTCATCACATCCCCGGGTGTTCTTAAATCCAACCAAAACCGAGTGAACTATTTAAAGAGTCTGTCTGGATAATTTTTTCTATAAACACTTATAATGAGTTTTTGAACCAATAGCTTCTCATATAAGTTGGAATCAGATTTTACACTTCAATTTTTTCAAAAGTTCTCTTTTTTAACTGCTCCATAAACATTTATCTATTTAATAGTGACTATTTAACAATTTTTCCTCTTATCCATATGTGAGAAAAATAAGAATGCAAGGTAAAACTAACTTCTCCATTTAGAAGTTGGACTTCTAAACCCAAATAGGACCAAATCAAACCACAGTTTGGCCCGATTTCTTTACCATACATACCAGATACATACACAAAAAAGAGAGCATTTTCAGCCAATTAACGGGCACCTTGTCAAATGCTAAACACAACTTAAAGGTGAAAGCATAGCATCCCCACAAGCCAATATGCATGCATTTAAACCAGTGAATTTATTGAACAAAACAAGATCCATTGAGCCAGCAGCAGAAGAAAGAGTACCTGTTGAAGTAGCGCAATTCTCTGATTGGTGGCGGCCATGACGAGAGCACAGAAGGGGAATCGAGAAGCCTTCAAACTATTACTCATCTTAAATCCCTCGCTGGCGCGAATGCTGCCACCCCAGCACACGAAGTTCTGGTTGACGAAGGCAGAGAAGGCTTCGGAGCAGAGCGTCCTCTGGCAAAACGACGGCGTATCGGGATGCTCGGGGGAATGCAAGTAAACAAAGAGAAGCTTGAACGAATTCCTAGACCGCTGAAGCGCGTCCATGAAACCCTCGCTCACGAAATTGGGCCTCCTCGTACCATAATCCCTCTCGAACGCCGCCACGAATTCCATCGCCTCGGTCGTCGCCGCCGACACCGAAACCAACGGCGCGGAGGCAGAGGAGGAAGAGGAGGCGGAGGAGGAGGATGGGCCCAGGCCCACGAAGCCCAAGGAATAGGAAAGGACGCCACCGGCGGCCCATAGACCCAAACCAATGGCGCCAGTAATTAACCCTAGACTGCCGGAAATAACGGAGACGGGTAACTTGATGAGCTTCCAAGCCAAACCGGGAGGAGGCGGAGGCGGTTCTGATTGGTACGATCGCAGATTATCATCTCCACGACGAGTGTCGGTGGCGGTGGCGGTGGCGGTGTCGGTGGTTGGGTTGTTAGACGAGGAGGAGGTGGAGGTGAAGGAGGAGATGGCGAGTTCGAGGTCCCAGCCGTGAGCGGCGAGGATCTCAGTGCAGAGGTCGGGATCTTCTAAACCGGTGATCGCTTGGAAATACGCCAATTTATCCGCCACATCTGCCATGTTTTTTTTTTTTTCTTTTTCAACAATCTCTTGGTTCGATTTGTTACTACATGCAAATCCGAAACCACCCAACACTCAACACAGACCACTCTCTCTCGCAATCTATTGGATTTAAATTACACCGAAGAAGAAGAAGAAGAAGAAGAAGAAGAAGCACGTTTCTACCAATCAATTGAGTTGAATTCTTCGTCCACTACTTGCAGCTCCCACTTCCTTTATCGTCATTCTCCTTCTCGTCTCTTCTGTGTTGTAGGGCTTAATTACAATTCGGCCCTTTCTACTGCCCCGGCTTCGAGTAACAATATTAATGAAGGTAACCTTTTGCTTTTTTTTTTTGATTAATGGTAACCTTTTGCTAATATAAGATGAGATTAACAACTGCTTCAAAAAAAAAACCCAGAGATAAGATTAACAACCCTCACTTAAGTATTCCTTTTCCTTATCTAGTTAAATTTGTAGAACAGGTATATTCTGATTTCAGTTTGTTACATTTACAATTACAGTTTTATAACTCAAAATTCGTCTGCCCTGACTAACTCATTTGATCTAAACTTGTGATATAATTTTTATAAAATTTATGAATCTTATAAAATATGATTTCTTGCCGTCTCGTTGATAATCAAATTAATCTAACTGAACTCCAATTCATATATGGTTATGGTTCTTAAACTTTATTATTAGTGTGATTAAAAAAAGATCATTTCAAATCATTCATCAATGTATTTTGTATATTTTTTTTGGTGGACAATGTGTTTTGTATATAATGTAATTTTTTATTATAATGTATATATAATATAATTTTAACATATCAACTTCTCTTTAGTTAATAATCTACGTTCATCTGTTCTACCTTTCCATTTGCAAACATTATATTACGAAAGATTACTAACAACATTATTATTAGCCTTATAGTTTAAAATTACTAAGCACATCAAGGATAATCATACCATCTTTGAAAACCTAAATTATATAAGTATTCTATTTTTAGAATTTTGCTTGAATATTTAGTTATGTGACACTCATATCTGACTCATTGTTTAATTAAATCTTTAGTAAGAAAATAACAAGTGTGTTAACACAAGAAATTAAGCAATAAAAATAAAATAGAAAAAATACAACATAAATAAAATCAATTATAATCAAAGATAACACTAACAAAGGTTAATAATCAGTCTTCTATTTCAAATCCACACATAATCGTCCTGGTCGATGATTGTTAGGAACAGAGTTGATATGTAACTGCTAAGCCTAAACTCATATATATATTATTAGTCCAATACTATTGATTATTTTCGAAGGTATGTCTACATAAATATATGGTGATATATATAGACCTGGTTTAATGTGATTCTTATACTTCCATTTTTCTTCTTGTATAACTGATCTCTTATATATGTAACATGTAATCTGTGATGGATACACAAATTAATAGATGCATATGTATGTATATATATGTCATTAATTCAGATATATATATATATCTTCAGATCATTTGGAGTGTTTCCGCTTGGTCTGGGGAGATCTTGCTGTCCGCGGTATGTTGTTTAGATTTGTCAGTACACATCGATTTTGCTGGTGGTTGGAATTCAGCTAAATCTGATAGTTCTGCAACGGCTTTTACAATGTCTTCCACACGGGCTACAATTTCAATAAGCAAAGAAACTACAGCCGCCACTTGAACAATTTCCATGAGTAGTAGTACTGGGGCTTCCATTTTTGCTGCACCCACTTCACCACCAGGGGATATTATTGCTTCTTCTTCTGTTTGTGCACCTAATTTTGCATCATTATTATTGTGTGATGATGGGATAACCAAGTTTGGATAAGAAGATTTCAATAAATTCCGGAGCTCTTGAGCTGCATTATTCATCTCCACAACCAGATTATCAAGTTTATATGATTTTTTCATACTCCTGATTGTAATTGCTAGCTCTCTTATGACACTTGCAGCGTTGGTGCCCACCTTCACGGAGATGCTGCTCAAATTCTTCTTGATCTCATCCTTGGTCTGCACAAATTATTGATGTCTTACTATTAGTACTAATTTAACTACATGTAGAAGCCCAACTTCTAGTTTATTGAGAAGTTATACGAATAAGTTAGTGTTTTTTTTTTTGCATTCTTATTTATTTTATATATTGAAAAGAGGAAAAATTATTAGAAAGTCACTAATAAATAAACAAGTATTTATGAGAAGTTATTAACTAAAATACGCATATCATATGTGTTTCTAAGAAAATTTATCCAAACTTAATAATTGATTAGGAATTCAGATATATTACCTTGTTTTCTGAATGGATGCATCCAAGAAGAGCATCAATGCAGGAAGCACAACTGCGCATTGTGCCCCCAATTTTAAGATATTGCTTCCATGGGTGACGGAAATTGAAGCGGCCATGGCCAGGCTCCCATCTAGCTAAATTAGCCTGCAATTAACAATATTATTTTAGTCACGTACTCTATAAATATATGGTACGTAATTTAAAGTCTGTAAATATTGATTTTATTTTTATTCGTCGGTAAGCTTTGAACTTCATGAGTTTTATGGTAATTAATAAGAATCTCTCGGTAGGTAGTGTGTGTATATACCATAGATTCTTCTGTTGCTTTGGAATTTAGCACACACTTGTAGCCTAGCAGTTTTTTATTACATTCCTCGTCACTTGCTGTTGGGTCTTCTCTATAACTGAAGTACTGAGCCACACAACCTGAAACACGTGCGTATAATTTGATATATACTGTTTCAGCTAGCTATAGTTGGTGATTTATATGCAAGTAAATCAATATTAATTAAAGAGTCACTGCACCTTGCAAAGAATTGGCCAGTTTGTCGAGGTTCCCGGTGACTAGAACATAGAGTTCACGACCAGCCCAGACGGGGCGAATGGTCATGCTGACGATTATACACAATGAAGTGCCAATTATAATGGTGGATATCCTGTTTTGTGCCATGGCGAACAACTCATCAACCCGATAACCCGACACCGATACCAAGCTGAAAGTGAGGATGAATATCATAGCACCATAATCAAAACGAGCCTTTATGGTTGGGATGAATCTAGAGAATGTTGCCGCAGAAGCTGCACAAAGACAGATCATATCAAATTAAACTTATCAGTAACTCACCCTTTACATATTGTGTGTATATATTTATGTTATGTGTACTATACATAATTTCTTTCAATTTGTTTAAATATATACATACCTACCTACCTAGTAGAAAGAGTGAGACTCCAACAATTACGGGTTCCAATTGCTCCCCTGCTCTACTAGCTACCCAGTGCACGCCAAAGGCTAGAAACCCGGCAAGGGAAGTTCCACTTATTCTGTTTATGGTTTTACTTATCGTAGCACCTGCAATTTCATATATCATGTCATCACTTCATGCATTAATTGAGGGTTCAATATTTCAGTTGTCCATGATCATATAATTAATCATATACCAGTTATTATAATTTGAAGATCCTAGCTACCTAGCACAAGCTACACACCTGCTGTGTACTCAAACACTACAATAACTGTCATGACTGCCCACATGGCATTTCCTCCAACTCCATCGTACAAAGGCTTCAAGTAGTAGAAGAGAGAAACAGCAGAAAGTGCTATCCCTACTTTCAAGCAATGGATGAATTTTCTTGGGTCATTCACCCCTACTTCCCATGCTTTCTTCACAAACTTGCACAACTTTGAAACCAGCCCTGTCGTAATTAATGCCCACATATTGCAGGCAAATCCTGCTGATCTCTGATCCAATGACCCATCTCCTACCTTGATTCTCCATTCTACTTCTTTTACCACTTCCTTGTCATCAGCCATCCTTTAGATACTTATAAAGCTGTATTTGTTTGTGTGGATTTGTTATATGAAATCAGCAAGATGACATATATGTAACGGAAAGCTTTACCCAAACTAGAGGAGTATATCCTTGTATTTATATAAAGAGAGAGATGAGTCGCATGTCTTAACATGAGGATATTAAATATTAATGAGGATTCAGGACAGAACATTCTATATATTTTAAATTCCAATGTATCGGAGATAATATAATGTGCCAAAGTGCTAGTTCTATTCTTAGATTAAGCTGATGTAAGAGCACAAACTCAAGTGCTATCTTTTTGAGTAGGTAAAGGTTCACAATTTTAATTGTTGGACATAGATTATACTCTTCTTGTGTTATGGGTGTATATATAAATACATGCACGCATAAGAAAAGCATAAGCACAATGTAAGGTATTATTATGCAAAGGAAAAATAGCTAGCACATAAGTATTATAGTATTGAATTATGTTTGCATTATACAGTTAATAAGACTAATACATCAATCAGAGAATTAATTTCAAGCTACTACACATAACTTGAGAGGAAAACTATGACCACTATCTAATCTTGATTAAGTCCTACTGAACTACTACATCACAACATACATTTTTGAAAAATACACCATCTGCATGCAACAGCCACAGCGACAAACAGAACCACATGCCAAAGAATATAATAAGACCAGCTTGTTCATGTGTTTTTCCTTGTGAATAATCCTCTGTGCCGTAATCTCTAACATTTAATGGCAAAACTGAATACAATTCCATCCAAGCATGCACCATTGACCAGACCCGATGAGCGAAATTGCATATAAGTAAATGCAGTGTATCTTCTACGTGTATTGAGCAAACCATATGGAGATCTTGTCAATGGATAAAACATTTATCTAAGCTCTCTTGTACATATATATCTTGTAGGAATATACAATCCAACACACACTTATATGAAAAGGCTAGAACTTTAGACAATACAAGGCTTTTCCATCCATTTCTTGAAGATAACGAGATCTCTATCTAACAAACACATATGTTGAATAGGAAATTGACTTTCCAACCAACCAAACATAACTGACCTCGATCATTATTTTCCAAAACTACCTAGATGCCACTTCCACCTGCTCTGTTATCAAGTTAACAGAGTTCATTAATAGATTTTGCAACTCAAAAAATGGACCTTGTTCCCAAAGAAAACAGTTATGCCTCCATTAATTTTAGCCTCCACACCAACCACCTTAAACCAAGTACCAATCGACCTCAGTAATCAACTTATTTTTATCATTTAAATATTGAACAGTCTAGGAAAGGAAAAAAAAAAACTCCTTCATGCTTCTATAACCCAACCACACATTTTCTCAAAAAGAGAACAATTTTACCACACCCAATTCTTTTCTCCCACCCCACAAGAAACCAATTCTCGGAAGTTTTATAGACACCTAATTTACCACCATATGGACAAGTGACAAGGGATCGAATTGCAAATTAGTAGAAAAAACATCCCATATCTAGCCTTCAACACATTGCACAATAAAGTATTGTTCCTTGCTGTCAAAAAAAAGTATTGTCCTTATTAAGTAACCTCTATCTCCGTTTAGCAAGAAGACTTAAATTGAACCCTCCATCTCGAGATGGCTAATTCTATTTTGTCTGGTTCCATGCATTGGTACCCATTTAATTAATTTTACTGGCATATATATTTTCTGGATGAATTAAAAACGTACATATTATATATATAGATGAGAATGTGTGCAAGGCATGAGGCACTTGTACATATTTTATATACTAGTTTATAGACCCGACTTATATAAAGTACAGACATTTTTTAAACAAAAATAGTAAAAAAAAAAATACTTCTTAAACAAAACAAAGTTACTTGAAAATAAAAAGAAATATGGAGGTGACATCTGTCATAACCCGAAAGGTGAGACGTGTCACAATATAAGAGACTGTAGATTAATTTTCTTATATAGAAATAGATGTGCTAATTCATTACGTATTTCCTTTTAGTATGACCTAAAACCAGATTTGGGTTAGTAAAAGAAAAATAATTATAAGGCTGCAACTTATACATTAATGTCATAGCAGCATGGAGACTTGGAGCACCATTGCTTGCCTGTTGTACCGCACACAGAACCGTCACCTGATTCTTAGTGGCTCTCGTTTTGATCAGATGCTCCCTTCTGCCTCTGCTGTCTACTATATGGAAAATAAAAATTAGGAACTAGAAAAGAGAATCGCATACATTATTAACGGAATGAATTAGGTCATGAATAGGACCTTTTATTTTAAAAGCTTTAATTCAAACATTTTGAGACTCCATATTCGTCTCTTCTGATAGAATTTAGAATACCCTTATCATCTAGCTCTCCGTATTCGCCGCACTATTTTTGAAAAGCCAATCCAGCTAGCAGAAAGTTGCTTTATGGTACTTACACGGGTCACCGTTTTCTTCCTGTCCTAACTTAGTCTTAACGTTTTAAATTCTGTTGCAGCAACATTACTAACTTTTCCTACTTTGGTGAACCATTCTTGCAATGCATGCGTCCGGATTTATGTGTGTGGATGAATCATCATGTCATATAGTTTTTAATTTAGACTTTGATAAAGGGATTGGAAGACTAGAGCTATCAATGACCATATCGGTTATTAATATAATCATCAGTGAAGAAACCAAGTTATATAAGTTTTTTTATTTGAATTTAATTACTATGGACTTACCAAGATAAAAAGTTTTACACATATATCTAATCATATATCAACATGTAGATATTTGTATAGATATTTTAGAAAGTAATATTACGATGTGACACTATGGTGAAATATAATTAGATGTTTGTGTAAAAAAATATTTTAATAAAATAAAATCCTTATTTTATTGAAAAAATAAGAGACATCTAAAAATAAGATATTCCCTCCTCAACCTTAACTCTGCTACGCCCCTGCTTATTTTTCTCTTATAGCATTTAGGTATAACATATTGTAGAGCACTTATTTTGCTGCTTCTCCGGATTCAATTGCACCTTTTTTTGAAAAGCCAAACCAACTATCAAAAGCTACTTTATAGTACTTTCTTGGGTCACCATTTTCTAATTCCAATCCCAACTTTGGTGTTAATCAAGTTTATTTAAAATTTTCCTTGCAACAACACAAAGATTCTGCCTGTTTTAGTTTACTATTTTATACAATGCATGCGTCCCGATTTGTTTGGATGATTCGTCATCATTGAATATTCTTTAGTTTTTTTTTTATAAAAGAATTGAAATACTACAAGAAGGACCATGTCTCTAATATAAAGTTATGTTCACCATTTATTACAGCTTCTGCATCGAAGGATTGTAAACCAACCTAGATACTCTACCTAATAATTGTTACTATAATAGGAAATCATTTTGGGTGCATGCTGATGAATTTGATTATATTTGGCACTTGAGAACACTCCAACTATTTTATTTGTCACCTTCAATTCTTCATGGACACATAGGAATCTAACAATAAATACTTGAAGATGTAAAAGCATCTTCAAATAAGATATGCTCACTATTGATCACAAACTCTTGGCGCATAGAAACACGAAGTGACAGAATAAACCTTGAATTTCCCAAGTTAAATCGAAAAGAAACTGCCATTGTGTCATATAGTTAACAAAATAAGAAGGAACCAGTCATGTAGCAGTTTCAACTACAATCTTCTATTCTTTTCAAGTATCTCAATTCTAAAATGAAACAAAGATCACCTACAGTTTTTGCTAAGTGTATCCTAATCTACCATCTATGTACACACGGATCCTGTTTCTAGCACCTGCAGAAATGGGATGGAAATCCTCTTCTTTTCCAGATATTGTACTCCACAACATTATGTGCTCAAGGTAGTTCTGAAATCACTCAAGTGCCTCTGTCATGGCTATGATTATTGATTAGTGGCATCAATAACATTGCAATGCTTGTTAGCAGAATCAATTCCGGGGGTGTTTTTCTGCTGTAGAAGATTGATGAGGGACCAAAACACGTCTATCCTTGTCACATGTCTGTTTGCCTGTTGCACAATGTAAACCAGATTTTTTGGTAAAAAGTAAAAAAAAAATGTGAGAATGAGAAAATTGCAATCACATATGCCACAATTTAAATGTTGTATTTTAATATTGCAATCAAAATATTCGATTTACCTCAACAATAAAGCGTCCCCATAGTTTGTTCTTCCTTATTTCCATCTTTGCTTTCAACACATTCAGCCCAAAACCCCGGATCATGTCAACTATCTCAAGGAAGAAACCCTGCTCCTCACAAAGCATCTACAACAGAACAATCCTAATGAATTCACATGGCAAAGGTTGTCAAAACTCAAAACAAACACTTTCATGCCTAAGCTTACCTCTATAAGCATTTGGCCAGGTGGGCTCATGTCCTCAACTATAATTGGGCACACCATAGTTTTGTTTGCTACTTCAAATGCCCACGTAACACCACGGTTTTTGCTATCTCCCTCACTAGTGTCTTTTAGGACCACTCCATCTGCCTGTTCAACGAGCTAAACGCCCAAACAAGTCCAATCAATTTCTAATTAATGACCAATGAAGATTAAGAATGATAATTTAAAAAGAGTGTACAAAAAATAGTTTGATTAGTTAGTTACCTTTGGCTCATTTGGTTCCTGTAGCTTGTCTGCATACTTGATGACACTACGAAGGAAAATCATGTATCTGATTGTGCGGTCTAACAAAGAATCAATGCTACACTGTCAAATCAGGAAAAACAATTTGTCAACATGTGTTGTTATCAAGACAATCTGCAGCAAAAGGAAATTCTAGCCCAGATTATGAATGAATGCATGTCACATATCACAATGGTTGAATTGGAAAAAATTTATGAAATTGGAAAATTTGCATCATTACATAGACTCATAGAGGACATATTAGCTTGTTGCCTTGTTCCTATAATGACCATCCCTTTATAAAGACATATATTAGAAGCTTTATTCTTAGCATAGATCATTTCATTTACCTTTCCACCATTGGGGATGATTCCTCTCAACTCTTTAATACAGTCTTGGATCTGCTGGCGATCTTTTGGTCGCGGTCGAGTACTCTCCCCGGGCCTAGCCCTCTTCCTGGTGGGCTTTGTGGGCTCTCCTGCCTTTTGAGGGTGTACTGGAGCAGCCCTCTCAATATTGATGCTATGCCTGTCATCAATCAACATGCCTATTTGTGATTTTGGGAATGTATCTTTCTTCATCAGAAGACTGCTTGACTTGTCCAAGTCAGAAACAGGTTGCATCAAGTCAGCAAGGTTTGCAAAATTTACTGGGATTCTATTCATTGGTGAAGATTCTACCATCTGCCTCTTATTGGATGACAACTCATAGTCAAACTTAGAACTATTAAAAGGATTTAAATTTGCTTCACCCTTCAAAAGTTCTTCAATTCCTAACTCTGAGAACAACCTCTTCCGGGTGCCACTCGGTGTACTACCAGTATTCAACTCTTTTGATATGCATTCTGAAAAGCATGTAATAGTATCAGTATCATCAGCAGCAGCACACCCCACTGGTGTAAGTATATTCCCCAGCCATTCACCAGCTTGATCACAGCCCAAGTCAAATCCCATGCCATCCAAGAGATCTTTTTCAGAACTACGCATCACTACAGATGTTTCTTTCCCATCTAGGAAAGAGCTACTTCCAACTAGATCAGAGATAGTGGGATTAAATTCTGTTGATTCAGAAAGGGTATTATTATCCAATTGAGTTATTGTTCTGCAGATACTGTCCTCTTGAGAAGGAACAAACCATTGGCAAAGATCATCCATGGAGCTGAACTTCAAAAACTCTTCTGACAAGTCAACTGGCTGCTCTAAGCTCTTAGAGAGTCCATGTGGCATATTTGAACTTGATGGGAAATTAACATCTGTCACAACACTAGATATAGAAGAATGTTGGTTATCCAGTGAATTTTGTAATTTGTCTTGAAATGAGGTCAATGCTGAATCCTGAACTGGAAGTTTGATGCTAGCAAATGCATTTTCTTCTGCATGGCACACATCTGCAACTTCTTGTACGCTTATTTCAGATAACAGTTGTTGCCCCAACAAGTCAAAAGAAGATACTTCACCACTCCATTCACCAAAACAGGGGATTTTGGCAATTAAGCTGTTCACTGAAGAATCTACTTCCAATGAAGTCATCCCTTGGTAAGAGAAGGGATCGTTGGGACTTGCAGAAGAATAAACTTTTCTCAGATCTTTAGAGTTTTCATCATGAGGGTATATGAGATTCCAATCGTATGAAATTTCAGAGGAAATGGAAGCCAACAACCCATTCAGATCATAATTTTCAAAATCCAGTGATAAAACTGCTTTTTCTGACAGGTCAGTGCCATTCATATCATCTATCTCCATGAGCAAGCTTTGTGTTTGCTCCAAAAAATCCACTCTCTCCAGAATCTACAGCAATGAAAATAATATGATCCATTAGCACATTACAATACAGAAAAGTATTTAACCAATTGAATAGCCAGAGGGAAGCATGCATGTCAACTAATATATCCTAAATAAAGAAATAGCTAATGTCAAGTAGAAGCTCTCATATATTTATGAAAATGCTGTTCCATAAAAATATGACACTAGAAAGGTTCAAAATGTTAAGAGTAAACAAATTGTACAAGGGCATATTTAAGATTCTCTGAAACAACAATTAGTTCAAAAACCAGGAAGCCATGTGCATCATGATAAAACTTGTTGTCTGCACAAATCCATTTGCATGATGTCATAAATTCATGTTATTTCACGATACTGACCTTTTTTTTGGATCCAAACTGTACCACTCCCCATTCTTTGACAGGTAGGACCACAATTGTCTACAAAAATCAGAACTTTTCATCAATATAAATTGCTCACAGCTTTTAAGAAGAATGATAATCAGATAATCGTAATTTAACTTCATATGGTATTGGGACATTTGATCTTGGTGACTTTAGGCAAAATAATTTTATTGAGCATTGGAACAAATGTTGGAAGGGAGGGTATATGGAAAAATATGAAGCTTAGAGATTCAATTAACAAATACAATGTCCTTCTAGATGCTTTATAGTACCTTTATCCCAGAGGAGAATTGTTGAAACAATCCAGAATCATCCTGCATAAAGAAAGGAAAGGAAATTCTCAAGCAATAAGTGAACTAAAAAACAAGAGAAGTTGGAATTTGAAATTAGTAGTAGTTACAACTCAACAGTTGAAAACAGTATTACCTCACAAATATTCAACCCAGACAAATTCCATTCATGGGTATGACTATCTGAGTGCACCCAACTGTGCTTGCCCGTGAAAGCAGCTTCACCAACAATTCTACACAGAACAACATCACACAACTGTATTATGTTATGAGGCTGGTGACTTAAGATTCATTTGGCAAAAATCTAACTTTATCTGACTGGTTTTTGGTGAAAATTATGAGGTTTTAAGAACCGTGAAACTAAACAATAATTTAAGTCTGAGTGAGGAGCATACCCTTCGCCAAGCAAGTGCACGTGTGGAAGCATGTTGGCAATCTCTTCTCCCAATTGATCTTCATAGTATGCTTCTTCCACAGTCAACAACCTACAGGAATTTCAAACATGCAAGCAAATCTATGGTGAGAAAGATCGAATGACAGTGAAATGTGAGAGCATTCCTTACTTCCCAAATGCATGGAATTGAACGAGTATGAATGATTTGGGGTATTTTATCTATGGAAGAAGAAACGTTTCTACTTCCTAGTTACCATGTGCGATTAATAAACATGAACTATAATAGAGGGGAATGGAAAAAGAAGCTTACAATGGATTCCGGGGATGAAAGCGCCAGAAAATGGCGTAAGACCAGCCATCCCCACAAGCACAAAGAGTAGTCTTGAGCTTATTCCTCAGAGTATGAGACATTGCCATTGCCATTGCCATTGCCATTTGCCACTAACTAACCAAATGGTTATCTATCTAATATCAATACATGAAGAAGACAGACACAGACAGTGTTGTTGTTCAGCTAAGTCTATAAGTATATATCAGAACAGAAATTGGTGAACTGAAGCCACTAGCTATACGTGAATATTTACTTACTAACAAGCACAGGAATGTCAAGTGTCAAAACAGAACAGACCACAAGTGCTGTCTAACAGTAAGGAAGAAATAAAAAGGAAAGACAAACTCTGGACAGAAAATGTAGTCAGGTTTGTCCTCTTCTCACTCCCAATCAAATCTAATCCAAATGCACAATACATTCATTCATTCATTTATTTATTTAGGGACAGATTACTCTCTCCCCTTCCCTAGCTTCCAATTTCCAATACAGCTTACGGCATCAACTTCCCCACCACCGGTCCCACTCACCACCTACAAATTATTAGCCAACTTCACTTTTGTTCTTTATTATGTCATCTGCTTATTATTCTTCATAATTCCAAATATTCGCATTCATTGGCAAAATAAAAAAGCTGATTTTTTTTTTTCCTTCTTCTTCATAGGAGTACTACACCAATATATATAAATCGGGTCATTAAAGTTAGATGAATTCAAGAGTTAAGAGAATCATCGGCGTAGCCAAATGAGGCTTGCAAATATAAGGCTCTTGCTGACTCTCTGTATCATACTATACTATCATGATATACATCGATGTCCATATCCGTAATTTTCTTGCTGAATATTTTATCAAATACTGTTAACTATTAATAACTGGAGGATAAAACTGGAAAAGTATTTTATATCCGGAAATTAAATGCAGAAAAGCCGTGGTCATCATTTTATTTTTATCAACCAACCAGATATACGCATGCATGGTAGAATTGAAAGTTTAGTTAAGAAGAAATATTTTCCAATTTATGCCGATGATCATATCATAATTCTTCATAATTAATAAGAATGGAAGGAGCATGGTGTTTGAGCATCTTTTATTCGTATCATGAAAAGTTGTCCATCCCATTCTAGACCATAATAATCCAATATATTACTAGTAGTGTGTATGTGTTATTGTGCAAGTATTATTACCTAGCGCCGCGCGTTCTAGCAATCTAGCTAGTTACAATGGCTGAATTACCGATGCCTTTATATTACTATTTTTGGTCCCTATTATAAGAGACAAATAACTACTCATTTCGTTCTTTTTTATCTGTCGTTTTAGCATTTTAGGTTATTTCACCATAATCAAGGAATCAATTAATTGGTAAAAATTTTTCTATCATACTCTTATTTAATTAGTCTTTGGGAGTAGATGAATCAATTAATGTGTCTCATCATTCTAATCATTTTCAACCCCTTATTCAATTATTCAATTAGTCTTAGATACATTCATATTCACATGTGTGTATTAGTAATAAATTTATGTTGTTGGAAAGTAAAATAAATTTTGGGAGTAGATGTATCATATTTAATTCGTCTTTGAACTTCTCAATTACTACATTAATCAATTTATGAAAAATGTGTAAACAATTAATAGGGTTAAGGGTATAATTGTCAAAATATAACCTTAAACTATCAAAACGACAAATAAAAAAACACAAAATTTTTCTTAAAAACAGACAGATAAAAAAGAACGGAGGGAGTAATTCATCAAGATATGTAGTTGAGTTAGTTAATATCAATTAATTTAAATATTATTCCAAAAATGTCCTTGCTTTTAAATGGTTAATAGTAGCACCCACTTGCATAGGAAATTAGTCTCATAATAAAATAAAGATATAAAAGGAATTCTACAAATTAAAGTATTTAATAATAGGTCTATATTTTTTATAATTTGGACCAGAAAAATAGCTTTATTTTCTCTTATAATAAAGACCGGAGGTAATATACTGTATTATATATAAGTATATAACTAAGGTTTTAAACTATGGTTGATAACCGATGCCTCAAAAAAATAACTATGGTCGATAACCGTAATTTAAATACAGTCACAACTCAGATTTTTTTTTTCTTCAAGTTTCTATAATTGCATCGTAATTATGGTGTAATTACAATGGTAACCATAATCACAATATAAAACTTTTGTACTCCTATATCCTAGTAACCCCTGCAGTGTAGCAGTAGTATAAGCACGAATACTGATGTATGTATATTTTGTGTGTACTACAATATGATTACAGTAATTTTTTCTTATTGTATTGAGAGTTTGTTGCGAAGTTCGATTAATCTCATAAATTAAATGGTGGTGATATTTGGACATTTAATAATTTTTTACACTTATTTAATATTTTTTATCTCTTTTAATATCTCTTTTCTTATCATATTATATCACCTATTATATCTATTACTTATCTCTTATCTCTTTTTTTATCTCTCTAAGTGTATACACCCCTTGAGTGTCTATGCAACATTTTTCTAAATTAAAAACTGGTGCCACTACTGTACATTGGTCCCGTCTTCCTGGTTCCAAGGCGAATGGGGGGCGTCTTCTGATTCCTCTTCATCGTCCCTCCTCGTTCCTGACAAAAATAAAATACTAATTGTTTAATTTGATTTATAACTATAGTAATTTGCTTGGGGGTGGTGATATTGTTTAAACTCTAAAGCACAGTATGAAATTTTCTTTCAGCTTGCATGTCGAATAAACTAGGCTTAAACATCTTTTTGATCTTTTATTTTTTATTGAGTTTCATTTTTAGTTTCTAAAAAAGAAAATGTATTTTTTTAGTTTTTTATTTTTTAAAACTTGTCATTTTTAGTCCTTGAGAGACCATATTTTAAATTTAAAAAATATTTTTTAAACTTATACTTTGATCCCTTTTAAGCCTAATTTTTACCTTAACCCGTTTTTCCGTTCTCCTCCCCTTTCACTGATGTACCGTGACCCCCCATCCCCACCAGGAGTAGTTCTAACGTCCTCCCTCAAAGCCGCCATGAGATGCGGTCTCTCTCTCATTCTCCTCCCTGTGCGATCGCGGGGGGCAGCCTCCCTTCCTGCCACTGTGCGCAACCTCCCTTGGCCGTGCGGGGATAGGTGGTCGCGCTGCATCAGTGGAGGGGGAGGAGAACGAAAAAATGGGTTAAGGTGAGTATCAGGCTTTAGGAGAGATCAAAGTATAAATTTAGAAAATACTTTTCAAATTTAAAATATGACCCTAGGAACTAAAAGTGGCAAATTTTCAAAAATAAATGACTAAAAAGACACATTTTATTTTTGAAAGACTAAAAATAAAACTTAGTGAAAAATGATGGACTAAAGTCATATTTAAGCCAATAAACTATTATACTTTTGTTTATAAAAGAATGTGTTCACGTTTTTTTTTTGGAGAAAATTTAAATTTTTTTAAATTACTGAATTGTATAAAATTATACATATTAAGTTCCCTCTTATACCAACTGAGGTTGGCGTGAGTGGTTAAGGTCTCTCGCTCCTTAACCAAGGTCTCGGGTTCGAGCATTGGGTATAGAAAAAATCTCAGCTGGGAGGGATGCCACTCATTAGAGGTGCTAAACAAACTCCCGTGGGAGATTAGTCCCCGTCGTATAGGCGGTAGGATACTCCTCGAAGTAGAAGCAAAAAAAGTTCCCTCTTATGCGCTTGTATATAATTTAAAAAAAAAACACTTATAGATATAGTGAGTGATGAATAAATAAATCAAGCCTGAAGTGTAAAATGAGCTTGATTTGGATTTTGAATTTAGTAAAATCCCTTGTATTAAAAAAATCTTTTAGTGTAACTAATTTTATTACATGATTTGAAAAAATTTCTAAATTCGTTATTTTTACAATAGTGAGATTAACATGATATCATTACTAGCATTATGTTGCTTTAAGCAAAATCTTGGGTTTGAACCTAGTTTGTGGATGGAAAAAACGTAATTGAGAGAAAAGATCCCAATAAATGTGATCAATCAGATTTTTCAGCAGAGATTAGTTATCCACAAAATCAGTGAATATTTGATACCTATGTACGTTATGGTATTAAAAAAAACACGATCTCATATAATCTTAAGTGTATAAACTTATAATATGTATAACAAACTAATTAGGCCATCTCCAACGACAGTTCTTAACTGCCTTTTCCTTATTAAGCATGGTTCCTATTTAAGCACCAGCGCTAGAGTTCTGACGCACAGGGTTCTTAATAAGAACTAGTGCTTGTGTAAGCACCGGTGCTTACACTGTTGTGTGGGCCCGATTGTATTTTATAAATAAAAATGAGTAATGTGTAGTTATTGGTGGGGTCTATTTAAGAATTTTTTTGAAAGTACTAAGTTTGTAGAGATTAAGTGCTTATTAGGTACTTGTGTTAAAAAATAAAAAAAATAATGTGACTATACAGAGTCCATTTAAGAACCCAAAATGAGTTTTCCATTATCGGAGATGCCCTTAGTTTTTTGTACGACTACGACGACATATCAAAGTATAGTCAATAGTTTGATTGCCATATATACCATGTAATAAATATTTTAATTGCGAAAGATGATTTTGTAGTTTTTTCCAAAATATCTTAAAATTAATACATATACATATATACTACATTTATAAACGAATACAATCATTTCATCACACAAAAAATCGATTTGTTAAGATTTTTCAAAAATTAATATGAATAATCGAGTGATGTAAGTGTCTAAATTTCACGTTAATTTCTGTTTATTTACTTTCATGATTCATTGGTGTCGATAAATTAAATAATTTTGACATGATCTAATAAAATGAGGATAACTTTTAGTTGCCGTAGCTTGCCACTGATGCAACAGCTATGATGAAGCGCGGGACAAAATTATGAGCCTTTGCTCACTGAAAAAAACAAGACTTTCTTTTGTGGGTTTTTCTCTGTCTTCCTCGTCTTTTCTGACACACAAACACCCAACGAAAGCCTTAAGAAAATAAAATAAAATGGAGCCACTAAAATCTAACTGACCAGTGATACTCTAGTATCTATACACTCACACCACATCCTATTTTAATAAGTAAAATGAGGAAATGAAATGTGTGATGGGTGTATTATAGGTGTGTGTAACATTAATCAATCTAATTAAGGAGAGCAAAGGGAAAGCTGCACTGCCGAGTTCAACGACCCAATGATTTTCAATCAATGACGATCAGCAAATGAACAAAAAGCAACATAATAGTTCTAAAAGGACTTTTTTTTATTTCCACGAATTCATGCTTGACACATAAATTGGATTAATGCATATTTGTGTTGGCATTTGGCAAAGGAAAGGTTGATGACCACAGAATATGAGTTACGAGGTGTCAAAATGGGCTAACCGGGCCGAGTTGGCCTATTGAAAGATAGCCTGGCTCGCTCGCTAAACGAATATAGGCCCAAAAACATATTCTGTCCCTTTTTAAGGGCGGGTTTGGCCCGTCAAAAAAATAAAAAAAAATTATTTTTTTAAAAAAAGGTCTAAACGGGCTAGCCCCACCCCGTTTCGAGCCAATCTGTTTTAACACGTTTCTTTGCCGGCCTAAACGGGTTGCGGCCTAAAAATATTGATCCGGCCAATTTAAATAGCTTATTTAAGAACTTCTAACATAAGCATTTATCATATAAGTACTTATGCATAAGTTATTTTTATAATCAAAGAGAGAATATGGTGAAACTGATTTCATATAAGTTATTTTCATAAGTTATCCTGGAAAGCTTATAGAAATAATATAAGCTCAAAACAGCTTATAAACCAGTCATAAGCTATTTTCATAAGTTCTGTCAAACACGCTGATAAGTACTTATATCAGTAGATAAGTTTAAATAAACTCTGCATAAGTCAATCTAAACAGGGTCAAGGTTCTACACACGATGAATTGAAGTAACTATGGAGGTTTGGTCGATCCTTTTAATTGGTTGGTAATATGTCAAATTCAAATGTGGCTTAGCTATATGGTCTTTAGCTTTTTATCACTTTGTGGAAAAGCATATATGCTTTGCTATGAGAAAAGGGGAATGGATCATTTTTTAGGGGAATAAGACAGAAACTATTATGGTGAGTTATTACTAATTATAGTGTCATGTGATATTTTCACCAAATTAGGGGCACATGTGATTGTGTTTCTCTTTGGTCTAAGTTGGATTAATTTTTACACGTAAGATACTATTTGAGTTTTTAGTTAGCACTATCTAGTCACGTAAGAAAAAAAATTAATAAATTGACGAAGAAATTCAATTGATAAAGAAAGAAAAGATGATAATCTAATTTGTACAATTAAAAGTAGAGACTAAAATTGCACAATAATAAAAGATGAAGAAACTAAAAGTACAATTAAATTTTATTTTAAAAAATACATATATAACGATGCTGGAAAATACATCCTTATTAGTTATAGATTTTTGGAGCATTATAAATGTTTTTGTTCTATAATACTCCAAAACGTATAACTAATAAATATTTTGAAACAAAGAAAAGGTAAGGAGAATTATTTAATAGGAATAATAAAGGTAAAATAAAATAACTAAAAAATGTAAGATAAAAAAAATAACTAATAAATTATTCATTAGTTTTTCATAAACTTTTTTTTTTATTTCTTTTATATTATTTGATTTCTAGTTTTTCATAAACTTCTTTTTTTATTTTTTTTATATTATTTGATTTCTAGTTTTTCATAAACTTTTAATTATAAATTATCTAAAAGACAAAATAAACTAATCAAAATCCTATTGGAACAAAGATAAGGTAAAGGGAATCTCACCCTTTTACTAAGCCATGGGAGAGGAGCCAAAGCTGACAGTCACAGGCCCACCCCACACAGCTGCTTCACGACATAAACACAGGCTTTAGTGATTTATAAGTTCATAATGTTGTCTGCCAAAGCGAGACACAAATGCTCGCCTCGCCCACTTCTCCCATGCTGCGCGCTGTTCGTTTTTGTTTCACCCAAAGAAGTAACTTTTCACTTTTTTGTTAAATATTTCAGTTTAATAATTCTACATTAATATTATAAATAGATTTTAAGTTTAAATATATTTTTAGTCTCTTAAGTTTAAAAAATTATTATTTTTAGTTTTTTAAATTTAAAACGTGTGTTTTTGGTGTTTTATTTTTAAAAATATATCATTTTTAGTCTCTGAAGTCATATTTTAAATTAATTAAAAAATATTTTTTAAATTTAAGAGGTGTCAAAATACAAATTTAGAAAATCTTTAGAAGTTAGAGGAAAGGGATAAGGTGAAAATTAAGATTTGAGAGGGGTCAAAATATAAATTTAAAAAATATTTTTTAAATTAAAAAATGACCCCAATGACTAAAAATGATACATTTTTAAAAATAAGATACAAAAAATACATATTTTAAATTTGAGAGACTAAAAATAACAATTTTCTAAATTTTAAAGACTAAAAATATATTTAAATCTAAATTTTATGTAAATATTGAATTATTTGTCATCATCATGTTACGGTGTAAATATATTTTTAAAAAAAATAATACTATAATGTAGCAAGATGATAAAACATAACACTGCACGATAACGTATGAGAGAGAGTGGGGAGAAAGGGGAGGGGTAGAGAGAGGGAGTAGGGGAAGAGAGAGAGAGGAGGGGGAGAGACATGTGAGACGGCCACATGTGAGCCTATATGTCACTTGGCAGTGCTACATCAGCACTGTTAATAGAGTTAATTCTTAGTGATCAAAGTGACGGACGAAAACCACTTTTAGACATTTTTTTTTAATTTATTTACTTTCAAATATCGACTTAACACTTTTAGGAATTAAAATCACTATTTAGTCCGATATATAATTGTCGGGGGAGTTACGGTGGGACTTTTGTAATTGGCAAACAGATGAGAGTTGCTTTCATGAGAAAACCAGAGCAAAAAAATGAAGAGCATATTTCTGTACAATTTTACGAATTAACTCAACATATGGGTGGATAAAACTAAATCAAAGTTTGCACCAAAAAAAACAAAATCAAAGGTAGGTAGTCAAAACACATGAACAATAATCAATCATAAATGCTTCTCCAATGTGTCTCGAATTAAACATCTAATTTTTGTTATGATTGTGCTAGCATTTCATGAACTAATTGAGGACTCACTTTTTTACAAAGTCAACTCAATAGCCTTTTTTGATTTGTCCAGTCACTTTTCCAGCTGTAATTCACCGTATTCTTATTAGTCAATCGTTGATTCTGAATTTCCTTCCTAAAGGAGTACATAATTGAGCATTGATTACCAGCCCCGTTATATATCGGATCCCTTTGGTTGCTCTTAATCGATCGATGAGTATCACTTGTACTCTTCCAAAAAAATTCCATCTGATTGTCGTTGGCAATGGGAGGATAAAACAGTGATATATATTAGGCTGCCACTGTGAGTGGGACTCCAAATAAATCAATACCACCAATGAAACTTGTGCGATTCCAATGTTGTTCTGATTGAGCAACAATTTAATCAACGTGGATCTTTTGCTATTCAAGCCTCTGAGATAGGGGGTGTTGTGTGCTATTTCCACTGATTTCCAACGAAACACTCTGATCTCATTTTCATTGCCAGGTTGGAGACTCAAACGTTACAAATATGTTTAATGAGCCCTTGGTAAATTGGGTCTTGAATCTTGATGACAATCAACATTATGTCAGTCTATTATGATACAGAATTATAATCCCCCATTATCTCTTGACAATTATGGGACAAACAATTTAAAAAAGGGGATATACGACACCAAGGGGAACATGTCACATTATATATGCTGGGATTGATCCTTGAGCTCGAACCACATACCGTGGTTCATATTGTAGACATGAGGAAACTCTAATTTCAAACTCCAATTTCATGCTCAATTTCTATATTTCAAATGCCAAACAAATACTTAGAATAATTACTCCTGGATTTTATTTATTTTTAATCCATGTACATATTTAACAAAATAATATGTTTTCATTTATTTTTAGTGGTCATGTAAGGTATGCCCAATTCTAACTTCCTAGTTTGTGTATGCTTTCAGAAACAAGAAAGCAAATCAAATAAGAATCCTTCTTTTCAGCCATTGGCATCTCTGCAAGGTCGTTTCCTTTACTTACCCCGTCGTCCCTGTTAATTTCAATTAATTACTCATTGGAGACTAATATTTTTAACAACGTACAGGGCCGACCCAAATCCACAGGAGAGTAAAACCTTTCCTCTATGCTGTTCAAAATAATTAAAATAAAAGTATATTAATTATCTGATAATTAATTAGGCAATTTTATGCGTAATTTTCTCTTAAAAATAGGTTTCTTATTCAAATATGACCCTCTCTAGTCTTTCTCCCCATAAAAGCCCAAAAATACAACTTTTAAATTAATATATAATTTTCAATAAATTAATTTTATTAGTTCTGCAAGGTGTCATCTTAAAAATTGTTCCAGGCTCAACCACTCATATATGCTAAGTCGGTTCTGATTCTGAATTGTTACTTTACTTTTTTTTGGGCAAGCAATTGTTACTTGGAATTAAGGAGTATTTGTAAAAGCCGGATCAGGCTAGCCCAGATTGATCAATTCCGGTGGCCTAATTTCTCATTGTTGTCTGGGCCCAAAAAACTGGAACATGGCAAACGAATAGGCAATTTATATTCGCACATACATATTTTGCTATCACACATATATGTCTGTGGAATTATTAGTTTCGCAGATTTTTTTTTTCAACACATATGTCGTGGGACTATTAGTTTCGCGGGTTGTAATTCTCCGCGGAACTATTAGTTCCTCGGGTTTATTTTTTTTCAACACACACATGCCGTGAAACTATTAGTTTTACGGGTTGTAATTATCCGCGAAACTATTAGTTCCACAGACATGTATGTGTTGAAAAAAAAATAAACCCATATAAATAGCAAAGTATGTATGTGCGGATATAAATTCCCAACAAATAACTGCTCATATCTGCGGAACTGGGGTTGACCAAAAAAAAACTGAGGAATGAACTGGCAGCTACTAGAATGAACTGGAAGGAAATTTTTTTATAAATACAAGTTCAAAAAGTACTATAATGTCTCTTTCCTCTTTAAAAACTATACATTTATATATGAACTCTAAATCAGTACGATGTTTTCAAAGTATTTTCAGTCTACATTTATATTTTATCTGGTCTGATTAAGGGTCAAAATAATTAAACTCATTCAACCTTAAACTGGTGGCCTCATACTCATACCCACATCACATTGATGTCTGGCCCAAAAATTGTTATGACTTGTTGGTCTGGGTTATCTGCAAATCATTTTTATAAGTAAACTCAGTGAGCTAGAGAGGTCCCCTGACCCTGGATGGAAACCTAGCTAATTACTAGAAACAACTATTCATCAAAGTCTAAATTTTCATGTTACTTAAAATTAATTACACACATTAAATATCATTTCATAAATTTAAGCTCATATGATCTTAAGTACTTGTGTTCAAACATGTCATATATAACTACTCTATAATATCACACAGAAATTTGTGCTCACTAATTATAAAACTAACCATGAGAACCGTTCTGCCATAACGAAATTAACTACCGTGGGAAATTTGCAAATAGCGACATTGTTGTTGCTGGTCTACACAGAATTGTAAAATACGACATGTTATCGCAGACACGAAAGGCTCTGGTGACGTCGAACAACGTCAGAATATAACACGCATTTCACGTCTATCACTCTAATGACGGCCACCACACAGAATATAGCCCCCCGTCTTTAATTTTACTTTTTTTTTTGAAGAAGAGTGTAGTTAAAAGTTGTCGGTATTGTATCGAAGAATGTTTTAAAAAATATAAAGACTTAATTATATTTTTAGTTGCTCAATTACATATTGTATTTGTGCGATTTTTGTCTCTGTTTTTAATTGTTGAGAGTCAAACGTTGACTAGTAATATGATTAACGTAATGTTTATAAAACTTAGGCTCAGTTTGGATAAGTTTTTCCATAAGTATTTGTAGTATATATTTTTTAACTAATAACTTCTCATAAAAATTGAAATTAACTTTTATTCTTCACATTTTTTAAAAGCTATCTTTTTTAATTTCTCCAAAAGTACCTATTTATCTACTAATGACTATTTAACAACATTCCTTGTTTTGCATATATAAAAAAAATAAAAAATAAAATAAGACTAACTTTTCTATAAGTCAAAAGCTAGAGCTTTTACATCCAAACATGATCATAAACAATCATCTTTACCTTAATTTTGCAGGGATAAAGATGAGTTAAACGTACAAATTCTAACAGGGTTAAAAACACACAATTTCGAAAGAAAAGGGGCTCTTTGGGTTTCTACCCCTTTTCTCTTAGAAAAATTGAAAACAAATGAAAGTAAAAAAAAATGGAAAAAAAACTTTCAAACAAGGAGATCAGCCGTTGATGAATCGTGACAGGAGATGCATGAGCTATATTATTTTATAAAAGCAAAAAATCCTTTTTTTTTATATAGTATAAAAGCAAAAATCCTTTATGCTACTTTAAAATTCCTCAAATATTAATTTAATTATTCGTTACTAAAAAGTGGCTTACAGGTTACACCGTTACAGCGCAGGATCGGAAGGAAAAGACAAAGCAAGTTTATAAGAGAAGGGATATATGTGGGTTTGGAATCAGCTGGATGGAGGGATCAACCAACCTAGTGGGTGTGGGTGGGACTGAGTCCTGAGTGTGTATTATTATTATTATTATTATTATTATTCTTATTTAATTTAGCACACATGCCAAGGGGAATGTTTATTATGGGGCACCTCACGGTAAGGGAATTGAAAAAACTGAAAAAAAGATAATAGTGGGTATGTCATGTGTCAGATCCTTGTCCATCTTTTTTTCTTTCAATCGGGATAGACAAAGGAAGAGCTAGGTGGGACGTAAGCAATGATAAATATAATTGGGTTCGCGATAATGGTGACAATGTGGGAGAGAGAGAAATTAAATGAATGAATCCGCACCACTCAACACTCCTAATTACATATCCCTTTATATGGAAGCCAGTAGGTGGAGCTTTTGACCGAGGCAGCACCTTTTATAGTTTATATAGTTATAATGGCTATAATTAATTAACATCATTTATCTTCAAGAAGACTTCTTTAATGCAATGTCACGTGAAGATATCAGAACTCTCACCTGGCTTTGATTCCTCTCTAGCTTGTATACTAGTAATAATGACTTGCTTCATGGTGAGAGTGAGACCTGCTTTAAGGCAGAGATGAATGTTTCTGCAACTGACACCCCAAAACCTGAATATGTAATTTAAAACAGCACAGCACGAAAAGAAAGAAAGAAAGAAAGAAAGGGGTAGGGAAGATATTTATATATAATAAAACAAGGAAAAGCATATCACATAGGTATTCACACCTAAGTATTTCAATCTGAAATTCCTTACATGATGACATACCAATTTATATAATATAATATGATCTTGTACATTATACATTTATCGAATTGGGTAAACTAGACAATCAAACCAACTGATGATAATTGAGGGATTGCCCTGCTTCTTTGATACATAGGAGTACATGAAATATAAAAATGGGCAACCCTGCCCCCCTTCTAGCTACTCGTCAACCCCAAAAAAAATGGGGTTAAATTTGATGATCTCTTCTGTCTAGCTTTACACATAATCAAATGTAATGTAAACCCTTGCTTGTATTCTGAGTAGTGAAGCCGCCTAAAATAAGCTTCAATTCCAAATCCCCACCTTAGTAATGAATAGAAGAGGAGCTAAATATATAAGAAATTAACAGAAAATCCTATCAGCTGTTAGCCAGTTATATGAAGAAATCCAAACAAGTGGAGTCCCTCCCCAATGATCTGAAGGAACTCATTAAAACCCAGAGGCCAGAGTTCTAAATGAAATGGAGAAAATATTAATATATAGAAAAGGGAGAGAGAAGAAAGTGAATAAATAATTAAATATATATTCATGACATTCCTCAATTAATTACCATGATCCTCCACCTAACATTCCAGTCCAATACCCAGTTGTTGAATTTCCATGTTGCTCCTTATTGTTATTCTGATCCATTGCTGGGTTGGTGCCATTGCTAGGAACCTGTTTTAAATCCTCAAAGGGAAACAAAAGCCTCCCACTTGTAGTCTCTTGATGATTAACACCCTGATGAAGGCTTGCATACCCGCTTCCTCCTCCAATCCCATGATCTAAAGAGAAATTCAGGGCTGGCTTGAAATCATGCAGAGGAAACCCACAAGTACTGTAGACATGAGTACTATTGGGATCAGCTGGAACAGGCATGAAAGAATATTGCAGACCCCCTGTTGAACTTGGAGTCATCCCAGTGAGAAGCTCCAATGCTGAAAGGTGAGAAGTTGAAGCTGTAACAGTGGTAGTAGTTGAAGCTGAAGAAGAACAAGAAGAAGCTGAAGCAGACATGCTGCTGTTGTTGTTTTGTTGAATAACCAATTCAGAGATGTTTCTGAAATCTGGGGTTGGGAAACCCAAATTCAGATCTTGGCCTTCATGGATCTTAATTATCTTAGGGTTTTGAGTAGTGCAAGTACTCTGTGAGAGGCTTGGAGGTGTGACCACCAGATCAGGAAGCTTATTATTATTGCTCTTGGTTGAATTAGCTGAAGGTGATGAGGAATTATAAGAAACAGAAGAAGAAGATCTCTTGTTCTTCCTTGAGCCACCCCCTACAGGGATGTTTCTGAGGGACCCACCTTCAGTCCAATACCTCCTACAAGTCTTGCAGAAATATCGAGGCTGTGTGAGGCTGTAGTTGTTGTAGTAGCAGAACTTGGTGTTAATTGAATGACACCTTGGACAGTTGAGAGCTTGCTCTTTCTGTGGCCTTGGCTTCCTCTGATCCAACGCAGCAGCAGCAGCAGATGCAGGAGGAGGCTTTGGACATGTATTTGTAACCACTATATCCTCTATTGGCTTCACCACGATCTCCTTCAATTCGAATAATCATGCATAAATTAAACAAAGTAATTCAGGGAATTAATCAAACCATGCAAATATGGAAATCATTTTAACCCCATAATAGATATGTGTGTTCTCAGGATCAAACAAACAAATATATCATCTCCAAAAGAAAAACAACAAGCAAAACAGGTTAATACACTTTTCAGGAGTGAGAAGAGGGGAATTATGTATATAATTATTATTATTATTATTATTATTATTATTATTGTTTTTCAGAAAAGAGACGCAGGATAAAAGATTTAACTGAAACTTGTTTAAGTTCTTTATGGAAAAAGCAAATGAAAAAGTCAGAAAGCGAAAGGCACTAGTTTCACTTGTATTATCAGGCACACTAGTAAAAAGGAGATAGAAAGAATCAAAAGGAAGCAACAAATAAAGCTGAGTATATATAAATTAGACATTATAAGATGAAGTCATGGAAATTAATGGGGGAATGGTGAGACGAAATAAATAAAGAAGGTGCATGGATGGATTAATCAATTACCTGTGGCCACTGAGCTGTGTCCATGGATTGATGAAGAAGAGGAGATCAAAGAGGATGAAGTTGTGAAGTTGAAAGAGAGAGTGAGAGAGTGGGAAGGAGAGAGAGAAATGATGGTAGCTTTTGTATTTTAGTTGAAACCCGTTGCAGAAGCAGGAAAAAGGAATGTTTTTTGAGCGGCTTGTGAATGTGGGACGGTCTGTGACGGGAATGGATTACCTTTTCCTACTTTATCAATTTAATAGAGACTGAGAGATGCGAAGCGAAGATGGTGGGTGGATTAATTAATTAGTTTTTTTTTTTTTTATGTTTCATCTTCTCACCATAATAAAAAAAAAGCTTGAACACTCTAGATACCATAAGTATAATTTGAGAGTGTCACCAAAAAAATAATAATATACCTTATGATAAATAAGTAACGTGATAAGAAGAGAGAAATAATAAGAGAAAGGTATTAGATGAGTGTTAAAAATGAATGAGTATTAATGTATCATTGCCGCGTGTAAAATAAAATATAAACATACATTTTTTTTGTTTTTGTGAATCAATATTAATGTTATTCTCTCCATTCCAAAACTATTGATATTTTAAATATTTTTTCAAAATTATTGTTTTTTTAGAAATTAACCTAATATTTGTCATTTTTGTTATTTATACCCTTATTTTAATTACTACATGAATAATTATTTCACAATTGTCCCAATTAATTACAATTATATCACTTATATTTTTCATCTACCATCTTTCTTCTTCCCCTCTCTTAATTACATCATCAATTAATTAAATTTAACTAATTGACGTGTTAGTCTCTCTCTGAAAAATACTCATATATAAGAGATTATCATATAGTAGTTGAGAAAAAGTAATGAAATAATACAATTCAAGTTGGATAATAAGGAATTGAGTATTTCATTCCAAAATTTATCAATTAAAAGTTTCTTATATTAATCTATGTTCATAATCTTAAACACCAATAGTAATTAAAACAAAGAGATCGATCGTATTTCCAAGTATTGATCCGTATGGGAAGTGGGGTTAGGAAAAATATTTTTCTCAAAAATCTAGAAAAGAGAAAGATTATAGAAAAAAAAATAAAAAAGGTAAGAGATGTGATAAAAGAAATAATGAATTGAGAGATAAAAACGGAAAAGAGAGGTAAGAAAATATAAAAAGAAAAAAATATATATATCTGTAAAATTAAATTAGGGCCTGTTTGGATTGGCTTATGCAGAGCTTATGAACACAGCTTATGACCAATTCATAAGCTGTTTTGGGCTTATTTTTCATAAGCTACCTATGATAGTTTATCAAAACAGCTTATGACTTATATAAAATAAGTTTCACTATAATTTTTCTTCGATTATAAAAGTAGCTTATACAGCTTATGTCATAAACACTAGATAAACTTGTTATCCAAACAGGACCTTAATCTAATTCGTTAGCTACAAGACTAATTGCCATTAATATTTGCTGTTTAAAATTAAACAACTACGTAAACAAATCTTTTTGATATGACCACTGCGGATCGCTCCATCTCATCCTCGTAACTTCTTTTCTTTATTTTCATTCCAATTTTGTCTTTGCTTGCGACACCGCGCGCGGAGTTAACATGCAATTTTGACTTTTAGTTAGATTCTCGTTTAGTTGGAAAATTGTAATTTGTTGTAAATTATTGTAATTTAATTTAATAAATAATTTGTTGTGATAAGATTACCATGGCGAATACTCCCTCATCATCAATAGATATATAATAACCCGTTCATGTCACATCGGAACTTCCCGCCTAAGACCATCACCGTCCGTGTGTTTTCATTTTTTAATTCTTTTTTAAATAATAATTATCCTTCTAATATAATAATTCTAAATTCTTCTATCTTTTATTCCTACAAATTCTCTTAACTACTAAATAGATGAAGTATTAAATACTTTTTATATTTTTAAAATATTAGTTATATTTTCTTTCTTAGTTTATAAAGTAGTAGAAAGATTTGTAAGAGGATATAACATTTCTCATATATATATACTCCCTCTGTCCTAGATTAAATGTTATTTTAGAAAAATATATTTATCCCAAAATAAGCATCGTTTTATGTTTTCAATTAAATATTAATTAATTCATTTCAATTTTACCCCTAATAATTACAGTGCATCAGTTTTTGAACAAGAATTAAATTTCACTCCATTATTTATTACAAGGTTAATTTGGTAATTTTGTTACTTTAACTTATTTTACCTATTTAAGAAAATTGAACCAGTTGAAATACGTGTCAAATTTCGCATTTTCCAATTTTTTAATTTTTTTTCAACATTATATTTTTGTCTCAATATCACGATATTGTATATGGTCATTTTTAAGGTTGCAATTTTTTTTTTAATTTTATTTTTTAACGAATAAAATATTATTCGCTTATATGTTTCATTCAAGTTTTTTTATTCTCGTAAATATTTAGGTTGTAATTTTTTTTATTTAATATTTTTTGATAAATAACATATTATTTGTTCACGAGTTTCATTCAAGTTTTTTTTTCATGTAAATTATAAGATTGGAAAACTATTTTTCTTTTTATTTTATTTTGATAAATAAATTAGTATTTATTTACGAGTTTCATTCATGTTTTTTTATTCCACTAAAATATCAAGTTGTAAAATTATTTTCCTTTTAATCTTATTTTTATCAATGAAACGGTATTTGCATACAAGATTGATAGATGTTGTGTTCCTATAAATTTTACGATAACAAAATTCTTCTTCTTTTAATTTTACTTTTGATAAATAAAATAATATTTATTTACGAGTTTCATTCATATTTTTTAGTTCATGTAAATTTTTATATAAAATACTTTTCTTTCAATTTTAGTTTTTGTTTATGAATTTCATTCATTTTTTTCGTTCCTATAAATTTTTAGGTTATAAAATTATATCCCCTTTAATTTTAGCTTTTATAAATAAAATAGTATTTGCTTACAAATTTTGTTTATATTTTTTCTATAAATTGGAAAATTATTTTAGTTATTTTTCTATTTATTTTGTTTATATGATTTGGTCTTCAATTTTATAGATATGAGCAATTGTTGATTACGTACTTATAACGTGAAGCTTTCATATTTAACTAAAATACAAAATGTCAATGTCGCATAACCAACACTATTACTAATTTATGATATATCATATATAAAGTTATTACTTCATAAATAAATTATTTCATATCATATATAAAAACTAATGTGATTCTCTAACCCGTGCGTTCGCACGGGTCAACTTTCTAGTTTAATAAATATTACAGATCATTGGATTATCAGTTGCATTTTTTGATACTACATTTTCTAATAATTCAAGAAAATATTTTTCTATGTGTGTGCGAGTAACGATGACGATTCCATAAGAGAAATGTAAGTAGGCGGGTTTTATAGCTATATATTATTATTAGGTAGCTAGGGATGATCATGTTAATTGACTATAGCGCCATCCAAGGGGAGCGTCTTCCCCACTCTCACTCGGGCCGCTAGATCCTCAATTCATTTTTTTCAAAACCTTTCGTTGTTCAACATATGCAATCATGTATAAGATCCGACCAATGTGCGTTTATAAGTCAATTTGGAAATCTGATGCGAAAATTATTCCTAAGATTGACTTGCCCTCTACATTTTCAGCTAAGCCTCTGCTAAATGGTTCTCTAGCTACCGTTCTACTACAATTGTGCATATAATGCAATCAACAACAACTAATTATGGACGATACGATTTTGTTTGTTTGTCTTTTTTTTTATTCTTTTGGACAGTCGTTGTACCTTTCGCACGGCAGGCACTCTTAGTTCATTTGAAAATATTTTGTTAACAGGTTGAAATGTTTCTTTATGGACAATATATAATACTCTGTTTCTGTTCTGCTGAAGCTATACAAACTTTGAATCATTTTATCTTATATCTTAAAAATGCATTGCTAAGTCCAAGGTTGCTACTTGAATCGAATCATTAACTTCATGATTTCAAGTAAAACAAATTATATTACAAAGCTCCCAAATCAATGATGCTATATAGTATCTTTGAATTATTTTTTCGCGAACCATGGCAGATATACGGTTTTAGAGTGAATGTTAAAGGAAGTAGTCATCCTAATTAAATGTGATTGCTAGTTCAACATGTCCAATAAAATGTTTTGTTAATTATATCTTTTATAGAACATTTTTTTTCAATATTTTTAGTACTTATAATAAATAAGATATCAAATGTACAAAATAAACATATTTAATATCATATAAAAGTATATTATCCCTTCCTTTATTTAATAATTATATTATATTTATAAGAAGATTATGAGAAAGATTTGATATTATTCTACAATCAATCGTGCATTTTTTAATGCCATGCTTTGTCATGGATGAAACTGACAATCTAGAAGTTGGAATGGAAGGGTTCTTACTTCATTTGAAGACCAAGAATTTGTTGTGTTTCGAAACCTGGGTAGTATTGATGAGTGAATGTTCTTCTATGGGCCAGAAGAGAAGAAAGTGACCATATATGGGAATGAAGTGGATATATACACCCAACCGCACAAGCAAGCATTCACATGCGTAGCAGTTTCCTGAGTCACGAATCACATGGCGCAGGTATATATGTCTATGATACGAGGAGAAGACGTGCCCACTGCCCAGGGTGTCAATACTGCCACATCTGTGGATCCCATAATCTCATTACCGCAAATAAAAAATATGTAACATTATGTAACTATTGAATTTGAAATGTTCCCTCAAATTAAATTTAAAAAAAAAAACTATTGAAATGTTTATAGGCCAGTGGGACCGGCATATCCTAGCTACTTGCTTGTAATCATGGCCTTTGATTGATGAAATGGGACCCCCTCCACCTACAAACACCACTACACCAGCTAGCTAGGATCCGTGAGATGATTATACAAAGGCCCCGCATCGACGCAGGCATCTTTTTTCTTCTTCCTGAATTTGGCACAAGCATCTCTCCCGTCTCGTCGTCTATGCCTTCCTTTCTTTTGCTTGCATCATTATAATTACCCACCTAACCTTGTTACAAATAGCTATGAAAAATCATTATTGGACATCTAAATACCATTATACACCTTGACTGATATAGAAATAGAATAAAAATAGAAATAAATAGAAATGTTAGATGAATACGTTGAAATTACGTAGATATCCAAATATCATTGTCCAATAGCTATACCTATCAAAGTATGTTTTTGGACTGGTATATTAATCTTTGTTGGATTGTATGTTTGTGTAGTTTTTTATTGGTTTAATTGCAGTTTTAGTCTCCTATCTGTTGTTTTTGTGCAATTTTAGTTCTCCATCTTTTAATTAAGCTAATTGGGTCCCCTATCTTTTAAATGTGTGCAATTTTGGTCCAACTATCAATTCCCTAACAGAGTTTGGTGACTTGGACAAACATTGCTGGTGGGAAAACATGAAGTGGCATCATACGTGGGAAGTGAGTTTGAGTTCGTCCAATTAAAAATTTACACATCATTAAAATTAAAATAAAAAATCCAAGCTGTAAACACTTTCAGCAAACCCTTTCTCTCTCCTCCCTCCCCCCATTTCTTCCTCCAACCGCCCCCAGCATCCAACCCCCATCCCCGCCCCCATCCCCCACCACAACCCCACTACAACCACAACCACCACCACCCCCGATCTCCCCAAGCCCCATCCTCCACCACAACCACAACCACCACCAACATATTTCGGTCCAGATCCTAAAGCACTAAGCTTTCAACAGAAACCCCAAAAAAAAAACTTTCAATGAAATTAAACTAGCTCAGATTCGCAAAGCATCGAGCTTTTAACAAAAAACCAAGAAAAATTCCAACTTGACCACCGACATCAAATTTTCTTCTAACTCCGACGGCGGAGAGCCACTCGAAACGCCCAGATCCACCTTCAAAGATTGTCACCCACCTCATTTGGAACTGAACTTCAAAGATCCGCCCAGATCTGAAACATCTCCACTGGAAGTTCGGAATTGAACTGCCACCACCACCTTGCTGCGATGACGAGAAGAGAAGAGGGGAACTGAACTGCCACCACCACCTTGCTGCAATGATGAGAAGAGAAGAGGGGGAAAACTTCGCGTTCTTGCAGATCCTCATACAGGAATAAGAAAAATAAAAAAGATTGAGATTTTGGTGGGTGAATGGAAAAATGGATTTTATATATATAATCTCACTCTGTTGCCTCAAACTCAGAGAGTTTTCGAGTTCGGGTGTTTGGTTTTTGCTATTTTACTTTTCGGGTTTTCTGTAAAATTTGGGTGTGATGATTGTTGAATCTAGGTTTGAATCTTTGTTGGGGGAACTGAGGAGCTCGAAATTTTGCAGAAAGGAAGGTGGGTGGAGGGAGGAGGTGGAGGTGGTGGTGGCGGTGGTGGTGGTGGGGGGGGGGTGGAGGGAGGAACGTGGGTGGAGGAGATGGTGATGGTGATGGTGGAGGAAGGTGGGGGTGGAGGGAGGATGCCACTTCATGTTTCACAGTCAGCAATATTTGTCCAAGTCAACAAATTTTGTTAGAAAATTGACGGCTAGACCAAAATTGCACATATTTAAAAGATAAGGGACCCAATTGACTCAATTAAAAGATAAATGACTAAAATTGCACAAAGACAAAAAATAAAAGACTAAAACTACAATTAAGCCTTTTTTATTTTGCTTCGGTGAGATTTGTCTATGGGTTTAAGATACTTCCTGTGTTCTATTTTCAATTTAAAATTTCATTTTACCTATAAACAATTAATAAAAGACGTACGAATGCCTAGTCATAGACCTGACCCATACTTGTTTTAGATTTTAAAGAAATAATATATTTTCTAAATTAAACACAGCTATCTCAAAAAAATTGCATGAGAAAACAATTATTTTTTATAAATAAAGTAAACCAAGCGCACAACAAATGTGACTAGTCCCATATATCCACTAAGTGCTTAACTACGAACAAAAGTTTATTAAAGGCAATAAAAAAATAGTGGTGATAGGTGAACACCTATACCGCTACAGTACACCTCTCTACAATGTATAAAGTGAACAGTAAAAATGTATATGGGGTATACTGTAGCGGTCCATCAAACATTTCGCATAAAAAAAAGGAAAAATGAATTGCAAGGTGGACTTGAATGGGAATGCAAACGCGAATGTTAATGCAAAATTGCAAATCCAATTACTCCATATGCGAGCTTTTGAAATGCATGCTCTTCGCATACATAGTGGAAGCCAACAATGTTGTGCAAGTGAGAGTTAGTGTGTTCAACTATTGATCTGTCACCATGGGGAAAAAATAGTATCGATGCTCAAGTTAGCTATATCATGTGAATTGTGAAATACTCACAAATAGAAGCATATTTGTGTGGGAGATGCAGATTAACCGTAGATATAGAAAGAGTGGCGGCGATTCGAAGCCGTCAGATGTGGGGGATCTAGCTTACTTTGGAGGTAGGCCCCACCAAACACCATCAACGTCGAGTCTGCTTAACATGGAAGGAATGTTGACGTGTTATGTAAGTGGTGGGTCCAATTCTTCCAATAACCGTTGGATTAAAAGAATAATGAGTGTTACATCACGTGATTGGTTGGTTCGGTTGGAGCTTTGCACAGCACCAGCCACCAGGACTTCAGAATTCTGGAGTGTTTCAAGAATGCTTATTACTTGACCCCAAAAAAAAAAAATAATGCTTATTAAAAAATTTATTTTTTTATTCTAAAAAAAAATTGGGTACTCAAATAATAAATATTTAATATAAAACACAATATTGAATATATCACAAAATCTTTTTTTTTTGGTCAAAATATATCACAAATTTTAAAAAATGTATTAGTTCTCACCGAAAGTGGCCCAATCCACACCTTGCACAGGCAGGCCCGATTGTATGGGATCCACTTCAGGGTTGGATTCATCATTAATTCTTGGGTTATAGTCCAAAATTTCTGACCAAGACTGGGCCTTGCCTGGATATGTCAATCAGATGGGCTGGACCTTTAAATCAGCCCAGAAGGCCGTAAATTTCGGTAGTAGCTGCTCTCACTTTGAGTAGACGAGAAGGACCCCGACACTTGACCCACTAAGAGCATCCGCAACGGAGCTTCTTCCCCTCTTTTTCTGTTAGGTACTCTTCACTTAAGCGATAGAGTCCTGACACGGTGAATACTTAACGAGAATGGGTTCGGTGCTTGCACTGTTTTGTGGGCCCAGTTGTATTTTATAAATAAAATTAAGTGATGTTTGGTTATTAGTGGGGTTCATTTAAGAATTTTTTTGAAATTGCTGGGTTGGAGGAATTGAATACCTATTAGGTACTTAGATTAAAAAAATAAAAATGAGTGATGTGGGCAAGTGGGGTCCACTTAAGTATCCAAAATTGGGATGATGTAGTGAAGATGCTCTAACTAACCAGTGCTTTTGTGCAGTTGTGCTAGAGCCTAGAGGCTCACGCTCCTAATCCTTATTGCTATTCGATTCATTGATTCATGCATATAAAAATTCGTTCAAGTTCTCCTGAAAATTCACCGCTAATGCATACCCCAATGTTTCAAATAGCACATAAACCTAGAAAATTGAATACAGTTAACAACTCACCTAAACTCGCGATCAGGGATCCCACATATGCATGTGACCGACCATCGTCTTCACAGTGAGTGACTCAACCAATGTGATCAACTGATCATCTCCATCACCAGTATATACAGTCATGCACCGTTCCCATGTAATTCACCCAAGAGCTATTATATATGTATGTCAATATCCCCAAAGCTTCAAGCGTCAAGACCAAACAAGCTCAGGAATTAATTATAGCTGAAGTTTAATTAATTTATTAGATGAAGGCATATAATCATTTTACATTACATTTTTAATATACTCCCTTATACTAAGGCCTTTTGAATTTGGAACATGGACAATACACAAGACCTTGAATGTGTCAAAAAATTAGTTTTTTTTTATAAAATGATATAAAAAATGTATTAGATGATATTATGATAGAAAATGAAAGGAATTGAAAAAACACTAAACAGAGAGAAGGTCCTGCATGAAAAATCATGATTAATTAAAGGCTTAAATATATTTTTAATCTCTCATATTTGGTTTAAGTTTGTTTTTAGTCCCTCAAATACTAAGAATATTATTTTAGTCTTTAATTTTTTGAAAATCAATCACTTTTGGTCCCTCACATGATTATTTTAGTCCCTAATATTTTAAAAATGTGTCACAATTAGTCCCTCATATTTCAAAAAAAAGGACCAAAAGTGACTAATTTTCAAAAGATTAAGGACTAAAATAATATTCTTAACATTTAAGGGACTAAAAACGAACTTAGATCAAACATAAAGGACCAAAAACATATTTAAGCCTTAATTAAATAAATTGTTTGCAAAGTCACTGTGGACTGTGGCTCGCGAATGATTAGCTCCCGTGTCACACACTTGCACCATTCAACATGACCTTTCCCAATCATTCATTCATCCACAGCAACTGTTCCATCCACGTGTCTCCCAAGGAATGGTTCCACAGTGCCGAAAACGGCAAAATCACGTGCTGTCACCATCGTTTACCTTGTTCAAAAATTCAAAACCATGCCACGCTTGCTTAGTCCTCTTGCTCTGTGGCGGTGGTCGCCGCCGCCCAGTTGTCTCGCGGCCGGGCCTTACGCCATCACCCAGCTCGGCTGACGTCACGCTCGCGCGCACGTGGAAGACTCAGCAACCTTGGACGGTGAGGCCATTCCATTAGTCGGTGGCCAAACAGCAACACATACACAACAAATCTTATATTTATACACCGTTGTTTAATTGTATACACCTCTCTAATATCAACACATCGACTTCAATCGCTCTTGAAGCTGCAAATAAAAACAATGTGGACTTATCACTACACATCAAACAAATGATATTTCAAAAGCAAATATTTGGCACCTACCCCATGAATTATTGCCACGTGGTCTCAAGAAGATATCGTACAATTTCGATGATAGAATAAAGAGTTATAAATATATTTTCGGTGACTTATTTTTGATAATTTTTGTTTTTAGTCTCTCATATTTAAATTATAATTTTTTAATTTTTAATTTTTTAAAATATGTCATATTTAGTTATTTGACCCGGCTCCGTTAAGCTTACACTCAAGTGCATGTTATCTCTTTCACTCATCCAATGTAGCATTCTAAAAAGTATTATTTAAGACAAAATTGAGAAAAATTAATTAATATTTCTTTAAAAAATAAAATGATAATTATTTTGGAATATTTTTACTTTACTAAAAAGATAATTATTTTCAAATGGATGGAATAAAGTAGTAGGAAGAATATTTGAAAAGATATTTAATTTAAGGATATATATAGCATTACTCACATAGTGAAAATTAAAAATTGTATAAAAAAAGTGAAAATTAAAATCGGAAAATAAAAGACATGAGAATATTTACATTGCAAAAGATAGGATCGGCATCAATTCCATGAATATTTGTCAACGATTCTTACAACATCAAGGTGATGATATCTCAAAAGATACGTAAACATGAGATGTGAAAATGAAAAGGAAATCACATAATTACGATATTTTTGCGGATATATATGGACAAGGTTTCACGCAGCGCTGGCATGGGACTAAATCCTGAAGCACTAGTTCGCGGCAAGAGCATGCATCAAACACTTTCAAACGCTAACGACAGGTAACATATACAGGAGTCAGGACCTCTCAAATATTCCGAGATCCATATTTATTTTATGTGTTTCTTCTCTAATGTCATTTTCTTAATTTATAACATGACGCTATATGTATCTATATATGTCTCAATCTGACTAAAAGTGTATATAATCGAAACTAACATTGAACTCATGAAAAATACAAATATATAAGATTATATACTTAAAAAATACAAGAGATATTCCAACTTGAGTACAATCAAGAGAAAGACGAAAGATACTTAAAAGCATTGCTTTAAAGAGATCCCAATGGTGCCATACACCAACTTGAAAAACTAATAGCACTTTTCATACCAAAAGCCAAGACCAAGATCTCATTTTAACTAAATAATTAACAATTAAGGATATGTTTTGATTACCGAATCAAGACTTTTCAATGCTCTGAAACTCAATTTAGCGTACAGAATAAAGGCTATGTTTATATATTCGCAATTAAAAAAAATCCCTTTATGAGTTGCTTTTTGTGCCTCAGAAAGATAAATTTTCTTGTGGCAACAGATATACAAACATGCACAAAGTGAGCTCTCCACCTCACAATTGAGGTAGGGGGCTAAGTGTAGAAATATGGTATTTTCTTTTCACCAGCTAGGAACTCCTTACTCCCAGTGTTTTTCCTTCATCTTCTTCTACGTACTTCACTTTTTTATATTGTAGGAGGACACAGTTGACAACACAAAAAATACTGTGGGACAAACAAGAGAGACATAGCAAAATGACAAAGTTTTTCAGTTGGTGGCAGACGCGGACCCCCTTTGGACCACTTAACGTCAACTTGCTTTCATATATACTTTTCAAGTAATATTGCTACTACATGTTTCAATCCATGATATTCAAAATTTTGACAAATTGTATATTGGAAGCCCTGTGATTTAGGGAATTCAGTGCCATGACAGTTTCACACGAGTTTCAAAATCATGCACATTGAGCAAATTAAAGCTCGTTTCCAATTCTCTATATAGTAAAAGTAAAACCATTATATTAGTTAAATACTATATTTAACAATCGTAGCTTTCTTTTTTCTTTTTATATAGCTCGATCTCAATGATTAAAAAAAAACTTGAGTAAAAAATGATGTAAATTACATGAGTTTAGAATATAATGTATTTGTTGTGTCATGTGTGCATCTATGAATGTAATACTTTGTGTGTATTGTCTTAATTTGTTTAAGAATTTTTGTGCTTGTGATTATACTTGGGGTTGTGGGTAACTTAAGTTACAACCATCACATGAACTCGACAAAAAAAAAAAATATATATATATATATATATATATATATATATTGACGAAATTAATTAAGATCACAAAACAATCATATATAAAGGGGGAGATGGTAACTATATATGTGAGTAGAAATCTGGTAGGACACCGCCATGAGTAATGTGACTTAAATTTTGATTCATGCATTTTATTAATCCAGACAGAAATGTGACAGGATACCTCAGTGACATTACTACTCAGAAGTCAGAACATGCATGTAGATCACTTGCACCAAAGTGGGGGGCCTGGGGAAGTGGTGGCGTAAAGTTACAAGATTCTGGTCAGAAATATGTATTGGCCATTTTGAACGTTAACTATTCATTAGATAGCCTAGCCATCTGTAAGGAAAATTAGGATATCATTTCTACGAAGGCACGTCATAATAAATTAATAATAATAATAGTACTACTAATTAAACACTTGCCAATCCCGTATTGTTCTCCGAATTGAATCTATCATGTATGTAAATAAACTTTGTGGGTATGCAATTGAAGTATAGCTACATAACCAAAGAGAGGCTAGGACATAAATGCCATATGTATTTCTTGTTATGGCATCCCAAACGACATTCAATTTCTCTTTATTTCTCCCCAAGTTTTCTTTCAATATTTTTTCCGACATTAATTTGAAACCAGGCCTGCCAGTGCCAATGCCATGGCTTGAAGTTTCCGCATCCGGCATTTTAAATTTGAGTCTAACAATTTGGAAGCGATTTTATTTCATACCTAAAATTCGGCATCCGTAATTTTTGTGACGCTGTCAACTTTTTTAGCAAGAGAAAAATGAAATGTAAATACAGAGAAAATAAAACATTTATTGAGGAGTATTTAAAAAACTTGCAGCCATTGGGAACAGATCAGGATCAGCTCTTGGTTTCATAACCTCATCATCATATGCGATTGAAATCACTCACCAAAAAAAAAAATAAAAAAAAATAAAAAAAATATGCGATTGAAATTTCTGCAAACCTAACAACTTGTAAGTTTTAAATTAATTAATTAATTACAGTATTATATTTATTTGGAGGAGTGGAAAATAAAAAGACTGAGACGGCAAGCAATCTGTGTCTCCGTAGGGATTGCCACTGCGGTCACTTGGCACTCACGGACGTCACAAACACATCCTTGCTGTTGCTACTTGCTAGTGCCACAATAAAAGGCGGCTAACTTAGAATTATATTAAACATTTATTTATTTATTTAATTATTTAAAGTATAGTGTTGTCAACATTTTAATTTTTTAAATTTATTTATGTTTAATTAATTTTTCTATGTCTTATGAAATCCTATTCATTAAATGGGAGTCTTCATTCTTGAATAAAGATATTTTCAAATTAATGGAACTCTTATCCGCACATTTTTTTCTCTAAGGTATATCCTGAATGTCTTACTACAAAAACTAATTCATGAGAACACAATATATAAAACTACTAAGTGATACTATCTCTGGTCCAAATATAAGCAACATAGTATAAAAATATACGGACCAATGAATGCCTTGAAAATGTGACAATCTTAATTAATATTCACTAGTTTCAATTTTTTTCCCAAAAATACCCCATTTGGTATCTCTCGTAAATATGAATATTGTATTAAATGAATGGTATAATTGAAAAAATAGCATTTAATTTATTTGAAATTGGTGAATGTTGCTTATATTTTGGACCAAAAAAAGTGTCTTTGTTGTTTATATATTGGACCGGAGGGAGTATATTTTTTGCATGAGTTTAATAACTATTCATTTATAGTGTATTAAGTTTTACAAAGAAGTTTAGTTATACTACCTCCGAACCTTTTCACGGTAAGGAACAAAAGATAAAATCACCAACACTAAGGAAATGTATTGAAATGAATTAATTTTAATTAATAATGCTATAGTTTTAAGTTTTAAAAAAAAATATCATTTGTATTAAATGGCTAAAAGTGACACATATAATAAATGACAACCCATTGTATTCCATACAATAAATAAGGGTAAGAATGAAATTAAACAATTTAAATTGTTAAAAATAAGATTTTGTTTCTTATAATTAGGACCAATAAAATACCTCACTTTATTAATTTGTTATAAAAAGGACCGGTGGTCATATTTTATTATTTTACCACATCATATTTATTGTGGTGAGTCTTTTTGCGAACGTGACCGGACAATAAAATATGGCTAGATATGTCTATATAAAACATGTTTATATTGTTTGTATATAGTTATTAAACTCTTTTTTATAATTATAATTAATCTCAATTTTAGAATTAATTTATTTTATTAATATAGTCCTCATTTTTATATGATTTTTTTTTCAATTTCAATTTCAATTTCAATTTCATATTATTGTTTATCTCCTAATACTAATATACCTTTTTCAACCCCAAGTAATTAATTCTTAATGTCTACATTTAAATTAAATTTCCAAGTTAAAGTTATCTATAGATATATAATTTCTGGTTAATTCATTAACAGTGTTCCCGCCAACTAATTTTGTATTTTTTAATCTAAGTGTTCAGGCCACGGGGCAGAGGAGATGCGTTGAGATGAAAAAAATCTCCAGCATAAGTTTCAATTTTAAAGTACGTGAAAAAGGCCACATCTATCAAAGTAATGTGCTGCAACATAATTTGATTATTTAATAATTTCAAAATGTGCAGACCTTTGGACTTTGGGGTAGGTAATTTGGTATCCTGGAACTGTGTGTATAGTTATTATATTTTGAAAAAGCAATTCGCACCATTTTATTTTAATTAATTATTTCAAATATTATATTTTGTAAATGTTACCGTAATTAAATCCATTATTTTTTTTGAAAATTATTTCTATAAACAAATTGGTATTTTATTTTAAATTTCATTCATTTTTTATATTAGTGAAATTTAGGTTGCAAATTGTTTTTTGATAAATAAAATTTTTGCTTAAGGTTTTTTTATAATTTTTTTGTTTGTGTAAATTATGAGATAACAAACTTATTTTTATTTTATTCTTGAAAAATAAAATAGTATTTACTTACAAATTTATTCATATTTTTTATTCCTATAAATTTTCAAAAAGTAAAATTATTTTATTTTAATTTTATTTTCAATAATTAAAACAACATTTGCTATTAATGAATTTATTCATGTTTTTTGTTCATATAAATTCTCAAGATTCAAGATTATTTTTTTTTAAATAAAACAATATTTGCTACCTGGTGCCAGTTTCATTCATAGTATATATTTTTTTTGTTATGATAAATCTTGGTTACAAAGTTATTTTTTATTTTATTCTATTCTTGATAAATAAATTAGTATTTGCTTGCAGGTTTTATTCGTACTTTTTGTTAATGTAAATTTTTAACTATTTTTTCATTTTATTTTTTATAAGTTTTATTCATTTTTTTGTTCAAGTAAATTTTTAAATTGCAAAATTATTATTTATTTGCTTTATTTTTCATAAATAAAATAATATTTTCTTAGGATTTTCGTTCGTACTATTTTTTATTTGTGTAAATTTTTAGGTTACAAAATTATTATTTTTTTGGTTTTATTTTCAATAAATAAATAATATTTTATTGCAAGTTTTATTCATGATATTTTCATTTAAAAAATTAAATTCTTATGGACTGAAAATTTATTTTATTTATCTAATTTGGTCTTTATATATTAAGTTATTATTATATAAATAAATCATTTTATAACGTGTAAAAATTAATCCAACCCGTGCGATCACGGGTCCACTTTCTAGTTACTTCTTAATATCAATGTATCAAATTGAAATATATATATATATATATATAATTTAAAATATTTTATTCCCTACATATTATTCTCTTAATCAATATTTTTAGATTTTCAAATTGTTATTAGTTCATTAATAAAATTTAAATACAGAAGAAAATAAGGAAAAAGGAATAACTCAAACAATACATTATTTTAAATACATCTTCAATACTTTTTTTTTGATAAATTCAATACATTTTCTATGATTAGTATATTTCTTAAAGGATTTGACTCCTCTAAAGTGAGCAAATTACTTTAGAGTGTAAAATAATTAATTTTAATTATTAATAAAAAAAATTAAGAATTGATATTCCAACACATCTATGACTTCTTAAAAAGTTAAAAATATTGAAAGAATGTTAAAGAACGTGTTTGGAAAAATGTCAGCGTGGCACCTAATGCACATTCAATGTGTTTAGAGGCTAAATATGCCCTATATTGCTGCTACTACTAGTTTTCCTCCACGCACTTGCGATGCGCAAGTAGGGGTTACAGAAAATCAATAGATGCTCAAAGAAGATGAGGTTTTGCAATGGGCGCCATGTATTCGCAATCACTATCCATATAATACCATATTAATTAATAGTATTAATTAATAATAATAGTGCATAAAGCCACCTAATGCTAATACCATTTCTTGCATCTAGCTGTGCTTGGGTTACAACTTTGTAGGCAGTGTCATACGACTCATACCTATACATATCATAAATTATCATCATATCATATGTATAAATAATAACAACCAATATCCAATATTCCACAATAATTAAAATATAATTTGTTCTCAAAATAAGACTGTCTGTCTCTGTCTCCCTCTGCTCTTCTCTCTGAAGGAATTGCTAAGAATCACATTCTTTTCATTTTTGTTTTCCACTCCTGCGATCTTCAGCTTCAGGACCACTGTGCTTATGGGCACCTCTCAAGTTCACTTCTTTTTTTAGGGTTTTTTTTATTCTGAATTGAATTACAATTGGCTAACTCTGCTTTTGCACAATTGCAGATACTCCATATCTGTTAAGGGTAAGACTCATTAGCATGTGATTATGAATTTGATTATAGGGTGGAGTTCTTTTTTTAATTGGAAAATGATAAATTCAGGAGTAGAAATTGTTCTTCTTCAAAACGAATGCTTTTCTGGATTGGGTAAAGCTTTTGATTATACCTTGTTGGAAAATCAGTTCAACCTAGTTCAACTTATGTATTGAGATGAATTCTGACAAAGGTCTTTTTTTTTTGGGGTGGTGGGTGGGGATGGGGGTGGTTGATCCCAACTCTGAAATTCAAGGTTCTGTGTGATTTTTCATCAGCCCAATGGAGCATTTTCCTCATCGCTCTCAAATAAAGTTTTGAACTTCAAACTTGAGTTATCCATTTAATTCTGTAACATTATTGGGTTTCTGTGGCACAAAACACGTTGTTTTATCAATTGGTGCAAGGGAAGATATAAAAACAATGCAAGTATTCCTTTGCGTCTCTGCAATTGTTGCTTGTCTGGTTTTGTTGGGAAATCCTTTACACACAAGTCAACAATTCTCTTTCTGTGCTGAGTTTTATTCAGCTTCTCTCTCCTCTTCTTCTTCTTCTTCTTCTTCTTCTTCAATTTTTATGATCCAAACAAAACCTTTTGCTTGAAGCTACTTTACCTTGAGGAAAGTTCTCATTCTGGTCTAACTCTGAATTGTTTGGTTTCTGTTGTTTGTTGGTGTAACGGGGTGCACGGGGGAAACCTACCTTTTAGTTTTATCAGTATCACCATGCATGCCTGTTGTAATCTTTTGAACCCTTTTTTACTCTCGTTATTACAATGAAATTTTGACACGGACCACAATTGTCATGTCTCATGTCATTCTTGTGATGAAGGTTCTTTTATGTCTTTATCTTTGTCCACCTCAATCCTCTCTTACCTTGTGAGTTTTTGGCGCAGAGAATAGCAGTACTTTTGACTTCACCAGTGACCTGCCAGAGCAAAGGACAAGGTTAGTTAGATAAATTTTCGGTTCTTATTTTTAATTATGGCTTGAGATTATGAAATGGGGACGTTACAAATAAAGAAGTGGTAACAATTAATGCTGCTGAATAAAATATATGTTAATTTTAAAATAATATGGGTGGAGAGTTCTAGTACAATGCAACTTATGGCAATGCTTCTCGTGAGTAACCTACTACCACTTTTTTTTGTTGGTTGTCATTTAATTAGTCCTGTCAGATGGCTTTTTAACCATTAATTTCCCTGTAAGTTGTAAGTGTTCTCTAAACTCTCTCTGAACTTAATTGATGAATCATCATCTTTGTCACCAGAATATATTGTGGAACTGTTATCCCCATCATTTTGTTCTTAAGTTTGTGCAGCTTGATGTCTGATACAATACAAACTCATTGTATGCACAGAAACACAAGATTCTTGGAGTTGGAGGTGATTCACTGTGTCTTCTTTGTACCAGCAGGGACATGGGCTGCATCGTGTCCACTCCAAAGGATTCTGGTGGAAATAGAAGGAGGCCAGGGAGTATTGGGGAAGTTTCTGTCTATGTTCCCGGTCTAAGAATTCCTAAACCTGTTGATTTTACACAGTCACTTGGTGATTACTTGTCCAAGAACATAGTGGAACGCCTATCGGCTCTTAGAACTCGTATAGTTGTAATGGCTGCCCAAGAAGGTCCTACAATTACAAGAACAAAAAGAAAAAGTGCCACCCAACATGGTTAGTTTTAGGAAGGACAGATCATTTTATAATAAGTAAGTTGCTCAAATTTATTGATGCATCACCCAATTTCATCCTCAGGAGGTTCAACACTGGCTGATCTTCTGCAGGCTCTTGAGGACTACTTGCCAGTACTTTTGGGATTGGTCAAAGATGGTAAAGCATGTTTTAGTCCATTTGTACTCGATGCATGTTCTAGTCCACAACATGTCTTGATTAATTGCTTATCTTTATTTTGCAGGAAGCCATTTACAATACAAAGTACAATTTGTTTGGGTGAATCAGGAGGATGATGCAGAGGTAGTTCCCAATTTGTTTCCACCTCTCTTTTTTTAATGCATATGTTTTTCTGCTTTGATTTGAATATTTATTTCTATACACAAGAATGCTAACCTATTTTTTCTTGCTCTCTACATTTTTCTTCCTTTTTTGGTGCGATCAACACTTTTGCAGGAAACAGCCATGTCTAATGCTTGGTATGAAGTGTTGTCAGTCTTGCACTTGATGGCAATGCTATCACTATCACAGGCTAATTTATTACTTCTTCCAAGAACATCCAGTGATGGTTATCAGTCGAAAGTATCAGAAGGTTAGTAATACTGAATTTTTTTTGGTACATGTCGACATGTTCCTTGTTGCTTCCATACTCTTATTGTTTATTACACCAAACAACCAAAACACAATTTTATCAGAGAATTGGACCCCCCCCCCCCCCCCCCCAACTTATTGTGGTTTTGAAGATCAACTAATGATAAAAGAATATTCTTGAGGTTTTCAATTAATCTTGTTTCTTCTTTGTATGTGTGTGGTTTTGTGATTATGTGGACTCTTTACTTATAATTCTTATACCATTATATTTGATTCACAGACCAAAAATATGGCAAAAAATATGTTTTAATTGCTAGTAATTGTTAATTTTTCTTGAAGTTGGAAGAAAGATAACGTTATTTCTTTTTTGTGGTTCTTTCTTTGTCTTGTCATGGTTGCTGGATCCTTCCAATAAGTAGGATTGGATATGCTTTAAATAATTCTCTTCATATCTATGTATTTTATGTCAAGTTCTCTGTAGTTTGGATTGGGAATTTTATCCACTTATTGACAGGATAATATGAAGTTTGCTATAATTTTTTTCAACTGTTGCTTATGTATTGTAGTAGCTGATTAACTGGAAAACATATTCTATACGTCTTTGTCTGCTAGTATGCTACATCACTGTGTTTCTAACAAAGTTGCTTCATTAATTCCCTTATGTATATTTGTCGTGCTATGGAGTTTGAACTTTTGGTAATTACTGATTACTAACAGAAAACAGACGAGCTTCTGTTGATATCTTCTTAAAGTCAGCTGGGTATCTTGACTGTGCTGTTAGGCATGTTCTTCCACAGTTGCCTGCTGAGCTCAGGTTAGTACATATGTAACGCAATGAATTGACTGTCATTTTAGTTTAGTGTAATCTAAGCAACCATCTTCGTTTTTTTAATTACTCTTACCGTTGGTTCTGATTTTAGGAGAAATTTACCAGTAGACCTTGCAGAAGGAGTTCTTCGGGCACTCTGTCTACAAGCATTGGGACTGGTATTAATGTTTTTTTTTGTATGGACTTACCGAATGAAATTCCATGCGTCTTATAGTTCATTGTGCATGCTTCAATTGGAAGGTACCTAGTAGACAATTAAGAACCAAAAATATCAAATTTAATGGCTAAAAGCATAAAACCAATGTGTATTGTAATATTTATGGTGGCGAACTTCTTGTCCACTATTCTTGTGCTCAAATTTAACTTCTACTTAGAACAACTGGCGGTGGCAAGGATTGAACTCTAGATACTTTGTCATAGAGGCTTTGATATCATGTCATAAAACAAAAGGCCAAGTGTGCTTTAAAATTGATTCCTACATGCTTAGGCTGTCAAAGATCGGTTTTTATGAATTCCCCCTCACATGACACTAGGCGTGAAACACTGTTAGAAACAACTGTATACTAAGCTGGTTCTAGGGTGCTTTAGTTGTCTAAGCCTGACAGTGGAAGCTGCTGGGGCAATCTTCATGAGTTAGTTGTCTATTTTACCATTTTAAGCCTGGTGGGGCAATCTCATGTAAAATGGTACGAATGTTGTATATAAGACTGGAGTAGGAGAATATTCAATAATAGATACCTTCACTCACACTCTCTTATCTATTTTGTTGTTTTAATAGGGTGTGGATATCCAACTTGGAATGGCAATTGATAGTACCAAAGCCACTCTTGCAGTGAAGCGTAGACTTGCATGTGAGATGGTGAAATATTGGCAACAGGTACAAATGCGAAGTTTTTTATCGTTATAATGCCAAATTGCCAATTAAATATTGATAGGCATGCTTAATGGGATCATCGGAACTGTAATTTTACTGCTATTGTATTCTCCTGTTTGCTTATAGAACTATATTAACTGCTAAATTTATTTGTTGGTATAAATTTTCAAAATTGAATATCTGTCTAAAAGAGAAGTTTGCTTGAAGTACATAAACTATTAATCACTTGAAATGTGGTGTGTATCATTGTGTCCTGTTGAACAAAATTTTTCTGGATTGCATCGCATAAATTTTTTTAGCATGATCTATGTTCTGTTGATGAATTTGTTGGTTTCCATCTAAAAGGATTTTGAAACTAAGTAACTAATTAGTCTCAGTTATTTCTCAATTGATGCCTTGTTTTATCCCAGATTTCTGATGGGATCTCTAACTTGTTTTTCTTGGTTCTGAATTTATAGTGTTTCTTTCCTAAGACAAATCTTTGTTTCAATTCTATATATTGCGTGTATATGTGTGTATATGTATGCACATATGTGTTCATCAGTATGTAATATGGGTGTGGTTATTCATCATACATTACTTTGTTGGTACTGTTTATTTTTCAGGCTCAAGATAATATCATGAACCTTCCATTAGCAAATGGTTGGGGTGAAAAACATCATCTTTATGTGAAATGGAAGTATGTTGAAGCAAAGGTTTGTGTTTTTTCTCCCCTTTATTTATCTTCATCTTGCTATTTGGTTATTATGTCTCACTTCATAGTAGTATGAGATTAATGGAAATTTCTGGTTTACTGATTGCCTTGTGCCAATAAATGCTGATGGGGTATGAAATGATTCAAATAATGGAAGTTTAAATATGCTTTTGGTCCTTAAAATTGTGATTTTTTTGCAATTAGTTTCTATTTAATTTTTTATTTATTTATAGTCCTTAAAAAGTATAAATATCATACTCATGCATAATTCAGAAACTGAGTATAGTAGATGCATTCAGCACATCAGCAGAAGCAAGTGATGAGAAATTATTGATATGTTTATTGTAATGATTTACCAGGCTGCGGCATATTATTATCATGGTTTGATTCTTGATGAGGGAAATACAGAGAAATCTCATGGGATGGCTGTAGCTGCTTTGCAAGCAGCAGATGAGTATTTCAAAGAAAGTAAGAAGTTTTGTGAGGCATTCAATGCAGCACCTCCATTGTCAAGGTTATCCACTATATTTCCTTGTGCTCACTAATATGTTGTGATGCTGTAAAATCTTCACTCGGAAAAGAAGGTTTTCTTTCAATTTTCAGAAAACACCTTGAGCCAATAGTTAATACAGGAGTCATGTCATGTGTCTTCTTTATGATGTGATAGCACAATTAGTTATATTTAGCCCATGTTCGAACCAGTAATGAGTGCATGTTGTTTATGTGCCAATTCTGCATTAACTGTGCAGTCATTTCTGCTTATTGCATAAATGTGCATGGCATGTAGCCCAAAAAGAATGCTTAGGATAATTGGAATGCACATGATGCCTATGTATTGTAGATGGGCTAATGATCTTAGTCTTATGCCTCCTCCTTTCAAGGGAACGGCGAGTATTTCTCATGATTCTTATGCCTTTAGCAAATGAAACCTGTTCTACTAAAATTGCTTAGCTGGTCATATATATAGTTATGCATGTTTGAAACTTTGTGCAGCTAATTGATTAATACTAAACTTTCGTCTCATTGTTATCTGGCTAGTAATCTGTAAATTACATTTTGAAAAACAATAAAATATGGTTTTGATTTTATTGATTCCATCACAGTTTCCAACTTTCCATGCCCTTGACTTTATTGAAATTGTGAAACACCTTAATGATCTGAATATAGTTATGGAGATCTTTAGATGTCCATGGTTTTGATTTATTTATCATCTGTTAAGCTCTCTACAAGAAAAAAAGATGTATTTTTGGTTTGGTGGTAACTTCCTTTTTTACGGTCCATCTAACTGGCAGTCATGATGCAGAAATCCACCACTTTGGGGTACCATGAAATATCTCTCTGAGAAAATTCCCAAGGATACTTCAAGCAAGGTGCGAATAAACCGTGATCTATACTCTCATGAGAGGTAAACTTGATTAAATTGTCGCGTAACTTACTGTGATTTCATACATCGTAATTGATTGATAATTATTTTTGCTTAATGGAATGTGAAGAAGTACAAGGGGCTAATAAAATCATGTGTTTATTTATCATTACAGAATCATGGAGACAGCACCAACATTGCCTGATTTTGCGTTGGCCTTGAAACCAGATGAATATCAACTTCCCTCAGTGAGTCCCTCTTGGAGAACAGAAAATGTGAATGGGGGACAAACTGGTGCCCCCAACCATGTCAAGGGATGATGACAAAATCACAAAACCTTATCAACTTGTGGACCTCAGAAATGTGAACTTAGCTGGAAGAAGCAACAAGGGTGATGATTTTTCAATGCTTGTCAACAGGGGAAGACTATTTCTGATTCTCTCTCTCTCTCTCTCTCTCTCTACCCTTTGCCTTTTTTCTTCATAAATCAATTTCCTCCCATCCTCCACAACATTTATAAAAAAAAAAAAAAAGGCCTGCAATTGGAAAGAGTCTCAAGTTGTGTTCAATGTAAACTGTCTAAAGAAAGGGTTTCCTTGCCAATACCCAAATCCTCCATTTGTTAAACCGGGTTGTATAAGTGATCGTGTGTAAAATTGACTTGTGCTTTGCAGAGAAAGAATGATTTCCTTCAAGAAGTGTTGAAATTCGAAAGAATTTGATATGCAAGGGAATTTATGATATTTTTTAACAAGGTGAATGAACTCCACATTTTATCTAACAATAGTGTGTCATGAAAATCAAACCCCTATGTAGATAGTAAGTACTGTATTTTGTTCTGATTATAATTTATCTGAAAAATTTAAATTATGTAGTAAAAAAACAAAACAAAACAAATTAAGATCAATTTTTACATTATCGAAAGGACAAAATTTCCATGCACATTATTTTTTTTTCTTTCTGGGTCGTTATTTGCACATTACTTTGATGGTGGCGTTTAGAATGGATCAATGCATAAATTGGTCCACCAAACCCCAATCAATTTTTACTTGAGATAGGAGCTAAATCCAGTTTTCCATTATTTGCAAAAATGCCCAGAAGAAACATATAATTATAAATTGAGATTTATGAAACAGACCACAAAAAATGTAAAATTACAAAAATTTACCAACTTTTAAAATAATTAAAAAATGGCAACCACAAGTTTATTATATATTATTATTATTATTACTAAATTCATTTATTTCTTACTCTCGCTCTCTCTCTCCCCAACTCTCTCCCTCTCTCTTTCCCTCTCCCACTCTCGGTCTCTCCATCTTGTCACTCACGCCCCCTCTCTCTCTCGCCCTCTCTCCCTTTCTCTCTCGCTCACTCACTCTCTCTCTCCCACTCACTCTCCCTCTCCCCCTCTATCTCCCTCTCTTGTTCTCTCGCTCCTCTCCCCCTTTCTTTCTCGCTCCCTCTCTCCCTCCCTCTAGCTCCCCTCTCTAGCAAGAGAGAGAAAGCACAGAGAGAGAGCATGCAATAGCAAGAGAGAGGGGAAAGGAGAAAGAAAGGGGGGAGAGAGAGCAAGGGAGCAAGGGAGAGAGAGGTAGAGTGAGAGGGGGAGAGAATGAGGTAGAGAGAGGGGGAGAGATAACAAGAGAGGGAGATGGAGGGGGAGAGCGAGAGATAGGACAAGAGGGAGCGAGAGATAGGGAGAGAGAGAGGAAAGAGGAGGGGGAGAGAGAGCGTGAGAGAAAGGGAGAGAGAGAGGGAGAGGTTTTGCAAAGAGAGAAAAATATAGTTATCATCAATTACTCTTATTAAATCAATAGAAATTGTTAATTACGATCGTTAATCAATAAAACCAAAGAATGGAAAATAAATTCACAACAATTTTGTTTTTAAATTAAATGAACTATTTGGGTCAAATATGAATTTCATCTAATTTTTTGGAAAATTTCACAATTATCATTTTTTAAATATAGGAATTATTTGGGTCGAATTTTAATTTCATAGAATCATGTGGTTTATTTCTCAATTCTCTGACTTTATTTATTATATTCTACATACCCCTTTCTGCAATTACATAAAACATTCACAAATACCCACTCACCCGGTACCCCACCTTAAATCCTGACCGTCTGCTTTAAATATTATTATATCCATGGCTGAAAACTCATTGGGGTTTGGTGGACCAATTTATTATTGGTCCATTCTAAATGGCACCAGCTTATTTGGCCCATTACTGCCATAACTTGTCACAGTAAGGAGCTAAAAGTCTGGGTCCGGTTAGGGTGGTCAAGGACAAAAATTTGTCCACCAAACCCCAATCGATTTTGACCTGGCATAGAAGGTAAGTCTGGTTTTCATATAATTACGAAAAATGCCCAAAAAACTCAAAAATTATGAAAAGACCAACATTTGTTATAAAATGTAAAATAGACATAATTAAAATCTAAAATTGCAAAAGTTCCTCCAAAATTTTAAATCAATATTATGCGTTTCAGAAAAAATATATAAAATGTTATAAAGATATTGATAAATTATAGCTTATTTGACTACTTTATAAGTTTTTTTAACCGCAATAAAAATGTTTGGTAAATGAATATAGCTCATATAAATAATTAAAAAAAATATAAAAAATTAATATCTTGAATTTAATACAGGTAATACCAATTTGTATATAATTACGAAAAAACCCAAAGAAGACAGATATATGTTAAATGCCCTTATCTGTTGTAATTTACAAAATAGCCTGATTATAATGTAAAATTTGAAAACAATCCAGGATTTATATTATATTTGTAATTTATAATAAGACGTTGGCTTAAATATGTTTTTAGTCTTTATAATATATGGGTGTTTTGCTTTTAGTTCCTATAAAAAAAGTCAAACACTTTTAGTCCCTCTAATTTTTTTTTGTTTTTAGTCTTTTAAGTGAGTTGACCGCTGATGTGTCTTATTTTGAACCCAGTCAACACGCCTACATGGCCAAAAACACTGCCACATAGGATGCCACGTTAGCCCTCTCTCTCCGCTCTCCTCCCCCCCTCTCTCTCCTCCCTCCCCCACGTACACCCCCTCCTCCCTCCTCCTTCCCCCAACCTCCTTCCTCCCCCACCACCTCCTTCCCCCTCCCTCCTCCCTCCACCTCCACCACCTCGTTCCTCCTCCCTTCTCTCCTCTCTCTCTACTATCTTCTGCTCTCTACTCTCCTCTTCCTTTCGTTCTTTTCCTTTCCCCTCTTTTCTCTCTTCACGATAACACTCAAGGGCTTCCTCATGATAATCTTTCTTCACAAACCCATGAATGAGCACAGTCCAAGAAATAGCATTCCTCATGGGCAATTCATCGAACAGGTTGAGGGCATCTTCGATTTTCCCATTCCTCACGTACCCATCTATCATCGTGTTCCAAGATACCAAATTTCTGACACCCATTAGAGAGTTTTACAATTAATATGTTGCTGTATGCCCATTTGTATGTCATTTATATGTTTGTGTGATAATATCATTGATCGTATTTTCTACCTTCAACACCAAAAACGTAATTTAAATCATCATCCCCTTACCATTGCGGCTCTTTTTATTTGGTCATTAATTCGTCCTCCATAAAATCTTCCAATATATTTTACCAAATAAAACATATTTTCATTAAAATACTTGACTTCACCAGTCAATCAATGCAGCTAGCTATATGCATCATTAAAATTAAAATAACATAACATTTATTGGGATAAAATTCAAATTTGGTCGGGTCTTATGAAATCTATGAAATTTCGTAACACAATTAATTATTAACACTATACTAACATTAAATAAGGTTATTGTATACTTCATTTCATTAATTAATAATTTTTTAAATTATAATATTAAAGTCTGTACATACTCTACCTACTATCTATACACTATACTATTAAAGCATCTCTAATGGGGTGCTTATTAAGCATTAATGCTTATTAAGAACTAGGCATTGCAGATCATTTCTCTTGGGGTGCTTATTAAGTATAGGTGCTTAGTTAATCATTTCTCCTAACCACTTCTCCATTAAATACACGATGGGTCATGTCTTGCTTTATGGATAAAAAAAGTAAAATTTAAAAAATTTTAAAAAAAGTTATTATTGGCGAAATGTAATGATGTGAGGTATTGGTGTGATCCATTTAATTTTTTTTTTTAAAGGTGTTGGGTTAGAGAGGTATAATGCTTATGAATTGCTTAAGTTTAAAAAAATAAATAAGGGTGATGTGTCCTAGTGGGACACACTTAAGCACCCTAAAATGGGGGATGTTTCATTGTGGATGCTCTTAACACTATACTAATATCTTGTGTTTTTATTTTCAAACATATATACTAACCACATACAATAATGACATAAATTTAAAATAAATATTTTTCAACTAATTTGTAACAAATTTTTTCAAATTTTTACAATAATACAATTTTTTAATAATATGAATCAATTTCATATTGTGATTATCAAAACAAAATTAATGGTAGCGAAAAAATAAAGATTTTTACTATTTTTAATTATAAAGCTTATTCAATATATTAAAATAACTATAGTCAATAACATATTGTAATTATGGACATTTATTGGGTAAAACTTTAATTTTACATAATTATGTGGTTATTTTTTATATTATCATTTTGTATTTATTATGTTTTACAGCCCCCTTTCTGCAATTTAGTTTAACATTTTTATAAACCAACTAATCCGGTAGCCCTCGCAAAATCCTAACCGTACCCTTTAATTTATATTATATTCATGGCTCATATTGGATTGGGGTTTGGTGGACAAATTTTGTCCCTGACGACCCTAAATCGAACCTAAAAGTCCAAGTAATTTTATTTTGAGATACGTCATCATAGCCTTTACTCACAAACTTTGCAAGCACCGTCCATAGGCTGATATGAGCGAGGTTCGGACAAAAAAAAAAACAGCGAGGTTAGCGACTGGTGAGGTTGGGAGGGTTTTGTAACTTTTGTTGGCCATACATGAGTGCTGCCAGGGCAGCCCCGAGCAATGCAATCACTAAGAGCATGATGATTGGGTAACAGTTTGCAAATCATGGTTTGATCCAAAGGAAAAATATTATTATTTTTTTACTTCAACTCAAATTTATGATTTGAGACTTCAAAAACTTGTTCAAATAGTTTTCTTTTACTTGATTTTGTCAAACATGCTCCAAACAGGAATTTAGGAAATGTAAATCATAAGGCAAGCATGCCCTCGTGCTCGGAAGACCCAGTGGTACCGCCATCTCCAAGACTCCAACCACCGTGGAAGGCCCAAAACCTTAGGCCGGGTTCGTGCACACACGCCAAAAGGTGCAAATTATAAAGCACTTGCCCATTGCACGAATGTATATGAAGCTAATTGCATTAATATCCCGTGCAACTTGATAAAATATGGAACTTCATGCAAGATTTTTCTAGGCACATGCAAGCTCAATTTCGCTTTAAAATACTTTTACAATAGTGAAAAAACCCGCTTTAAATATAAACACTAGTTTTGTGTGATAATTTATAGTTGAAAATTTCAATATCGCACACTTGTGCTCCTGAAAATTCCCAAGACTATACCCCATGCAGAATTCATTCAGGGTAGGGATATGTTGCCCAAAAGATTATTAACCCCTTAATCAATTAGGATTAAGCATAGGTTTCTTAGTCTAAGAGCCTGCTTGTTTTAAATTGTGCACAAGGCAAACGGAGGAAAATCAGATCCCGAGGCAAGTTTTCCAGAAGCTACACATTTGTCGCTTTCGTTCAATGGGATTATGACAGAGAGAAATCTAAAACAAACAGGTGCAAAGCAGTTTGGCCAGAGAACTTTAAAAATAAAACAAAATCTTTGCATCTCGGATACTTGAATGTTATATGATAAAATTTTAATACACCTATCAGAATCCAAGAATGTTTGACCCCTAAAACTCTAAAACAGATCTAATACACCCATGCTTGGTCAATGAAAGGGAAGTGAATGATAAAACATTCACGATACACTGCAAAGTTGCAAAAACTTTAGTATCAGAACCCAATTTTCTATACGTTAAGCACCTTAAATGGGATAGGGACTTTCAACACATGGCTTCAATATATCCCAGCTGCTGCAACAAATTACAATCTAATCCACGGTGCCATTTGTATCGGTGCCGTTTGTATCGTCCCCTTCAGCCAACTGCTTTTGCTTCTCTTGTTCCACTGTAACAAATCACTAATCCATCATAATGTGTCCACATTCAAGGCACCCAAGCAACTCAAACCAATGTGCAGTATTAACAAAATCAAATTACTTACTAACGAAGATACAGACGGGAAAAAACTACAAAGAAAAGTTCCCTTACTCAACTAACCATACTTTATGGATAAAGAATCAGAGCATAGACATGTCTATGAAAAAAATCGCTGGCGGAAACAAAAGAACCTATGAGATTTGAAATTAACAACACTACTTTCATTAGTCACCAATTTTGTACTAACTCTGTTTCATGGACCATCATAAATTCCCTAAATGACACAACACAGAAATGGAATCACATTGACAAGAACTTGAAAGACGAAAACCGAAGTCATCCTATCTGGCAAAGAAGAAGGCATCATATTTTTGTTCTCCTCACTTTCTTTCAACAACAACAACAACAACCAAGCCTTATTCCACTAGATGGGATTGGCTACATAGATCAAACGACATTATAATGTTCTATCATGAATCATATTTTTGTTCTCCTCACTATCTTTCCCTTCCATAATTTCTTAGCAGTCTAGCTAGTTTTGGAGACCAAAAGAGTCTCCAATCCAACTCAGAATTCCCATACCCACCATTTTCTGGGTAAAAAAAAATAAAAGCCAGCCAGCAGCGAACTAGAAAGCTTCTCTAAAATGTAGACAAGAGTGAGAAATGAGTTACGACTTACCCATGAGTTGATAGAGAGCCTTCTGAGTTCGCTTCTCGAGCTTATCAAGCTTCTTCTGCACATCTCTGCGAAGGTCCCAGTTGGGTTTCTTCGGAGCAATATTCAGAAAAGGGTCCTAACAGTTGTTAAAGGTAAAAGAAAAAAAAAAACAAGTTAGAATCAATGAGTTTCAGAGTGTGTGTGTGTGTATGAGAGAGAGAGAGAGAGGAACCAAATACAATACCTCCTTGGGTTGACTCTCAGGCTCAGGAGCACTAGCAACAGGGTCTTCAAACTTGGGGAGCACTGCAGGGGCAAGCTTCCCTTCCTGAAGGTGTTTGTCGTGAGGAACATAGTTACGGAATTTCATGCTCAGGTTTCTGCAACAACAAATCAAATCAAATCAAATTTTAATAATCCATATCACATCACTCTAATCAAAATCGGTAATTCATTCTCCTTGTGTATCAAATCAAAGAAAACATACTCTTCTTCTGTGTCTTCTTCAGCAACACCAGGTGCTTCTGGTCCTTGATCATCACCATTGTTATTATCATTAGCTTCGGGTTCCGCTTCGGTTTCGGCTTCGGGAGCATTCGACAATTCTTGAGCAGCTCTCAGAGCTAGCAGTCTTTCGCGACGCGAAGCAACAGCTTGCTCAATCGATTCATCTTCGCTGCCCATCTTTCCTTCCAAACCCAACTTTCTCCTACACTATCTGTATATACAGAAAAACCCTAATCCCTCTTTCATTCAAATTCAATCGCCCAACCCCAATATATCACACTCAAACCCTCAACGTTTTGTTTTAATTCTTATACTACCTTTTTTAAATTGATTTATTAGTGCACGATTTATTTTCAATATAGTCCTTCATAATTATCCCTTAAATTAGTTTTTTTAGAATAAATAGCTTTTTCTGTCAAAAAAAAAAGAATAAACAGCTTTTAGTAACAATTCTTATGAAATTAATTAATATATGCTGTCAAAAAAAGAAATTAATTAATATATTTCTCTGGCAAGTTAATTTTTTCATTTAATTAACACAAATATAAGGTGCGCTCCTTTACTATAAAATAAACTTTTGTTTTATTTACTTGACTTGTGAAATAACACTTATGATCTGTTTATTTTAGATTTATAAGACTTGTACTGTGAAGAAAATACGTCTCAAACTTAACTATTGCTGATGCTTGTTTAAAATTAACAAGAAGGCCTAACCTCCATGTTCATCTTCAGTACACAACAAGCAAATAAACAAATTCACTTAAAAATGTTTAGAAGTGGAGGGTTTGTAAGACTCAGCATGTAAAGATTTTCAATGTATAGATATGGAGGTGTTAGTCAGTATTTTGTATCATCCCTCAATTGGAAGAAGGTTGACTAATTCACACAATCAAAATAGTCCAATCCGATATGTAACCAAATATATAGATGTTGTAAACCAATAATGATAAAAAAAAAAAGACTACAAAAATATTGCATTGAACTGCTGCAATAGCAGTTTATTATTCACAAAAGAATCAAATCTTCCAATCCCAAAAATAAGAATAAAAATGAAACCACATGAACTAAGAACCAAAGCAAACTCTCCCATCATGAAAATTAAAGTTTCATTCTGAATTTACAGTTGCTAGCCTTGATGCTTATCAGATTATTAGCTGATAAGCTATCCACCACAAGCTGGCATTGGCCCAACACCTTCACCTTCCTCAGCTTCAAGCTCCCAAGTTTGATGGCAATTGGTGCATGGATGTTGAGATCCAATGGAATGCGCCCTGTCTGCTGTTGTTGCTGCAGTGCAGCCATTAAAGTGCTTCCAGACTGCACTTGACCGGTTAAGGACACGTTGAGCACCGTCTTGTTCCGATGACCTTGGTAGAACTGTGGTAGAGACCCTTCACAGAGCCGTGTGTCCGTGTACCACACACTCAGCTTCCCTCCTTTCTCATAGTAAATCCCAATCTTCTTGTTTGGGTTGTTTGCTGTGATCCTCACATCAAACTTTGCATACAGGCTCATGTCAAAGTTAAGCCTCAGGTCAATTATCCTCAGTGTGTCAACTGAGTAATTGGGTAGTTTTGGTTTGAAAACTAAGTAAAGGATTCCTGCAGTTGCTGCCAAGATAGTGAGCAGAAGGACAAGCAAGCTTAGTGTCCAACATATGCACTTGCAAAAGCAGCTTCCTTTTGGTGGTGTAGAGTGTATTGCTGGAATAGCATGTAGTTGTGGAGGATGGTGTTGCTGCACCTGCATAGGGATACCCTTTTCTGATCTAAAGGAACCTGGAGGTACCAATGGGGTCCTTGGGTGTGGTGGTGCTGCTTCCACCTCCATTGGGTGGATCCTCTGTCTCTGATGATCTGCCATGAATAATATACAAGTAATTTGCTAGGTGGGTATTCTCTTCTCTTTCAGATTTTGTGGTGTATACAACACCCTTTTATTTCGTTCACGTTAACACTTTGTCACCAAGGCAAGAGAAAGCTCTGGTGCATACATAGTGCCTTTGTTGCTGATATATGCAGACCTTCCTTATTTGACTTGTAATTGTGAAAATACGGTTGTGGGGTGGATTGATTGGTTCCGCAATAGGTACTGTGGAGAGGTTACCTTCCTCACCTACAAACGGCGTGTACATTACCAAAAAAAGATAGTGGTAGTTCATCTAAATGTGGACACTCTATTGACTTTAGAGAAGGGTTCGTTTTATATATTTTCTTTTGTTGAGGCTAGGACTCCTGGAGACTGGAGTAATGTCAGTGTGACAGACACGATTCATTAGCTCTAACCCATAAGAATAATGTTAGATACACGTATCTTTACATCTTTTAATTGGTAATAGTTGCTAGAATTTCGGCACATCACTCTTGATTTTGCCACTTTATTTTCTGGTGCGAGGTGATGTATGAGAAAATGTTGTGCACCAAGCATTTTTCTTTCAATCCAAAACAAATGGAGTAAATGGCATGTGGTGGTAATTCTTGCCATATGATGTGCAGATAGGCATATTGACCTTCTTCAAACTTGCTTCGAAATTAAGGAAAACCATACTTGCACATTACGGCCGCGTTTCACACATTGTACAAGACACTATGGTATACGGGTAAATATTATTGTCTTAACAAAATCTTAAGCAAACAATTTCTTAATGTCTTTAATTGGGTCTTAGGACACTCCTTGAAACCAAAAGAATTTACACAACTACAAATCTAGTAAGGTAATTTGAAATGTATGCCTCTCAAGGTAATTAAAAGAAGAAATTGCAAGTTTTATTCAATTTCAATCTCTTGTGGAGCTGCTTCATCAGTTGTTGACCCTTCAGCATCGGTTTCTCCAACACTAATACCAGCAGCTTCCGCAGTCCTTGTAACCCATTCCTTGAGAGGCTCCTCCTTCAAATCAAGCCTTAAAATACCCGCAAACATCCCACCCAAGAATGCCACCGGTTCCTGCAGATACAGCAAAAACGGAAGTTGGGAAAAACAATATCAAATTTTCAAAGCCAGCCAATGAACATTCTGTGGGCTGAACAGAATGCTTTTCAGCCTATAGAATTGTGACAAAATCGAATTTAGCTTCATCGTAGGAGTCAGGGTTATTGTAAGTTAGTTAACCATCAAGTTAGCAAGGTTTCAAATCAGCAAAATTAGTAGGCACTTAACAAACTAACAGGGTTTCAAGTGAGTAATACAAAAGCAATTTCCCTTCTCTTCTTTTAATTTATTATTCAAGCACAGGTAAGGTGACAAATCGATGGAGCACAGCATACACATGGCAATGTAACATATCACTAACGTAATAGCTAGTTTAGTCTGTTTAGATGTGAGTAATTGCTTAAAAAAGGAAAAAGAAAAACACCATCTTTTTCTTGAGCACTGAAAAGTCATTGCCCTCTGCTTATGGACATATATCGAAAGAAAGAAGAACCACATTTAAAGATCATAGGTATTGATAACAGATAAACATAATTTATAGGGAAAAGAAGCATATACACTGATGATAAAATTGACAAATAAATTATTCTAATGGTTCCTTATGTATTAAGACTCTGTTTGTTTATCCACAGCAGCTTGTTTGTGTATGCTTAACGTGTATATTTCAGTATCCAGTATGCCAGTGATTGAAATAGCAATCTCGATTGCAATTATGCACCAAAACGAAAATCATTTTTGCATCACATTCAGTGGTGACATGATTAAAAATCAGATTAAATGAGACAACCGGATGATACTATAAGATGGAGAAATAACTTCATCCAATGTGAAGATATTCTAAATAAATTTAACCACCACGTGTAGCAGTAGCAGACTAATCACCACATGTAGCATTAGCAGACTAGCGCAGTAGTATGGAGAAATTTATTTAACTGATAATCTAATGTCATGTTTTCAGTAGATTGGTCTCAAAACTCGTTTTGAACTTATGGAATTAATAATAGCAGATACTCTTTTAGACTTGAGAATTGAGATCTTAATCCACAGATATACATGCTTCATCTTAAGATACTGCCAGCCAGAAAAAATTAGGATAAAAAAAAAATCGGTTTTACTTAATTTCCTATAAGAAATGTCCCTTAAGACAAGGTTCAAAATACGCAACCTGGGATAATCGTCATTTTAATTAAATTCCTAGTAATAAGTAAAAAGTAGAAAATTGCAGATATCAAATTATGCTAAAAACAAAATATCCCCCCTCCAAAACAAAAAAAAAAAAGAGATGAGAAGGTAGAAGAAGTTGTCCACATAATTAAAGTGAGAGAGTAAGAGAATAGAGATGATTGATGGGTGAAAAGAATACTACCTTGAGAGCTTCTTTGACGATGGGGTCTTGTGCAGGATTGAAGCAAAACGCTGTAATCCCATTCCCGTTACGGGAATTACTGTGAGCGTTATTGAAACCCATGCTTCTGTTCGTTCCTCCTATCCTTCGCCCCCATGAGTGGGATGAAGGTAATGACCTACTCTCTTGTTTCAATTTCCACTGTCAATTAAATGAAGAAATTATGAGACGAAGAAGAAGCAGAAGAGAGACATAAAAAATAAAATAAATAAAAAGAAAACGGAGGAGGAGGATCGATAGAGGTAGTAAAAGAATAGTGACGAACCTGAGTGCACGGTGGCTGTGGCAGAGGAGAAGTAAAAAGGAGAGACATAGCCTCAGAGTTGGAAGTTGGAAGTTGCAACTTGCAAGACAGGAACCCGCAAGTGAATCTGACAGCCAGGGTGCAGTTTTTTCCACGTCTAGAGAAAATATTTTTCATTTTCGACCAAAAACAAAACGACAAAATATTTTTTTTTATCAACATTATCTATTAATATTATACTCCTACTACTTTTGTTTCATTATCAAATAGGTATTTAAAAAAAATCATATTCTATATTTTTCTATTTTTATATAATAAATTCAATTAATAAAATACATGAAATTAAACAGTAAATACAGTTAAAATTAAAATAATATAAATATTGGAGAAGATAGGAAGGCATTACTATTTTAAATTGGCATGTTACTCAAATTTTCCTTGAAGTGTGTCCCTCTTGTAAACCTAGCTAATCTAAAAACACAATTAGTTAGGTAAAGGCAATTTAGCTATCAATTGAATTATCATCTCTGAATGATACATCCATTTGAGAGAAAAGGCAATAGATAGAAAAATAAAAAAGAGAGTATCCATTTTATACACAGTTCTTGAGAGTAAGAGTCACCTAATTCAGCTGACCTCACAGTTGCTCGTCATTATATGCTACTGCTAGATACTACTAATCGAGTTAATATTTTTTAGTTGATTTAAGTTGGTTGTTAATTTTTTTAATAAATCCGAATCAAATCAACCTAGTTATAATTAACTAGTTCAAATTTTATACAATGTTTTTTTGACACCCATATATTTCTTACACCAGATAACATCTTTATTTATTTATTTATTTGTCAGGTAACATGCCACTAGACCCTTTTTTTTTGGTCAACTTCCACTGGACCCTTTGGAGCTTTCATTCCATGAAGTTGGACTGGGACAAAGATTTTCGGGAACACCGAATAAGCAGGCTTCGGCTTGTGCACATCCATGATCCACCCCATTCACCACAAAAATTTGCAGACTCTTTGAGAGATTGGATACGAATAAGATGACAACTTCGACCACACAAAAAAAAAAAAACAGATGACAACAGTATACAAAGGGTGAGGGGTTTAAGTGGTTAAGTTTGGGAAGGACACCCAAAGGGTGAGGGGTTCGACCCTCACCCCCACCCCCCTGTAGCCCTGTAGACCAAAAAAAAAAAAAAACAGATGACAACAGTATACAAAATGAAGGAAATTGATAGATAAATAAAATTTAGAAGGAATGGATATAATATAGTTAATTTATAAAAAAATTGGAATTGTTATAGAACCTGTATAAAAAATTAAGTCATTAATATAATCATGCACATATTGAATTAATGTGTTCACTTCTAAATTGTTTTCTTTCTAACGTAACACTTTGGCGAAATGTAACACTGAATCAAACAGAAATGCTGGCAACAGTTGAGTTGAATTCATTTTCTTTCTTGTTATAACATAACAATAAAACTTCAGTACGTAAGCCATTTAAAGCGCAACCGCAAACAGATACGTTGAACATAAAACACGCACGGCAACAAAACAAAGGTACAGTATATATCTGTGTTGATTTAAATGGATGCATATATATGGGGAATAGAGAAGAAATCTAGTGAGCGGTCAAGACACATATATATCACCACGTGGCAACCGTGCAGCATTTGAGAAACCAGGTGTCTCACTAAGGTTCATCCCTCATTTGGCTCATATAAGCATTGACACACCACTTTTCAGACATGCATATGTATGACCCCCTCTTCTTAATAACCTCTAAAGCCTAAACAAATTTTCACCAATTCTCAGTCTCATTTAATTCGTGTAGCTGAATATTACGGAGTCTTGTGAATTGGGTAGGAGGCACTAATTTCAACTGGATCCGGATCAGAAAGTACGTCTTGAAAGACCAGCTGGGTCATTGACAATCTCAGTTGGTAGCCCAAGGGAGGAGAGTGAAAGATCAGTTGGGAGGAATATGGCAACAAGCCGAAGATATGCGTTTGGAAGGATGGATGAGGCTAACCATCCTGACTCCATGAGAGCAACCTTAGCTGAATTCCTCTCCACTTCCATCTTTGTCTTTGCTGGAGAAGGCTCTGCCCTTGCTCTGCGTACATATACTCAAAAACCACCCTTTAATTAATGCTTAATTACTAAAAGCATATATATATATAGATATGACATGCTATGCTATGTGACTATATGATAATATGATATATGCTTTAATTATTTTGATCTTGTGGTGATTTAATTTGTGTGGTTTGCTTGCAGGGAAGATATACAAGGTGGATGCAGGTGCATCAGCGGGTGAGCTGGTGGTGATTGCAGTAGCTCATGCCTTCTCTCTATTTGCTGCTATATCCGCTAGCATGCATGTGTCTGGTGGCCATGTCAACCCTGCCGTCACTTTCGGTGCTCTTATTGGTGGCAGGATCTCCGTCCTTAGAGCCCTCTACTACTGGGTTGCTCAACTTCTTGGTTCTATTGTGGCTGCTCTCTTGTTGAGGCTTGTCACTAATAACATGGTAAGTACACTATATCAATTAAGTATATATATATATATATGTATGTATGAATTTCGATTAAAAAAATTGATACATCATAGATGATAAAAAGTAAGAATTAATTTGAGATTGCTTAAACTCTGTCTTCAAGTAAGCTGAACTTTTACCTTCCATTTTAACTTAATGCAGATAAACTTCTTTCATATTTCAAATTTAAGTTATGATTGATTAGAAATAATTATCTTTAGTTTAGTTTGAGAAATGCTAGCAACACACTTACTCCGATATATTCTCTATGATTGATTGAAATTTATCTGGGTCATATTACTATGGAATTGGGTCTACCAAATTGGTATGAGATTTAATTAACGTGACTCAAATGAATTTCATCCGGTCATTGGAAAGAGTGTGTTGCTAGCACTAAAACACCATATCTAGAGATTTGTTTTTTGAAACTACTATTTCCATAAAATAAAATAAAAAGAGGATAATTAAGACTTATGTTCTTTATTCTTTAAAGCCATCATTTTAACTCTGAATTATAGTCTATAGACATAGTTTATAGAAACTAAAACTTTCAGTTGCCTATTGTAGAGACCGCAGGCGATCAATGTGTCATACGGTCTTGGTGCGGCACACGGCCTTATATTTGAGATTGCCATGACATTTGGTTTGATGTACACTGTGTATGCCACTGCCATTGATCCCAAAAGGGGCAGCATTGGCACAATTGCACCCTTGGCCATCGGACTCGTCGTTGGGGCAAACATCCTCGTTGGTGGGCCGTTTGATGGGGCGTGCATGAATCCTGCTCGGGCTTTTGGGCCTGCCTTGGTGGGCTGGAGATGGCACTACCACTGGATCTTCTGGGTTGGCCCATTGCTTGGGGCTGCCCTGGCTGCACTCATCTATGAATACATTATGGTCCCAACCGAGCCTCCTCCTCATCTTCCTCATCATCAACCTTTGGCTCCTGAAGATTACTAGTTTACTTTGTGTATTATTATGAAATGTACAAGCCTGTGCATTAGTCTTCTTCCTTTTCACCACTTCATGCGTTGCCGCGCTCTGAACTTATGTGTTATCTGTGTATGCATTTTTCTCTGTCTGCTGGTGTGGAGTACTGTCAACACCCAACACTTTGTTTATTTTCTGTGTGTAAACGTTGATGTTGTCCTCGATTAAGTTGAATAAAGTTTAATCCCTATTCACTTATATGTAAACAACGTTACAAAAATAGCACAATTGAAAGAAATGCAAAACATTAAATGATGTATAGAAAACGATATCTATAATAGGCTCAGGCTCTCGTATGGTATTATTTATATATGATCTAGAGCTTTTTTTATAAGTATTGTACCATCAAAGAATATTAATTGGGTTTTCACTTTGCATAATTGGTAAAACTCACCTTCTCAACGTACCGAATGTCTATTTCTTCCCAATTAGCGTGAACAAAACTAACATACATGTGTAAATATTGTGTAATCCTTAGTTAATTTGCTCTCATGTCGGGAGAATATACATAGTTATATACAACCCTTCCAGCATTGAACCAAAAGGCGAGAGGGCTCATGAACCCCTTGATTGGGAGGCTACCCAGCCCTCCAAGTAGCTAGCAAGCATTTTTTTTTTAATAGACACAAATTTAATTGTGGGGGACAATAATAAGGCACAAATGATTTGAACTCATAAAGGCCAAAAAAATTATCTTCCAATGTCTGTAAGTGTTAGAAAGAGTAATTTCTGATATCTCTTCAGTAATTATTTCATAGCTATATATAGATAAATCTTGAGTAATTAATAGTCTCTAGCTAGCCAGATTGCGTCTCAGCCATTGAGTATGCCATTTTAGGATTTTAATTTTGAAGTGTTTGAGATGTTTCTTAAGTGAATGAGATGTGTGAAGCTTCTAATAATTTGAAACTATATACTAGTATATAAATAAAGAACTAATGCATGTAGGTCTCCACTCAAATGAATAAAAATGACCCATTAATTTTAGCATATATATTAATGTGAATAAAAATGACACATTGTTATATACAAAGAGTTAGGATTCTCTCTATTTATTTTTCTCTTTATTTCTTCCATTACTATGTTTTTGGGAGAATAAATGAAATAAATGACACTCATATATCATATTTATATCATTTATTTCCCCAAAAAACATAGTAATAGAGGAAATGAAGAGAAAAATAAATAGAGATGATCCCAACTCATATACAAATACAGATGTGAACTTTTATTTATATATCTTTTCCAAAAAAGATCAAATTTAATTTGACGCGTAGTAGGGGGGAGTAATACTATATCTTCCCAATAAATTCAGTTAGAACCACCTTGATTATTTATACTACATTCGTCCCTAAATATAAGAACCTTTACACAAAAATAAAAGTCTCTTTATATAAAAAAATTTCCAAAAAATTAGTTGCATTAATTATTTTTTGACTAAAATGCCCTTATTTATTGTACAAATCACCTAACCATTCTACCTTTTTCAATGCATTAATTAAGTGATGAGAGAGAGGAGGGAAGAGAGATAGTAATAAGTGTTAGGGCTAGTTTTGGAAAAATATAGTAAATTATTGACAAATTTATTGTTATTAATTAACTTAACCAATTATTTTAAAGGGTGTGAATTAGTTAAAAGGTTGTTTTATATTATGGGACGGAGGTAGTAATATATTGCTATATGCGGCAACATCAAGTCAACAACGCAATCCTTGAATTGATTCAAACAAGCAATTTAAACAGTTTGGGATTACACACGTCGCCGAAATTTCGGTTGCATTTTAGCAAAATGACGTTCAATTTAAAAGAAAAAAGAAAAAGATAGCAACAACATGGCGAATCGGTGTGAGGATAGACACTACTATGTTATGTGCATCCACTGGACAAGCAGCTGATTCATCAGGACAACCAAATCTCACTTCCACTTGCGATCGAGCTCTATAAATTGCTAATGTAACTCTCTGTTTCTTCACACGCAATTCCCTGCTTGCTATATGCTACACTATTGTTGTTTCAATACCCTGTTTCGATCATCATTCAAAAACACATATTGACATATAGATTTTCATTTATTTTTGCATTACTACATGGCAATGCAATTATATTCATTCTTAGGTGTGAGGTGCAGGTGGTTAACCATGGCAGCAACAGTGGTGTGCATCCTTGTGCTCTTGAATGCAAGTGCTCCATCTGCTGCTGCTGCTGCTGCTCGCTTGTTAGTGAACACAATGTCCACGGAGCAGGCTGGGCGTTGGAGACACCTCATTGAAAATGGGCTGGGCCTCACACCCCCCATGGGGTAAGCCCTCTTTATCCATTTCTTTTCCATAACGAGAATTTTCGACTGGTTTTCACTCAAATTCATTGGAATTTATAAATTAATGATAATTATATGAATGCTGATCAGGTGGAGTAGCTGGAATCACTTTGGCTGTGATGTTAACGAAAGCATAGCTCGTGAAACAGGTAACTTCATTAATTATGTAATCTAGCTTGAGATTCACCAGTATGTTATTGCACCTTCAAAGACATAGTATTAGTAATTAATCTGGATTTATTCTGTACTATTCTTTATACAGCTGATGCAATGGTGTCAACGGGGCTTGCAGATTTAGGGTACCGTTACATCAATTTAGGTAGACCTTACTGCATTGATTAATTTTGATTACATTACACACACATTATATTACTAATCTATACACTTTCATGAAAATATTATTAAGTAACTCCACATTTCATTCTTAAAAATATTTACAAGTTATTTTAAAATATTAAAATAAAATTATTGTTATTTTACAAGCAAAATGAGTAATAAAGTCACATTCTTTCTTTTTAATAATACAAAATACAATTAGTTTATTTCTTTATTAAAATCAAATTTTCTATTTTTTTCATTAAATAAGTAAATTTTTAAATCAATAAAATATTAATGAATTCAAATTATTTTTTTTTAAAAACTTTTACTTTTTTTTTATCTAAAATGTGGATCTTGTTAACTTACATATGAAAGTGTGAAGGACATGAACACACACAATTGATTAGTACTATTTACATTTTACTTATGAGTTGGCAATTTTAACATATATTGTTTTGTATGATTTTCAGATGACTGTTGGGCCGAACTTAATCGAGACGCCGAGGTGATTAATGTTTCCATTTAATTTGTATATGCTTTTTTTTTCTCATGGTAAATTATAGTAGTAGTCTTTATTCCATTCATCTGTTTTTTCCCCTCTGGTAGTAGTGAACTGTGCACGATTTTTTGTAATTGGCATTAGTAGCCAAGAGTATGCTTTTTTTGTTTGATAGAAGATGAATTTTTCCACATCAACCAAAAAATTAGGAAAAAAAAAATAGATAATATGCTAGTTGTACCTTAAGTCCCTAGCGAAGTTAATCGGTTTCCAGTCGTCTTGTGAATTGTGATTCTCATGACCTCCAAATGCAGCAACCAATTTACCTTACATTATTTGCATTTTATACATTTCTTTCTTTAATTTGTTTAAAATTAAAAATAAGTTAATTAAGAATGTATAATTAGTATCCACTTCGATGGCTCTGAGTCTCTGACAAGTTGAAAATGACCTTAGGGAAATATGGTTCCAAATGCAGCAACATTTCCTTCAGGAATTAAGGCTCTAGCTGATTATGTTCACAGCAAAGGCTTAAAGCTGGGGATCTATTCCGATGCCGGGTAATGTCAACACATTAACCTTTACTTGGCATATATGTCCATGATTACTCAAGCATTTCTGATCACTCACAAATTTTGTGCAGAAATCAAACATGCAGTAAACGTATGCCTGGATCACTGGGACATGAAGAACAAGATGCAAAAACATTTGCTTCCTGGGTAGACATATATGATGCACTCATTTGAAAGTCATTTTGCATTTCAATCACATAATCTTAAGTTGTTTTAACTAATACCTGATTTACATTTTGCTTTAGGCAATTGACTTTTTGAAGTATGATAATTGTGAAAATAATGGTATAATCCCCAGAGAAAGGTATTTAGTCTATAACCTTCAAATGCAAATAGCTATCTACATATGCCTTATAAAAACCAGGAATTCATGTATAGTTTCATACATTTGGTAAAACAGGTACCCTCCAATGGGTGAAGCTTTATTAAAAACTGGAAGGCCAATATTCTTCTCTATGTGTGAATGGTGAGTTGAAATGGTGATGATGTTTCTCATACAGAAAGAAATTGTAAAATTAGTATTCCTCCATTTGCTCTTTCCCTCTAACTAATTAGTTGCAAGAAATTAGATATACATCGTTTATGTATGCTTAAACGCTTTCTCAAACATATATAGGGGATGGGAAGACCCAGCAATTTGGGCCAAAAGTGTGGGAAATAGTTGGAGAACAACTGGAGACATTGAGGATAACTGGAAAAGGTGATCAATGTATTTCACATTCAATATTCATACTTGACTGAAAAATTGACAATGATATATTCGTTGAAAAATGGTTTGTCTTGGATAGAACAGAAATGATAACAGAGCTAAACAAGTGTCAACTGTCAAGAATTTATTTTCATTTATTTGCATTATTCAGTTTCTTAACTTTAGGTACAATTTTGGGGAACTAATTAATTTTACTCCCTCCCAACCAGTATGACTTCCATAGCAGATGCAAATGACCGATGGGCATCTTATGCTGGACCTGGAGGATGGAATGGTAATTAACCACACAGTTAGTTAATTGTTATATATGCAAAGTACCATTGAACTTCAGAACACTGCAATTACAATATATAATATCCAAAATTGGATATTAGATCCTGATATTTGTATGCCCATTGTTTCTTGAATTGTTAGATCCTGACATGCTTGAAGTTGGAAATGGAGGCATGACAACAGAGGAATATCGTGCCCATTTCAGCATATGGGCATTAGCTAAGGTGCCAATATGAAACAAAATTTAGATACTTATATACCAGCCCTTAATTGACTTCTTGTGACATTGCCATATATGTCATGACGTTCTCTCAGGAAAATGTATTGTGATGTTCAACTATTTTTCTTTTGTATATATAGGCTCCTTTATTGGTTGGTTGTGATATTCGCGCAATGGATCAAACCACATATGAACTAATAAGCAACCCGGAAGTTATTGCAGTAAACCAAGGTATGAACAGAGCACTCCTGATTTTCTTGAAAGACAAAAGCATTGATTTCTTGTATAGAGAGTGTTAAAGCAGTATTAACAAATCACAATCTTCTTGTGGTACTGCAGACACACTAGGAGTTCAAGGAAAGAAAGTGAAAAGTAATAACGATTTGGAGGTAATTTCTTTGTTTTTAATTCCTTGCTTTCATATGTCACTGCAAAATTAACCATGATACTACTATACCAAAATACTTCTAAGTGCATATATCTCATCTATATATTTCTAAGTGCATAATAGCCACACACAAATAACTAAGCAAAGACAAAAAAAAAAATGCACTCTTGAAATCAAAATCATGGTGCAGGTGTGGGCAGGTCCTCTATGTGGTAACAAGGTGGCAGTGGTGTTATGGAACAGGAGTTCATCAAATGCAACAGTGACTGCGTCTTGGTCTGACATAGGCCTGGAATCAGGAACCATAGTTGATGCAAGAGATTTGTGGGCGGTAAGATATATATACTTAGCTAGATTGACTTATTATACTAATGTTCTTTACATGGCATATACTATATCAATTAATGGTTTTGATTATGTGTAACGAATTACATATATGTAGCATTCAACACAACCATCGGTTTCGGGTGAAATCTCAGCTGAATTAGATTCACATGCTTGTAAGATGTATGTCCTGACTCCCAAAAGCTAGTTTCCAGTGGCAGAGAATTAAGTACACGAGCAACCAAAGCCATGGCTCAATTTTTGAGAACCATAAATAAGATAGCAAAGGAAATGTATTTTCAATAAGAAGTACCAGAACAAATGCATTGTTTCCTTTTTTTTTGTCATTATTTCTATTTTTGTTTGTAATTTAATTTGGTGCATTGAGTTGAGGCCCACTTGATATCATCAATACAATATAAGCCCGTTTCTATTTATTGCTATAATTTATACTAATTTTTTACCCCCTCAACCTCAATAGAATAATCCATAAATCACGTCGGAATCTATAAAGGAAATAGAGTAATAATTATAGTGACTGACTATTGACATATATAATTAATTAAAAACTCAATAATAATAGAAAGTGCCTTTTTCCATGCCTAATAAAGTGACAGGTATCTCTTAACAGGAGTTAGGAGTATCATCGTTGAATGTTTTTGGTTTCTCAACATGGTGCTTATTAAAGGACCGTGTATTTTTCGTCCCTGGATCCTCTGCTTCTGCTGCAGGCAGCAGGGGTTTGTGAGTGCGGGAAAAGAGAGAAAAAAGTAAGGAAGAGAGATAGATCAGAGAGGGGATCTCTTTGCAGCGGCCGTAGAAGATCTGAGTCCGTATTTATCACATGTGACACACTATGTTGGTGTCATCGTTGCATGTTTTTTGACAATAAAGGTATTCATTCATTCAAAATGGTAAAATACATCGAAAATAACACAGATTCAATATCACTAAAAACCAAAAGGATAAATCTGTGAATAGACCCACAGTACCCATGTTAATAACAAAACACAGCAAATTGCCTACAATAGTAAAGCATGGCAAAATGCCTACAAAATTAACAAAATTATAAGGGCCGGAATACCAATGTCTCCGGATCTGTAAAATTGGCGCTCAAATCATAAGTGGATCTGTACTGGATCGAAGCAGAACAACCAAGATGAACCAAGTGAACACCGCACCAAGACGGGAAAGCAAACGAATACCGCCGCACGCAGACGACGAAAACACGAAAAAACACAAAAGAACCATCATATCTATGTGAATAAACCACTTATTTAGACAAAAACAAATGAAAAATGGTATAGAAAGATAATTCTAGACCAAAAATAGCCCAGAACCACCCCTTCAGTGGAAGAAAAAGAAAAGGGAACAGCGTTAGGTTCTCAAGCTCGTACGGCGCTAGGTTTTCACTGCTGCCTTTTTAGTTTTGGATATAATCACAACGCTGTGCATCATGTCATCGTTGCATGTTACTGTCCAAAATTTAAAGATTTCTACTTTATGTTTATTAACGAACGTCATAACTACAAAAAGGTTTCCATTTTGTAAATTCTGTTATGGTTTTACTTCCAAACGAAGTGCAGTGATATATGGCAGCCAGCGCGCTGGGAATTCGTTTAGAAATAATCAATTAATTAATTAATTAATGTCACTTTCTTTTTTTTTTTTGATAGAATAATTAATGTCACTTTCTAGTTCAACGGGAAGGAATTAAAAACAAGGAAATTACCTCCATTGCCATCCCTATAGAGTCCACCATGTCCATGATTAAGTACTGTATGCGTCGGTGTTTGAGTCCCAAAAGGATGCCTCAGACAGGGTTCCGCGTGAGTGATAAAGCAGGAACCCAAGTGAGATATGCACAAGCTAGCTACTAGCACGCCACCAAAGTGGTTACGCAGTAACGCAGGCAGGACCACGTACCCCACAAGCTGCAATACCACTATTGACCACCACTGCCCCAATCGCAGTTTAGCTTCATAAAAATGTCAAATTAATGACAAAATTTTACTTGATCTAAGATATTTTCATTCCAAACTATAAGATACCAAAATAAAATGTTATTTCACAATTTTTATATATTTTTTGTTAATTAGGATGATTTTCCTGCCATCAATAATGTGTTAAGATGGTTTATATTGGTACAAATAATTAAAGTCATGCTTATCAAAAAAATAAAATTGAAGTCATGTATTTTATTCTATAAAAAATTTAAGTCATGGATATATAGTTCAATAAAATAACATTTTATATAAAGTTATTAAATGATGGATAAGTATTGTATAAATCGATCCCTCCTTGTGAATGTCTTTAACTAGTGCGATGCCTCGTGCGCTGTATCTATACTATTTTTATAAAATTTCTTAAAATAATGTACAATTAAAATTTTGACATAAAAGATTTCAATACTTACTAATTCCTATTCACTTAATGATGTATACATTGAAACATGTCTAATCATTATCTTGATATGAATAATATATATGTTAATTTTAATATTTTAAAAGTATTGGTAATTAAGTCATATACCAAATGAAATAATAAATCATCGATCATATATAAAATTAAAAGTTACGAATTATAGTGAGATAAAGATAATTTTGTGTAGTAACATTATGTTAACTAATTTTTTCAATACTATATTTAAATCAATTTTATTATATGCAATTTCATGTGAATTTATTTTCATCATTCAAATATTAAAATCAAATCAAGATACCATTTACATTCTGAATTTTGTGTCTCCTTTTATATTTTTTTTATCTAAATTAAAATTTAAAACTTATAATCGGTAATATAAATTTTTCTCTCTTAATCATTTTCAGAGATGTCATCTTTTAATTGAAAAAGAATAAATAGATTTTATACATATATTCAATTATATTTTATTGTCTATTGATTTTTTTGACAGATATATTGTCTATTGATTTTAAGAAATATATAATATTGTAACAAACAGCGAATATTATAAGTACTAGAGCTCTTTCGATTCAGTCATCTCATACTTTTTTTTTCTTCATGCAACTCTGTTTGTTAGGGAAATTATTTTTAAAGAAATGTAATGAATATTTTTCAGGATAAAAAAAAAGACAACGAATATAGATGAGATGATTGAACATCAAATCACTCTTCTAGCTGCACCCAATTCTAGTGAGTTAAATGAGTGAAAAAGATGTGTGACAGGGGTGTGTGCAGTGTGTGATGTCTACATAATATTATCAAATATATGTATCCATGTTTATACTAAACAATTAATTAATAACTCAAGAAAATGTGGTGTACGATATAAATTAAAATGCGGTCTTGTATAAAAATAAAATAAAATGAGGTCCACTTACTTGAAGTGCAAGAAAGGAAATCATGTAATGGAATGCGCAAGAAAGGTTAATTCATCCTATACATATGTTGTTTGTTATGGAATGCGCATAATCGATCACAACGACCCAATCCATGAATTTGTTCAAAAAGTGTCATTGTACATGCACGCGGCGCAGAGCCACACATCATTAGGTTCATATGTTGCCGCAATTTCTGTTGTGTATATAATTTCAACAAAATGACGACAGAGACGGTCTATGATTCATTTGCAATTTGTTCAGAAAAAAACAAAAAGATAGCAGCAAGTAGTAGCAACAGAATGATGTGCAGGATCGTTATATTATCAGGATATAAACATTATTATTATTATAATGCATCCAGTGGACAAGCTAGCCGCAGGTTAATCATGCATTCATTGGGCCTGCAAGTACCCAAATCCAGAAATTAAACTCGTTTGCTATAATTTTCCTTCTATAAATTGACATTCCTCTTTCTATCTTCCCATATCAGCTGCCACTTATTTAAACACACACACACACACATACTGCAGAGAGATATAAACACTAGCTATAGCCTATAGCAATGCATCATTATTATTATTATTATTATTCAAGGTCGGGTTGGGGGTGCAGCAGGTTAGCAATGACGACTACGGTGGTTGCCAGCTTATGCATAATAATTGTGGTGTTGAATGCAAGCGCTTCTTCTGCTGCTCGCTTATTGCCATTGGTGAATATTACAACAACTGCTGCTACTACTGCACTCTCCACCAGATACACAGAGCATAATATTGTTAATAAGACATACTACATTGAAAATGGACTTGGCCGGAGACCCCCCATGGGGTAAGCTAGCTACCCCTCTTCATATTAATTTATATATGATCATGATCTCTTCTCATTCAGATTCACGTTTCTATATATTAATATTTTCATACACGCATATATATATATATATATAGCCCTTTTTGTTTAGGCATTTAATTTAACATAAGAACGGAACTAAACTAATTATTACTTTGAAAGATCTTGACTATTTGTTGATCTTTGTCAGAACTCTGATTTCTATTTTATACATGTAGTTGAAATACTTTAAATATTTATACACATACATATACATTTATTTGATGCCAAAATGATGTATCCCCTTTTACTTTTGTGGCTTTTGATTTCATCACTACTTGCACTTCTTGGCCGAATACGATCGATGCACACACCGTTACCAACAATATATATTACCAAAAAACAAAAGTAGATGCAAGCTGCGACCTTGTGTTGTGTGTGTGTGTGTTTCAAATCTTCTATCAACTCTTAATTCAATTTTGTCCCTTGGATAGAAGATTTAAAAGCGTTTTTTTCCCAAAATTTTAAATAAATTTTTAATGAGTGTATTAAAAAGATTGATCAATGTTAAAAATGTGTTAAGTGACCGCATCAAATAATTTATATTTGAATATCTTTTAAGTCAAATATTAACTTTAAATGAAATAGTGAGGAGATATAATTATTGATACAAAATTAATGATTAAAATTTAAATAATTCATATTATATATGTGATCATAATTTTGATTATTTATTATTTTTTAAAATTACATACCCCTGATCATAATTTTTCTCTGTAATAATGTCTCACTTTATATAATAATAAAATACAAATGATTTTTTCCAGTTAAACTCATCATGAAAGTGTATAATATGGCAACCAATTAATTAATTAATTATGCATGATGATCCAGATGGAGTAGCTGGAACCACTTCGGCTGTGATATCAATGAAAGTTTAATACGAGATACAGGTATATAACTATATATGTTCATTCAGTAAAAAAAAAAAACTATATATGTTCATTATTATTGTGTGCACTCGGAAGTTCCGAAGCTATTATTATTATAGTTACAATTTAGACAAATATAATTTATTTAATCTGGACTTATTTCTGTATTATTTCAGCTGATGCGATGGTGTCAACAGGCCTTGCTGCCTTAGGGTACAAATACATTAATTTAGGTAAGCGGCAGCGACAACGACATCCTCAACTATTACTTACTCTCTATTTTTACCCAGGGGACACATGAATACTTAATAATAACAAATAAGTATGCAGCCAAACATGTCTCATTTAATTTAGGGAAATTTAATTACAAGAATAACTTGCTATGTCTATATTTTAGGTAAGTGAAATATATGCATAAATATTTTTTTTGACAGAATGAATATTGGAAATTTTATTATAGTAGTATTTGGTAACCTGCAGGTTACAACCAGACATAAATAGAATATATAAAATTCTATTTTATGTTTGGTATATATCAAAAACAGAATAAAGCAAAACGAGATAAAAAAAAGTGGTATGTTTTGGTTCTGTTAAAAAGAGTGAAACCAGAGAGTCAGTGCCATACTTATTTCTGTTTTATCCATATGTGTCAAATGCTATATGATATTCTTTTTATAAAGAAGCAATTTTTTTTTTTGGTCAAGTAAAGAAACCATTTTAATCATATTATTTTGCATGATTTTTAGATGACTGTTGGGCCGAACTTAATCGAGACCATCAGGTAATTTATACTATTCAATATTCTTAAATTTATATGATTTTTTTCCCTTCCCCTTTTGTAAAAAAATAAGAAGATAAAATGAAAATAATAAATGAAAGTTATCCTCTATTGTTTTTATAATATGATATATGATATACTAGTTTCTTTGTTTGATTAAAATCAAGGTGCAAGTTAATTTAAACTTTATAAATTATAATGTCCATTTTTTATACCTCTGACAAATTTAATATCATGCATGTTAGGGAAATATGGTTCCCAATGCAGCAACATTTCCCTCAGGAATTAAGGCTCTAGCTGACTATGTTCACAGCAAAGGCTTAAAGCTGGGGATCTATTCAGATGCCGGGTAATGTCAACACATTAACCTTTACTTGGCATATATGTCCATGATTACTCAAGCATTTCTGATCACTCACAAATTTTGTGCAGAAATCAAACATGCAGTAAACGTATGCCTGGATCACTGGGACATGAAGAACAAGATGCAAAAACATTTGCTTCCTGGGTATACATATATATGATGCACTCATTTAAAAGTCTTAATTTTGCATTTCTATCAACTTACATCCTATTATATAATATTAAATTGTTAACTAGTATCTGATTTGAATTTTGCTTCAGGGAATTGACTTTTTGAAGTATGATAATTGTGAAAATAATGGTATAAGCCCCAGAGTAAGGTATTTAACTTATGGCTTTCAACTGCAAATAGGTACCTCAATGCTTACAGTTTTATTAAAACCAGGAATTCATGTATAGTTTCATACATTTTGTGAAACAGGTACCCGCCAATGAGTGAAGCTTTATTAAAAACTGGAAGGCCAATCTTCTTCTCTATGTGTGAATGGTAAGTTGAAATGTTGATGATGTTTCTCATACAGAAAGAAATTGTAAAATTAGTATTCCTCCATTTGCTCTTTCCCTCTAACTAATTAGTTGCAAGAAACTACATATCGTTTACATATGACTAAATGCTTTCTCAAACATATACAGGGGATGGGAAGACCCAGCAACATGGGCCAAAAGTGTGGGAAATAGCTGGAGAACAACAGGAGATATTGAGGATAATTGGAAAAGGTGAGAATGAATGATAAATCACATATTCATACTTTTTACTGATTGAAGAGTGGCTTGTTTAACATAAGAATTGAGCTAAAAGTATCAACTCTCAGGAATTCATTTTTATGTACTGCATTATTCAGTTACTTTTCTTCATTTCCCATATTGTGAACTGATTTTACTCTCTCCCCAGCATGACTTCCATAGCAGATGCAAACGACCGATGGGCATCTTATGCTGGACCTGGAGGATGGAATGGTAATTAACTAATTAATTACCTCACTAGTTACATTATGTGTGCCATATTCATCTTAATAACATTGCAATTACAGCAAACTCCAATATTAGGTCCTGATATATGTATGTCATTGCGTTTTAAATATTAGATCCTGACATGCTTGAAGTTGGAAATGGAGGCATGACCACAGAGGAATATCGTGCCCATTTCAGCATATGGGCATTGGCTAAGGTACCCTGAAACAATGTTTAGATACTTGCTGTTGAGACAATGCCATATATCATAATGTTCTTTCAGGAAAATGTAGTTTTTCTTTAACTATTTTCTTGGGTTTAATTAGGCCCCTTTAATAATTGGTTGTGATATTGGAGCAATGGATAATACCACCTATGAACTAATAACCAACCCCGAAGTTATTGCAGTAAACCAAGGCAAGTAGGCTTTCTGGAATGATAAAAACTATGATTTCTTCAGTAGAGAATGCTTTGAAACTTACAGGCTTCTTGTGGTATTGCAGACAAACTTGGAGTTCAAGGAAAGAAGGTGAAAAGCAATAATGATTTGGAGGTAATTTCCTTCTTTTTCCCTTCATATTTTGTTGTGTCTCTGGGTCTTTTTCAGTTTATCACAACTTATAATGATACTCTATGGCTCTATTCCTTCATATTTACCTAACTATTTTTAAGTGCATTTATCTCATCTAATCATAGATAAATAGAGTAAATGCAAACTAATTTAATCATTTGTGTATTATACACATACATATACATGTCCAAATTATGTCATATTTCTCACACACAGCTTCTTAATAGAAAGATATATATTGTGGCAGGTGTGGGCAGGTCCTCTACATGGTAAAAAGGTAGCAGTGGTCTTATGGAATAGAAGTTCATCAAATGCAACAGTGACTGCGACCTGGTCTGACATTGGCCTGAAACCAGGAACTATAGTTGATGCTAGAGATCTATGGGAGGTAAGACATTTAGTTAGACTTATTTTACTCTTTACTGTTCAGAATATTTAAGATTCCTATGGTTTTGATGATGTGTCATGAATATTTTTGCAGCACTCAACACAATCATTGGTTTCGGGAGAAATCTCTGCTCAGTTAGATTCACATGCTTGTAAGATGTATGTTCTGACTCCCAAAAGGGGTTGATCTCCAGTGGCAGAGAAGAAGATAAACAATAGGACTGAGGTTTCACCTTATGAGCACTGTATTGGCAAACCATTCAATGCTCCTAAAGGGGAACAACAAATAAAGGAATAGGAACTTTATTTTTCTACTGGAAATGTAAGAATAAATGTACACGCTAAGTTGTCATTGAGCTTCTAAATGCACTTGCAATTTAGCTGCACTGTGATCCACTTGGATTTTGATGCAATAAACTTTTCAAATCTCTATTGCCTCTTATATCAAATAACAAGCATGATGCTGAAAGCACTTCAAACACATGCAATTTTTCTCTCTCAATAGAATAAGCCCTGGCCACAAGAAGATAAGAAATAGTAAAATACCCTGGCCAGAGTATTTTTGTGATTTCTTATAGAATGTCACTAAAAAAGAGCAACTAAAAAAGAGCCCTCAAAATTAAGACAGTGAGAGCAGACATGAATCTACATTGAACTAAACAATTAAACGAATTTTCAATCGTACCCTATGGATGTGGCAAATCTACAACAATACTAAGTTCTGGCATGAATTGACAATCATTTCTGTGCCAGGATCATTAATGTATATCTACAACAATGCATGACTTCCAACATTCTTGTGCTGTAAGGATAGTACTTGTCTTTCACAAGACCAGCACATCATGAACAACATATATTCCTTCTGCCATTTACCTGGTCTGTAGTACTTCTCATGGTCCTCGCATCTTCTCAACAATGTGCCTGCTCTTTTCTTCAATGTGACGCCTTTTCTCTTCCAATTTCTCTCCCATCTTCCTCCTCAAATCAAGCATCCTTTCCCTTCTCCCCATTTTCTTTTGCATTCCATCTTCCTGTTCAATAGTATGATTTTGTTTCTCCATCACCATACCTCTGTGTAGTGATTGTAATTCAGAATTATTTTCCATCTTGTGTTCACTAGTTTCGAGTTGTTTGTCATTCTGTGACAAAGGTGTTCTAAATTCTTTCAAATCTCTAGTTTCTTGTGGTTTGTCATTCTCTAACAAAGGCATTGCCAGTTCTTCCGAACTCCTGCTGCTCTCTGGTGATAGTGAACCAGAGGAAATTGATGGTAGCGCTAGAGAATCTGATGATTTACTAGTTGGCTCTTGACTAGATGCGGCACTCTTTGGTTTCTGTTGTTTGTGCTCTGGACCATTACTTGAGTTGCTTGCACTAGCTTCCAACCTAGTTTCCACTCCACCATAAGATTGATGATTGGTATCAATTAAAGTGGAAGTCTCGTTCCTAATTTCTGGGTTAGTCCATATGAATGGAGCAACATTCTGAGGAGCCCAATCATCCTTTTCTGCTAACATCCACGGGATACATATGTTTTCACAATTTGGGAGCACTAAATTTTCCAAAATTGCTCTCTGCAGGAGCAAAATTAAGTTAGTTTACAAGTAAAAGCAGCTTTAATCCTTTCTAAAGAGAAAAGAAGTTTAAACACATTTCTCAGTCCATTAAGTGTACCCAGGATTAAGGATGTCAACAATCTTGTCAGTACGCAACTATTTGGTGTATACATAGACATGTCAACAAAAGAAGCTTTGTCAGCCCATACCGCCATACACATAAATTACTATTGATTGATGAAGTATAGAAATGATATTAACTGTGATTGGCATGAGATATTAATCCATAGATGTTGATTTCCACTCATGGATAATTTACCCCATCTGAAATTAGTAATTAATACAGAAGCAGGTAAACACTATAACTTGCACCCAGACAAAAGAAAAACAGATATTAACAAAGCCTGAATTCTCTGGCCACGCACTTAAGAGAAGGATAGACAATTATAATGTTATAATGAGAGAACATTTTGGCACATAAAAGGAAGCCCATATAAACTGATGGAAGGAGGAAAAAGAAGATTTAAAGTTTCATCCTTTTTGTATGTAGTTACTGATACTGTAAATTATTTCTAAATAATTTAAACAAAAAAAAATGGGAATGAACAAACATTTGAAATTTCAAGACCTTAATTAAAAAACAGCAGGCAGAGAGTAGTTTTTAACTCGAATTCTTGGAAGTTATAAATAAAATGGAAGGAGAGTTATCATACCTTTAGCCTATTGATCAGTAATAAAGCCAAGTACCCACTAGTTATCTTATGTTCTCCAACAGAAGACTCCAGGTTGAAATCTATGTCTGGCATTGATGTGAAACCATACCACAATTGATCAGAGGGAGGTGGCTTTATATGCAAACGCAATGTCCCTCTGAGGGAAGCTACTCTTATTGCCAAAGAGAAAGGAACCTTTGATAAGAAATAATCGGTTACTTTGAGAATAAAACAACTTTAGCTATTTAAAAATTGATGACTACTTGGAAAAATAAAACATCTGCACATTCTTAAATATTTAGATGTGTATCCGTGTGTGAATGAATAAGAAAATGCTCAAGGACAACATTTGCAATATTGTGGACCTTTCCAATTGCTTTGTATATTGTCAACAATCCAAAAATAGGTAAATCACAGCACATGCACAACAGAAAAGAATGAAAATAAAGATTAACATACAGAATCAGAGTCAAAACATTCACTGATGCACATTAATCAGATGAGTCATCATGAAATTTACTCAAACCAGAAGGTGTGGCACACAGAAAGAGAAAGAGAGGGAGTAACCCATTTAATACAACCACACAATGCAACTAAAATAGCATAAGTCTAAAAAAAGGGATGCAAAAAGTGTAGTTGGAAGAAGCAACGAAGGGAATAAAGGAGAGAATAATATAGGGTACCTGTGAAACTTGTTTGGCAACAGAATTTAATATTGATTTCCATCGTGATCCATGATTTGAGGAAGACATGGTGTTCTTAAAGCTCTTAGACACATCTGCATATGGAAAAACAAGATACACATTACCCTATCAATCTAAATACTGTATATAACACTATATGAAAACTATTTATTCTCCCTCCTTCACATTTAGGAAATTTACTATTTCAGGAGAAAAGCAGAACTAGGAACAACCGTTAAGGTCCCCTATGAAAACAAGGGGGAGGGGGACAACTTCCTTGTCATTGGTGTAATTAGAAAAACCTGTGAACTCATAAAAAGCAGTAGCCCATATTCTCCATCTACTATTCTACCTGTAAACTTAGTTTATATACAGTACAAAATGGATGCAGGACCAGTTAATTTCAAGTGGGATTTCAGGAAGTAAAAGAAAGAGCAAAAATAATTGTGTTTTATAGGACTTAAAAACAAAGTTCATAAATGACTGGAATTGATACTACTCATAAGAGTAATTGCACATATAATTGGACTTTTTGGGATTCATTTACTAACCATTGTTCCAATCACCATCTTCCTTTTGCTCTTGTAAATCATTTTCTTTTTCTGCAAGATTCAATTCCTTTCCTAAATATTCAAAACCTTCAAGAAGATCTGATGGGACAGCTCCAACATTGCTTGGTTCTGAATTTGAGTCCTCTGGCCCTGCATGGAGCTCTAGTTCATGAACTTCAAGCCTTGTCTCAATCCCTAATACTGCACCTCCAGAATATTCAACGTCAACTTCTAAGGCCCAAACCTCGCTCATTTCCATAGGAAGAATCCTCATTCCTACAATACAAGGTGGAACATTCCCAGTATTGATGTCAGTACAGATGACTTCACCAATATAACTGGGAGTCCTCATATTGGACAATGTTCTCTGTGGGAAAAAAAAGAGCAACCATCATTTATCTCATAGAAAATATAATGAAATGAAGTTTTCTGAGGGATAGTTCTCTGTAAACAAACAGAAGAGATCAATATTTATCTCATGACAACCATAATGAAATGAACTCTGCTGCAAAGATAGGGCAGGAAAAACAAAACAGATGTCTTTACTAAAAAAGAAAAACTCCCCTCCAATTCAAACAATTGTTGGAATCAACTCATTCTTTCTTCCATTCACTACATTAAAAAACTCTGACAATGGGACAACTTCCTTTTTCATGTGGTAGATATGGTGAGACATTAAATCTAACATATCAGTTAAAGTTACAAAACTACACTATAGAGAGATTTAGAAGGATATAACTTTTTATATTCTTAATGTTTTGGAACTACTAGCAATGGAAAAGGTTATAGAAAGATATAATAGCTTTTATCATGCTTTCAGAATGAAATTATCAATTTAAATAATTAATATAGATAAATTGCTAGAAATTGATACTTAAACAAAATGACTACATCTTCACTAAACAAAAATAATAAAACAGACTCACACTCAAACATTTAAACATCAAGCGGGAAAATCTTAAACCTGAATCCTTTCTTGCAAGGACTTTTTCAACCCCACGTTGCCTTTGACATCAAAAAAGAGTCGAGAAATCAATAAATTCCACCATAATGTTCCCTCATCAATACCAAACTTCTCATCAGCATTCCCATCAGAGATGACAGAGTGAAGATTCTGACTTCCTGAATAATTTGAATTTGAAGATAATAGAGGAGCATTGTCTACCATGGAATTTTTAAGATGCTTTGATGCTGAAGCATTTTTCAGCAAGCCAGTGGCCAAAACTGCATCTTGGCTAGCACGAAGCTTCTCAGTGTTATTTTTTCCTTCATGGCCTGACAATGAAGCCCAAGTTGATTTATTTTCCAAACCAACTCGGGAAGTTCTTTTCGTAATCTTTTTCAAAAATTGACGAACTTTTGAGGAAGAATCATCAGGCTTACTATCCCTTTCTATTGCCTCAACACTTGATCCTACTGATGGTTTCAAAAAAGAATGATATACAGAATTTAAGGATGTCACATAACTGTGAAACTCCTCATGCAACTGGACAAACCATTTGGTTTTTTCTTTTTGATCACATGAAGCCAGATAGAGGGCCTTACACCATGCTTCTTTTTCCCATGAAGTGTCAAGATATACGTAAAGAGTTTTGCTTCCATTGTATATTACAGAGGTTTTGCTTTCCACTTTGATGGGGAACTTTTTTGCCCTATAAAATTCATCGCCAATTTGTACCCAAAAAAAAAAAAAAAAGATTCATCATCAATCAAATAAGAAATTGAAGCACTTAATTTCCTCAATAAATGACTAGTAGTTAAAGCAAAATTTAATCTTCCTAATATTATTTGACTTATGATACCCAAAATCCTAGCTATCAAAAGCTAGTTTTTGTTAAAAAGTATGCAAGGCACAAAGGAAATGAGATTTCTCCATGTCAAATTAAATAGTAGGGAAGTTTGCCCGGGGGGGGGGGGGGGGGGGGGGGAACCCTATTTTTCACATTTTCTAAGCTGAGTCATATGTTGAATCAAAATATATTCATTTCGACATACTTCCCTTTGAAAGGAACAAAAGAGAGGTTATATAAGAAGAACTACAACTCTAGAATAATCAATTTAGGATCAGCTTTTCTGCAAATTGTAATACTGCTCAAGGATGATAGCAGTGATATCACATCACATGCATTATACATTAGCTAGACAGTAGGTTTAGGGTTTAGGGAGAACAAGATATTCACTATGGTAATTATTGCCACCTGTTAGAGAATTTTGTCGCCTCTTTCTTTACATTCTTACGAGAAAGCTGCATTCATATATGCTTGTACAGTTAAGAGAAAAATTGAAAGTGAGGGTAATAGGAGTGTAAAAAGCTGGTCGCGATAGTGTTGCCAGTGAGTTCAAATGAAATAATACCACCCAATAAGGCATCTTCCAGATCACATTACCATTTTCTTGAAGGAAGGTTTGAAGCTGACACAGCTTGAACTGTGCAGCCCTTGAGTTCAATTGTTGTGTGCAAACCATCAGGTTCTCTCAGAATAAGCGATTGACCCTTGATTTGTCCATGCATTTTAATAGGGGAAACCTCCAAGAGCTCTGTTTTTCCTTTTGACTCTCTTGATGGTTTGTCCAGCCAAGATTTTGAGATTTGTCCTGATTCTAGGACCCAAACCACACCCTAAAAGGCGAAGCTATTGAGATAAAGAGTTTATAACAATGATGATAATAATAGTAATATTGTTAACCAACCTTCATCCACACATGCCCAAAATTTTCAACCATTTATTTTCAGTGAGATCATTGTAACTAGCTGTGTAATAATCATTATACGAGCCATAAAGTTCAAACAACCACAAACCAGAAATGGCTCCAGCATGAAGTGTCAGCAGGCAAAAATTGCTTTTTTTTTATACTCAAAAGCCCAGTGACTAATATTTTGATCATAAATTATTTAAAACATAATACCCTCTAGCATGAAGTAAGTCTTAAAAAGCATTCCCATTTCGGTTATTTCACCATAATAAACCCAAATTAATCGCATTATATTCTGCGTATTTCAATTTAAATTTGGTGGCATGCATGAGATCGATAGGGGAGAAGTTTGGCCATTTTTCCCATTTTCAATTTCAACAAGCCAAAGAAGAAAAGGGGGGAAGCAATTTGAGCCAAAAGGTAAGAATGTGAAAGACGACCTGCTTCTGAAACGCAAAATGAAGAGATTGTTGGTGATCAAGCTGGGCAGTGGTAGCACCCAGTTGGGTTTGGGAAGAGAGTTTGGCTTCTTCTTCTTCCTTGTTGAGCTTGTGGCGCAACCGTTTCATGATCCATAAGAGTCCCACAGCTTCGAAGGCAATAACTGCCACCACCCCGAAACCGAACCCCAGAAGGATCAAACCCAGAACCGAACCCATTTGATTTGAGACGAGGGAAAGAAAGGGGAACTCAAGAGTCAAGTCAAGAAAAAGCACACTAGTGAATAGTGATGGTGGAGAGAGAGAGTTGAAAACCGGTGCCAACACGGAATGAAGGATAGATTAGAGAAGAAGGGAAGCGTGTTGGATATTATAGTCACTCAAGCTATTGTTCATTCAACTAGCTCAACGACTAGGCGCCTATAGTATTATTTGATGTGATAGATTTTCTTCCTTTCCTAAATTATTTGTGTGTGTCAGTGTGACATTGTCCCAGCTTTATCTTAGCTCACGTGATCGTGTCCATTCCTTGCCTGCCAACATTTTTCTATGACAAGGGCAAGGCTATTTTCATGCCAATTTTTTCTTTATGTCTCCCAAATTCACGGGATTTTATTCCTCAATTGCTAACACAAATGTTGCAAAGTAGTTAAAAGATAATTTAATCTTCCTTACGTCCATTAAATTAAATTTACAGAAACGTTAACAACACACTTTTTATTATTATTAGGTTAAATTCGTATTAGTCCTACTCACTCTTTATTTGGTGGAATCTACTCAGTCTGTTTAATAAAACTCATCAATTTCGTCAAATAATATCAGGTATAAGATGTTGCTAGTGGTTCTAATAGATAGATTTGTGATGTGTTTGATTTTGAGTTGAAGTATCCAAATTCTCATTTGATTGAGAAATTTTGCCTCGAACTTAATTATATAGGAACTCATTAATTTTGATCAACATCGTATTGATTGCATCCGCCCGGATCCAGATCAAAAGAGAGGGGAAGGATATACAAAAGTCAAGAAGTATTTAAAGAGAAGGGAAAAAAAAACTGTAGTACAAAAGAGATTATAGTTTAGTTACCTCCAAAGTGCTATAATCTACTATCTAAGAAAGTAGCATAACCACAAAAAGGATTGGGGGGGAAAAACTCACTTCACACGACCCCCCCAACATAGACAAAATTTACACTGCTTGGGATTATACATCGTTTTGACATATAACCTCAGTTTGTCAATGTTTCCAGAACCTCAACCTCTGATGGCAGTGAGTTAGTACAAGAACACAAACCATGCAAGGGAAATTTTTGTGTGAAAAAGTTGAAGTCATGGTGGTGGACGTTTAGCTGCTTCAGCCACGAGTCTGCAACACTTAACAGATCGGATATCATTTCATTATCAGAGGAAGAGTTCAACCAGATACGTCTCAGCATCTTGTAAGTAGCTAGCCCAAAAGGGGACAGAGATCTACAACCACTCTTCTTTTTCTTACGTTTCTCTCCCAAAATACTTCCCCACTCCTCAAAACAGCACACATCTTTCTCTATGTCCATGTCATCATCATATTTGTGTGTACAATCTGCAGAAACAAATAAGAACTATAGTTATAAACTTTAAACTACTGACCCCGCTCCAATAAAAACTATAAACTCCAATACAATCATCATCATTGACTGGAAAAAGACCAACCATTACATAAGGATACCTTGGAAAGAAGATGACAATGTATGGTAAGTGAGGAAGGATGCTGCCAGTTCCTTTTCATTTGGCTGACTTGGTATGGGATAAATGGGGGTACCTATCCAACCATGATAACAATTCAATATAACATCTTTTTAACTTGAAATACAACAAAAAAACTATACATTTACAGTTACAGGAAGTAAGCAAATACAAGCTTCACAAGATAGGAAAAACTGATTAAAAACTTTTTTGACAAAAAACTGATTAAAAACTTGTTATTCTTCTTATACACATAATTATGAAAAACACTAGAGAATAAAAAATAGAGCAAGAGAAAACTCTGCTGCCAACTAATTCAGTTCTATATCATTACCAAGCATTTCTATGGATTTAACCTTATCTGAGAAGTCACAATCGCTGATCAATTTTAGATAGAGAGAGGAGGGGGAAAAAAAAGCATTTGTAGAAACATTGATCTAACAAAAAAAAGAAAAGAAATAATGTAGACACACACACACACACACACATATAGAGGCGTTGGCATGTTTGGTTTTCAATTGCAAACATACATTTAGGTCTAAAAGCACGTTTGCATAAAAAGAATTCTATAGTTACTTTAAGTTCAAACATACTTTTGCAGTCTTCTAACTGAAATTTCAGGATGACAAGAACAAAAAATTCTGCTCACCAGGCAACAGCCATCCAACTGGCTGGGGAAATATCCACACTTTTCAGTGTCATTAATGCTGGATGGCTTCTAGCTAGTTCAGTTATCTGAATCACAAGAGACATCACAAGAGCATACATATATAAATCCGTTCATTTGTGTATTATTACATCTGAAAAGCTGTGAATGTTATACAACTTAGCAGTAAAAGGCTACCTTCTCAGTAAATGGAACCCTCCACGAAGGTGTTGAAGTCTCATTGTACTGTAAGTAAAGGTAGCCAAGCATATCCCTTGTTGGCCACGAACTTAAACTCACTTGGTCACAGCATGAATCCAAAGAAAAAGAATCCCATGCTTTGCTAGAACTGTTACTTAACGATCTACTAGATAGGTTATCACTTCCACAGCTATCATCACTCCACGAGTCACATTCAAACTCGACTGCATCTTTATCCTCTCTCCGATTCCTGAAAGAGAAGAAGATGAGTATATGACTAACTCCATTTTGGTGACACATTTGGTATATAAATAAGCATGCAGTGCATTTGTTCTCTCTGCAATTACCTAGAAGAAGCTGCAACAGATTTGCTGGTGTAGATTTGGATGGCAGAGAGATAGGGAACAAAGTATTGAGTCAGAGTGTCACCATTTTCCAACATTAGAGGTGAGCCAGCACCATATGTACTCCATTCTTCATAGCAGTCCCAAAGATCTTTCAGCATAAAGCATTCAACTGTGTCCTTGCCAGGAGGCAGCCATTGCTTATTTACTTCGTCCAAACAGCTCTGCAATATACATCATCATAAAAAAGCAACAAAAATTAAGGAACAAATTAAGCAACGAGTAACGTGTAGCTTTATGTGTCAAATATTGCAAAAGAGCTTACTTTCAATAAATCACAAGTGACGTGTGGTTTCGTAAAATTGCAAGAAACACGCTTTATATCTTGCAAATAGATTTAACCAAAAATATACTAATCAACTGCTGACAGTACTCACTATAAACAATACTAATACCACCAACCCTTTTGTTTATTTTTTCTGCCTTGATAAAAAAAGAACTACTAGTACATAATCACTTACGAGTAGCGTAGTAATTTATGAGCCCGATTGTTATTGATTATTTTTTAAAAAAAATATTTTTTTTAAAAAAAATAAGGCTTAAATATATTTTTAATCCTTTAAAAAACTTAAATTTAATTTTAGTCCTTTAAAAAAGTCAAATTTTTTTAGTCCTTTAAATTTTATTTTATTTTATTTAAGTTCTTTAAGTGAGTTGACTTGCTAGGTGACACATTTTGACCCAATCAATATTCCTACGTGGCACGAAACGCTAACGTGGCCTCTTACATGGCTTACACGTCACCTGACACATCCCTCTAAGAATTGAGTTTTAATTTTAGTCCCTCTAAAAATTGAGTTTTGATTTTAGTCCCTCTGGTTTTCCTTTTCCTCCTCCATCACCTTTCTCCTCCTCCTCCAATGGCTTCCCCCTCCTCTCCGACCTTACTCCTCCCATGCCCCCACCCACTCCCTCCTCCCTCACCTTTCCCCTCCCTCCTCCCATGGCTTCTACCCCCCACCTTTTCCCCCACCCTCGGTCTCACTCGCCGCACCACCGAGGTGGTGCTTCTTCTTCTCCCTCGGTCTCACTCAGCTTGTCTCTGTTAGCAACTAAATCCATCACTCAAGCCACCTAAACAGCATATGAAACAACATACCAACGGTTCCAGAAACAACATACAGTCATATTCAATCAAACCACAATGAGAATATTACCCGAATATATGAGGATGTGAGCATATTCGACGTTGGCGGGGCGAGTGAGATCGAGGGTGGGGGTGGAAGCCACGGGAGGAGGGAGGAGGGAGTGGGTGTGGGGAAAGGTGGGGGGAGAAGGGGGAAGCCATGGGAGGAGTAAGGTGGGAGAGGAGGGGGAAGCCATTGGAGGAGGAGGGGGGAAAGTGATGGAGGAGGAAAAGGAAAATCAGAGGGACTAAAATCAAAATTCAATTTTTAGAGGGAAACTCAATATTTAGAGGGATGTGTCAGGTGACTTGTAAGTCACGTAGGAGACCACGTCAACGTTTCATGTCACGTAGGAATAATGACTGGGCCAAAATGTGCCACCCAGCAAGTCAACTCATTCAAAGAACCTAAATAAAAAAAAATATTTAAAGGACTAAAAAAATTTGACTTATTTTTAAACGACCAAACTCAAATTTGACAATTTTTAAAAGACCAAAAATATAATTAACCCAAAAAATAATTACTTTTAATAATTTTTTATCTGTATATTTTAGCCTTTAAAAATAATCAAAATTTAAAAATAAAAAAAATCTAATTAAAATGAAAAGTTATCTAGAATTACTTTTCAAAATTAATCTGATTTTAGTGAAGAAAGAGGAGAGAGAAGATTAAAAAAAATAATTTTTAAGATTATAAACAAACAAAAATTTTATTTTATTTTACATAAAAATCTTTAAAAAATAATCACTAAATTATTTTACATAAAAATTATTTATTTTTTAATCAATAACGTACTGGCCGTATAACGAGCAAAGAAAAATTCCCAGCGGATAACATCTTTTCAGATAAAAAGGGTCTACAAAAAATACAAATACTAATCCTAGTCGGATCATTTTATAAATTAATTAACAGGCCTAATAATTAAAACCACTTGAACGCTGTGGTGACAGACACAGTGACCAATTTCAAGTCCCCATCACGCATGGGGCAAGGTGAAGCCACGAGAATCACGTGGCCCGCGACTTCTTTAAGTTTAACCCTAAGGTTTATCCTTCCAGCTAGGCCTTGGTCCTCCACTCACTCACCACAAGTCACAAGCCAATGGAAGAAAGAAACCAATGCTTTTTTTCTTCTTATTAAAATCCCTCTATATCATAGTAGTACTAATCAATTTTGACGAAATTCAAAACTATTGTCGTTAATACTTAATAAAATCCCGCAGATTCTGCTGAGATCGAGAAGTATATTAGAAGCAACTGCCCAATGGCCGAAACGAATCTGATTAACCATTTTAAAATTTGAAAGAAAAAAACAATGGCAACTTATAAAAAAAATGTTTAATTAAGGGGAATAAAAAAGATTATGGTGATGAAGAAATGTGACATTTAATTAAGTGAATGAAAAATAATGCCACGTAAGTAGAAGATAATATCTGAAGTTAATGGATGGCATCCAGAATATTCCTCGAGACCTGGCAATAGGCTTGATATTGACCCACGCTTCATTATTCTTACAACTCGCCTTGACGCAGAGAAAACAAAGCCCACTGTTTCCGGATAATTACGTTCGCAAATAATAAAAAAAACATAATTTATGATTTATGATCCTTTCATAAAATTTTATCCACCATTATCGGATTATCCAGGGCCGGATAATAAGTTACCAAATTTCATTTCATAATTGTACAGATTCCGCATTCCGCATAATGTGCCGAGAATTTCAAAGAATAAATAATCCAAAAAGGATATGATAGAAAAATAATTAAAATAAGTCAAAAAAAAAAGAAAAATAATTAAACAATCTTAAAAAAAAAAGGAAGGGAAGCTAGGCCTAGAAATATCCCAATATCACCCTGACGGTGAAACAAAAAGTCAAAAACAGTTCTGAGTTTGAACCCCGAAACGCAAACAGCAATTAATTTGGATGACGAATAAAATGAACAAAAAAAAAGAGAGATAAAAAAGGAAAACAGAACATAAAAATGAGAATTGAAACGATGAATGAAGAAATCAAAATACCTGAAGAAGAAGAGTCTGTGAAGGAACATCCGGAGTGACACTCAGAAGAAAGCGTTCCACGTTTGAGATAGAACTTCCGGGACACGACGACCACGACGAGAATGACATGATTTTCTCGAGAAAGTGACGGAAAATCCTCAGAATCAGAAACCCCCCACAAACGACTACTTCAAGCTCTCTCTCTCTCTCTCTACATCAAATCCTTCTCTGCACTTTTTTCTCAAAACGGAAATGCACAAGTCAATCATGTAATTATTGTTTCTATTATAAATCAAAACAAAAAAGAAAAAGTTAAAAAAAAAATCAAATCTTAAAAATCCCCACTTTCCCCTTGGAGAGAGATTGCATTACGAGCGATGAGAAGAAGAAGAAGAGTTAAGCGTGAGGAGAAATGAGGGCATTGGCAGAGTAATTGCAAAAGAAGGGGAAGAAAAGAGAGCCAGAGAGAGAATTTATCCAAATTTTTAACAAATAAAAAATAAATAAATCTCTCTCCAGTTTCTTAATTAAAGGAAAAACTTCAATTCATTGAGAGTGAAACCATCTTCAGCTGAACTAATGAATGAGAAAGGGGAGCAGGGACATGACATCGATCGCAGAAAGAATGTAGGGTGGCTTACTTTGTTTTGTGAGTTGTTCGGAGAGAGGGGATGAACGAATCAATGATTGAGGAGGGAGTTGTGTTTGGTTTGGGACTATAAATGTTATTATGTAGAGAGAATCAAAATGGGGAGAAAAAAGTGGGAGTTTTGAGTGAGTGATGAGTGAATATTGATGGGTTGGAGTGGAGAGTGGTTGGCGGCGAGGAAGTGAGAGTTCGCTTCGCCGCGTGTGACGAAGACAGTGTCGGTATTTTCTGTTCCCACCTTTTACTCCTTTTGTTTTCGTTTGTTTTTGTTTTTTTTTTCCTTCACTTCTCTCTTTAAAAAAAAATAATAAGGCTTAAATATACACTTGATCTTTTAAAAATTTGAGTTTTGAATGTAGTCTTTAAATTTAAAGTCAACGATTTTTAGTTTTTTTAAATTTTAAATTTTGAATTTAGTCCCTCATTTGCGTTGACTTGTGTCATGTCACCCCAAAAACGCCTACGTGACACACTATTGGCCACGTCATTTGACACATCATTTATTTACATGGACTAAAATCAAAACATCTAATTTTTATAGGGACCTCCACCACCACCCCTCTTTCTCCCCCCTCCTCCTCCTCCTCCTCCTCCACCACCACCCCCTCTTTCTCCCACCCTCCTCCATATCCATCTTCCCCCAACACCATCTTCATTGGAACCTCTTCCTTCTTCTTCCTAACCGCACCTAACTTCCTCTACGCTCCAATTCTCCGCCCTCGCTGGCACCGAACTCCTCCCTTTCACTTCCCTCGCATCAACCCCCTCCTCGCCGTCTTCCACGACAACAACCCTTCCCATTCCCTCAAGTTCATCGTTGTCGGTGGCGTATGGTTCATCGGAAAAACCTCGTAGACATCGAGGACCATTTGGATGTCGAAATCTACGACCCACTTTTGAATTCATGGGAACTCGCTCCTCCTCTCCCCGCAGATTTCAGATCTGGGAACTCCTCTTCCTCCCTCTCCTCTGCTCTATTCAAAGGAAGATTCTATGTTTTCAGAATCTACTCATGCTTCGTTTCTTCCTTTGATTTGAACCAACATGTTTGGAATGAGGGTTGATGAGGTTACCATGGGGTTTGCTGAGATTTTTGTGATGTCGCATGATTTGCTATGTGGACTATTTGATGGTGATGAGGAGGATAAGTTTGCTAGCTTGAAGTGGGGTTGGGGTTGGCGGAAGATGGGTTTGGAGGAGGGTGGGAGAAAGAGGGGGTGGTGATGATGGAGAGAGAGGGGTGGTGGTGGTGGTGGAGGAGGTGGAGGAGGAGGAGGAGGAGGAGGAGGAGGAGGGGGGGGAGAAAGAGGGGTGGTGGAGGAGAGAGAGGGGGGGGTGGTGGTGGTGGAGGAGGAGGAGGGGGTGAGAAAGAGGGGTGGTGGTGGAGGTCCCTATAAAAATTAAATGTTTTGATTTTAGTCCCTGTAAATAAATGACGTGTCAAATGACGTGGCCAGCAGTGTGCCACGTAGGCGTTTTTGGGGTGACATGGCACGGATCAACGCAAATGAGAGACTAAATTCAAAACTTAAAATTTAAGAGGACTAAAAATCGTTGACTTTTAGGGACTAAATTCAAAACTCAAATTTTTAGAAGGACCAAGTTCATATTTAAGCCATAAAATAAAATTGGATGTTGTTCTTTTTTTTTTTTGATATATAAATTGGATGTTGTTCTTCTGGGCTTGACAGTACTGGTTTTGATATGATCCACGTGTTAGTTGTGTCCTTTTTTTAACCCAAAAAAAAATCTACGTCCTTTCTGTACTTTCACGTGCTTATCACCTGCCTCTATTCCTCCTTTTCCAACTTTATGCAAAATGATATTATAATAATTCTAGTGGATTAATTAAATAAATTTTAAATTCAAATATATTTTATTACGATAATGGATTTTGCTTGGCTTGACGGATGCTCATCAGTAATTTGACTATCAATTTATCGAGTAATTTAAATGATGACAAAGTTTTATCTTTACATTTTTATTTTTTAATATATAGTTATATTCTAAGATTTTTTATTTGGTGTTTGTTTGTTTTAAAAAAAAATTGGTGTTTGTTGCGATCCATAAGTACATGCATTGTTTTACATTTTTGTGCAGTAGTATAATTAAAATGCAAAAGTATATAAAAAAAAAGATAACATCACATGTAAACAAATGATCAATCAACAAGAAATGTGAAATGACAAACATAGACGTTAACTCAATTATTATCCATTCAAAATTAGTAAAAAGAGAAATAATAGCATTAATTAATAAAAAGATAAAATAGAGAAACAAATATTAATAAAGAACGAGATTTACCAACGTTACATTAATTCGAACGAAATTGTGCGGTTTACCCAAACGTGTAAATTCGAAACGTAGTTTTGGGGTCTATAATCAATTTTGGTGAAAAGAAGTTTTGGATTGCTTTTCCGTTTACAAAATCACGTTTAGATGTGAGACCCACCTTTATATTTACACATTAAAAGTGATTTTATATTTAGTATCCAAACACAATCAATTTTTTTAAACACATTTTTAAAATATCATTACCAAACACAAATCAATTCTTTTTAACATAATTTTTTAAAATCAATTTTTCAAACACAATTCTATCAAATATAATTTTAACAAAATATAAAACAAACAGACACTTAGTAATTGGAGATTTGGAATTGGATGTTGCATATTTTTACATGCCCCGGTCCATGATAAAATAGAGAAATGAATGGGAATGAGAATGCCTCTGTTGTAGACTTGCATGCCGTGATTCCTTCTTATCCTTCCTGACCTGACCATAGGCCTGAGCTGGAGCGGTGATAATAATTGATATCTTTGTTGAAATGACTGATCTGTCCCTTTCCCACACAGCTATATATCCGATCAACTAAACAAAAAAAAACTTAAATATGTTTTTACTCTTTCAATTTTAGGAAATTATTATTTTTAGTTTTTTAAATTTAAAATATATATTTTTTATCTTTTATTTTTAAAATTATGTCACTTTTAGTTTTTAAAGCTATATTTTAAATTTAAAAAATATTTTCTAAATTTAACAGAAGTCAAAATATACATTTAGAAAATTTTTAGAAGCTAAAGGAAATGGGATAAGGTGAGAATTATGATTTAGAAGAGATTAAAGTATAAATTTAAAAAATATTTTTTAAATTAAAAAATGACTCTAAGAATTAAAAGTGACACATTTTTTAAATTAAAAGACCAAAAATACATATTTTAAATTTAAAGAACTAAAAATAATAATTTTTTAAAATTAAGAGACTAAAAATATATTTAAAAAAAAAAGCTTTGTAATCTCGTCGTCATTGGCAAGTCCAAGTTGTGCATGGGTTAAAGGAGTCGTACGATGATACAAAATGTGATAACTGAGCTGATTCTGTGGATTGAAATCATCATTCATCATCAATATGACAATATCCTTTGTCTTTTTCTATCATTGTTTCAATACACAAAAGATATACGTTATTGATTTTATTTCTTCTTTTTTGAACATATATAGTTAAAAAGGAAAAACTCAATCCGACCCCCTTAGTTTAGTTGAAGATCAGTAGAGTGATAGATCAATCTTGTCGTCACGCAAATCTGTCTCCATATATTTTATCTCGCGCGAGTGCGACACCATATTAACAGTGTGATTGAGGTCTATATATGTACCCTAATGGGAAAAAGGGGGAGTAATTTTAGTGGATAATAAGCGTGGAAGGCTCTAAGTACTATTAATTGTAGGTAAAGGACGGAATCTAAAAAAAACATTATACAAACAATCCTATGAATTCAATCCGTACAAAGGATATGTCATTTTCTAATAAAATGATAAAAATTTCAATAAATAAAATAATTTTTCTTGAAAATAGAAAAAAAAAGTCACACAGTTAATACATATTACACCGTGGAAGGTAACATGTGTTATGGTTGAGAATATCAAGAGATTCAAGAGGATTTTTTTTTTTATACACTAATTAAATTAAATTGTATTGATTAAAAGATGAAAATGTCAATCATCACCTCAATAAAATAAAATAAGATAAACACAATACGATAATCTATCAACTTTATCTTATTTTATTGCTAGCTTAATAACACGTGTCTTGCACGAGATATTATTATATTTACTTAATAATAAAATTTGACTAAATTGATATATAATCCGTGCTAAATTTTAAATGATTAATTAAATGTAATTTTTTGTGTATCAAATTATATATTATCTATTAGTAAATTAGAAGAAGAAATATATAATTCTAAATTTTAAGATAATATTATACAATAGTGTAGGTTAAATCAAATTTTTTATGAATGAGATAATTTTATATTAAAGTAATATTGTTAATTGTCAATGTATTATAATGATAGTAATTTCTTAGATTATATTAATAATTAGTAATTTAACTTTGAATATTAAGTTTGGTATTTTTTTGGTTTACATAGTTTGGTGGATAATATTAATAGTATTATTTAATGTAGATATTTAGTTTAATATTTTATATTTCAATTTCCTATGTACTGAACTTCTAATAAGTATTATTAGCTTATTTTTTTTATTTGATTCAGTATTATATTATTAATTCAATTTAAGTATTAATTTATTGTCCTATTTTTGCTAATTAGTATTTCAAATTTGGTCGTCTCAATTTGAAATCAAATCTACAATAATAATATATGATTTGAAGTAAATTAGCATTACATTTGTAATTATATTTCATGTTAATAAATAAAATATGTTTGTACAAAGTTGAAGTGACCACAAAATTTTTGAATAATTTGTGTTGTGGCAAGTGTAATTGTAATTCCAACTTCATCTCCCTCTCTATCATAAATGAAGTTTGAAGAAAGAATGCAATAACAACTTAAGCATATACATAATAAGGTTTATGAAATCCAATTTTCTCATAGAAATCAATGCAATCATTTAACAGTCAATCAAAAATCTTAATGATAACATTCTACCTATAGGTAACACTCATTCTATATGCACATTATAAATCAAAACAAATGAAAGTTTTCTGTTTATCTATGTAAGAAAAGAGATATAATAAATATCAATAATTGAGTATGTAAATGAAAACAAAAACTTATTTCCATCCATAGGAATGACATGGTATTTTTTTGCCATGACCGAACACAGGTTCTAGCCGAGTTTGTCCCCTTAGATAAACCACATTAACAACTTGTGTCCAACTTTATGGTTATGACATAGTATTAATAATACAAATTGAGCATTAGAATTTTGAATTTTGAAAATATTATACAAAGAAAAAGTGACTTCTCCTAATATCAAAATTTCAGATTAAACCTAATTCAGATAACACATTTTTTTAAAAACTTCAAAAAAATAGAAAAGGAGATTAATCTTATATACTTTCTGATTTTTGGCTTAAATAAACCCCACAAAATTGTTTTATAAGGTGAGAATTATTGAAACTTAATAAGCTCTATTTATATCAATTTAGCCAAATTTGGCACGGGTTATCAATTTAAAAATTGGCTAAATTAATAATTTCAAATTACTTTCATTAAAAAGTAAATATAACAATATCCCATAAAGACACAATTTATTAAGCTAGTATAATAAAATATTAGTCATTTAAAAAAATATAGTATTGATTTAATTGAATTCGCAAACTCTAAACGTGTTTCGGTTATAAGTTATTATGACAATATTAATTACTTGTCATGAAATATCATCAAGTGAATTAACATATTTGTCTCCACAAATGAATCATTATTAAATAAGTAAATAAATAAATTAAAAATAAATTAAATATTTATTTGTAATTTTAGGCCAAAAACTTAATGAATTTGAGGGTGACAAATGACATAATCTCACGGGGCAGAATGTTATATATAATACTAATGTAAGTACCCGAGAAATACACATATTTTAAATATAATTTATTAAGTAATATATGCAAAATTCATAATTAGAAAAAATAATAATCATATCATAATTTAATATTTTAAATAAATCATTTTTTAAAATTGTTGTACCTATAAACAAAATAAAATAAGTACAAAGTTTATGATCATGATCATGATCACGATCATATTGTATTAAAAATATTAAAATAAAATGCAATTTCTACCATAGTAATTTACATACAAATAGTTTCACCTAAAACGCTCAGTTTTCATGTGGTATATTTTTTATCTGTAATTTAAAATATTAGTAATTTTTTATGTATATGTTAAAATGGTTTTCATGTACGCAATATAATTATATATATATATATATATAATAAATAGGTAATTAAATTATGTTCTTATTTTACAAAAAATTCATTTTTTCCTGTTCATGTTGTGTATTCCTCATTATTATTTATAATTGAATTTAATTAATTTTAAAATCCCAATAAAATCTATATATTCTATAACAATATGAAAATGATATTTTTTCAAAAAAATCGTTATTTATATGTTTTTTGTTATTTAAAATATTAGTATTTTTATATTTAAAAATTAAATAATTTCAACTATTATGTATTTTTATTAAAAATAGATAAAATGACATTTAATATGAGAGAATTAAACTGACATTTAATTGTAATGAGAGAATTAATTTGCATTAAATCTATGATATTAATTGTGTGATATAGTTTAAATGATTTAAATAAAAATAGAAATAATAATTAAAAAATGAAATAAAAATTATTTTAGGCGGAAAGTTGAATGATAAGGTGTTGACACGTGACATTGCTAACCGTTACATAAACCTTGCTTTATAATATATAATAGATAGATAATAGATTCAGGCGAGTTAACACGATAAGATAAATTAATCCTATCACTTTATCTTATTATTTTCTTAAATTTCATAATGTGATGGGTTGGGCTAGAAATTGAGTAAGGGTGTTGGGAAAGAGGAAGGACAAGAACTTAACCCAAAAAAAGGAAGTTAACCACAACATCAGTAAGAGGCGGCGCCGTTTTGAAGGGAAGTGTTTTTGTGACTGAACCCTCTTCAGCGATAGTCTCCGTTGGTTTCTGTTTGCCGCAAAGAAGAATGTTTCGCATTCGCAGGATCTTGTCCTTGTCCCATCGTGCAGCCGCACCATGGACCCGCAATGCAGCCTCCTCCTCCGAAACGCCTTCTCTCCCTCGTTGCCATGCCCCGATTCTCCCTTCCCCCTCCTCCATCGGTTGGTATTTCTCGATTGCTCTTCACTTCATTATTCCTTCTCTCGCTGTTTTTTTTTAATTTAATTTTATATTTTTTCTTTGTTATTGGAGTAGGAATCAGAGAAAACCATGGATCAACCTCCTCTGCAAGACCCATTTCTTCAAAAGCATCACCTGAACAGGGCAAAAGCACAGAAAAGGTTTCGGTTTCGGTTTCGGTTTCGGTTTCGGTTTCACCCTAGTATTTATCACTGTTTGTTTTTTCGTGATTAATCCAAATGTGTGCATGCCTCATTTACTGATTTTAATTAAGGAATAATGTTTAGGGGTATCTGTTGAATTCAAAAAACCCCAATCTATTTTCGACCCTAGTGTGGAAATTTGAAATGCTTCATCCGTCTTCATTTATTTATTTAATTTTGAAGTGGGCACTCACAGTTAGGCTTCATGCTGCAATGCATTAGTGTTTCTGGCAGTGCCATTTCACTAAAGAGTAGCCCAATTAATACTACAATATGTAATTTTTCTTAAAATAGATTTTTTTTTCCTTCCTGCTGTCCAGCAGCCACAGAATGGCTGTGTTCTATATACCCTTTTGTTTGGTGTAATTCACTATCAAATTAAGTGTCTTAATACTTTTGTTTTGCAGACCAAAAAGGAGATAACAAATGTTGAGGATCCCTTTGATTCTCCAACATATAATATTCCAGAAAAGCCGGTGACATTTGTGGAAGGGGCATCCTACAGTGTGATCATTCTTGCAGGGCTTGGAGTTGCGGCTGCTGCTGGATATGCTGTTTTCAAGGAGCTTATATTTCAACCCAAAGAGTAAGGAGTTTAATCTTCTTGCTCAATTATGTTTTCTAAAACGAAAAAGCTAGATAGCTTTTGACTGAATGAGTTGGTATGCTTATTGATTGTTGACTCTTGGCCGTCTTGGGTGGATGGGTGGTCCTTATCACCTTGTCTTACCCAACAACCATCATACAGTCTAGCTCAATTCTGTCTAATTTTTTTCTTTCTATGTAGCGCTACTCAATCTAAAAATTGTCACAATTCATTATTTTTTTCTTTTCTTTTATCTTACTCTGATTGTTATAAGCAAATAACAGGTACAAGATTTATAACAAGTCTCTCAAAAGAATTCAAGATGATGGTCAGGTGAGTGAAGTTTCTCTTTCACATCCATTTTCCTGAACACAAAAAAAAACCGAAATATAGCATTTACATTCAAAGGAACTTAAATATTTGAAATATTCAGTCCAATATACTTCAGTTTGTGTTGGTTGGAGTTGGACATGAAACTGGTCATTCTGCAGATCACCATTTGTAAGAAGAATCTATACAAAGACCACTAAAATCGAGTGATGGATTGGAATGGTATTCAAACAAATCTTGATGGCTTTTAATGTCTAAATTTTTTGTTTTAGTTTTGTTAGTAAGGTAATGCTTAATGCTCTGTCATCGGATTGAAAATAATAGATATCTCAGAGACTTGAAATATCTGATATATAATGAGGACTTCTACCTATTGAGCCAGTAATTTAAGATCCTTTTAATATGTAGTGAGCTAGGCATAGGTGTCTTTGAGTAGGTTTTGGAGTTGGGTGAAGGACTTTTGTATGCTGAAGTTACCAAAGTTCCGTATTTAACTTGGGCACTTTACATTAAATGACAAGATGCTATCGCTTATAAACTTCAGAGCACAATGATTCCTGCAGCATTATTTGGCAATGTAAATGAAAACGGAGAGTCCATGCACTTTTTTAGATCTTGTTGTAATTATTGTAACGACCAAATTCTACAAAAAAATTGCACATACCAGAACAGTAAATCAAACAATTATTTGCAAGTTAATTTTTTATAATGAATAGTGACTGATTCTCTACCAACTCGTTGTTTTCATGTTCACTTGTACTGGATTTGCTTTGTACCAGGTCAGAGTGAGGATTGGATCCCCAATTACAGGTTATGGTCAGGAGAGTAGAAATCGTGCTGCTCGCCAAAGAATTCCTAACAGGGTATGGACTGATGAGGATGGTGCTGAGCATGTAGAGGTAAATTTATTAACATCTAGTCAAATTTATATGCATATACATAGACATTTTATGATAACTATTTTGATTACGCTCCTGGGGCCAAAAACCTTTAAAAAAGAAGGGGGGATAAAGATGAAAAAGTAAAGGAGAGAAGAGGCAAGGGATAGGAAAACTTAATTGGATACATTATTGCATTGTTTCTCTTTGATTTTCAAATTCTCAAAATTTCTTTTATGGTGGAAGATACCTGATGTGTAGCAGCTGTGTCACTTCTATTGATAATATGATCTGCACTCAAATATGTTCATTGGGATAACAGGTTAATTTCTATATCCGAGGGCCACATGGGCATGGAAAAGTATTCTGTGAGATGTTCAAAGGCCCAGCTGACAGTGAGTGGAAATTCACATACTTGATTGTTGAGATTAGAGCACCCTCTCCAGCACAATTAATTCTGGAATCATATATTCCAGCTTTCAATGCAAACAAGTAGCCTAGGTGAGAAAAGGTATCATTCTACACTGTTGCATGGTTACTCAGTTTGTAGATACTAGATAGTTATCTGTGTTTTTGTTTGAATGTTGAGGTCGTACTTTTCACAACGCAAATTGTAGGTGATATAGTGATATTACTCTGCTGCATTGTACTTCCCACCTCCCTCAACCCTGGGTAAGAAAAAAGATAGATCATAAAGAAGATGAAAGAGAAATGAAGGATGTCTGAAGTAGCAGAGCTTTGAAATGTTATTAACCTAATTAATTATCTTATGTTCCGCACATGCAATTAACTGGTTAACCTACTGTAAATGTTAGGCATGCAATGTTATGTTTTTTTTTAAACCTTGCACTCGGTCCTTTTCCTTCATGAATGGCCCAAATATCTCACTTACGCTCTTGCTTACATTGCTTGTTTATGAATATTGGGTAATAGGCGCTGCGCTGGTCAATGCTTTTGTGTGTTTTGGCTGTGTATTTCTTTTACATGTGAACCTTGCATAATATAATCTGAATTGTTTTTGCTAGAAGGAAAAATTCCTTTTACCTGTAGGTAGTTTATCCCAATTCATATTTTCATGCATATAAATAGAACTTGAATAATCATTAAGAAATCTAATTGCATTACTTAATGCAGGTCTTTGATATTTGGTCCATTGCTGGAGGCTGCGTTTTTCAGCTTTTAGCATTGACCACCTTAGCCAGTCCATGTTCCATAAGGGGTGAAAGTTGAAAGAAGGAAAGACAATTAAAGAAGTTACAAATAATATGGGAATCTGGATCCCAAATCTCAGGTTCACTATTTTTTTTAACTTTCACTAAGAACCTGCAGATACGAGGAGTTTGGGAAGGATCTTAGTAGCGATGACCAGAGTGATTACTCTGTCCTTGATAGCAATTGAATTGAGAATGCCATGTACTTCTAATTTGTTATTTTTGCTCACAATTTCATATAGCTTGGTCTGTTAAGTACATCGAGTAGCTGGAGCCTGGAAGTAGCGTGCTAATCTGTTTAAAGGATGAATATGTGAGGTGATTGTAGCCAAAACTAAAATTAATATGGATCATACAAGATTGATTTTGATTGATCATACAAGACTACTTCCAACGATTTTGACACACCAAGAATCAGTGTGCTTTGAAACTAATTGGAAAAAAATAAATGAATCTAAGTTGTTAGCCTGCTTTGCATCACTTGCCGAAATGGTTAATTTACTTGTCTTGTGTCGCTCTTGATCTTGGAATGTAATGTAGAAATCATAGAAGAAAATAAATCGAACGATTACATATATCAAATCAAGAAAACTAGAAGAGGTGACTCATTAGTAAATTGACATCTTCATTTGAAAATATGAATGACAATCAGACCTAGACATAATTGGCATACATAAAAATTATTCATTATAATGAGGGGTTTTTTTATTCATCAAATTGATCTACATGCGCGTATGAATGATTCTTTTTTTTTTTTTTGACACGACAATGATTCTTCATTTTACAGGCATATGACTTCGGGTATGAGTATATAATAATGTTTAGTCAATCTATGCTTATACAACATATTTATAATAAGCTTTATCAATAATTTTTTCAATTAAGTTAAATAATTTTGTCTGTAATGTTTTTATAATTAATAAAAAATATAATTTTGTAATTTTTTTAATTGAGTAATATGTTGCACTTTCAAGTTTTAATCCACACTCTTTTGTTTATTTATTTTTTTTATTTTTGATATTAAATATGATAATAGTATTCATATTTTACTAATTTATTTGTCAAACGAATATATCATAGGAGATTATATTCTTTTTTTTTTATATACATAGGAGATTACATTCAAGTTAGTTAAAGTGAGTGAAATGGGTTGGGTATAGATATATAGGTACCTACTGAGTAAGAATACGAATATTAAAGTTACTAATCACATGAGATAAGGGTATAAATACATTTTTATTTCAAAATGTTGGTATAGGAATATATATTACAACACCATGCCTCATGTCATCTCTATTCGAAAATAAATAAATAGGTATTTTCATCATTGATAGATCACTTAATAAGTCGAATTAGTTTTTATGTCACCAAATTTTAATTAAAGTTGACATAAATACATGTGTGACATATTAAATGTCATGTAAAATAAACAAGTGACAAAGCTTTTCCTCCTTCACATGCCTCAAGGTCGTTGTTTCATACATTTCTGATTTCTCTCCCATTTTCTTCTTGAAAGAAATTTAAATATCTCATTGAAATCCTCCAACTGTGATCTACTTTGAAAATAAAAGCTAACAAATTTTTTTCTTTACTTTAAAATAGATGTATATATATCAGAAATGCGAAGGATAGGTTTTTAAAACAGAAAAAAGAGAGAAATAAAATTTATGTGAAAACAGAAACAATTGAAAATAATATGACTATTTGTAATTAATTAAAAATAAAAACAAAAATATGAAAAATATGAAATAGTCTCTCAAGCAAACAGAACCTAAACTTCTCTCAGAGCTTTAAAATGCTGAATGCTTAGTTTTTGAGAAGAAAATTGCAACCGGTGATTGTAGACATCCCAATTTTATATCCGTTTTTCGTAAGGATGCAAGTTTCAAGTCGTTTTCTTTTTACAGCAAAACAAGCAATGCATCAATATATAAAAAAAAAAAAAAGCAATACATCAGAGGCTAAATGAAGTGCAAGAGTGTAATGAGCCAAATATTTTGTAATGGGCCAAATATTATGAGAAATGAGTATTTGGTAGAGCCTATTAGAGTAAGGGTTTAGAAGGGTATAGAATAGAAGTAGAGATACTATAAATGTACTTTAATATGGAATGAAAAAAAAACAAAAAATATGAATGAAATTAGGGATCGTTTGGGGTGGTTCCAAGTTTCTGGTTTTTTATTTTAAAAGTTAAATTTGAAAACAAAATCTGTTCGGGTAAAATAGGGTTGAATTGATTTTTTTTCTTAATTTCAAAACAGTTTTAACCTAAATCTTAAAACCATAAAAATAGGTTTTGTGATTCTTATTTCAGTTTTAAACGCTAAATACTTCCGCTCTCTCGTGTCTAGAGGTGGATATGCGGGTAGACTAGTCTGCATATAAATGGATCGGGCCGGCCCGAGCTGCAAAATAAATGGGCTTACATGATGTGGCTCGCGTCCAGCCCGCATAGTTCATAGGCTAAATAGGGTCAGCCCGTGGGCCTACTAAAGAAAAAATAATTAAAATTTTGAAAAATTAAATCAAAATATACATTAAAACTTTAAAATTTAATTAAAAAAATTGGCCCACGGGGTTAAATGGCCGGGCTAAAAAAGCCCGCATTTAAAATGGACCTATATTTAAGTGACTCATAGCCTGCATGGGCTACGGGTTAAATAGGTCAAGGTCCATATACCCAGCTCTACTCGTGTCCCTTCGGCATCCTCTCGTCCCATCTAGGGATGGCAAAATGGGTCAACCTGTCCCAGCCCATTTTTTGCCCGCCCCGCCGAGGAAAGTGGGCAAAAAAATACAGTCCGTCCCGTTTAAGGGCGGGTTGGAAGCTCGACGAGATGACCCATTTTTGGAGGCCCAAGCCCATGACAAATAAAAAAACTAAAAAAATCATTCAAAAAATAATATAATCAACCCAACAGGCGGGCCAAAGCGGGCCATGGGTTGAAAAAACCCAGCCTGCCAAAAAAGCGGGTTAGGCGGGGCCAGCCCATCCCGTTTGCCACCCCTAGTGTCATCCCTCCCGTGCCTTCACCATTCATAGTGAGGCGAGGTAAAGAAAGTGGCTAAACTAAAAAAAAAAAACTAAAACTCAAAACTGAAACTCAACTTAAAACTGAAACTATATTTGGTTTTCGAAATTTTCAAAACATAAGGAGACTCTCTCCTCGAAAGGAGAAATTTACTCGCTTTACTTGTTTTTATTGCTTTTCCATTTTAATAGATTAAAGAACATTGGGTTCATTACATTGGTGCTTTCATTTTCGATCTTACTCCCGCTGACTTGAAGTTGGATATGATGATTCCAGTTTTTGACAGTACCGAAGATGCTTACGGGTGGGTGTTTTGCACTAAGAAATATTTCAAGAGATGGGGCACACCAGAGGAGGAGAAGATGACAGTGGCGGCAATGGCCATGAAAGGTAGTGCTCTAACATGGTGGCTATGGTGGTATCGACGTCATCCGCGGGCAAGTTGGGACACACTCACTACTGCATTTCTTTGGGAGTTTATGCCTGAGTATCGGAAAGTTTTGCCCGTTTTAGTGAGGAAGAGGAACCCACATACAACCCACTCACCAATCGATGGCTTCTACTTTCATAACTCCATATTCATTACCCACCACCACCATCGAGCCTCCACCACCTCCTCAGTCTCAACATTATTTTTACCCAATCATCCAGTCACCACCATCATTCCCGGTTGCGCACAGTTCCACCATCCAACAACCATCACCCCAAAATGATGGCCCAAAATGTGATGAAGATGAGGGGTCAGATTCAGAATCCTTGAACTCGCCTCTCATGGAGGAGCTTATCATCTCCACCACAAAACCACCACCGTCGAAGAACATCATTTCTCCAGAACGACGACGAAGCATCATAACCACAACAGGAAACCAGAAATTTACCACTCTAGTTCCACAACGTCTATCTCCTAAACTACCAGAAATGTGTCGTCGTTTGTGGCGGAGTACTCATTTACTCACAGGCTGGCTGTTAATAAACCGCGAGAATCACCGCCCCCATCGTACCCACGAGAGCCGCAGTCGTTACCACCGTCTGTCGTGTTTGCAGTCAAGAACACAGTCGGGTCTTTGCATTTTCGTGACTTTTGCATTTTCGTCTTTGACCCCGGTAGAGCTCTGTACGTCGTCTTTGCATTTTCCTGACTTTGCATTTTCGCCGACTTTTGCATTTAATGGCTTGGACTGTAGTATTTTTTTAGGATATTTTGGGTTTTAATCCACCTTGAGGACAAGGTGGAAGTGAAGGGAAAAAAATATAATGACCCAAATATTTTGTAATGGGCCCAAATATTATAAGAAATGAGTATGTGATAGAGCCCATTAGGGTAAGGGTTTAAAAGGGTCTAGAATAGAAGTAGGGACACTATAAATGTACCCCAATATGGAATGAAAAAAAAAGAAAAAAAATATGAATAAAATTAGTTGTTTAGTTTTAGTTTTTTAGAAGAAAGCCCTCCACTCGAAAGAAGAAATTTACTTGCTTTACTTGCTTTTATTGCTTCTCCATTCTAATAGATTAAGTAATATTGGATTCCTTACAAAGAGCAATACAAGTAATGCAAGTTTCAAGTCGTTTCAAGAGGGGATGAGTGAAAGGATAAATTTTTGCACCTACACCAGTATCAATGTTTGAGAGATCATATCATAAGATATGATAGTTTGTAAAATAAATAAATAAATAAATGCGATATTTCACCAAGTTATCTTAATGAGTTAGTTTAAGTATTCATGGAGAAAAAGTATTTCTTGGAAATTTCGAGAGAGAGAAAATGTTGGTGAGCTGGATAAATTCATGGCTTACCCACGTGAAGGTTTCACTCACACACCAAACTGACCGTCGAGGGAGATTTTTCATCAAAAAAACCCATTACTAATGAGTTTCCAGAGATAAAATGTCACAATCAAGCTATAAGTTCGACTTAAGTCATATAGGTGCATAATTGGTTACTGATATACGACCAAATTTTTAAACAAAATCAAGCTATTATCCTATTGTCAATTACTCCTTATACAGGAACAGGAACACCTATGAATCAACTGCAACACATGTATTATTTTTATGACATGTTGAATATGATCAGAAAGACATACTAAATTACTAATCACTATGTATCTATACACTTGATCAACAGACCTCATTGATAGATCAAACGCACTGCTCCAGTCAACATCCAATTACTAGTTTTGGGGCACTTTACATCGTTGAATAAAAACCATCCTTCTGCCACCTTCTACAGCTGCAGAATTTCACACAACAAATACATGAGTAATAATAGGGTATGATTTTATCATAACATCGCATAATAACTGGCCCTGAGGGAAACTGCACACATGGAAATGATTTTTCAATTGGTAAATGCAATTCCTAGCTTAATGATTCATTAAATACTTATTGAGAATACCAATTTAAATCACAAGCCACAGATTCACAACCTCTTTCGAAGCCAAAAGAGTATCTAAATGATATTCTCAAAACAATGAAACTAGAAAAGGAAAAGACCAAGCACAACAAGCTCGTGAATTAAGCATAAACCATGAGGAAATTAGCTTTTTCATCTTTTATTCCATACAAAGTATGAAATCAGTCAAGGGGTCCATACAGGAAAAAAAAATTAATAATCTACTAGAGGAATGAATACCAAAATACTTAACGGAAAAATAATGTGTTAACATGCTAGGAGAGTGGATTTTTTTCCTTCCTAAGTGGTCTCTCCTTGCTAGAAGCAAACTTTTACCCTTGATTATTAACAACAACAAAAAAACATGGGTATTGCTATTTTGGTTCATCATCAATAGCACAGAATTGTGTTCAAGCCTCACACTTTCCACTCCTGGTATCCTTCCATTACTCAAGCATTCCTCATAAAATATCTAATTACCAAGCTAACAATAAAAAGGAAATAACTCTTGACTTATCATGTATTTGAATGGAAATGCATGCTGAAATACCCATCAACCAGAAGCCGATTCCATAAATGAACCCAGCATTATTAATATGCATCCTATTCCCAACTTCCAAACAATCCACATTTTAAGTAACATTTTATGAAACTAGAAACTCATACTTGTTTTGCAACAATTTACTTGCATTTTCCCTTGATTTAATAGCTGCTTCTACCAAAGCAAAATTTGGAAAAACTACTTATAATCCTCCTAGATTTCTCATGCAATGAGACCAAGGAAAACTTGACAGTTACTACATGAAGTACATTGATAACGTTGGCATGTCGTAATGTACAGCAGCAGCAACTCAAAACTCGATAACCCAAACATTTTGCAGTCTATGGTTTAGGATATTTTGCTTCTAGTTTCATTTTCTATGTTTCTTTAACCTCTAAGAGTTCTTTTTCTTAGCATGCCATTGACATGTCATCATGTCAATTTCTAAGTCAGCCACCTATAATTCCATTGGAAGTGAATCACATGGCTAAAGCATTGCATGAAGTTTAGCCTTGGTGTGAAACATTACAAGGTAGGAATCTTATCATTATTTTCTAAGCTGTATTTGGTAGGATTTGACAGAGAAATGAAGACTTCACTATGCTAAAAATCCTCAAGCTATTGAAATTTCAAAGATATTAAAGTATTGATGCTGTATGCATTGCGAAAAATAATTTGGAACAGTCAGAAGATAATTACAGCCTTACATTAGTAACAGAATATCATCAATGTCTTCAATAGCAGGCAATGAGAGAAAGAAAGCACTTAAAAAACATTTCATTGAGTAATGGCAGAAAGAAAGCAATAAAAAATTTCATGTTACCTGAAGAAAGCTGGAGGTGAGTGTATTGATTTTGTATTTGTAGCACTGGAGGAGACGGAAGCTCAACGAATACCTGTTCTGATGCAACCGATGTCTGAATAGGAGAACCGTTTACAGTGAAAGAACTTAGTTTTGGTGTAGATATCACATAATTGTGATTTTGTCTAATTGCTCCAAAATTATCAGTGATGGTCAAATTGACAAGAGTAGCATTTGTTATATTGAGGGTTCCTGACAGCTCAGTGCTGGAGAAAGAGTTAGGATAGACCAAGAAACAATCATCAAGGTAAAGAGTGTTTAACTTTTTACAGGCCGAGAAGGGTTCAGCATGGCCAATGTTATCAGCAGAAATTCCAACCCACTCAAGATGCAACCTTCTCAATGCCGGAAGATCCATACACTTAGGGATTCTGGTTCTTCTCTTGGAATCATACGACGAAACGGAGAGATAAAGAGACGTCAAAGACTGGCAAGAATAGACACAATTGGGCAAACCAAGATTGTATGGGACAATTATTTTCAAATGCTTGACACTGTGAAGCACAACATATTGTATAAGATTTGTGAAGACCTGAGGTTGAAAATAACCATGGCGATTGAAATCAAGAGTATGCAGGGGGTAATTGCCCTTGCGACGCGACAGGAAACCAGACACGAATTCAGCAAAAATCCAGGGCTTGCTGAAATCAGAGGTATGCAATGTGAGATCAGGGAGGTATTTCCAGAGGTTCCTCCACCTTTTGGACAAAACACTAGTCCTAACAACATCCTTAATCATCACAAATGACATAATATGAAGCAGAATTGCATCGGGCAAGTCACTGAGCCTGTCTCTCTTCTGCCTCAGCCTCTCACTCCTCCTCGCCTTCTCCATTTCCAGTACCGTTTCTGTTCAAGTAAGTAAGATCAAAGCATCAAATTCAGACAACATATGAAAGTTAAATAACTCACTAAATTTCTTGCAGATACAGAACTACACATGGAAAACAAAAAAGACAGACGAGGTTGCTGGCAGAAAAAAACCCATCTCATATCGCCTGTAATTTCAGTTTCGTTTCAGAATTTGTTCTACATTGGGGGTGAAAAACTAGGTACATGTCCAATCGATAATCTTAAAAGCGTGAAACATTGTAATTCATGAAAAGGAAGAGAAACGAAAGTGAGAATACCTTGTGGCTTCAGCGGAACTGAGAATCGATGTCTTCTAGGTTGTGGTCTGTTTGGCATGGAAGAGGGTACATTTTAAGGGAGCTGGATTGGGGGAGGGGGTTACTCCCCCAATTCCAGGCCAGTTTGCGGATCGGTTCTTTGTCAGGAAGCGAAGGTGAGGTAAGATAAAGGCTGGGAGAGTGTGAGAGTTGAAGGAACCTTGTGAGTGCGCGCTGCCGTTTCCTTTGAACCGATTTCTTCATTGATATTTCTAAGCAGTTAATTTTCTCAGACTGCATGCCAGACATGTGTTGCCGGCTAATAATGTTAAACTGGTGGCTCAATGGCTCTTGTTTTCCATGTAGGGCTCATCAATGGTTGGGTTTGATTGGATTTGAGCCCAAAAGACCCATTCCGTCGTCAAAACCATATGAGTATGGACTAATATTGGGTTAGAGTTAGTTTTTTGGGCTTGATCAATGGTCTCTTTGGTTCAAAAGAGGGGAGGATAGATATTTTAATGAAGGATCCCCAATGGTATAGCTCATGTGGTAAAAGAGCCTGGTGATATGAAAGTGGGTGAGAGTTATTCTAATACAGTTGAAATTCAGTTATTTGTTATGCTTACATGTGATACTAGTACACTCATCCCTTTGCTATATATTATATAGCAGCCTGAAACTCAAACTGATACACCAAATCTCTCTCTCTCTCTCTCTCATTTTGAGTTTTCAATTTTCTCTTCTTCACTCACTCTTAATATGGGCTTGGATAACTTTAACAGTCATTTAGATTTTTCAAACCACATGAATAGATGATAACATTTCATTTTTGTTTCATAAAAATAGAAACTTATGCAAACTTAAAAAACACAAATTCAGCCATCATCCTCAATCCTTTTCTTTTCTTTAGCCTTTATTAATTTAGCCATCATATCAGATGCATCTTTTCTCGCTGCATTTCATTGTAGGACCAAATCCAATGTATGGACCCCCAATAAAATACAGTCATACTTTAAATATTTATTTATCCACAACAACGAAAAGGGAAACATGGTAGCAGGTCTAGTGACAGAATTTTAATATCTAGAGATATCTGAACAGAACAAAGTACCCCATTTACTAGATCATGTTTTCTTTTAAGTTCCAAACACAAGTATATATATGTATAAAGAAAAGTTTGCTTAACTGTTATGAATATGCAAGTAGTGATGAACCACTGTCCATTGAAGCATCCATATAATCTATGACATGACTGCACAAATTTCATTGATGGACTGATTTGGATGGCTCCCCATGTACAAAAAGTTCAACATATATATGTCCATATGCATGCATACATACTATTTGCACATGGCTACATGGAAAGCTCACAGATAAATATGCATTTCCAATAGGTAAAAACCATATAAATAGACCTTGATATCACCTCCCCTTGTATATAAAGCAGCTTGCTAATTCTCTTGATTCCCAATCTCAGACTTTGTATTTCAGCTCTCATCAAAATGCGGTTGTTAATGTTGAGCTTAACGTTTTAATAGATCAAAGAGAATGACAATAAAAAGAAACGGACAATATATTTAAACATTTATTAAACTCACGTATGAACAAATTAAGATGCACTTATCTCATATATACAGAGGGGATCAATGCTTCCCGCTTCAATGATTGAGCCTAATTGCGGTACTTACATGAGAAGAAGAGAGCCCAATATAGCCAAGGCCAACTTGCCGGCTGGGGATAATTAGCATGAGCATGTACATGAGTCATGTTCCCTTTGCAATCCTTTGCCTTCACTAACACCGGCAAGTCATCCTTGGCTGCACTACACTCTCTGCCTCTTCATGCAAGTTCCTCTTAGGTGGCTGCTATATGTCTATGCTGCTCTTTTCTCTGCATCATCAAGCTAACTCATCACTATGGTTGTATATGTATATATGTAAGGTTCTAAATCATCTAGTTTGATATGATATCATATATATTAGATGGAGCATTCACCTATATTCTAAAAGTAGCACGTGGCCTTACCTGCCAACCAAAGGTTGTATTACCAGATTTTCCATTTTGCCAAATTTATCCAAATTAAAACTTTGCCTAATTGGGTACGGTAGATATGGAACCAGTTCAATAAATTTTAGCCCCACTTTTTCCCTTTTTGTGTCATCCATATCTTGGATGTTATGAAAGAGAGAAAGATAGGAATCTTGCATTGGCCTTTGTGTATGGGTAAAGATGATGCACTTTTACTGTTTCTGTTTGTATACTGTGGCTTGAAGGTTGTTCATTGCTTATGAAAAAAGGGTTATAAGAGCGTAATTGGAATTGATATTGATCCGTGACCAGTTGGAATCCCCAAAATAAAGAATGGTAGTGGACAATTAAATTTCATGGCCAAGGATGATGTATAATGTCGGGCATTATGTGCAACAGAGTGTTGTTTTCTATAGTAAGGCATTTCTGGATTTAGCGAATTAATCATGGATAAAGTTTATGACAAGACGTTTCCTTTTTTATTTCATTTTCAGATCAAACTTTAGCTTCTTTATTAATTGAATGTGCTTTATACTAAAGAGGATCGACTTGTTCGCAACAAATGAAATTAGATTTTAGATAGCCTTTTTAGAAAAATTATTTTAATGTTACTTGTTTTTGACAGATATTTAACAGTATATATTTGAACAAGTGAGAGACATATATATGAACCATCCATGCAAAGAAAAGGTAGAAAAAATTGCTTATATATAGCAGGATTAGTATAAATATATGGGCTTATTATGATGCGCTTGAAGGATATTATTAATTTTGAAAAGTAAGGAATATTAAAGTTCATATTCTTCTTGTACATGTACTGTGTCCATATATCAATGAAAATTTGAGGAACCCGTAGGGCCCTTTTGTTGAAGACATAATCTCCATGATGATGATGATGATGATGGGGTGGGGAGGTGTGTTCTGTATCTACTTTGTGACGTACCCAATTGCCTTCACGCTTTTAATAGTGCTCGACAATGTTTGAGGCTGCATATGTTAATTACCACACAATAACACAGGACCGTACCCTTCGCCGACGCCGTGTTGCACATTTGTTTGTTCCTAGCTTATGTATATATCATTAGGACTTTGATAGATGGACTACTGTACACCCATACCACACCCAATGCTAGTGTGTGAAATAGTGAATTGGGGTGTATGTTGGGTGTATGTTGGGTGTGTGTGTAACATTTCTGATATCATTATATCATATCATAGGGCTCTATTTATGTCCAAACATGTTCAAAAGCACAACAAATTATAGGACTTGCTTTTGGTGGTTTTGTCTGATTTTAGATATGTTAGAGGGAAAAGAGTTGAAGATGATGAGATATAATATGAACTTTTGCAGGTTGCAGTGTGCATGTTTTAACTTATTCTATATATGCAGATATTTTTCTTTTGGTCAACATATATGCAGATATTTTAAATGGAGAAAAGACAAACAATTTCAAATCCACTTTTTTTTTGGTCAAATTTTCAAATCCACTTGAGAGGCATCCATCAAGGGTTAGCCCATTTTCACACATTTGGGCCAATATCGCACATTTGGGCCAATAGGTTTTGTGTTTGGTGGGCTGGATGGGTGACCAGGTTGTCAGGTGGGCCAATATTGGATGGGTATTTCTAAATACACATACATGTGTTTCTAAATACACATACTTAAATTTTAAAAGACCAAAATATCCTCAAATATTCACACACACACTGTTCACATGCACATACAGGTTTACGCATAAAAAGTTATATTGCGGAACTATTAGTTCCGCAATGTAATTTTTTTAAACGTAAATTTACATTGCGGAACTATTAGTTCTGCTGTGTAAATTTACACTGCGGAACTAATAGTTCCGCAATGTAATTTTTTTAAACATAAATTTATACTGCGGAACTAATAGTTCCATACATATTTTTTGTACATGTGTACTACAAATAACACGTGCGGAACTATTAGTTCACGTGCGGAACTATTAGTTCCGCACACGTCAAAATTTACACTTCCACACACACTGTTCATCGTCCCTAACTTCACGCCAACACTGGAAAAAAAAACAGAGCACACACTCAAACAAACTTTTAAAAATGGGGAACCCATAAACAGCCAGACATCAAACACGTAAATCAAATTCACAAAATTGGAAACATTGAGATCCAATTTTTTTTTTAACCATGTGCTGCTAAGTAATAAACAAAGCAAATGTTTTTTCCAAATAAATAAAAGGCCACAAAGCCATTGTGCGTGTTGCGTTCTTCAAACCCGTTAATTCACAATCCCCTCTCCTACCAAAAAGATGATGAACAGTGTGTGCGCGAGTGACAGTGTGTGAGTGAGGAAGACAGTGTGTGTGTGCGCGCGCGGGGAACTGTTGAAAAAATAACACCCGCGGAAGTAATAGTTCCGCACTGTTGCGGAACTATTAGTTCCGCACATGTTATTTTTATGTGCGCGTTAAAAATAACACCTGCGGAAGTAATAGTTCCGCGCTACTGCGGAATTAATAGTTCCGCACAATAACAAAATAATGAGGGTATTTTAGACTTTGTACTGTTCATGTATGTGTCAATAGCGATGTGTGTATGTGTATTTAAAAATTCCCATATTGGATTAGGATTCTGGATTAGGATAGTTTTTTTGAGCCTGGTCAAGTTTTCAAACATTTTTATAGGCTTTTTCTTTTCACACATATACTTTTTTCTTCACACGCATATGCTTAATTTTTATTTTTTGAACATCGCCAAAATACCCTTAACTTGTGAAATAGTTACAAATAAGAACAGTTACATTTGACTTATGGAACTATTAGTTTTGTAAATTTGCAATCATTATTGTCTCATAATGTATAGATATGAAAGACATGAGTTTTTTTTTCTTCATGAAGGAACCTACTTATAGATTTTTACTCAATAAATCTTAGATCCAATTAAGTCGAGAGCAATAAACTCAATCTCCATAATAAATATTTCTGTGCATATATGCTTAGATGACTTTCAAGTAACAAAATAAATCCACTCAGATTTCTCTCTAAAGATATCCGGCTAATATCATTGTACTTAGTGATATGTCAATTTTTCATTAAAGGGACAAAGGAAAAAGGGTGATTTGGTTCCCTCATAAATTTTGATAGGACACTCTCTAATTAATGTTTTTATGTCTATTTCTCTTTTCTTTTTTTTTGGTCAAGTCTATTTCTCTTTTCATATAATGCGAAAATATCACGTGAAGATTCATTTCTAACGTCAACACCCAAATCTTGAGTTTTTTTTTTTGGGTGGCAATTGAGCTACAAACAAACATGCTTAATAAAAGCATAGATAGTGTCGTAATAAAGCTTTGTTTGTTGATATACAAAAAAAAAGATTTATTTGCTCGGAGTATTCATTCCCTTAATCAACAAAATTATAGTCAGAGATTTGGTGATCCAAACATGTGGTTCACATAAATTAATCTGTCAAGTACTAGTCCGAACAAAAGAACAGAGCCACACAGTGGGTGGCTTGTGTCCAACACAATTATCTTTAATAATGCCTACTGTTCAAATAGTGAAAACTAAAGGCACTTTAGTTCCACAAGAGAAAAAGCTTCCATTAAAGGTTAATGGTATTGGTAATCACAATCAAACCCACATTGGAAAAGCATGTCAGTTGAATTATTTTGGGAAGCGCTTCACTCACGTTGTAGCCTTGTGTGAGTAAATTAAAAGAGATAAATACTCCCTGGTTCAAAACTTTGGTAGTTTAAAGTTTTTTTTACACAGATTAAGAAATAATTAATTGGACAAATTTTAGATTAAAATGTCTCTATTTATTATTCACCTTTACAACTTGAAATTAAGTAGTAAATGATGATATACACCTAATGAGACACACACACATAATTAATATTAATTTCCTTCCTATCTGTTTTTTCATGTTTTGATCTTAAATAGCTCAATAGATATCAAACATAGTGATCTTCCCCTTTTCCATTCTCTATAGTCTTTCCCTTTGGTCCATTCCCACAAACAAAGTCTAGGTTGTAAAGCACTGGAATCATAGCAACAGAACACAAGAAAACGAGGACAGGCCCAAAGATCCAAAGCAAAAGAGGGAGTGCAGAGTAGAAAAGCCTATTGCCAACAGTGTTCAAAATGATGCCCTTCTCCAAAAGCTCAGTCAAATATTCGGGGGTGACCAAGGACATGACATCTTGTGGTGTGCAAATGAGGATGCTCACCTGGTTGAGAAACCTAATGGACAGAGTATGACAGAAGAATGAGAATAAGAATATAGTTAGGAGTGTCACATATTTGAGTGCTACCATGAATTCGCTGTGAGCTCCATACACAGAATCATTGAGTGGCTTCTTCACACTGTATGTGCTGCTTACCACAGCTGCCAACCCAGCTGAGAGCAGAATGGAGGTAGTGGCCATGAGTGTTGATCCCATTATCAGATTTCGAAGGGTTTGAACTGCTAGGATGTTCTTCTTTTCAATGTCCTGCCACTCATCAACGCCACAAATTGTTAGATTATTCTATGGTTTATATGAAATGGAAATTAAGTAACACCTAGAAAATACAAATTATGACAAAAACTAGAGATAGAAAAAAAAAAAAATTGAGCGTGTTTGGTTATGGCTGATTCTCGCATCCCGAGGCCGAATCATCGTGGAAGCTGTCTCTCTCTAGTAACTTCAGAGTTACCACACGGTGTGCCATGAAACTTATCTCTAATTCTGTCATCTCTAAATTTAGAGACAATAGGATTAGAGATGATTTTTTTTTTTTCAATCTCTAATTTCTGTCAAAAATTTATTTTATCCTAGTACTTATTTAGGTTGATTATAACCGCTAAGCTCCTTTTAATTTTCGTGTCTTGGTTTTAGGACATATCTATATATGATATGGTCTATAATTATATCCATATGGTGAGAAGAAAAACAAAACAAAAAAGACAAAGATTCCCTTCAATTGTATTTATTTCAGTGTCATCTAATTTTAGAAAAATTTATAAATCAAATAATATTTTCTTTTACTCTGTTTATGTTAAATATGTTTAATTATGAGTATCCATCATGTGCCAAAGACATGATTTGGATGGTCAACATACATATATACCAATATAGTTTTGAGATTAAAATATTTATGATCTGGTCTAAATTAAGCACAAACTTATATGCCTCAGAATTATTTAATCAGCAATTAACAGCAAAAAGCGCGACCCAGTTAGCGCTAAGACAAACTATTGTGGATTGTGGCCAGAAACATGAATGACATATTCTTTAATTTCTTTTGCTAAGATTGCAATTTATAATCAAAGCCAGACCACCAAAAACAAAGGGTAGTCGTTAACCCACTTCTTTTGCATGAATTTACTAACCCACTTTTTATATGAAAGTGATGGGCCATATTTTGCAAAAGATCCCCTGCATTTTCATAAAAAGAATTCCAAAACCTAAGCCAGCCAATTGTATGCAGATTCTCACGAATATTCATTTTTGTATGTTTGTCATTTCAAGATTCTAAACTAATAAACATCGATCATATATTAAAGACAGGGCCCCGCAGAAATCCATTTAGCTAATTAAGCAATATCTTCGAACCGAACCATGTTTTGTTAATTATTGTTTAATTTCACTCCGGCCGGTTGATTTCATAGTATTTTTTAAGCATGTGTGAAAATATTCATAAGGTGTTTCTTTTACTTCTCTCAAAATATTTAAAAATTAAAACACAAGCCTCGTGAAATACCTATTGGAGTACATATTTCAAATACAAAATAAGATCAGAACATGCCACAGGGCTTCAATATATTGAAAAATATTATATTATAAATACAGGTAAGGTCAGGACAATAGAATGGAAGAAGTAATACTCCCTCCGTATTTGAATATAAGCAAAAATACCTAAACTCACGTTTATTAAAGAAATTAGTTAACTGTAATTAAGTTTCTTGATCTCATATAAAAAATTAGTATAGTCTCTAAATTACCCTTAATGATTGCATAGGAAATTGTTACTACTTGGGAACAAACTATGCATTGGAAAACAAAATTTAAATTAACTTAAGGGTATTATAGGAATAATGTTATTAAATGAGATAGAAGTGGTTATTTTTTGTTTATATTTAGTAACAAAATATTTTGGTGTTTTTAGCTTATATTAAAAAATAGAGAGAGTATTCACTTGATGAGACCTTATACTGACCCGACTGGATCCTATACCGGTTGAACTATGTAACCTTTATTTTTTTTACACATACTCTATAAACTTTATTACATAGAAACATAAATTTCTAACTTGAAAAATAAGTTCAAGACAACTTATACAAATTCAAAAAGTTTTTTTTTGATATAAAGTTATTTTTATAAATGATATCACCAAAGAATCATATTTTTGTTAACATATTTATGGTAAAATATTTTATAAATGATTAGAGGGGCAAAAAAAATCAACCCATACATTTATAAGCTAAGAACGGAGGTGTTGCATCTCAATATTTTTATAAACTCTCTAATGTAATTAATTTTTCCATAAATATATATAAGCTGATAAAGATTTTTTAACAAGTAAAGAATATCATAAACTTATTATAATTGAAAAACACTCATGAGCTATGAGTTAAACTAAATTAGCCCAATAACTTTTTTCACAATTAGAACTGGAAAGTGAGGCTTTGATCGTGCAAACAGATGAGACAAATTTTGTGGCTAAAACAGGCAAGATAGAGTATAGCATACAAAATCGTTTGGTCCTATCAATATCCATCCATTATATTCATGCACCAAGTATTACCACCCTGCCTATAAGATCAATTATGTTTTCCATCTTTGGCTCCAGCACATATATAAGAATAAAAAAATTCTTCACTAGTTAAGGAATTGAATAATAGTTTAAGAAAAAGCGCCTGCTTATATAGCTGCTATATTTGTTAGTGCAAATACTCGATATAGTGAAAGAGATATCATATAGCTGCTTATATAGCTGCATATTCAGCTGATAAAAAAAAACATAGCTACATATTCATGCCTTAATTTATCCAAAAAAAAAAGTTAATGAGATAGGAAACAATAATCAAATTATAATACTAATTTTTTTTTACTGTTTAGATGGACACTGGACGCAAGCTAGAGACTAGAGAGAATAATTAATTACCTTCATGATGGCAGGGACCCAGGAGCGTCTTCCATGAGTATTGATTCCGATTATGGTGGAAGAAGGCTGTGTGCGAACCTTATGCCATAACCAAACATGATAACCAATTATTATCAGAAATCCCAATGGTACCAGCATCACATCCAAATAATATTTCCTCCATTCCATGTTAATAATTTTCTGCACTTCTTTTTTCCCCTGTTCTCTCTCTCTCTTAATAAGTTTAAAGGGATTGAGTTTCAGTACTGCTTCTCTTTGCAGTGAACCTTGTAGTTGTAGATTCTTTCTCCCACAAGAAGTTTCGCCAGATTTTGGACCAACAAGTTGCATTTATAAAGGAAAATGAGAAAAATAATGTGAGTGGGGACTATTTTTTTAACAAGGCATGATGATCTAAAAAATGAAATCTTTATTTCATTTAATTTGACAATATGGGTTGCACATATATTATTAAAATTAAATTTTTTATCATATAATTTAATAATCTGAATGCTTAAATAATAATGGGATATATAATAGATCATGCATATATAACTACTAATAAATTTTCGTGAGTGGAACTATGAAATGGCAAAAGATGCTGGCAAAAACAACACTATTCTAATGACCGTGGTTACTTAGTGGTAGCGCTAATAATGGAGCTCAAGTTATTGCATGTTATTAATTAGTTTATGAATTAAATATAAACAATTTAAAAATGTTTTTTGGTGTGAGGAGAAAATTAATGCAAGGATCGATCCGTTTAGCATATTTTATTTCTACCAAAAAAACTTAATTAAGTTTGATAATAAATTATGAACAGATTAACTGGAATTTGAGGAAAATAAGCCTTTTTCCACATTTACTATCTTCGTTTCCCAGTTACCATTTCCATTTTTTTCTGACGTCAAGTTACCAGGGTTTCCTTGTTACAACCTTTTCGCTGTATTTCTGCTTTGAGAAAAGGCTATAATATATTATATTTGTCCCACTAATAAAGTTTTATGTTATTTACTTTCCTCAATTGATATATATGAACGATTACAACAACAAAAAATACCATTTGAGTAAGTGGTTTGATTTTCATACCGGTTTTGAGTAAATGTATATCATTATTTTTATAAGCCCAAATATTATTTATTAAAAAAATTAAACAAAACAAAAACACAATACACGCCCCTATTTTGTGTTCGGACGTACAAGAGTCAAGTAATTCAGACAATGGACCCACAAAGAACCTCAATAGTCAATAACCCTTGATACAAATGAATAGAAGAAATACAAATAAGTTAAATCAAGGGAGATGTTACAAAACTGATAAAACCAATCATAAGATGTTTTGGCGCTGTGAATAAACTCCGGGGGTGGGTGTGAAAAGCGCAGGATGTTCTCCCCTGCTACTAAAATTCGAAAAAGGAGCTCCTGATGTTTTCACACCTGTGAATAAACTCCCAGGATAGGTCTGAAATGCACTGGATGGGTGTAATCGAAAAAGAAGCACTTGAAGTTTTCCCAGTTGTGTGCATAAACTCCCAGATTTTCCCTAGCTGTGAATAAACTCCAGGGGCGGGTGCAGTGGCGGATCCAGCTGTGAATAATATATATGAAGATAAAAAGTAAATGTTTTTTTGGTCAATAAGACTAAATGTTAAAATCATAAAATTTTAATAAGTTAAAGGCCGGAAGTATGTTCTCTTTGGCTAGAATTTGTGATAAAAATGTGAAAAAAAAGAGGAGGAGAGCAGTGTATAATTGGGCCAAAAAAAGAGAATAAAACACGTAAATGTGTTAAGAAATTTGAGATAGAAAGATTGAGATATTGGACAATTAGAGTTCTTTCAATTGATTTTGGATGAGAATTAAGCAAAGAATAGAGACAAGTTTTTAAAAATAAGATGAATGACCAAATTTTAATATGGCTGAAAAATCTCAAATGAAATAAAATAAATAAATTTAAAATTACATATAAAAATTTTAAATATTACACTTCCAATTATATAAAAATAGAGGAACAAAATATAAAACTCAAGATATTTATTTATTTTATTAAAACCAACACTCTTAATTATATAAAAGTTCATCACTTGCTGTCAAAAAAAAGTCCATCACTTACACACACAATATTTATATAATTTAAAAAATTGAAAACTTAGTGGGGGCATTTGCAACCAATCTCTTAAAGATAGATCCGCCCCTGGGCGGGTGTGAACAGTGCTGATTAAACTCAGATTTTTTTGAGTTGTACTGGGTTCGGACTCTTGAGCAATGTCTCGGATTATCTGACATTTTCCACCTGTCTTTCCAATTCGAATAAATACGGTTTCACTTTGGGAATATGATATTTACAAAAAAAGAAAAGTAAAATATTCTTTTTTTTCTTAAGAGATATCAATATTATACTCTCATTTTTTCTTATTTGAAAACACACACTCTTCTCTCTTGAGAGATACTAGTATTACACTCTCCTCTCCTCTTGTTTGAAAACACACACTCCTTTCCCTTCAAAGATAAAATATGATACACTTTTCTCTATTTTTATAATTTTCCATTCATGCAAAAGTTAGCCTCCGTTAAAATATTTTTTATTGCCATAATAACTTTTTATCTTCTATTTCATTTTTTGTTGCCTAATTTCATTTCTCATTTCAATTTCTAATTTCTAAAATCAGAATTACCGTTTCATTGCGTTCACCACCATATTCCACCAACAATGGATTCGTTTTGGTTTAGTGGAATGTGGTCGTGTACGGCGGTGAAACGGTGATTCTGATTTCAGGAATCAAAAATCGGAATGAGAAAGGAAATGAGGCAAAAATAGAAATGAAATAAAATGAAAGATAAAAAGTTATTATGATAATAAGAATTATTTTAACGGAAGCTAACTTTTATGTCAATGGAAATTTACGAAAATAGAGAAAAGTGGATCATATTTTATCTTTAAAGGGAGTAAAATGCGTAATATTAGTATCTCTCAGGGGAGGAGAGAGAAATGTATATTGATATTTCTCAAGGGAGGAGAGTGTGTGTTTTCAAATAAAAGAAAAAAAGAGTATAATATCGATATCTCTTGAAAAAAAAAGAGTGTATTTTACTCAAAAAAGAATTCTAATTTTACTCACTCTGTTTTATATTACTTTTGCAATTCCTCTCCCCGCCATCTTTTTCTCTCTCTTCATTGTTTTAATGTTTTATGAGATTCTCCATATTTCTCACATTTATTCTCTCTTTTCTTTGTCCTTTTTTTTTCTCCCATCTCTCTATTTTCTACATCACCCCTCACACCTCTAAGTCTTCGCAAAAAGCGAATATATAGTTGAACTAGCGCAGGTGACCCATGTTATGCATGGGGTATATGAATCACTTTATATATTAATTCAAGAGTATAATGAAAAAAATGTATAATTATGGTTGAAGCCATAAAATAATTTAAATAGTTGTTATAAGTAGGCATGACAAAAAAAATCAAAATTCGCGATACCCGCTTGAACCAGTGAAATATGATTTAACATAAAATATTTATTCCGGTGTATTAACTTTAATTTGTAGATATATATACTTTTATGTATTTGTTGTACAAAAAAGAATTTCATGTATTTTTTATCACCGTTGTTATATATTATTTATAATTTCTAATTAATTACTATGCATATTTATATATAGATACTAATATACAAAAAAAATTAAGTTTTTTTAGTGTAAAGAAAGTATCCAATAAATTAGCCATGGATAAAATAAAAAATAATAAAAATGTATTTACAGTAAATTATCATAAAATGAAATAGAAAATTATTTAAATTATATATTAAAGTTTAATTCTTTAAGTAATTCACATGTTAATAAGATTTCAGGTAAAATATTTGACACAATGTTAAAGGCACAATTTTTTCTTGTTTACTTTCACGCAAAAAATTTATCACGTATGTTATTTTTTATTTATAATTCGTACATTAATCAATTTATATCTAGATATTAATTTATAAAAACTCCAAGTTTTCTAAGAAAAAAATTAAAATATTTTCTTAACTTAATTAGATGATTGCTTCAAAAAAATTAGTCAGATCATAACATACTAATAAAGAAAGAAATATTTATTCTCATTTTATATCATTTATTTCTTGTTCCTAAATATCAAAATAAAATTTTAAATTTAGATTTCATACTAATATTGAAGAGATCAATTTTTTGTAACCATGATATTGGTACAAAATATTCACTGTCTTCTTTTATTTATTATTTAATCTTAAAAAAATTAATCAAATTAATTCAAATAAAGATAAAATAAATTTATTACCTAAATTTTAAAATCATATTCATATCAAGATGGAAGATAACATTTGAATTTTTTTTATAATCTTAAAACATTAAATTCAAATCTTTTTGAATTTTAAAATTTTTCATAATCCTAAAGGGATTAAATTTGAACTCATTAAAGATTTTTTTACCACCTATAAAAAAACACTAAAAACAATATTTTGGAGGCTATGAGAAAGTGAATCAAAAGAATCAAAATATGGATTCCTTAATATTGATATCGCCTTGAGAAAAATTCTAGGCCTAGGTGTCATCATACATGTCTATTTTTTTAGAGTGTCATATTCTCACCACTTCTCCAACCTCAACCTCAAGAAAAGAATTACTTAATCAATTAATGTATTTAATTTACATTCAAGTTGGATGTTGTCAAAATAGTCATTTCATACCTAATAAAACTGAAAAATAAGAATGAATCAATTCACAATTAATGTGTCTAATCTATATTCTATTTTTTATTTCAAAATATTCATTGCATGTCTAACAAAACCATCAATGGAAAGGAATTAATTAATATTTAATTGTTTGTGATTCTTCGAAATACTCATTACATACCAAATTAAATCGATAAAGGAAATGAATTAATTAATGTGTTTAATTGCATGTGATTCTGATCGCGTAATTCTCTTTCAAATTTATGCAAATCATTCCAATGTTCCCTTCCTCTATTGTCATTTTTTTCCATGTTTCTCTTTGTAATTTTTTATTCCCATTTTCAGCATATTTCGCGCCAATGGCAGAGGCATCATTTTGAATTTCACATTTTATGTTTTACAAATTAAAATTCTTTCCTTTTAATTTACTCGATATGATATTCTTCTATTTGATTTACTACTACTACTACTAATGATCAGCTTGATATACAATATTGTGTTCAATTTGAGGGAATATAATACTCGTGTCGACTTTTCCTTAAATAATGACCAATTAGACAAATTTTGTTCCATATTTATTCTAAAATTTATTCTAAGCACAAACCAAAAATAGAAATCAATTTCTCCTATTTGCCCTCTTAAGTCATAATTTACTCGACACTTATGCTAAAGGCTAACAAAAAATGGAAACCGGACGAATCTCTTCTAATTCACAACAAAATATACAAATCATGATTAATCAAACATTAATTATCTCACCCCGTAGTGGAAAACTATATCATGCAATATAATCAATTTAAAATTTAAAATGTGGCATTTCAATCATTGATGTGGTGAGAAACTGATTTAATTGAGTTTATAGGTTAGTGTATAAGTTGTATATTGTTATGAACTCATTAATTAAAAATTATTTTTTCTCATTTATTGTGTTTTATCCCGACTATTTACATTAATAAATTTAATTGTAGACAATAATAAGAAAAATTCAAATTTGCTATAACAAAAGAAAAAATTTAATAAATTAATTAGTTAGGTGGAAATGCTAAATGAGAAAGAAATATACCATTACAACATTGGTTAAGATGAAAAAAATTATTACTTTTAAGAGCATATTTTTATTACTTGTTCCTAAATATAAAAAAAAATTAAATTCATACTAATCATGAAGAGATCAAATTTCAATTAACATAAAATTAAATTCTTTTATTTATTATATAATATTGAGTAAAATCAAATTCAATTTCAAATCCAAATTAAGATTAAGATTAAATAAAATTATTACCTAATTTAGAAATCAAATTCAAATCAATTTGGAAGAGATATTTTCTGAAAAAATATGGAAGATAACTTTTTATTTGTTTATCTAATCTTAAACATTAAAATTAAATCTTTTTAAATTTTAAATTTTTTCCTGATCCTAAAAAGATCAACATTTAGACTCATCTAAGTTTTTTTTACCATTTAAATTCAAATCCTTAAAATTATAAGAATTATTATGATTTCTATATAAGGAAAATAAAAAACGAATAATTATATCTATCAATATCATTATATAATCAAATCAAAGAAAATAATATATTTGATCTTATTTTCTAAATATGCAACTGCTATTGTTACAAAAATTTCAAATCATATTGAAAATAAAGAAGTTTACAAACTGTTGAAACAAAAACCAACCTAGAAGAATTATCAAGACCAAAGCAACCACAAAAAAGGAGAAAAATGGCAGGCGAGCAAAAGAACCTAAATAGTTTCATGGACATTATTTCTTGAAACTCTATTCATTGTTGAATTCATGATTGCTTGTAAGCAAAGACTTTACCCTTTTGAAGATCTTTCTTCTTCACGTCCTCGATTCCTACAACTTCTTGGGATTTTCGAAAGATGATTTTGCCACTTAATTTTGTATAAATCTGCATAATTGAGCAAAAAAATAAATAAAATTGAATGACCAAATAATATGCTAAACTCTATAATGGACCAAACAATCAAATTTAATCCTTTCAAATAAGTTCAAAATTACATTTGAATTTATTTAATTGAAAATCAAAAGTCAAAGAAAACTCTAAATCAGTGTCAATCAAGGAACAAAAATTGATGCTAATCACATGCTACATAATGTTCACATATATTTTGTAAACAAAAACGATAATCATGAGCATTTCAAGAGGAGATGAAATAGGGCAACTATATTTAAAAACAAAATTACTAAAATTAACCTCAATACCTGAATTGAGATTAGCAACTTGAACACAAAGGGAGAAGGAAGTAAAAATGCTAGATTTTTCTTTTCTGATCAGGTAATAGAGTGTCGCAACTAATGATGGCAGAGTGAGGAGACCAACAATTACTAATTATGGAAGAGAGAGAGGGAGGGTCAGTAGAGACACTAACGGGATGTACTATTTAAATATAAAGGTGATGACAGATTGAGGAGACCAGCAATGACTAATTAAGGAAGAGAGAGGGGGGAGCTGGATCAGTAGAAACACTGACGAGATGCACTATTTAAATATGAACAGGTGAGAGAAAGAAAAACACAAAATCTTCTGATTTCATTTCAAATTTACATTTAATGCTGATTGAAATACAATAATGTTTGATTAATCATGATTTGCAGATTTCGTTTTAAATTGAAAGAGATTCACCTAATTTTCATTTTTTGTTAACCTTTCGAATAAATACTGAGTTAGTATTCTCTCAAATTGAACTTAGTATTGACACGTGCAAAATTGCTCGAAGAAGAAATTGGGGGTGGTCTCTCGTGTTTGCCCTATTTGCCTTTTTATTTTTTTCTAGTGCTGGAATATAATAGGAAACTTTTTTGTACTATTGCTTGAAGATTGGTGAAATTGTGGGTGGTCTCTCATTTTTGACCTATTTGCTTTTTTTTTCTCATGTGCTTGAATATTTTAGAAAAGATTGAATAATTAATTAGGGACATGGTTTTATTTTTTTCTGATATTACTTTATTTGGTTTGAAGATAAGACACAATATTATTTCACAATTAATGCAAGAATTAACTGGAGATACAATTAATTGGATTCAAATTAGATTGTACAATTTTATTTCATAATTTAGATCTGATTTTTAATAATTAATTTTTGGGTAGGAAATATTTGATTGGCCAATTAATTATTAATTGATTATTGATTTGATTTTGGTGCGCCTTTTCCTCCTAGTGTAACATGTGGACAGGGTTTGTGAAAACGCTCTGAGAACGATATGTATGAATTGATGCTTGAAAAATCATTCGTAAATGTATTATTTATAGATAGATGTGTGTCATACATCAAACGGATTACATGGTTATATTTTATACCAAACTAGCCTTTTATATAGTTCACATTTAACAGGCAAAGATAATTGTATATTCTAATAATGTTTTGATTATTTTGATAAAAAATATGTATTATATAATCATCAAAGCTTAATAATATCTGAAACTTTTATACGAGGACATGGTAATTAAGTCTCTCTTCAATAATTAAAATAAAACTTTATTGTCAATCGTTGAAAAGATTGTGGTAGCCCCATAAAGGAAGTGATAAAAAAGAGAGGAAAAAAAAGGGCGATACAGATTCAATGCAGCCCAAGATGAGCATAGTACGTGACGTGTAGTTGGAGACGTTTCAAACTTTTTCATTTTTAATCAATAACAATTTTTATTATTTTTCTTTTATTTATAATAGACATGTAGATGTTAAAGTTATATGATAAAAATTGAGAAATTTTGAAGTTGACGTGTTGAACAATTGTAGGAGTGATAAGAAACAAGCGTAAAACTAGTATAAAATAGTTGTGGTTTGTAAATTGATACTAGCATTTTCTAGATAATGAGGTTTGATTTGAACTTAATTAGGTATAGCCGCTTGAGATCAAGTGATTCAGATCCGCATTAGTTTACATATTAATTTCCATATAATCAACAACTAAGCATAATAAGGCACGTTTCTCTTAGTGGGATGATGCACATCGACACGAAATATTGAATGTCAATTTCGTGATACTGTTAAGCTAACAGAGTTGTACTTGTAAGACACAGGAAGGGAGTAAACAAATTCAAAAAACAAAAAAATAAATAAAAATCGTTACTTCTTCCAAACTTAAATATTAGCAAAAATACCTAAATGATAAAAAATATTAGTTAAGTTGATTTAACTTTTTTAGATTCTTATCAACATTTCCCAAATAAAATCCAACAACATATCATTATCATACCATACCATAGAAAACAAATGCAAGGTACTGTGCTAGCTTAATTAATCACTAGCTAGCAAGCAAGCAATGTGCTCCCAATCTTGTAGTAAGGGTAAACATTAACAGTAGCAAGTTCAACAAGTTCTTTGCTGAGATTGTGTTGACCCCAACCCAAGGGAAGACTTAAAGGCTGGCCTGTGCTTTCGAAGATCAAGGCTATTGACTACGTACAGAGGCAAGTTCATCAACGCCGCAAAAACTCAAACGAGGCATCTTCATGACAGTAGCAGCCAATTCTCCTAGTACCACCGCATTTCTGAATCCAATCCCATAGTCATTCTTCTTCTCCAACTTGACCAAGCAAGCTATGTTTGATACCAACACCCACGAATGTGTAATCAAGAAGTGATTCTCCTAGTGAAGTCATTTGTCACTGTTGTCTTGATTTGCACTTCTTCGTTCACCACAAACCAGTACTCCGCAAAATTCATGGTTACTCTGCTTGAGATAAAGAAAAGACGTAGTACTACGGTCACTATTTGTAATTGTAGCTAGCTAGCTAGGGATACGATTATATATGCAGTGGAGTGTTTGGCGTTGTGACCTTTGGGTGGAATAATATTCTTCAACAAAGTCATTAATTAGGGATTTTGGAATTTACCTCATCTCTTCAATTGCATTCATTCTAGTTTTGTAGTGGGATGGGAAATACTACTATAACTTTAATTTTGGGAATCTATTTACTATATTTATTTACTATATATGAAAAGAATAATCATGGCTGACCACGTGTCCAACTCTGGGAAAAAAATTTCCCTCCTAAAACCATCAAATCATCTACAATACATATTACTCTTCCTCTTTTATTTTCATTTTATTTTATTTTACAGTAATAAAATTCTAGTAGTAAATAAATAAACAATAAAAATTAAAATAACTAAAAAAATATGAAAATTTCATTTTGCCCAATTATACATTAAAGATACCTGGGTTCACAAAAAAATACTATAATAACTAAAAAATGTTTATTCCATTCCCCATTTTTTGATTTTATTTTATTTTTGATCACCAAAATGATATTTACTTAAATATTTTAATCATTTATTTGTTCCAATAACTTTCTATGAGATATAAATTTATTTTTTCAATTTTATTTTATTTTCGATCACAAAAACGGTATTTGTTTACAGGTTTCAGTCATTTATTTGCTCAAATAACTTTCTAAGGCTATAAATTTATTTTTTTATTTTATTTATATCATCAAAACAGTATTTGCTTACATGTTTCGTTCATTTATTTGTTCTAATAACTTTTTACAGACTATAAATTTATTTATTTTTTCGATTTTATTTTATTTTTGATCACCAAAAAAGTATTTGCTTACATGTTTTACTCATTTATTTGTTTCAATAACTTTCCACGGGCTATAAGTTTATTTTTTCAATTTTATTTTATTTTAGATCACCAAAACGGTATCTGCTTACATGTTTCACTAATTTATTTGTTCCAATAAATTCCTACGGCCTACAAATTTATTTTTCTTTTAATTTTATTTTCGATCACCAAAATGATGTTTGTTTACATATTTCACTTATTTATTTATTCCAATAAGATTCTACGAGCTATAAATTTATTTTTTATTTTATTTTATTTTCAATAAGCAAAATAGTATCTGCTTACATGTTTCACTCATTTATTTGTTTCAATAACTTCCTATAGGCTATAAATTTCTTATTCTTTTGATTTTATTTTCGATCACTAAAACGGTGTTTGCTTACAGGTTTCACTCATTTATTTATTCCAATAACTTTCTACGGGCTATGAATTTATTTTTTAATTTTATTTTCTTTTTGATCACCAAAATGGTGTTTGCTTACATGTTTCACTCGTTTATTTGTTCCAATAACTTTCGAAGGGCTATAAATATATATATATTTTATTTTATTTTCAATCACCAAAACGTTGTTTGCTTACAGATTTCACTCATTTATTTGTTCCAATAACTTCGTGCAGGCTATAAATTTATTTTTTTCGATTTTACTTTCGATTAGAAAAACGCTGTTTGATTACATATTTCATTCGTTTATTTGTTCCAATCATTTTCTACTGGCTATAAATTTATTTTTCTTTCGATTTTATTTTTCACCAGCAAAACAGTGTTTGCTTATCGTTGTCACTAATTTATTGTTCCAATAATTTTCTGTGGGCTATAAATTTATTTTTCTTTTGATTTATTTTCCACAAGCAAAACGGTATTTGCTTACAGGTTTCACTCATTTATTTGTTCTAATAACTTTCTACGGGTTATAAAATTATTTTTCTTTCGGTTTTATGGGTTTCATTCATAATTTTTTGTTCCTGTAAATTTTCTAAAAGCACAACTATTTTTCTTTTGATTTTTTTTATGAAATGACATTTATTTATGGGCTCCATTCATTACTCTTTGTTCTTTTAAATTTCCACGGCGCAAAATTATTTTTCTTTTGATTTCATTTTAATCAATAAAATGATGTTTTCTTATGGGTTTCATTCTTTTTTATTTGTTTCTTTAAATATTCAGGTTATAATTTTTTTTTTATTTTTGACCAATAAAATAGTATTTTTTTTTTGTTACCATGTCATTGGCGGGAGTATCCTCCGGCTACTAGCACAGAGACTAATCTCTTCCGGGACCTTGGCTGCATTAAGGCTACCCCTCCCAACGCTGTTTTTTTATCAAATCCAATGCTCGAACACGAGACATTGAGATGATGACCAACCGCAGTTGCCAGTCGGACCAACGGACGTTGGTCCAATAAAATAGTATTTGTTTATGAGTTTCATTTATCTTTCTTACTTCCTGTAAAGTTTCATGCTTAATGTTATAAAATTAATACTGTTATAAATTTAGAGTATATTATATATCAATTTATTACTATATTAATTAATTATTTTATTTCATATATAAAAACCAACTGACAAATGCGTGCATAAGCACGGGTCAACCGACTAGTTTGTATCTAAAGTTAAATGCGTTATTTTATCTTCCCTTAATTCCAAATTTCGAGGTTTAGATTTTTTTTTTGGTAGTCAAAAGGATCTATTTAACCTTTTCCCGTAAAATACTAGTTTTTTCTCAAAAAAAAACCTTTTCCTCTAAAATAGTATACTATCTGGTCCTATATATAAAAAATATAGTACTAAAATTACACAGATTAAGGAATACATTAAAATATGTTATTTTTCATTAATGGTGTTATAATTTTAATTTTTTTTTACTCAAATACCTCTGTATTAAATGGCTAAAGGTAACATAGTATAGATAAGTGATGCGATAATTAATAAGGGTAAAATTGAAAAGAAATAATTAATTTTATTAAAAACAAGACTTTATTTTTTATAAAAAAGACAAAAAAAACCACTTTTAATTTCTTATAAATAGGACAAGAGGTAATAACATTATTATAGGATATACATATATAATTAAATAAATGTTATTTTGATCAGGTCCGGACTTCTATTCCAGATAGATGCCATCGTGAGTGGAAGGGAAAGAAATGGGACCAGACCAGCCACCCCTCGCTGCTACTCCCCTCGTTCACTCACCATGCCAGTCCCAGATTCTCTCCTTTCTCCTACCACTTTTTTTTTTTTTGTGGTAATTTCTTCCACCTCTCGACTCTCTCTTTTTTCCTCTCTTGATTTTCTTTTCTTTCGTTGCATTCTTTTAGTACTCCTTTACTCACAGGCCACATCGATCATATGAATTAATCAACTTCTTTGTACTATTTCTTTTTGTTGAGCTAACAAGTGTCTGTTATGTATGAAATCGATGCAGCAATATTCTGTTATTTGATTATGTTATGTCTCTACGATTCAGATTAGCTCTACCTTACTTTAGTAATACTTAGAGGCTGTTTTGCATATACTTTTTTATAAGTACATGTAGCATGCGTGAGTTTTCTAATTACTAATATAGCTTTTCATATAAGTTAAAATTGACTTAATTTTATATTTTTATTTTTTTAAAAGTTTTTTTTAAACTTTTCTAAAAAACATCTATCTATTTTAGATTATAATCATATTTTAAATTATTTTTAAAAGATGAAACAAACAAACACACAGAAATTTTTTCAAAATGATTATTTCTGATAAAAAATTCCATAAAATGATCTAAAACAAATAGACTTTTAGTATTTAATTATTTCATTCACACACTAAATTACTACTATATGACAAGGAAAGGTTGTGTGGGGCATGCAATTGTGATACATAAAAAGTTTTTTTTGGCAAAAAACTGGGGTGTATTTACCAATGGGCATAACATCTACTGAAATCATATCCATTGTACACGTCATATATGTAAGTTTTAGGAATTTTCTAAATACACATACACAAATTTCTAAACATACATACACTTTAATTTTTTTTTAAAATACCTAAACTACCCAATCATAAAATAATAACCCCACCGCTCTCAGAGCCCTATCTCTTAAAAAAGCTTTTTCTTTCAAAAAAAAATTGTCACGTCATGTGTTGTCCCCTCCAACCGAAATCCTAACCCCCTTTCTCTCTCTATCTCACCCATTTTTAGCTGTTGTTCACTCTGTCCCCCTTTTATGTTGCCTTCATATTCCTCCCTCTTACGTGTGAACATAACTTAGTCTATCTCTAGTCTACCCACCCTCCCCTTCTTTCTCTCTTCTTACTCCTCTTTTTCTCCTTTTTGTTCAGTTCAACCTCGTTTCTTCCTTCCAGACTCTCCTCTTGCCAAATTCGAATTAATTTATAATGCTCACTTAGTGGGGTAGAAAATCCAGCAAGAGCAAGGGTGGTGGTGGTAATAATAAGACCGAAAAGCTAAACAACTTTGACGATATGTTTGGGAATTCCCCTAGAGCTAGTAGGGATTTTCTCACTTCTTCTGCCATTGCCAGTGTCGCCGGAGGCAGTGGCTCCTCGTCGGGATTCTCTTGCTGGGATTCCGATGGTGGCGAGAAGAGAGTGCTTCCCTTACATTGCCCTTCCATTTCGTCCGACCAAAGCTTTGGCAACGATCAGGGCCTTGTGTTCGGACCAGCTTCAGTATCTAGCTCTAGCGTCAACTCCACTGGTTCCACATGTTTGTTTTCGTAACACATGCTTTGCGGAACTAATAGTTCTGCGTTTGAACGTACGTGTGGAACTAATAGTTCCGCGCATTGTAGTTTAAATGCGGAAATAATAGTTCTGTTTCGTTGCATAACAATGAACCAATGACAGCGAAGGGAGGGCAGTGACGTGTGACGGTGAAGGAAAACTAGCGCGGTGACGATCTTGAGCGAATGACCTTCACAGACTGCTCTTCTCCACTGCAATGACCTTCACGAAACTACAATGGCACGATGCGGATGTATCTCGTGACGGAGGGCGAATAAGAACAAGCTTCACTTCTGTGTGCGCAGTGGTTGTTGCGAAACTTGCAATAGGGACAGAGCAAAACCAAGGTGTGTGCGACGGAAGTGTGGAGGGTGAGAGAGATAAAGAGTTTTTTTTGAGGGGGGGGGGGGTAAAAAGTGAGAGTCTTTTGGTCTTTTTAAGTTTAAGTGTGTGTGTGTGTTTTGAAAAGTGGGTATGTGTATTTAGAAAATCCCTAAGTATTATCTATCATTGGACTTGTGACTTCATGGACACCCCCGTCATCTTTGAGTTTTCTCTTTTTGGTCAATCGTCATCTTTAAGTTCAGGTATACCTTTTTGACACCCCATCCCCTTATGTGTTTTTTTTTTCTCCTACAAAGACAATGGCTGATGTGCCACAAGGTGAGGTAACACGGGGGGTTGAAATGGAAAATTTATAAACAGGACACTTGCAATTGCAAAGGTTGCCCTGCAATGAAACAGTTTAACGAGCAGGGTGGATATCGTGACTTACAACAAGTCGTCTATGGACAAACTTGAAACATTTATAAGATTTGAAGACTGAAGAGGATCTTTTTTCTTTTATTTAAAAACATAACCTGACCTTTAACATAAGAACAGGTTTCAATAAATCGATACGGCAACTACATTATTTTCCCCTGAACCTTTTTAGTAAATGAAAGTGAAGGAACAAAGCATGTTTATGCAGGCACATTGAGCACGGGCTCATGCAAATAGATGCACAAAATGACAACGACATGAAGTACAATAATTGACTTACACAGCACGGAAAAGAGCTATAAAGAATTGTTTGATATTAAAGAAAAGAAATGATTGCATGGATTCACAATTACATATCAAAGCTAATTCTGCTCTGCCCTATATGATAGAATATATGAAAGGAGCAAAAATTTATGTAGCACACAAACACAACTCCCAGTTCCCATCAACGGTCAGCACATCCCACGTACGGCAGAGATTTTCTGCCAACCAGCTGACTTTTCCCTTACTTGTTAAAGAATAATACTTTCCTCCTTCCCCTCCTTTTCTCCCCAGCCTGTAGAGGCAGAAAAACCACACTAAAACTTGAATATATTGCTCAGCCACTGGCTAGATGCTCAATATAAAATAAAAAAAAATGCTAGAAACAAATTTAAAACAAAACAAAAAAAGGGAAAATAAAGGAAAGCATGTGCAAAAAATGAAGTGAAGAAATAAAATTCAAGGACAGGTCACAATCACAACCTTACAAGGCTCAATTGACTTCAGATCAAGGGAACTAAGGGAATCTAATCAAATAATCCCATACTTCCCAAGCAAAGAACATATATAACAGATGCAAGCAGTTATTTCTAGTTTTTACAGAGGTTACACTAGAGTTCTTCAATAATAATGACAGGCTAAATTGAACAAAATTTACAATGTTGGGATTCCAATGCTCTACCTTCCTGTGTCAACTATTTTTTTTTTCTTTTGTTCTTTTTATCTCTATCACGTGTAGGCCAGGGTGTACAGGGAACATGCCATATTTAGGCGAGAAAGAAACAGATTTAGAATTATTTATAACATAATGATAATGATAGTTCAAGCAAACAAAAGGGTAAAAAGTCTAGCATATACAGTTATAAACTATGACATTTATATTGATCGGTAGTGCATAAAAAGTAAGGAGAAGATTTATATACCCGTAGGATGAATAATCTCAATGTGAGCACAATAATGTCTCTAACACTGCAAAAGGAGCAACATAAATAATTTCGTCAAAAGCAGAAACCGAAATAGAAAAAATAAAAACATTAAAAAATAGACAGGAATCAGAAAGATTCCTATTAAAAAGGTAATTCTCTTTCTTACTTGGAAAGAATAATAATTACAAACGCTTTGTAAACAAATAATATTTTCAAGTTTGTTCACTTCTTTAGTTTTCTTTAATCTTTACTGCTTGAGGTCTATATAGGGTCTGACACTAGGAAGCAGGAACCTGAAGAGTGTTATTTGACAAATATAGATACAGATTTACTGATCATCAAGAAATACAACCTCTAATTTATTTGAATATTATGAAGAACATCTTTACCCTTTGTTTGTACAAAAAAATAAACCATCATATTCAAGGTAAAAAATATATTTGCCTTAGTTATCCATGAGAAACAGAAGCAAGAGCCAAAATTAATACTTTCCCAAGTTGCAATGAACTTTGGATGGCAAAGATTACAAAAATACATACGGACTCAAGTACAAAAGAAAAACACTAGCCTTTATCTCATGATATTTGTTACGTTTAAAATTAACACACAGAAGCAACCACAAAAAGCATACTGGCTACTGAATATGAAGTTCTATTAGGACACCAAAGGCCTAAGGCCCTCTGCCCTTCTGATCCACAGATTGGTAAGAGAGAGAACCAAGCTTGGACTTGAGTGTTCAAAATTTTGAAGTTTGAGATCGGCTTAGGCTTAATAATTAGGCCACACTGTCACGTCAAGTCAAACCAGGTCTATGTATTATTACTCAATTATAGGAAATCCCGACTGCATCAAGATTTCCTTTAAAAATGATTCCATATCCAAAAATAAATATTCAACACAGTCAATTGGGAAAAAAAATTCAGTTTAATATGAACATTTTTCATTTAGGAGATAAATAATAACACATAACACAACTAGATAAGGGATCATTATTCCATTCAATGCTGATATGTTTACACATGAAACATGATCTCACGTGCAACTTAATTCCTTTTGTCAGTTTGTGTAACAACGACTGTAAGAATACTTACCCACTGCCATCTGTTGAGTTGTTCTCTGCTCTTAACATATGTTCAGCACCACTGGAACCAATTATAATAAATTCTAAAATATGTCCATATGGAATGACAACCTACAGAAGTAAATACAGAAGGGAGATCAAAAAATTAGCTAACCACTCAAGACCAAGTTTTCTTTAGAGTTCAAAACATACAAGCAGACGACAGTTTTCAAAGTATCTCACACACAACAGATTTATGAAGCACCAATTGGATACTTCAACAATGCTTAATTATGAAGTATTCAAGTCATTTTTTTCTCAAAAAAGGAAAACAAACTGTAATTTTGATACGGCTTGGATATTTTAGATAAAGCAGAGGTTTCAATACAGCTTGGACCCTTTCATTTGAAAAGCAGAGGTTTCAATACAGCTTGAACCCTTTCATTTGAGCAAGTAACTCTTCAATTTCTCTGGCACTTGTTGCCAATATCAACACAAGTACACACCATTTTCTATTTTCTGTCTACTTCCATCTCAATGCACGATTCTGTTCTTTGCCTAAGTCAATTTCACGCATGATTTTTTTTATAAAATTGTTGCATATTTGTGGCCTTAAAATTTTGAAGTACATTTTTCTTCTTCCACAATTATGTTTGCTGTATAATTGTAATTTCCTTTGGTTAGAAACTTAGTGTGTTTTGAGGAGTTTAGTAGGGGAGGGGATGACTTTGGGGATGGGAGGGCTTTGGGGAGAAGGGGAGGGGAGGTAATCCCTCACCTGGTTTGGATGTTGTAAAACCCTCCAATTTGGGGGGAACTCAAAAAACTAGCCCAATGACGGATTTGAAGGGTTTAAAAAAAAAAAAACCCAAGCACTTTCCTTCCTTTTTAGAAACTCTCAAACAAGGGGATGGCTTCTCATAAATCCCCCCTTCCCCTCCCCTCCCCTCCAAAAACCCCTCCCAAACACACCCAAAATTCAAGCACACATCATCCAACTGAAACCACATACTAGTTCTATAAATCAATGTCAATGAAGTATGTTCCTATTTTGAATTTTTAGTATTGCACTCATATATTTATTATTGTTTTATGAACTATTTTTATGCATATCAAGGGGAGAAAGGAATATTTCACTGAATGATTCCCAGAATCTGTTTTACTTTATTTCCTTAAACCAATCAATAACTTCACCTCAATTTCAACTAGCTAAAATCTTCACATAGAATATAAAAAAATAAGACGTCATACAGTGGTGGACGGTGAAAATTTTTCTGTGATTACAACTCCATTTGGTCCACTGCATTTGATACTGTAACCTTCCTTCTTAATGACCAATGTGGCTGGTTCCCATATATCAAGATATCCAGTCTGTAATATCGGAAAAAAATATTTATAAAACTGTTGGAGTTCTTCGTAAAGAAGACTGAGTAAAGATTTTGACACTGATATTCAAAGGAAACTCAACAATTAAGAAAACTACTTTCATTGAATTACCGAAAGAGAAACTTTATATGAAGCATGTCCGCTATAAAAACTCTTCTCTATGTGGCTCTGCATTTCAGGATCTGAGAACAAATAACAAAAGAGAATAACTCAATAAACTATTTTAGAGACTCACCATTCACCAACATTTGCAGCTCTAAGAATGGAAAGAAGGGAGACCAAAGGATATCTATATCACATGATATCTATATAGATTAAATTGTTTTTCACTTCTAACTCTTTTCTTGGGTCGATATTTTATCCTCCTTATTTGTATTATCTTTCTTTCTAATAATTTTTTTTAATTATATAATTTACTTTTGATAACTTCAGCATAATGGATGCATAAAATTTTAAACTATATCCCTCTATTTTATATGTACTTGTCTCAAGCACAAACCAAATTAATAAGACGCTAACTCACCATTTAAAATTGTCTAACAACTATAATGAGCACTATATCCTCTCCAAGAACATATGATGCTGTATAAGTTGTGAATTAGAAAAATAAACTTCACATTGAATTGAAGATGTCAGAACACTGTTTCATAGATGCATTGTGGGGTTAAAACGACACCAATTTCTCACAACTATCGTGTCCTTCTTTAGAGCTTAATTTCAAAAGGACTACAGCAGATAACCCTCGAGCACAACACTTTCAAATTGCTGAAAAATTCACTGAAAATTGCAATGATTTGCTGTCTATCTCGCAAGTTACAAGGAAGGTAGCAACAACTAAACTTCAAACACATCACAGAAGGCAGCAACAACTAAACTTCAAAACCATTATGATACAGGTACTCACCACAAGTGATCTTTTTGTTATCATTCGCAAAAACTTTCACAGGTTCTCCCTACAATCACAAGGAATACATGAGATTTTGTAAAAAGTTGAAAACAAGATAAACATAATCAGAAATCAAACTTAGTCTAACTCAATTTACAAGGTACACATTTATAATTGTGTTTTAGCTTTACATTTCTGAAGTTACTTACTAAGCATAGTGCACTATTGTGCAAAGGGTTCATTGATTTGAGCCATCGCATAGTTGGGCAATAGTAAAAGTTGAAATACAGAATTTTTTTATATAAAAAATACAGCATATATAACCTCAAAAATATTTGATATAATTCAAAAATACCAAATAGATTAAAAAATAAAAAATATGAATAACTTCATTTGCAACTAAGATATGCATACGACTTCCTTTTTGGACAAAACAATGGGTTTGCAGAAGGAAACAGAAAAGTTCTTGACAAAGGGAACAGGAGTGATTGAAACAGAGAGATGCGATTGTAAGCTGTTTTTGAGGATGTGACAGAAATTTCAATCTACTCAAATACAGGATGCTAATGATGCCAGCAATGGTGAAAGTCTTTGAATTCGAAATACTGGCCATGTCTCTTGTAGATGTAGAATCTCAACAAAAAGTTTTTCTTATGTCATGAATAAAGTAATTTGCATGCCCTTACACAAATATAATACAACTTGATGTTCATGTTGCTTTAAGGGCACTTCTTAAGCTCAATTACATAGAAAACTTTAAATGATTAACCTATGACAGTCTAGCCCACTTAGTTCACCAATGTGGTTCAGGGGCATTATCAAGTACTCCCTCCGTCCCTAAACTTTGGTGAGTTTAGGTTTTATTTCTTGTCCCAAAACTTTGGATGTTTTAGAATTTCAAGCATAGTTATCAATCCAGGATAGCAGCGTGGAGCAGCCGGCCCTAAAACTGGATAGCGGGTAGCGTGAGGACCACTATTCTAATTTATATATATATATATATATATTAAATAATCAATACTATATATATAAATGTTAATTATACATTTTTTGACATTAATATTATTATTTATTATATTTTTATTATTATTTATTTGCAATTATTTTACCTGTCTTTTTTCTATTAAAATAAAAAACTTTAGGCTAATTGAAAAATGTAGCTTATAATGAAGAACATAATATACACAAGGGCCCAAAACGTAGCTTATACACAAGGGCCCAAAACAATTTGATAGCCCAACTTCACATCAGCAAAAGTGTGCCCTAATTTCACTACGGGTATAAAACAAAAAGAAGGGGAAGGCTTTCTGTTGCAGCTGCCACACTCACATACCAGTAACAATGCGCCCTAATTTCACGATATGCATGAAACAAAAAGAAAGGCGGGGGCTTTTTGACTCAGCTATCACACTTGCATATTGCGAGCAACAGGGTGTGCTGGCCGGAAAACATAGCTTCTGGCCTAAAAGTCACTGGAGAGGAAGTTGGAGTTCAAGGACTCCACTGTTGCGGCCGATTTGCATGCGACGGGCCACTATAGCAGCCGCGACGACCGCAACATTAAAGTGCTCTGCTATAGACCTCAAATAGCAGCCGACAACTGCTCCGCCACGGCGCGATAGTGCCGCTATAGCGCGCGATTGACTACTATGATTTCAAGATATAATTAAGCATTTGTTTCCAACTATCCCCTTAGATTTAATTAAGAGGATGGAATAGTAATGAGAGTAGTTGACAATAATAGATAGTAATAAACAGGGGTATTTTACTCTAAATTTAACTCAATTAAATATTTCTTAACATGTGTGCTAAAACCTTAAACCACCGAAGTTTAGGGACGGTGGGAGTAGAATGCTCTATGAAAGAGAGACAAATATTTGATGATAAGTGTAGCTCTTTTTTTTAACCAGGCACACGCACTGAACAAGGAGAATGAAATAGACACGGAAATGTGGTTTAACCTACAGCAAACTATAGGCCAACATCAGATGATTTAGAGAGATTGAGAGAAAATTCACTATGATCAATGAAGTGAAGATTACAATTACTAGTAGCCAATCAAACCCTAATTCTAGTATACCTAAATCTCAGTATGATCAATGAAGATTACAAGGAGTAGTTGCTAAATTCCACCACAACTCTCCTTGAAATTCATAATTCCTTGTCGGTTCACCCTGCTGGCTTTATGAGATAGGTTGCATATCAGGGAAAGCCCATAACTAAATAAAAGCCACTTTATAAGAATTTCAATCATTTTTTACATACATGTATTAGACTGCCATTATGGTAAGTTAAAAAAATTACCTTGCGCTTCCTGTTATCCAGAGGCTGGACTTCAATGGCGAGTAATGTATCAACATCATCAGCAGTGACAAGATAGTTGGGTTGCTTTGCCCCTATATTTTGTACAAAGATTATGATCGAGTTCATCACGTAAGAATAGAAGAAAGGGAGAACATAATCTCAAACAGAAGCATAAAAACACCTTCAATATAATTAAAGGAACCATCTTCCAAGTGCCGAATCCACTGGCAGTTCAACAAGGGACAAAAGAGAAAATGTCAAATGCTTGGGACAAATCTAACATTAATACCATATAACGAAAAACTCTTTAAGGAAATAAAGCAACAAGAAACAAGTTCCAAATTATAGACAAATAAAATGCACCTCAAAATTACAACTAGTGGTGCCATGGATGGAGTATCCGCAAGCCTGAAGTTCCCTTCCAGGAAAGGCTTCTCCTGAAATTTGAAGTCCCTCTATAGCTGGTAATGGATCATCATCTGCTGCTGCAGAATGATATATTCAACTTAGTATAGCCAACAGCAAAACTCAAAATATTTAGAAAAGCTCAAAAGGCAATTAGAGTATGTTTGTTTTAGCTTTTTTTTTATGAAAAGATCACTTAAAAAAAAATCACTTTTTAGTATTTTGAGTGTGTTTGCTTTGGCTTTTAAAAAAAATCAAAAGCTAAAAGATATCAGAAATCAGATTATAATGAGAAGTTTAAGTAGTTTCTCAAAAGAAGCTATTGCGATAAAAGAGAGAGTGTTGAAAACACGGAACTTTAAAAACACGGAGAATGTGTTTTGGACAAAAAGAGGTTTATGAATTTTTAAAATTACAATTGATGCCCCATATTATGCAGTACTCGTACATTTGCGTCTCCTTCACCTTACATATCTTTTTCCTCTTCCTCATGAAAGTTTGGCTCTTTCTCTCTAGATCTCCGACGCCTCTATGCTTGTGTACGTTTTTTATAGGACATTGAACAAGATTTCCCACTGTTGTTGTATAGTTGTGTCTCTCTAGCATCTTTCTAACTATTTCGATGTACGTTTTTTTACTCCTACACCTATATTTATCTTCTTTTTTGTAATTAATTTATCAAGCAATAATTTGAAATTACTGGAATTGTCAAAACGGGTTGCTGGCATGTATAACCTGTCTACAACAGTTAAAAGTTTATAATCTTAACAGTAAAGATTATTTCATATGTTAACACACACATATATATAATTGATAAATAGTATGTTAAAATCTAATACTTATATTTTATTAAAATATGTTTAAAGTTGTTAAATTTTTTTTTTAAAAAAGTGTTTTTTATCATTGTAAACACACAAATTAGCTTCTGCTTTTCTTAAAAATCTCTGAAAAATAATCATTAAATTATTTTAGATAAAAATCACTTTTTTAAACAGACCCTTAAAAAGTGATTTTACAATCCAGCTTTCTTTAGAGCTTTTTCCAGAAACTATTATTTTTAGCTTCTGAAGAAAACAGAAAAACAACTGTTCAAGGTTTTGCTTTTTTACCTTCAGAAAATGAAGAAGAAGGTTCTTCAAGAACTGGTGGTAAATAAGGAGAATATGAGGAACTGGGATCATCAACAGTGGTTGTATAAGGAGGGTTGCCTGAGCTCCAGTTAGCAGGTGTTTCTCTCTCACTATGGTTTCCATCACCATCAGGATCATCCACTTCACTGTTGCTCACAGGGTCACGAAATGTGACCTGTCTGTTAGACATCTCTTGAGTGACCACCAGGTGGGTGGGTACATCATGGGCGGAAGAATTCCTGTGAAACGGCCATTATATTTGAGCAAACATGCATTTTTGTAAACAGCCCAAAGAATGTCTAATTTTATCACTCCTCTACCATTGCTAGTTGAAGTATCACAAACTCAAAAATGCATGTTTCCAGCCTCCTGGTGGTGAACTTTAGTTCAATTTAAGGAACTGACGACATGGCAGATAAATGGAGAGGGAAATCATATCAATTAGCACTAATTCGTTTATGAAAAAGACCCACTAAGGCTATGTTTGGATGGGGGGTTTTGGAGGGGAAGGGAGGGGAGGGGAGGGCTTATAATCCTCAATTTCTTGTTGATTGGGGAGTATAAGCCCTCCCCTCCCCTCCTTTTGCCTCCAAAACCCTCCAATCCAAACATAGCCTAAAAGATTTCAGCCTTTCTCAGATTCTAATTAGACAAAAGCAAGAAGGAATTTATATATTTTTTTAACAAATTTAAACAACAAGCTGCAAGAGACCACACAGATTCCAGTTGCTATAAAATAAGCCAAGGTAGAAAAATGATTTTATCTCAATCAAGCAGGAATTCAGTTCATCTATATCAGAACACCCAAGCAATCAGAATAATATTCCTACCTGAGCATCCATTGCTATTGAAAATCAGTATCAGTTAAGAAACCTGTTCCAGAGTAGATTTTCTCCAACAGACATCAAAGATAATCATTAGGAAGTGAGGTACCAAACTCTACATATGGAAGACTTCATATAATTTGTTGTTCTAACCCAACTTGGAATTTAGATACTAGGCCAATTATATGAAGCAGGTCTACTGTTAGGACAGCATCATGAATGTATGTTGGCACTTGGCAATATTACAGAAGTACCACGCGACTTGAATTTCCTACTCTATAGTCTATAACTGGCAGGACAGCTAACTGTACCTATCACCATCCCATGGATCATAAGATGTATGGCATTCGAAAGCTTCCATCGATTACCCCAGGAATTGAATATCCGCGGAGTACAAACCATGAGTTTCCCTTTCTAAGATAAGAAGTTATTTCAAGGACAACGATATTTGGTCAACCTAATTTTTCACTGACAGCAATGATGATAATATAATTGGTTTAGATAAAGGGGGCCATAAAAAAACACGTCACATTAAGGAACAGGTTAAAAAGACAAGGCTCCATCATTAAATAACATTTCCCATCTGTTAAGAATAGTCACATTGCCTAAAAATAATAGTTTATCCATTTGAGTCTAACGGAAGGGAACAACATGCATCAGGGTCACTTTAACAAAGATTCCATGAAAACAGAACCCACCAATACATTGAGTTCAGAGTAGCAGTCTCCATTTGATCAGGCTCACCTGCTTGCAAGAGGTGAATATCTCCCCAACTCATCAGTGTCAACATTCGCTGCCACCCCACCACCCATGCCACTCTGGTGGCGACCCAATACATCCCAATCAGTGCCTGTCTGAGCATCAACAGAGACCTGAGTCTTTACTGGAGCATACATATGCTGAGGTACCAGTTCGAGGCCATTTTTATTCTGATAAAAAAAAATGCAATATTTAGAATTTTATTTAAGCACAACAAGGAGAAGCGACAAAATCAGAGTGAGCATACTGAAGTTGCCAAAGGTGCACCAATCGAGTTCAATGGTGGTTGTGTGGCAACATTTGCATGGTTCAAATCTGAACGCCAAGGCGTCAGTTGATATTGTGACTCCTTTAGCTTTGACTGTAATGGAGAACAAATAAAACCAATAAAACCAATTCTTCTAGCAAAAATGGAAATATAAACATCCAAAATTTTGACAATATCTAGTCCAGTTAAACTTCAGCACTGATTCTATTGAATTATCCACATATCAAATCATATTAGTGTATACCGGAACACAGACCACCCAAGTATCTGCCCAACATACCTCAGTACGAAGAAGTTTTTCCTGCAAATGTTTAAACAAAACCTGCCAAAATGCAGAATTCACTGTGAATACAAGATGGGTGAGATCCTATAATTAGAAAGTAAAAAGGGGGACAGCTTTCAGCATCACCGGACCTTTTATACAGATAAACAACAGAATTTTCCATGTCAGATATTGCTGAAGTTGTCAGGTTTTAGATAAGGAGGGAAGAGAAAGAATAAAGACTTTGAATTATATTGTGGTTTGATTATTCAAAAGACTAAGATAATCAAAATTATCTCTATGATGCAACCCAAATATTATGTGATATTTTCCATATATCCGAACAGATATCAAGCAACTGCCTGAGCATAACATAGAAATAAACAGAGAACAAGCACAACAAGATATGCTAAAGGAGAGAGACCTCTCAGAATCCATGAGGATGTAAACAGAACTGAGACCAGAGGAGGATTGTTCTGTGATGCTTGAAATGAGAATATGCCAGAAACAATGCCGTGGGTCAATAACGCAGCCAGAGAGCTGGGTCAGTGACTAGAAAGGGAGGAGGTCAGCCTCCGCCATGCTTTTTGGTTTCAAGTTTCAACTCTTACAAAGTGTGTAAGAGAAAGGTGTGTTTAGTTTCAAATAAGAAACATACAGGTTTTCTGATCTTCACTACACCAAAAATGGATCCAATAACACACACAAAACAGGGCAGATAAGTAGGGGATTCCCCCCAAAGAAGAATAGTGGCCACAAGGACCATGATTTTCTAGGATAGTGGCCACAACTCCACTACTTCAAAGTGCTCCGTAACACTGAAAGAATAGTGGTCTGGTGCCACTCTGGTGCTTTTCCACAATAGTGGCACTATAGCATGTTATTAATAACTACATTTCCTCTTCATGGCACCCGCACAAGAGAGAGAAAGAGAGGAAAGTTTTGAAATACATCGAGGTGTCATTTTTAGGTTATATTCAAAAGCTGTGACAGAAGTGTAACAACATTACCTATTTTAAAAAGGAAACAGATCAAAACTGACCTTAACATTGCTAACAATTGACTGGGCATCAGGAGCGGGTGGCTGCAGGGAGTATTCTGCAAGAAGAGGCAGCAAAGATGAAACAAATGTTGATCTTTCTTGCTGTGCATCCTGACAAGAAAACAAAAAGGCAAAAACTTAAAAGTTCATTATGAAACATACAGCAGAACAAGTTACTACCCATGGAGATTCATTGAAAAATTTATAGAACAACCAAATTATCATGCAAAATTCAACATATACCACACCAAAAACAACAGGAAACAAGTAGGAAAAGTAACCTGCAATGCATATGTAAGACGTATATTTTCTTCAATTATGTCTTGCCGGTACGATAAAGCTTTTGACGCAGCATCTACAAGGTCTTGTTGCTGCTGATCAAAGGCCTGGCAGCAACATTACAAATAATTTATGAGCATAATCTTAACTCAAAGATAAGGAGAAGTGCAAAATGAAAAGATGCTTAAGGAATTTCATGAGGGCTTCAAAAAATTCCATGCATACCAGGCGCATATATGCAATGCGCTTTTCCAAGAGATATTTTTCATTGCGTATTTGTGCTTCCTATCATGGGAAAATCATCAGTCACCATAATGGACATCAAGGCAAAAGATACTCCAAAGATATATGGATCGCCACTTAAAAAAAAATAGTTTACATCTTTTACCTTTACAGAATAATCTGCAAGATGTTTCCTTAATAGAATGATCTCTTCCTCATGTTCCCGAATCTTAATGGCCAGATCCTAAATAGATACACATGACTCCATAAATATCAAGCTCTGATTTAAGATGAAATTTTAGAACTGAAGGCATTACCTGCTTTAGTAAGGAATTAGAATTATTTGTTTCAGCCATTGGCATCAAGCCTTGCCGAGGTGAACTAAATCGGGAATCAAGAACTCCTTCTGGTAGATGCCTATGACAAAGACAGGTTTCTAAGATTACACAAATCCTTCTTCGACACTACTTACATATAGAATAAATGACATCACATTATCGATCTGGAATTATAATTGATATTTGATATCACATACATGCTTGGAGACATTGACCTTGTAAATGGTGAAGACAGCAAAGAGTGGCCAACATTATCCACAGGCAGCTGATCATTTGGTTGTACTCTCAATGTTCCATTTATTTGACTGTTCTCAGAGTGGTTACCTGTATAATTTTGATGTTGATTATTGGTGGGCGACTGGTTTACCAGTTAGATCCATTGAGCATGAATAATCAGTTACCTGATGATGGAATTGATTGACAAGCCTCATAATATCCATGACCCTGCTCCTTCCATGGAGCAACCAAATGTGATTTTTGAGATTCATATAGCCTCTGTCAAAAAGTGTAAATTGTACAAATAGATTTAGTAGTCTTCATTTTAAATTAATTTATAAGGACGGTTAGTATATTCCTTTTTACTTTTACCTTGTCTTTACTCTCTCAGATAAATACTTTTCCCTTTATCCAAAAAAAAAAAAGTTTACATTTTCCCCGTGTCATAAATCATGGGAAGAGGATTAAATGTTCATCAAAATGAATGGTGGATTAATCTTTGAAATCGAAGTTCATCAAAATATCGCTAGACGGAGCAGACATCTTGATTTTGCAAATGAAGCATGTGATTCAATTTTCTTCATCTGCTTAATGCCATTACTACATAATGTTTGGAAATAAGCACTTCTTCAAATACAAGAATTACTCCCACATGGTAACAGTTTCTGTCCCTTGCACCAAACAGTTATTGTCAAATTCACATTGTTGCCTTGTTGGTCTACAACAGTAATCATCTCAAGTCCACACAGGCTCCAAAAAATCATCACGGCCTATCTTGGGTCCATCTTAGAAGTGATTAGGATTTTGATGGGCATATCAGACATATGATTCTAGCTGGGTGGATGAAATGTAAAAATGCTTCAGAGTTCATATTAATTTGTGGTCAGAAACCACCTAAAATTCTACCAAACAGTTGTAAGACCAGCATTAGCAATACTCAAATCATGGTAAATTTTGAGCAGTGAAGCACCAATGGGAGGGAAGAAAATCTGCAGTGTTCAAAAATAATAAGCGTAGTGTAGATGAGAATGACAACATAGATCGATGGATGAGTGGACATAGAAGAAAAGATAAGAGAAGAAACAGCTGTATTCAAAAGAACGTTTCAACTTCCTCTCAGATAGGATAAGCACACTATTAAGCTGATTAATTATTTATAAATAATTTCACTTTCAAAATTACTTCTGCTATTTAAACTGAATATCCATAAAATTATTTTGAGGGATTAAGAAGCTTCGATCTATTGAAGGTTTTTCCCCCTTTGTTGTTTATTTATGTTTTCTTTTTATATTAAGGGGGACCACTTGTCCTCCAAACTCTTTGTAATTTTCTTCTTCTTCAGTTAACGAATTTCTTCTTTTATACAAACCACACACATACACATATTTACAACATTGGCACCATTCTCATGTTCCCATCCTCATTTCCTTGTATTAGTAGTCTAAGATTGTCCAAGAATCTAGATCATGGACACCTAGAAACCAAACAATGTCCTCAATTTTACTAAAATGCTCCGGTTTGCGACTCCCACCTTATTAAAACAAAACTCCAATCCAAAGAACCAAGAATCGCAAAAGAATTGGGTAAACATAGTAGCAATTAAATGTAAAAAAAAAATTACAAAAAAAAAACTTCATATTTTAACATCAACGATATCAATGCACCATAAATTGAGCAAATGCCATTACAGAACTTACATATCTTTCCAGTTCCTGAATTTTACTCAGAAGTTCAGTCCTGAGCCGGTTGTTCTCTTCTGCCTGTCAAAAGCAACATATTGAATCCTTATTATCCAATCTAAAATGTTATGACGCGAAAGAAGCCGCCATCTGACTGGAAAGTGAACCACACAACTGCAAATGTGTGCACTGCACAGTAATGTTTTCGTTCAAGAACATAAGTTAAAACCCCATTGATGACAGCAGTCAAACCAGAGGAAGGGAAGATAGGAAGAAAGGGAGTACTACAAAGCAGTCTACTTATCATTTTATCATATTTTATCATATACATGTCATACTAACTGTCTACCGATAAAGGTTCCTGACTTCCTAATTTCTCATGGGCCTAAATTCGAGTATAAAAGCAAGTCCTCGTTTACTTTTCACTACCTAACTAAATGCGTGTCACTAATACAAGCCCCAAGCTAGCACCACGTAACAGGATTAAATAAGCCATGATACAAAACATTGAAAACCTCAAGCATGAAGCAACACGCGTTAATCATAGAATCAATCATAGTTGAAATGGAGCATCAAACGGTGAGGTGAAACTCAAAGTACCTGTTGCTGTATGGTGGCCTCGGCAGCTTCAACGGCCTTCATGACCTGAAACAAGTGATCGTTGTTGTTGGAAGAAAGGTTAGATTGATCATGCACGTGTTGTTGACCGTTCTGGCTAATAGCCAAGTCTGAGAATTTCTCAGCCAATTTCCCATCGTGACCATTCTCCATGCCCTTCTTCTCCAATCACCAAAAACAAATCCCAAATCAATCACCAAATATCATGAGCCTATACAGCTAGCTAGCAAGGGTTCCAAACTTAATCGTTCACAACCCACACAGTACTTCCCACTCACTATTGAACCTCGAATCACTCCCTCTTTCGTCAAAAAAATAATAATTAGCAATCCACTATTGATTCCAACCCTCGCAAAACGCCAATCAGAATAAAATTGCTGCACCAGAAATCAATCAATCAATCGCGTAACCCGCGAAAACAGTGGGAAAATCAAGTGGGGTGAGGCGAAGGAATCGAATTGAGAATCGAGGAGAAAGGGGTTGTTGGGTTTCAATTGGTGTCGGATTTTGAACGGGAGAAGAAATGGGAGACTTTGGATAGTTATTGAAACCCTAAAACAAGTGAAACAAACCAAAAAAACAAAAACAGAAACAAACAAAAGGGGGTTGAGCAAATGAAGAGGAGAGTGATGAATGTAATGTGAACGATAGAGAGGAGAGTGTGGTCACTGTGATGTGGTCAAGTGCGCGTGGTGTGTCTTTGGTCTTATGATTCATTCATATGATCGAGTTGGCATTGTTCTCTTTTCACAACAACATTTTTATATCCATATTTTTATAAAAAAAATTATAAAATTATAAATTGTAAATAAATTATAAATTAAAAAAAAATAAAATATCTCTTATTTGTTTCCTTTCTTCTCGTATTTGTTTCCTTTGTGGATGGATGCATCATGCATGCCATTGTAATGTACCTGCCTCTACCCAATTGGATCTTTCCTTTTCCTTATCTTTCCTTTTCATTTCTCTCCCTCTCTCCTGTGATTACAATTCCACTTCAATGATTTTTTTTTCCACGGATTAATAGATGGAAATTATCATCATATTTCCTTTGGAGTGAAGTACAATCCACGATTTCCAGTTTTATATTTTTTTTAATTAAAAAAAAGAAGTGGTTGCATTTTTTTCTTTATGTTTTTACTTTTTGTATTGGTAATAGTTTTTGCTCGAGTGAATGGATACATAAAAAATATTTATTAGTTTGTTTTGTAATTATTTGTGATGTAAACATTTTATGTGAATTAAATTTGTTTGTGATAATTCGCTGAATTGAAATTTATGTTTTCATATTTTGCTTTCTTTTTTATGCGCTTTGCTTTTGTTTCCACATCGTGTCTTTTACTTTGGTTTTAGAGGACTTATTTTCTATTTTATTGTTTGACATTTAGATGGGTCGTAGGCATAAGTGCATGTCTTGTTCTCCTCTTTTTTTCTTGGTTGATTTGAATTGCATAATTGAGCTGTGATGATGTAAATTGTGTGAACTATTATTCACTATTCAAACGTATGAACTTACTAAAAATTATGATAATAATATTCATTAATTTCTATTGTATTTTAATTAAACATAAAAAAATGGGCTTTTTTGTAACAGTACCACTTTTGAAAAAATTAATTTGCCATTTACCACTGTTTTTTTTAAGTAGGTTTCTACCACTGTGTTCGTTTTAAGTGAGAAGTCCTATTCTCAAAACCAGACTTCTCACTATGTTTTTATTTTTTTTTTCAAAAATGCATATGAAAAGTCTTATCCTCAAAACAGGACTTCTGAACACATTTTTTTATTTTTTTCAATTTTTTGTTTAATTTTGACGGTTTATGGTTTAGTTAAGGTGGTTTATGGTGTTAGGTGGTTTGTGGTTTTAGGGTTTAAGTGGTTTTAGGATTTTGGGGTTATTTAAATTAATTTATTTATTTTCTTTATTAATTCAATTTATTATTTAATAACTACTACAATTAAGTTAATTTAGGACTTAATAGTAAATAATAATACAATAAAATGAATGTGAGGTGGGTCGAAGTGTTGTTGCGACAGAGTGAAAGCAACAGGGGGCTGAGTTGTCGGCATGTAGTACGTCGTGGACGTCGTTGTGTGGGCATACTAGGTCCAACATCTAGAGGGCTCTATACATAACTGTGAGGGTCTTGCAGTTGTGGTGGAGTAGATAGGTACAATATGTGCCTCCTATGTACAAGTTGGAAAACATCTTCAACGTTTACCACGAAGAGTTCAGTGTGTTGCCCAACGAAGAATATTGGCCATAATATACTAGACCTCAAGTGTGCCACGATCCACAAATGCGAAGGCTACCACAGGGTCATCCACAATCTACCCGCATTTGCACTGACATGGATTAGGTAGAAAGGCGTCGTCACCCTAAAAGGTGTGGACTGTGTCGAAATGAGGGTTATAGTAGGAATAAATGTCCTAATTACAATCCTAGACATTCTACACAGCAGTAAGAAATGTGGATCGTTGTACCCCTTTTATAATTTTAATGTAATCATTTTATTGTATTATTATTTATTATTAAGTCCTAAACTAACTTAATTGTAGTAATTATTAAATAATAAATTGAATTAATAAACAAAATAAATAAATAAATTTGAATAACCCCAAAATCTTAAAACCACTTAAACCCTAAAATCACAAACCACCTAACACTATAAACCACCTTAACTAAACCCTAAACAGTCAAAATTAAACAAAAAATTGAAAAAAAAAAAAAAAAACGTGTTCAGAAATCCTGTTTAGGGAATAGAACTTCTCATAGGCATTTTGGAAAGAAAAAAAAACATAGTGAGAAGTCCGATTTTGGGAATAGGACTTCTCACTTAAAACAAAAACCGTGGTAGAAACCCAATTAAAAAAAAGTAGTAAATGGCAAATTAATTTTTTCAAAAATGGTACTGTTACAAAAAAGCCAAAAAAAGTATTTATATTGTAAGACTTTGATGACATTATATTATATTATATTAATATACAAATATAAAAATTTATTTTTGAAAGTTATTCATTCTCATAAACACATAATGCATTACAAAATATTTACCAATTTAGGAAACATGTTTAATGATATTGCATAAAATGATTTTTATTTAAAAATGCAATGAATTATAGGTATCAATTATAATTAATATTTTATAATAAAACATTAATAATAAAAACTTCAATTAAGTTTTTTAATTTCTAAATAACTATTCTGCAAAAGTACTCATACAATGTATATGATATATGTATGACAAAAAAAAATGTATATGATATATGATATTTATTGGTTTAATTTCCAAATATAAAGAAAATAAATGTGAAAAATGTTACATGAAAAATCACCATTAAGTTAATTACTGACCAAAATAATTTTAAAAAATATTTCAAAAACCTTTATCTACATTTTTTACGTTGTATAAAAATATTCGTATAATAATATATTACATTCTTAATGCTTCAATTTCAAAATTGAAAAAGTATAATTAATATCTCACAAAACTATCATTGAAATAATTTTCAATTAGTTTAAATAATTTCACAAAATTAATAATTTTAAATATATTTATTTATTTTTCTTACCAATTACCTGAGATACTCATTAGCTTAATATCAATTCAAACAGGAAAGACAAAAATGAATATAATTTTTTATAAATAATAAATTCTAATATCTAAATTTATGATTATGATATTTTAATCTATCTTTAGTACCATCAAAGTAATTATTTATCATAACATAAAAAGTAATTATTTATCAATTAAATTAATATTTTCATGTAACTTTAAACTTAATATTTTATATTTAAAAAAATATATGTACATCATATTTGTTAGCTGAATTTTGAAATTTAAAGAGAAACAAAAATATAAATAAATGTTAAAACTAATGTCTGATTCAAATCATCATTAAAACAAGTTTCTATTAATGAAATTAATATTAAAAAAAATTCAAATATGTGTAGCTTATATTTTAATTATTTTTAATGCAAAAACTAATATCCGTTAAATTTCATTTTGGAACTATCTTTACATTTTTTATATTTAAGAAAAAAATCCACTTAATACACAACATTTATATCAGTTTAACTTTATACGGTATATGAATAATTAAAATTTGCAGACAAAAAAATGATTAAATTTTAGTTTAATTTTGATTTAAAAATGGTTTTAAACGTAATAAATAAGTCATAGATAATTTATTAAATCAATAAATAGATAGATATGTAATTATAAAGAAATAATAATAAATAGAAAAATGTCAAATAACGATTTTAGTTTCCTGTAAACAAGTTCACTCATTTTTAAAGTGTCTCTTCACGGTCTCTTATTTTTTAGAATATACTATTTATAGTTGTTCATAATATTTTTATTTAGTCAACTGATAATGTGTCAAATAAAATTACAGTTTAAGTTTGACTATACTAATTCTAAATGACATATTATGTAGTTAAATATCTTTAACTTATCTCACTTATACCTCAAAGAAATCATTATGAGAGACTAAAAATAGTCTATTTAAAAAACGAGAGAACAAAATGTGAAAATTAGACATTTAATTTTTTTTTTCAATTTGTAAGGATTAAAAATAGAGAATGGATCAAATTACATTTGTATAACACTTTGGGGAATGTTATACTGCTAATAATTATTTATTGGATAATTATATATTGTAAAACTCACCGTTGGTTTAAAATTTATTATCACATGAATTATTTTTATAAAATTTCACATCAATATAAAATCATTTAATGTATCTTTGATGTATTTCAATGTCACACTAAAAGACTTTATATTAATGTAATTTTTTTTTAAAAAATAAAATAGTAAGTTTTAATCAAACATTGAGTTTTAAAATATAATTATTCGATAAGTAATTATTAGCGGGGTAACATTATCCAAAATTATACTCGTATAATTTGATCCTCCTCTTAAGAATATATTTAACCCAATAAAAAATATGAGTTTTGTTGGGAAACAAAATTGTTATAATTAATAAAAGGCTTAAACCTCTTTTTTGTCCCTCATTTTTTAGAAAATTTCATTTTTAGTCCTTCAAAAATAAAATGCATATTTTTAATCTTTCATTTTTAAAAATTTGTTACTTTTAGTTCCTGGGTCATATTTTAAATTTGAAAAATATTTTTTAAATTTATACTTTGACCCCTCCTAAAGCTTGATTCTCACCTTAACCCATTTTTCCATTCTCTTTCCCCTCCAGTGATGAACAGAGGCCATAAAGGAGAGGTAGCCATGGGAGGAACTCCACGCGGCCAAGGGAGGATACGCACAATTTGCGGGAAGGGAGCCACCGTGATCGCACAAGGAGGAGAATGAGAGAGATGCTGCATTTCGTGGCAGCTTCGAGAGAGGAAGCTGGAACTACTCCTAGTGGGGATGGGGGCCGCGGTGCGTCAGTGGAGAGGGAAGAGAATGGAAAAATGGGTTAAGGTGAGTATTAGACTTTGAGAAGAGACAAAGTATAAATTTAAAAAATACTTTTCAAATTTAAAATATAACCTTAGTGGCTAAAAATGACAAATTTTTAAAAATAAGAGACTAAAAAGATATATTTTATTTTTCAAAAATCAAAAATAAAAATTTCTCAAAAACAAGAGACAAAAAGAGATTTAAGCCTTCATAAAAAAAAGAAATACAAAAAGAGTGAAAAAGGAGAGACCAAGTAGAGGTGGCAATTCGGGCTTTCGGACCGGGCTCGGGCCGGGCCGCATCGGGTTCGGGCTTTATCGGGCCGGGCCAAAAAAGCCCGGATTGAAAACGGGCTCAAATTTGTGTGTCCGAGCCCTCTATTTTTTGGGCTTTTTTCGGGCCGGGCTCGGGCTTTGGCCTACGTTTTTCGGACGACCCTCTTCGGGCTCGGGCTTTTACGGGTTCGAGCTTTATCGGACCGGGCCAAAAAGGCCCGGATTAAAAACGGGCTCAAATTTGTGTGTCCAAGCCCGATATTTTTTCGAGCGGGCTCAGGCCGGCCCGGCGGGCTAAGCCCATTTTGCCAGCTCTAAGACCAAGTGAGGAAGGCGGAGTTGGGATTTGGGAGGGTTTTGGTTGTAGGCTTTAGCACATTTTGGCGGAAGACTCTTTGAATCAGAAGCACTCTCTCGCGTCGCGCTGTTACATACACACACATACCAACCTGTCATCATTTCTTTCCCCTGTGCCCTAGCGCTCCTTTCAAGGTAACTGAACTCACATTTTTCCTTCTTTTCCTTTGTTAATATATATATATATATATATATATATATATATATATATATATATATATATATATATATTCTGCCAATGCCTGAACTTGAATCTGATACCTTCGAACTCAAACTGTGTCGTTGCAGCGCAGCGTTTGAGCTTCTAGTAACTTGCTTCTGCAGCACAGCAGTGGACCTTCGACCTCCGATTCCAAATCATGCAATCGCCGGTTCTAGTTCTCAGTAATACTCCTTTCCTACTTACTTACACTTCCACTCGTCGATTCGCTCTCTTCATAATCTCATTTTGCATAACAACGCAACACTGCCATTTTTTTTAAATGCCTTTAAGGAAGATAAAAAAAACAGTAGTTGATCCAAATCCGCAGATAAGACTTCCCCGAAACCGTTACTTGTTTTGCTTGAAACTTTCTTTGGTTTCCTTTTGTTAGGTATTTGGATTTGGATTGGAAGCCATGCCTTTAATTTTTTTTATTTTTAAATCCTTTGAAATGATTTCGTTTTTTGGTTATTTTTAAAATTAAGTATCTTTGCTTAGTTGTCCATTTGAAATGAGTATCTCGTGGTCCACGAAGTTCCGTGCGTTGCTACAACCCGATATTTGTTCATTATATTGAGTTTTCTGCAGTGCATTTTTAGCATGTATTTTCTGTATCGATTCATTCAACAAATGTGTTTTGACATTGGGCAGAGGACTCTTTGAAACGCGAGTCTGGAAGCAAGGTGCAACATGCCAATATTCAAGCATCAAAGGTATAATTACAAATTACCAACCATTACGATGCTGGTTTACATTTTTGCATGATTCTCTTTTTGCATTTTACTTTGTAAAAATTCCTTTCTCGAGAAAATTTGACCTCTAATTCTAAATCATAGAGAAATGCACAAGTGAGACTTTCAACATTGATTTGATATCTAACTATTGTCCTTAAAGGGAAGTAGTCTGCTTTAAGCATGTAGTTTATTTTATCTTCTTGTCCTCTCTCTAGTGCTCTTCATTTGGTGTTTCTGATATAGTTGGTGTTTATCAGGCTGTTGCTGACATAATTCGCACAACCTTGGGACCTAGGTCCATGTTGAAAATGCTACTGGATGCTGGGGGAGGTTAGTGTATTATCTTTTAAATTATTCTATAACTTAGTTATTGAGGATTGTTGTAAATCATACCCTTTAATATTAACTTTAGAAGAGGAGAATATTTCCTAATTTATGTCTTCAATGCCTGAGAAAGTGTACCTTTTTATCGGCTTATTGCAACCTGATAAATGTTGTTTCTGGATGGTGCTGGAGCATTGTTATGTATGGGTTCTGACTTAGAAATTGTCTTTTAATTAGTGCCTACCTTAATGGCTCATTTGCATGGATTGTGTTTCTAAATATTTGCCTGACACCCATTTTCCTTGTAATTAATAGGAATTGTGGTGACAAATGATGGAAATGCTATCTTGCGTGAATTAGATGTTGCCCACCCAGCTGCAAAGGTATGATTTATCTCTCTCGCGTTACTTCATTGATATTTGCTTACCATGCATACACACTGTTACTGTTATATATTGCTCTCCTGACCATGGCTTTTGTGAAAGCAAAAGCACCAATTTCTGTGTCTGCATTGAATTTTATAGGTGTAGTTGCTGTTTGACATGTAATTTTCTAATACTGTTCTCATATTCTGGTGGCTGTAGTCTATGCTTGAATTGAGTCGCACCCAAGATGAAGAAGTCGGAGATGGAACAACATCTGTCATCATTCTTGGTATGTTTTTAGCAAACGTAGATGCTTCCTTCAATAAATAACAAATTGCCATCTAATGCTATACTTCATCTGAAACTATTCTGGAAATCTTCTTTTTAATAACGTGATTATGAAATTGAAACTGTAAGAGTGAATGTTCCACAGATTATCTTTGCTGCATTTTGAATGGTTTTGTAACTATTCATGAATCATGAATGGTGAATTCTAGATTTGTTGTGTACTTAATAGAGGAGCAGATCTTTATTTGATTTATTGGGCAATATGTTGTGTTTCCCCCCTTTTATTATCTTGAATATATTTGCAGCTGGCGAGATGCTCCATGTTGCTGAAGCATTCATAGACAAGAATTATCATCCTACAGTTATTTGCCGAGGTAATTTATAGTACTTTCCAGTGGCTCTTTTCTAAAAAGATATAAGATTGTATATCATGACTGCTATAATAATCTTATCTGCAGCTTATAACAAAGCTCTGGAAGATGCTATTGCTGTTCTTGACAAAATTGCAATGCCCATTGATACTGGGGATCGTAAGTCTTGCTGCTACACTTTTCTTCTTTTTTTTTTTTTGAAGGGGAGGAGGGTAACATCCTTTTTCTTCCCAGTGATTTACATTTTACAGTAGTTCACAAAGAGCTGAGCCTTTTCGATGTTGTACTCCACGGATTCGTAGAAGTCTGTAAGTAGGTTGTTTAAGTAGCTTGTGAGAGTTGGGACATGATTTTTAAGGATCTTGCCAATACCATTATGGAGTTGGGTTTGCTGGAATTCCCTAGTATTTTGTAGTTTGTGGTAATGTAATGATAAATTGAGAAGGCTATGGGTAAGCAATGTAATTGCACTATTAAAATTTGGCAATATTTGATTGTTGAATTGGTGAGTCAGTGGCTCGTGATTTTAAGATGATACATGCACAAGAGAATGGGGCTTAAAGGCAGATAAACATCAGTGCAGCCCACTTATCCACCAGAGGGAAATTGTTAGGTTGAGCGTCTTAACTTCATGTTTGATAGATTTGCTTTTAATTTTTTGGGATTATTTCATCTAATAGAACTCATCTATCTTGTAGAGTAGATATATAATTACCTATATTTAATTTCTTATTTGATTTGATACATGGTCTTAATGTGGATAAAAATGCAGGAGGGACAATGCTGGGGCTAGTTAAAAGCTGCATAGGCACCAAATTCACTAGTCAATTTGGGGATTTAATTGCTGTGAGTATCCTCTGTTCTTTGGCAAGATTTTCTAACTGGTCTTCTTTGTTCTTTCACATGTTATCTTTATTCTGACTTATGGGTATTTTTAAAACCCTAAATAAATAGGCACAATCCTTGTAGTGCTACTTCGAAGGAAATGTAACAATGTTACAAGTTGTCAAACACAGTTTCTTCAACTAGAAATGAAAACTTGAGTTAATAGGTTATTTTGATAATTGCAATTTGTTTGTTCATCGTTCATGTTAAGGGGTTGGCATCTATACAAGGTTGAGTGTTCTTCATATAATTATTTTGTGGGCCTATGGAGTAACCGAGGTGCCTTATCTGTGCATTTATAGCTCTAGTGTATTTTCTTCTCCTATAAAATTTGTCCAGATACATGCAAACATAGCCAATAAAGGAGTATCAAAATGCTTGCCTTGCTTATGCTCTTATTCATCTTCAGTTTTGTCATTTTCTATCAGTGAACGGGATTGAAACCTAGGCTACTGCTGAGTGAAAATGCTTATTGTAGTTTTTATGCATCTGGTTAATAATTCTATATGTGTTGAATCATATTTTACATATTCTACTTTGGCTGACTTCCAGGATTTAGCTATTGATGCTACTGCCACAGTAGGTGTTGATCTTGGCCAAGGTTTGAGAGATGTAGATATTAAAAATTATATTAAGGTTGAGAAGGTCCCTGGTGGGCAGCTGGAGGATTCAAAAGTTCTTAAAGGAGTTATGATAAACAAGGATGTGGTTGCCCCTGGTAAAATGAGGAGAAAGATTGTTAATCCAAGGATCATTCTTCTCGATAGTCCTCTTGAGTATAAAAAGGGTGAAAATCAAACAAATGCTGAACTGCTCAAAGAAGAAGACTGGAGTCTCTTGTTGAAGATGGAAGAAGAATACATTGAAGAGCTCTGCATGCAAATATTGAAGTTTAAACCAGATTTGGTGATTACAGAGAAGGGCCTTAGTGATTTGGCATGCCATTACCTGAGTAAGCATGGAGTTAGTGCAATCAGAAGGCTTAGAAAAACTGATAATAATAGAATTGCAAAAGCATGTGGTGCTGTTATTGTGAACAGACCAGATGAATTACAGGAATCTGATGTTGGTACTGGCGCTGGGTTATTTGAAGTTAAGAAAATCGGAGATGAGTTTTTTTGCATTTATTGTTGAGTGCAAAGACCCCAAGGCTTGTACTGTACTATTGAGGGGTGCTAGTAAGGATCTCTTAAATGAAGTTGAAAGAAACCTCCAGGTAAGCTGTTGATTTCTAATGAGAGCTTGCGGATTTGATCACTGCTTTCTGAAGCTTGTTTCCATGACAGGATGCCATGTCTGTTGCAAGGAACATAATAAAAAATCCAAAACTTGTTCCTGGAGGTGGTGCTACAGAGTTGACTGTATCAGCAACCTTGAAGCAGAAGAGTTCCTCTGTACAAGGCATAGAGAAGGTGAGTGTAATAGCCATTGTTTCAAACGGCTTTATCTAAGGTGGTCTCTTCTAGTTTCCATTTCATAGCAGTAATTGACTCTGATTCTCACATTCGTATTCTTGTTGACCAACAGTGGCCTTATGAAGCTGCTGCCATTGCTTTTGAGGCAATACCCCGTACTTTGGCACAAAATTGTGGAGTAAATGTCATTCGAACTATGACTGCACTACAAGGGAAAGTAAGGGTTTTTGCTATTACATTTGTAGATGATTCTTTCTCTGATTATGTTTAACATTGTGTTTTTGGAATTATAGCATGCAAATGGAGAAAATGCATGGATTGGCATAGATGGAAATACTGGTGCCATCACGGACATGAAAGAGTCTAAGGTGCTTTAATTTTCTTTTATACTGTAAAGCGTACTATGAATGCTTCCCGAACCTTCTGATAATCGTTTGCCCACCAAAGCTAACCACATCATTGGAGAATTGAATGTAGCACGTTTCAGTTATTCCCAGAAGAGATAACCCAGAAGAAATTTTTTGTTTGTTTCCCATTGCTTCCCTGAATCACTTATATAAGATCTACATTCTCTATATCTTGTTTAAAGTAATGTGTGGTTGCTTGGTTAGCTTGATAAGCATATGGGAGCGGATAAACTATAAAGATGTTTTGTTTTATTATGATTTTAGATCTGGGATGCATACAATGTGAAGGCACAAACATTTAAGACCGCCATTGAAGCTGCATGCATGCTTTTGCGGATCGATGATGTGGTGAGTGGGATCAAGAAGAGGCAGGCCCCCGGAGCAGGACAGGCTCCTTCAAAGCCTAAGGTAGAGACTGAGGCAGATGCTGACAGTGAGCAAATTCTGCCTGACTGATAACACAGCTCAATTGACATTGCTTTTTGACATAGAGTTGAAGATGTGCTTCTTGGTGAGCTTTACAGTCTAGTAACTATTCTTGAAGTTTTGGGCTCTAGACTAGGCCGTAGTTTTGTTTGTACCTTGTATTGTTTCCTGGGTCAATTGTAAACTGTTTGTCGATGGTTCAGATAGCGTTTGCTTTGTTGATTGTTCATCTGGCCATTGTTGAGATTTTGTGCAAGTGCCACGGTAAAATTGTTCCATCAAGGGAGGATATTTATATTTGCTTTATCATGTGTGTGTGATGCCCCCTTTTTGGGCAAGTAATATCTGCTAGCATTCACATGTTAGCAGGCAATATCTTCCCCAAGCATGCGACTATTGAATAGAAATATCAACGAAGTGATTGTCACAGGCAAAACTTAACGGGACAGTTATGTTCTCTTTGGTTTACTTCTTGTAAGGGGAATTAAAATGTATCACCTTTTTTAGGTCCTGCTTTGTTCTGCTTTTAGTTGCAGGCATTCCATGAATTTTGAAACAAAAATTTCAAAAGAATTAAGTATCAAGCTTCTCATTTATTTTAACGGGATTCATTTTTGTTAATTTATATTTCCTAAAAACCAGGACAGCTCCTTTGATTGTAATCTAGTTTAATAGGTACATGATTGATGATTTCGTCGAATTAACCCGAGGCTTTATTAGATAAGGATTTTTTTTTTGTACCACCAAAAGAGTCCCATGCAAAGTAAGAGCACCCATATTTCGCTTTTGATTTTTTTTTTGGTCGAAATATTTCGCCTTTGATTTATAGACGACAACTACAAATTGAAATAAAAGATTCCACATAAAATTAATGAAAACCACAATTCTTGATTGAACTGTGCGATCATATTTTAGAAGTCAAACTATCACAGAAACTGTTTACCGGGAAAGAAAAGAAACTATCATCAAACTAAAAGATCTTGGCAAAAAGCAGTACAACATCGTATGAAAAGTGAATAACTATTACCAAAACTCAGACATAGCTATCAATGAGCGATTTCCTCATCTCATCCACAATGGCACTAGGCTGGGCTTCCTTCAGCTTAAAAACACTCTCAATGACAGAGAGTTCCGTTGCAGTGGTGTCTGAACCACAAAATGCAGTCCAATCATTTACTGTCATGCCAGCAGCTATTACTTCACTCCCACGATTGACAGTCCCAGCAACCAAAGGAACCTGAAGAAGTGTAGAGAGTTCATCCAAGTCTTCAATGGAAGTATGGGGGTGCACCTGCATTATGTGTATGGTCAAAAAGATGGTACAGAAATTTAAATTGAGATATTCAAGAGGACACGTCTTATACTTACCAAACCACCTCTGTTGGAGAAAGCACAATAACTGCCCACAAGAATATTGCCAGCAATTGTCTGCCTGAAAACTTCTACTCCAAGAACATCCCGCAATCATCTCCTCCGTTTCCTGAAAAACAATTTCACAGTAAACACTAGATTAAGCAGAGAATAATTTAAAAAAGCCAGAAGATGAATGTTTTTGCTTGGGGAGGGGGGGGGGGGGGAGGTTGATATAAGGCAGTGTGTTAATAATAACTCTTACATGACAGAAAAGCTTTTTAATGAAACTTTGTCTATTCTTTTCAAGAAATTATTTACATGAGTTGTGATCATAACCTAAACATTTAAGTGAACAGATTCAGAGTGACAAGCTCTGGATATGTGACAGTTTCTCCACTTCTTTATTCAGCATCCATGTTTAACATGAAAATATGAGTCTATCTCCAAATTAATCAAGTTCCAATCCTAAATAAGCACAAGAGATTATCACAGAAGAAAAAGCTATAGTCTATAATAAGACAATACCCTGTCGAGATCAGTGTGCGTGAGGGCCACATGGTCATTACATGCTATACAATTTCCCAGAGCAGATAATCTTTCTTCTATGCGCTGAACAACAACTTGATCAGGAAGACTGTTTCTCAAATGTTGGAGTTCTGCAACAATAGCCATGGCAAAAAGATCAAGTTCCGTAAGTCAGTACAATATCAAAAAGATCAAGTGATGAACAGCAAAATAAAGCATTACAACAGAATTTTTTTTAACAAATTATAAGTCTGATCATTTTGTTAAAAAAGAAAAACTGAAAACCCAGCATCTATGAGGCCATGACATACCAAAATCAAAGACTAAAACACTAACTTTTAACCATCAATCATTAACAAACAGAACCTCATAGTAACTGGATTTTTTCGGTTTTCCCTTTGTTAACCAAAAAGACATACAAATCTTTTACACAGATGTTTCACCATTTGCAATGCCAGAAAGTTGAGGTTGGATGCTATTCAATACAATAGATTGAGTATTTTGGGGATCAATAATCATAGGGTGAATATTTTCTTACTAGCAGTGGTGTTTTTTTTGGGGGGGGGGGGGGACAAAGATGTTTTGACAGGCAATAATGCATGAATTAAAATAGCACCAAACAGTATTACAAAAAAACAGCATAATAATAGCAAACACCTTGGTCTGTGGTTGTATGGGGCAATAGAAGCCCATTCTTGTTTCCTGCAAACCAATAAAAAGGTAAGTAAATTAAATGATAGATCTAAATCTAATAGATGATAAATCGATATATAGAAGAAACTGATGTAACCATCTTTTTATTCTTTTACTAACGGAAGAAAATTTGTCACTGATAGAGAAAGGAAGAGTGTGGAGTCATCTCTTAACAGCCTTGACATAGTCCAAGGCAAGGACTGATTAAGATTCAAGAAACCAAGGAAAAGATACTTTACCAACACAAAGACGACCAACAATACGAGTGCCGCCAATGGAGGTTTTGACCACAGGGATAACATCTGCTAACTCAGCCTCAAATGCACTATATCAAACAACACATTCATTTATTCATCTAGATAACTGTTATGACAATTCCAATCCATTTCAAAAACAAGAATAAATAACTTAAATCTATTAAAGAATGTATTTTCACTAGTCCTAAAAGAATGAAAACCTGTAGAAGCTTTCAGAACCTCCAATGGCAACCAAACAATAGTAATTGGTAAGCTTTGAGAAGACTCCAACTTCACAGGAATTCTCAAACTGAAGTCCTGCACAAAACCCATTATCGTTGAGTATAGTATTCAATAGAGAAAAAAATTGTCTTCCACAGAAGAAGAAGATCAAATGGCAATATTTTAATTATACTAATCATTAAATAGTAACTGACATGAACAAATTCCTTAGAAATGCAGAATTGCAGACTAAAAACATAAGGAAAAATGTAAATGCTCATCACTTACTAGTTGCCATGACAGAGAGATGACAGAAATCTTTGACCCAAAGAACCAACTGCAGTATTGGATACCTAATTACCAAAACAAAACAAAGAAACCATGATTCACATGAAAACAAATTGTAATTGTAGCAGTGATAACAAAAAGCACCTAAATGTTAACATTGATTATCAGAATCCAGAAAATGAAGGGTTTCATTTTCATAAGTAAAGAAAGCAATTGTTGAAGAGCTTCATGTTCATTTGATCCCTATAAGAGAATATGTGACAGTGTTAGTTTGTACTACTAAACTACTAACCTGTAAAAGACCTTGTTGGCTCTTGAAGCAACTTATAACTAGTAACCACCAATCCAATAAGCTGCATTCAAGTAACAAGTTTGTGTTGTATGGTAGGTTGAAGACCCACGTAAAGGTAGAATCAAAACTAAATAATCTTATACTAAGCATCAAGCATCATACACATACATAAGGTTCAAACTCCTCATTTCCCTCACAGAGGAGACACTGTGTCAATAAAAAGATAACATTTACACTCAGAATCCACGAAGAAGAAATGGGTGTATCGGTTACCAGGACGGAGGACCAAAGCGGAAGCGGTCAATGGAGGGGGAAGCAACCAGCAACACAACTAAGTGTAGGGTAACCGAACGCTATGATTTTTCAATTTCATAAAAGTTTAAAAACTTAAATATAAAATACATAAAATATAAAAAGGTTCTTTTTTTTTTTTTAAAAAAAGGCTTATCAGCATGTTTTATTGGGAATTGGTAAATATACCAATATTTTTGGACATACACTTCATATTTAAAAAGAAAAATACTATTATACCTTCATTGATTTGTTTATTTTTTTTCAATTTCGCGTTGTTACCGGAAACTTAGTTTCCGGAATGTAAATTTGCATTCCGGAAACTCCAGAAAAATTTATATTCCGGAAACTCCAGGAAAATCCAGTTTCCGGAATGTATTTTTACATTTCAGAAACTCCAGGAAAAATTTATATTCCGGAAACTCCAGTTTCCGGAATACAAATCTGTATCCCGGAAACTGGGGGTGTATGGCCAGTTTTCGGAAAAGAAGCAAAATAAAAAAAAAATCCAAACAATGAGGGTATAATAGTAATTTCCTGAATAAATATGGGGTATATGGCAAAACACTGGGGTGTATTTTCCAATTCCCGTTTTATTTCTTTTTTTTTCCTTACAATTTTTTTTTTGGCCCTTTTGAATATCGGCTTGGTCGACGTTAGAAAAAAATTAACGATTAATTTTATTTGTTATGTTCATTAAAAGATAAATTATCGAAATCACTTTTTTTGATAAAAAAAATATTGAAATTACTTTAAAGTGTTGAATCGTTCGAGTAAATATAAAAAATTTAAAATATTATTTCTTGAAAATAAAAAAAGTATATTAGATTCAAATTGAAAACTAGAGTTGATTCTTTTGGTCCAATCTATTAGGCTGGTTCGTTAGGTCTGTGTTGTAAACTGGATTGAACTTCTTAATTATATATTCGAAATAAACAAGGCTATATTAACCCCCCCCCCCCCCCCCCCCCCCCCCCCCCCAAACCCGACCCGCATTTTATACACTTTTTGGGTGCAAGAATTCTGATTGGCGTTAGCTCCTAGTAGTAGCAAAAGGGGAATGTCCAAGAATTTAGATTATGTGGGAACTGGGAAGCGTACTTTTTCCAACCCAAACCTGACATATTTATTCCATTTAAAAAAAAATTAAAATGTTTCTGCACAGTGGTAATACATCAGCTAAAGCTATTTTAGCTAATCACTTGGAATTAACCATTCTACTGGATTCCAAAATGAGCCACAATCAATATCTTTTTCTACAAATGAATGGTGAGAATGGCAAAGTGAAGAAAAAGGGAAGTTTAAGAAATCCTAACTGGGTAGGTGTTTATTAATCAGAAGCACCAGCCTCAGGATGTGAGATTCAGTGTCAAAGATAATACAATATCTTTTCAGGAGTGTATATAATTAACTTGTGAATATAATAAATGATATGTTTTTAGTTACAAAGATAACTCTGGAATGATCCTTAGTTACAAAGCAATGAATTAGGGAGAAAGCTCAAGGAGGCAGTGGATAGCAAGAGGTCCACTTAGAAGATTGGTTTGGGGTATACTTGTTGCAATTAAAACATGCTTCAATATATTGTATATTGTCTTAGTCAGGATTCCAAACATCTCTAGTCATTGTAAATTGTACATACTCATTGACATCCCTGGGTTCTTTACTTTTAGGTCGGTTCCATGTGTGTAAATTTCCTTTACCAAAGAATTGAATAGATAATGTTGCAAAGCTCACTTTACATCGACCTATCTCACATCTTTTGTTGTTGATTTTATTTTTCTTTTCAATTTGTAAAGTAGAGAATGACTTGTCAAATTAACAAAACACACACACACAAACGCAGGCAGGAAAGGATTTATATTGATTGTTCTGTCCGAATCAAGGCGGGGTTGTAAATTGGTATTAAAACAATGCTTCAAATTTGATAAGAAACAAGCCTCAAGGACTTGACTAATAGAAAAGGGTATGAGTAGTTTGCATGAGTACATAGATTCAAATTTCATTGCTATCACAGTACACCAAATTTTTGTTGACACAAAATGTGACATTAATTTCTTTCTTTCTTTTAAAAATAAAAAGTTGTGTGTGATGAAATCTTGGCACTCATTTTCACATTAGCTTGGTGCTTTCTAGGTTATACCAAAAGACATTTTTGAATTATTGTTATTGTAGCAGTGGTAGTAAATCTAATGTGGCAACATTAGTGATGCTAACCTTATGATAGAAACTACAAAAGCTAACCTCAGATTTATCACTATTTTGAATTTTATAAGTAACTTTTGAGAGCACAAATCAGGTAAGTGCTGTGCTTAATTATCAATTATTATCTTTTTTTTGGGGAAGCAATTATCAATTATTATCAATGAGCCAATTTGAAAAACTTCACATACTTGCATCATCCCCTGTTAGTAATGGAGTAATGCATAAAAAATTTATGTACTATTGTTGTACGATAGGTCCATTGAATCAACTACAACAATAATGGTGTTATCATCCGATCGATTCTAATCACGGTCTACCCTTAAAAGATTTTCAAGAATCTTTAGTGCAAATTATAGTGGTAAAGAGACATTGGTAAAGAATCTTGCACCAGCTACAACTGGTGTTGTTCTCCAAGGCACAAATTAAGCTGCAACAAAAGGTTACAGATTAGGTGTGTTCAGAAGATTTGCCAATAGTTGCATATCTTTGTAGATGGATTTGTTGTCTTAATCCAGATCCAATAATGTTAAGAAACTGTTATTAAATTCACATGCATGCGTTGGTCCCTTGTAAAGGCTGTACAAATATTGTTGTACTTCCAAGACGTTATTGCTTCAATTATATATGATACTGGTATTTGGAATGGATTATTCAATTAACTCCTTTTATTTCTCCTCTTTGTCAATGTATATATGAAAATGGATTTCCTTTAACAACTTTGCTAATTATTTTAATTTTCTTCATCTTTAGGGAAGCTAGCTAGCACTGACCCTTATTGTAGCTCGATATTCTTAGTATCTATGTGCATCTAGCAAAGATTTTTGTTTTTTGAATGGCTAATTATAAATTATAAACATATATGCCATGCATAGAGGAACTAAGTGGCCCCTTTTTTTTGTTGTTGAAAAAATATTCGAGCATAAAATTATTGTTCTAATGTCAGCATGATTTAAATATTTTGTGTTGTAGAACAATCTCATTTGCTCCTTGAAAACATTGATTATAGGCCATTTTATCTACCCAAGTCAAATTCAATGATGGGTCTTTTCTTAAAAAAATATAGGTCCATCTCAACGTGGCCAGCAGAGGGACAATGTAATTAGCAAATGTTGGATTATGGTGCATGCCATGTGGGGGAGTTCCTATGGTGACAACGTTTCTGAGTAGCTCTTCTTCCCAATTAATTAACAAACAACCTTGTGAAGATCATGCGTCCAATAATTCTTTACGTGATCCAAAGCAGCCTTATTCATGATCAGCATACAGTTAACTTTTTTTTTTAAGCTACATTTAAATCTCTTTCTCAAAGATTGGGTCTATATATGTTGTGATCTTTACCAAATCCAGCAAAATTGAACCCTTCAGCTATTTAATATTCATCTATATGTAAAATGATTGTTATGTCCCTACCGCATACCGTATATATATAAATCATATCATATTCTATGTGGCTAGCTACTTCATCAATGTATAATGTATTCCTCTAAATTCAATGAGTTAACTCATCAAGTCCTAATACAGATTCAAGTTTCTTACTGCTTTGGATAATACAAAAGCCGCATATGAAAAGTATTTTTAGTTGAAAATCTTTGATGATAAGTTTTATTTTAAATAAAACTGTAACTACAAATATTTTTACTAATTGTTACTTGTATAATAATTTCACACAATTCTATATGATAACAAAATTAATGATACTTATTTATGCAAAAGGGAGTCCCAATAATTGGAAGCAATCCCTTATTCCAATTCACACTGCAATAGTTCAGTACGTGGTAGTGTCCTGCAGCACCACGCACTCTCATTACAGCTCACTTTGAGCAAACAAATCCTTCCCCCCAAATGATTTGCTTCATTCACCGCAAATCAAAAGAGAAGTGGGGCCATCATGAACCCCTTCCAACGGTACTAAAGCCATAAACTTCAATTAATCAGGTCCCACCCCTGTCCCTTTTATACCCAATTGCAGCTATAGAGAATAGAATAATACACCCTTTATTATTGTCACATATGATCATAGTCACTTTCTGTCCTTGTTTATGTTCAATGTAATATTGACACATGTCTTTTTCTTTTTCAATGTGCCTTTCATCTCTCTATATATATTTTGCATCGCATTGCGCCACTATAAACATTATCAATTGGTCATGTTATGCATGTGTTGTTCTTAACTTTTGTAAAGTTTGTATAGCAAAACAAACAAATCACAATTCACAACCATGAGAGCACCAACCATCCTAAGGAGCCTCCCCTTGAGGCAGCTTCAGCCAAGGGTGGCGGTGGCCCCTTTGCCGGAAAAAACTCGATTCGACCGGGAACTCACCGCGGAGCTAGACACCACCCTTCAGTCACAGGGTGAACATTCAATTGGGCTGGCTCAATTGCTTGATGCTGCCATCACCGCCCAGAAAATTGCCTTGGATTCCCTTGTGAACACTTCTTACAGAGATGATGCTGACCGAAGAGGTGTTGAAAAGTACCTAGAAGACAACGTTGAGATTCTTGATGCTTGCAATTACTTTGTGGAAAAATTGGAGAACATCAACAAGTATGTGGACACATTGAAAGTGGTTGTACATTTGGTTGATAATAATAATAATAGTGACAATAATATTAAGCCTAATGCCGTGGCAGCAACTCGTGCATTGGAACTTTTGGAGTCATGTACTCAAAGCATAGAAAAGAGATCAATGGGGAAGAACCGTGGCTCTTATTGTTTGAAGAAATTGTTGCGGCAAAGGCTATGTAGCTGTCATGAAACAGAACTCACTGAGATTATGTGTGGTTCTAAGGCCATGGCTTTGATGTGTTGCAGGTTTCTTGAGCTTGGCCTTTCATTTGATTCAAAACTTGGATTGCCTACAATGAAACATTCTCAGCCAACGAGTTCTTCCTGGTTGAGATTGTTTCAGGAGTTGGCAAGGCAAGCAGAATTAGCAGGTGCTGATGAGAAGAAGCTGCAGAAAAGGAAATCATCTTGTTCCTCTTTGTTGATGACAGTGATTGCAGCTAGAGAATTGAGGGAGCAGATGAAGGGTAAAAGGGAAAAGGAGATGAAACCTGCTGTTGAGAGATTGAAGAGAAGCTGCAGGGAATTGGAGGATGGGATTCAGGTTATTGAGGGAAGAGTGAAGGATTTGTATAGAAGTTTGATTGATGTTAGGATGATTCTTTTGGGAATTCTTTCCCAGGTTAATTACATTCTTTAGATCTGATTAGAATAGCTAGGAAGCTTGGTTAATTAGGATATCAGATGATGCCACTCACTGATGTACATAGATTTTGTGTGAGATATATATGCACAATATATAAATAATCCCCATAAATATTTTTTTTTCGTGTTCTTAACTCTTGTTATTTTTACTTAAATCATTTAGGTAAAAGAATAAAACAGAATGGAAACCATGCATGTGAAAGGTACACGAAAGAAGACAAAAAAAAGTGTCAGTAAGAAGCTAAAGATTCCTTCTTGACGAGATAATAATTGAAGAATAATGTAAGTATTTATGTAAAGTAGGAATATTTATGTAAATATACCTAGTTCACCTTTGAGGTAATCTCCTCAATTTTATAATCTTTAGTATAGCTTGTTAATTTATTTGTATTAGTTGATAGTGATATGGTCACAGAGCAACCAAAACCTTATATCATATATTTATTACAATATATGCGAAATGACCATATAACTCATTTCATAACATTTGGATGAAAAAGTTTTACATTACAAAGAAATGAGCAAAGTTAAAAACATATAAGTAGAAAGATTTTATAAACACGATGATCTGAAATTGCAGGTCAAAATGTGATGTTAAACTATTTGGATGCTTCTTTGCTTAGTTCATTGAATGTTGCATAGTATAGAAAAGCTCTAACTTCTCTGATCTTATCAAGCATATACCCAGTGGCGGAGTCACACACACGTGAGGGGGGGCACGTGAACCCTCTGGAAAAAAAAAATTACTACTTACTATCTTATGTAACACAAATTTGTGACCCCCACCGTGAACCCCCAGCTCTCACAAGTTACAGCAGACAAAAATATCTGTCTCACTCATTATGCAACTAAGTGTGTGTGGCAGGGTGGTTCACGCGGTTCAGTGGTTCACCATGAGTGACTTACTCATTTTTATCTTTGGACGTGATCTGAGCCGTTAGATCTTTTTCGACACAACCCTAATCCACCCTAATGCATCAGCCGCCCCCCATCCCTTTTCATTTTCATCATTTTTTCTCTCTCTTCATCCCCACTTCTCTCTCTTTTCTCCCAAAATGCCACCGCCTCCGCCACCTTCTACCTCCATTTCCAGCCACCATGGACCTCCAAACACCAAACACAACCGATCAAAACCTTTCTTTCCTTCAGATCTACAAAATCCCTCTATCAATTTTGAAGAAAAAGTAACAATAAGAAAACCCTAACGGTGCTCTTCCTCTGTTCTTCCTCTTCCTCTGTTTGCGCGGTGTAGCTTCTCTTCCTCTCCTCCAGATCTGCGACGTGAGCTCCTATTTCTCATTCGCGACAGCCTCATTTGCAACCACCCCCGTGTCTGCACGTCTCTGACCTCGCCCGCGACCGCCCCCACGTCTCCTCCCTCGTCGTTGATGCCTCGTCCGCCGTAGGTAGGCTTCAACGAAGGTGACAAACATGAGTGTCTCACTGTCTCTCCACATATCTCTTCCATGTGCTGCCTTTCTCCCCAACTGAGATATGTGCTGCCTTTATCAGTTTTAACAAACAGATTCTATTTCTTTAGACACTTTGTGCACCCCCTAACTTAGGGTCCTAGATTCGCTACTGCATATACCCCATGAAAAAGAAATTCGTTCCATGTGATGGCTGTCCATATCTGGACCCATATTCTCATGAATTAATATGGGTGCTCAAGAGTGGAGTATCAAACTATCAATTCAAATGTGAGAGAGAGTGAAAATGAGCTTTAAGAATATGCATGCAGGAATCAGGTTCATTGCAATTGACAACTTATACTTGAACTAGAAGAATTGCTGAATATATATATTAGAAATTAGAAATTCTTGTATTCTTGTACACTTTTATTTAGACTTAATGGTAATTACTTTGCGCTTACTGCTTGTTCTGTGAATTTTGACTTATAGTCATAGCTTTTATTTTGCGTGACTTTGTAAAGATTCCTCAAAACTATCATTCTACAGCTAGCTAGATAGACCTAAACCCGTAACCATCGAATAATGTTGAGGAAATAAATTAAGCAAAAATGGAGAAGAGTGGCCCATGCAGGTCTTGAACCTGCGACCTTCGCGTTATTAGCACGACGCTCTAACCAACTGAGCTAATAGGCCATGTGCTCGTCTTTTCTTAATCATATTATAGATTGTAATATAATGTTGCCGAAAATGATATATCCCGCAAAAATATATGATGTACTTGTTTAGATTTCAGATAATTTTGAATTTTCTAACTAATGATGATAATTCTTCTCTTAGAGTGAACATTTTTCATCTTAAAAAATACTGCTTATGAAAAGGGTGAAGTCTAAGGTGGAAATGTTTCCATGCGGTGTACCATGGAATTGTTTTTTGTAAACATTGATAGTTTTTTTGTTAAGTAACACTAGTGTTTAAAGGAATGTACGGCTAGAGGTCCAAAAAAGCTAATATACTGTGCAAAAGTGGAGATGATACTGCTGGGAGGTACGAGGGAAAAAATTGCTAATTAAGTGGGTGTATTGGATTAGGATTGTAAAAGATTTTAATAGACTTTTTGGTGATAATAAAATCTTGTGATATTCAATCAAGAGTTTTTAATAACATAAAAAAATCTGGTGATATTCAATTAGGACTATAATGACTTTTTAAAGATGGCAACGAAATTCGGTGGTATTCAATTGTGATTTTTTACAACTTAATAAAAGTCTCTTGGTATTCAAAAAATACAGATTTCCATGGATTATTTTGTATGGTGGATTTCGTGTGATTTTTCAGTGAAAAATATAAAGATTAGGCTCATCCAACAATCTCACCCAAACCCTTGAGACTTTTTAGACTTTTTTTTCTTGCCGTTGCAGCATTGTCAAACTCACCAGGTAATTTTTTTTTCTTTTCCCGATTGATTTTCTTTAAACATTCTTTCTACACTGAATATGATTGGCTTGGATGACAATATTGTAGATATGTGTGTACATTCTTTTTGTACTTTTACCTCCTCAAACGCTATAGTAACCAAATGCGATTTTCCCATCTTTTTATTCATAATCTTCCACTACAGTTTCTGGCAAATGTGATTTTTTTTTACCCTCTTTGTATTTACTAATTTAAAATTACTATAATAAATTTATCATTTTTCAAATTTCAATTATTTTTCCATTCGTGATCCTCTTTTTTTTTTTTATAAATATAATAGTTTTCTTAACAGATTTCATTCATATTTTTTGTTCCTATAAATTTTCAGGCTTCATTCATATTTTTTTATAAATTTTATAAATATAGTAGTATTTCTTAACATGTTTATTTATATTTTTTTGTTTCTATAATTTTTAGGATATAATTTTTTTAATTTTATTTTTGATAAATAAAAAGTTTTTTTTACTGATTTCTCATTTATTTATTTTAATTTTGTTTTTACTTTAGACCGGAAAACTATTTCATTTATTTATTTTATATATATTTTATGCGATGTGCTTAATTCAAGCAAAACTTCTGTCAACATGTGCAGCACTGCATAACTTTCTTCACAAAGAATGTGGTTCTGATATATTCGGTATTACCGGTTGACGAATACTATAATTTTGAGTTAGGAGACGAATCTTCACATTCAATATTACCAGTTAATGAACACTATAATTTTTTCTTTTGTTGTCTGTCTTAGGAAGTAAATGGGGAAAGTCAGACTTGTTGAAGTCATTTTTTGCACATCAAGTGAATTGGTGCTTCTAAATTGTGTTAATAGTAACAAGTGCTAATAAAATGTAGTAACAAACACATTACTACATTTTATTAGCGGTGCAGTATCAGGTGGACCAGTCTAAAACTGGTCCACCAAACCCCAGTTGCTTTTTATACCATAGATATAATAGTAAAAAAATGCAACGGTCTGCATGAATTCCCTGGTACCTGCTATTTCGGTTTCACCATTATAAAAAGATATTTGCAAGAAGGGTGTCGTAATATACTTAAATTAAGGTAAAAATAATTACAAAAATGCCCAAAAGTTTATTTTGATTATGAAAATGGCAATTAATTTATTAATAATTTTAATAACTACAGATATTTGCCTCATTTTTTCAATGGTCCCATATTTTGAATTTTTTTTAGTCAGTTGACATTTGAACACTGAAGAAAAATGAAAATTGAATACAAGGAATGAATTAAGTATGAATTTTACATTTGTGACCATCTTAGTGTAATATAGAGTTGTAAAATTTGGCCCACCCTGCTGGGTATGTGTTTGAGGCTGAACCGAACTCCTTAATTACAGATGTAGTCATCAATTGTGCAATTTTTTAGTAGTTAGCCTTTTTTTTTGGTAAAAAGTTGGTGCCAGGTTGTGCTAGCATGACCTGGTGTGTTCATTGACATCATTTTCTTAATAGAGAACAAATAAATAAATTTTTAATTCTATAGTAATTTATTATATTTAATAAAAAAATGAATAAAACTTGTAAGTAAATATTTTTTTATTTATTTAAAATAAAAATAATTGTTACATGAAAACATGAATGAAACATGTAAATAAATACTATTTTATTTATCAATAGTGTTTCAAACCTAATATTCAATCTCGGTTTATTCTGTACAAACATAAAAAATGTTGGGGTTATTTTGTAATTATAAAGTTTCCATTCTATAATATTATAAACTGTCGGGTGAATTATGTAATTAAGTCAAAAATTGGTTGAACCCACTATTACAGGTAAAAAGCAACTGGGGTTTGGTGGACCAGATTTCAACTGGTCCACATGATACGACACCTTTATTAGCACCTGTTACTATTAACAGAATTTGGAAGCACCAATTCACTTGATTTGCAAAAAATGACTTCAACAAATATGACTTTCCGCATTTACTTCCTAAGACAGACAACAAAAGCAAAAATTACAGTGTTCATTAACTAGTAATACTGAATGTGAAGATTCGTCTGCTAACTCAAAATTATAGTCTTCGTTAATCGGTAATACCAAATATGAAGATTTGCATGTTGGACGTTTAATTGAAAATTCATCAGAACCACATTCTTTGTGAAGAAAGTTATGCAGTGCTGCACATGCTAATAGAATTTCTGCTTGTATTAAGTACACCATATAAGATATATATAAAATAAATAAATGAAATAGTTTTTTGGTCTAAAGTAAAAAAAAAATTAAAATAAATAAATGAGAAACCAGTAAAAAAAACTTTTTATTTATCAAAAATAAAATTAAAAAAAATTATATCCTAAAAGTCATAGAAACAAAAAAATATAAATAAACATGTTAAGAAATGCTACTATATTTATCAAATTTATAAAAAAAAATGTGAATGAAGCCTGAAAATTTATAGGAACAAAAGATATGAATGAAATCTGCTAAGAAAACTATTATATTTATAAAAATAAAAAGAGGATCACGAATGGAAAAATAATTGAAATTTGAAAAAGTATAAATTTATTATATTAACTTTAAATTAGTAAATACAAAGAGGGCAAAAAAATAGGAAAATCACATTTGCACAGAAACTATAGTGGAAGATTATGAAATAAAAAGATGAAAAAATTGTGTTTGGTTACTATAGCGTTTGAGGAGGTAAAGTACAAAAAGAATGTACACACATATCTACAACATTGCCATCCAAGCCAAGTATATTTAACGTAGAAAGAATATTTAAAGAAAATCAATTGGGAAAAGGAAAAAAGAAGAAAAAAAAGAAGAATTACCTAGTGAGTTTGACAATGTTGCAACGGCGAGAAAAAATAAGTCTGAAAAGTCTCAACGGTTTGGGTGAGATTGTTGGATGAGTCTAATCTTTATATTTTTCACTAAAAAGTCACACGAAATCTATCATACAAAATAATCTATCGAAATCTGTATTTTTTGAATAACAAGAGACTTTTATTATGTTGTAAATAATCACAATTGAATACCACCAGATTTCGTTACCCTCTTTAAAAAGTCATTATAGTCCTAATTGAATACCACTAGATTTTTTTATATTATTAAAAAGTCTTGATTGAATACCACAAGATTTTATTATCACCAAAAAGTCTATTAAAATCTTTTACAATCCTAATCCAATACACCTCCTTAATTAGCAATTTTTTCCCTCGTACCTCCCCGCAGTATCATCCCCATGTTTGCACAGTATATTAGCTTTTTTGGACCTCCAGCCGTACATTCATTTACACACTACTGTTACTTAACAAAAAAAATATCAATGTTTATAAAAACAATTCCATGGTACACCACATGGAAACATTTCCACCTTAGACTTCACCTATGAAAAGACATATATACTTGCCTAATTACTATCTCTGAGAATTAGTCGTAGGAACACCGATTAAGAAAGGAGTAGTTTATTATCTTTGTGAAACGATAACAGTAATTTGTTTTTCTTTAAAAAACAAAATATATTTGTTTGGAAAAAAAAACGCAAAAAGGAAAACAGCAGAAAGTGGTGCAAGTGCAACGTTGCGTTTTGACTTCTGAGACACTGCTTCCGTTACCGTTACCGTCTTCTTCCGCGATCGTGTTCAATCATGTTAGGGTTTTCAGACTTGCAGTGTTCCTCCACTTCTCCACCCACCGTCGTTCACATATCTAACACAATTCGAATAACCAAATCTCAAAGACCGTCTCAATTTCCCCCGACGTTTCGTTACCCCAACTCGCGGAATCGACAGCTTCGTGCGACACGGTACGATGTTTCGTTCCCTTCCTTTCCTTTCCCATAATCGCATTGCACACCGAATAGAACGTTAAAAACACTCTATTTTCATTCTGGATCTGTTTATCTTTGTGTGCTTTGTGAGTTTTAGCTTAAAGGGTTCATTGTTTTCTCGGGTTTTAAATTTTCCGTTTGTTGATTTGTTTCATTGTTGGTGAATTGTACTGTGCTCTATGCTTTGAGAATTTGAGTCAATTGGGGTGCACATTGATTGAACGATGATGCTACTTGTATACTTACAGTGGCAATGGCTTACGTGGATGAGGATGGTTCTTCTGGCTCTGCAGAAGATGTGAATATGTTGGATGGACACAAGCGCCACCTGGTTGTTGTGCCATCAGGTTCCGGTGGCCGGAAGCGGAGCCGGAAGGCTACCGGGGACGCCATAGTTGATGCCATGCTGGAGATAGCTGCTGCTTCAAAGATGAGGGCATCTGCAATTTTGAAGAATGAGGACAGGTTCTCCATAAGCAAATGCATTAAGGTGTTGGATGAGTTGCAAGGTGTTGATGAACGGGTCTATTTCATTGCTCTGGGTTTGTTTGAGAATAACTCTAGCGCCCGCGAGATTTTCATCTCTCTCAAGGGCGAAAAGAGATTGCCATGGTTGCAGGGCAAGTGTGGTGTGTCCTCAAGTTGAAAATTGTTTGTCAAAATATGCTTGGATTATGTTGAATAGATCTTATACCTTTTTGTACAGTCAAGTAGATTGAAAGGGAATTATGTATATAGATTTTGAATTTTTGAATGCTAATGGAGCACTTCCCCCTTTACATAATTTCAAAACTATTGTTGGGATTGCTGTTTTACGCATGACTGGAAATTTGAAATGCTTTCTAAAGCTTTGGAGTTTGAACTATATGTATCAGAAATGATATACAGTTTCCTGCATCATTCATACTCTTTTAAGTTTATCTTTACAACAGGGTGGTTGACGTTGACCTAGAATTGGATGAAATGGAACTCATTCCAGCTGCTGCTGTCTACTATTATAATAGCTGGCAGCTTGCACCTTTGAGCTGCAGTTTACACTCATTTGTCTTGGTTAGAAAGGCTCTGCCATCATGAGTTATTAATATTTTACATCTACTGTTTTTTATTCACTATCTGTTCATATCATGAGTTAAACTACACTTATTCTTAATATTTTTTATATTGGGTGGTTTATTAGTATTTTTCAAGGGGTTCAGTACCATGCTAGCAGTATTATGAGTAGAGGTGCTAATCAGTTTATTTATAAATGCAAAGGAACTATTTTATGACACACTATTGTCTGAGAAGTGCTATCATGAGGTCATTGGATGTGTTGAAAAGTAGGTTCCCAATCTTTAGACTTGCTCCCCAATGTGCCTTTCCAAAATTTAGCCAGAAAGAGTAAATAGCTGCATGTGTTTTTTTGCCTAATTTTAAAGGGCACCAGTCAATGAACTGTTAGATGATGTTCAAGTTTTTGATGTTCAGTTGCTTTCTTCAATACAAGAATAAACTGCATTCTTCTTGTGAGATTGCATTGGTGCGGCTGTGGGATAACTTACTAAATCAATTGATATCTTGGTTTATTGCACAAGACCATCTGACTTGATCATCTGCCTGAGGATGATGACCTCGTGAACGTTGGTATTTGATGTTTGGGGCAATACTAAATATTTCTGAGTGGTAAGCACAATTTTGCATGCACACTGCATATATTTTGTCAAGTAATCTCTACGTTAAAATGTAATTTTATGAAGGATGCTTTGGTTAAATCTGTAACATATTAGATTAGATGATGATTGAGGATAGACTCGGATATTGTGGTGGATGTTGCGTGCATTGGTGTGGTGCATGACTACTGCAACTGGTTATATCCAGGAACCACAATGGCTTTGTGGGGTTAACTCATAGTGACTTTCATTGTTCACACTTGGGCACATATCTGTGTTCCCTCTCGAGGCATCAAGACATACCTTGTAACCAAAAAAGAGGCTCAGCTAGTAACCAGAGAAGTGGTTTAATCGAGTATGATACTTCATTGAATCATGCAGCGTATTAGAGTAGTATGGTAGGGAGAAAATGAACAGAGGGGGGCTGAATTGAATCTGAAAATGTGATTATGATTCTTTGAAACTAAGAGTAAACACCTAAGATACATAGGTGAGTCCAAGTCCAACAAAACCTACAAATCTGCAACAACTTACAACCCTTAAATTCATGTAAAGCAATTCTTATTGAAGACCAATAGCCATGCCCCATAAACTACGACAACTTAAAGAGTTACATGAGAAGAAACGGAGTTACATAAATAAATACATGATTAATATACGCATTATCTCATCCCACCATCACTCCAAGAAAAGGGAAAACATAAATAACAACCCCCCCCCCCCCCCAAAAAAAAAAAGGAAAAAAGAAATTAATTCATTGACAAGAAATGCACCCGTGCAAGGGTATATTCCTTTCCTGCAATCCAAACACCAGTTTGAGACCATTGTACATCTTCCCAGTCCAAATTTTCCTCCAGCACCTAATCAGAAAGCGCAAATATTCAATATTCAATTCAATTATGATACAATTGAAAATTCGAAACAGTTTAAATGGATGAGTTACAATGTAGGGTGGAGGAAAGTTTTTTATGGAAATTATTTACGTGCAAGTGGAAATTAAATGAAGAATGATCTGAAAATACCTCAATATGTTCAAGAGGCAGAGGGATTCCCATCGTACGCATCACTTTCTGTGGCAGAGGCCTCTTACAACGAGACCACCGGAATGCATCAATCATGACATGATCACCATCATTTTTTTCACCATTTGCAGAATGTGGGTGGTGATTTTGAGACTTTTCTGTGCCCAGGTCATGCGACTGAGTTGTTGGTGTAGCCTTGACCAATTTCTCTCCAATAAAACAAAGCTCATATCTACAAAGAATTGAGTCATATTTAAAAGAATGCCAGAATGAAGTTTCTTCATGATTTTAACAAGACCTAAGACTACATCATGGACAAAACAGACTAATATTTTTCAAGACCATTATCGTGGATTCTTTAAATTTCACAAATTAACGAGGTGGTCTCATAAAAAAATGTATTATAAATGAAAACAACAATGACAACAGTGCAATTTTATTCAATATGGTTTTACATTTATAAACATATTCCTGTTACATGTGACATTCAACAATTGATGCAATGACGAAGCCTACGCCAGTTGACATACAGATCTCATTTAGCATGAGAACTTCCATGTCAAAATACCTGGATAAATGTGTCTCCAAATACAAAACTTCTCCCTTTTTCAATCGAGCAGATGTGTATAGAGGCTTTTTTAGACCCTTGTCAGCAACAATGCTTATACTATATTTGATCCTGATAATTAGAAAATTATAATCATGAGTACAGATAGGCCTATAAAATAAAATCAAGTGTTGCATCTGGTATCTGACTAAGGATAAGAAATATTGAATCCCAATCCACATTGCATCATTAAAAGTTGAGAAATTTTCAAATATAATAAAATAATACAAAATGGTTTCCATTATTTTGCACTCACAATAGAAAATTAGATTAGTCAATTTGCCAACAAAAACTAACATACCAAGGCTCATTGCAGAGATTGTACTGTATTGTCACTTCTCGAACAAATCTTTGCTGCCGCAATGCATTCTGAAAAATAACAGCCACTATATAAGACAGTAATAGTATAACCAGGTCTTTCTCACTAGGCTAGCAACACAAACACCAGGCTTCAAAACATGTGAAACATAAAATTCTTCTCAAATACAATTGGATTTTATAAATAGCACTTTAATTTTCATGGAAATTGATAACACATTATGGCAACCAATAGAAAGAAAACTCTTGGAAGGTGCAAAATGGGTCTGGTAAAAAAAAAAGAAAGAATTTGTTTGCACCAGCTGAAAGCAGAACAATGCACAATTTCTGAAGCCAGAAAATAGAATTTAAGCGACTGAACAGCCCAAATACAATAACAACACCACCACAATGCATGCTTGAATTATTGAGAAGCTCAAGTGCAGGCATCAACAAGTTCCATCTATGAAACAGCATAATTTTTTTTTTAAGCAAACACAAACGAATTTATAATCAAATTAACTGGCATAAATGAAGCAGGTTTGGATCACAATCTAAAATCTTAAATAATTATTGATTATATTTTGCAGGCAAAAGTTTTGCTCATTATAAGATGCTGAAACGAACCGAAGCTGCTGCCCTGGTAGTCATTGTCCGCTCCACAGCCACTGGAGCAAGGGTGGGCTCAACAGTTGATGTATGTGTAAGGCAAGGTTCAAGATCAATAGTTCCACCTCCTCCTTTCTGAAGATAAACGAAATGAGCAGTTAGATATTAAGTTTGTAATATTGACAAGTACCAGGTTCAACCCATAATAAATTTATGCATATACGCCGCCCATGTAAAAGCTTGCGCACAGGCACAAGTGTTGGTGTGAAAGTGTAAAGATCCATGTAATGAAGTATGCCATGTAATGAAAACAGCACCTAAAGCATTTACGCAAAACTTGGTAACTTCTCCAAAAACATGAGATATCAAAATGAAAAAAGGAAGTTATAACTGTTATGGAAAATGAAGTAGTGGTTTATATGACAACATCAAGCTGCAATGAAGAGATCAGATAACTTCATGAGGCAAAAATTGCAAAGGACAATAGGAGCTTTTGAAGGTCTTTTGATACTACCTTCACAATGCAACACCGCTCAACTCGATAACTACAACCAATTGCTGCACCCCAAGCACGGGAACGTACGTTGTTCCTCAGTGTAGAAATATAGCCTGATGTTACATACATAATTACTATCTTTAGATTACCCAAATAAAGTTTCAAAGGGGAAAAATCCCTATCAGTAACTGCAGAAGCAGAAGGGAAACCAACAAAACTGGCTACTGGCCAATTTGCCCACCATAAGAAGATTAAGCATATAATACTTTTAAGAAAACAATCATGCACATGCAATTAACTAAGATTCAAGAAGGTTCCAGGTGCAATAGACAAATGTTATGAACCTTCGAGTAGGACCAAGTCATGGGCCTAGACATGGAAGACTATCCTATGTCTCCTGAACCCCAAATACAACTCCAAAACTAGCACATATAATCTTAACAACTCTAAACCAGTTCCAGTTCCTTAATTGCTTTTCTTTCTTTCTACACGATACTTACATAATAGTTAGTTAATGGTAAGTTCAGCTTGATCGTTTTAGACCCATATTTAATGATTTGAAAATAACAACATAATCATAAAGCTTAAAGACAAACTAAAGTTCAACTGGTAAATTTTAGATACTCATCAATCATCATATAAGCAAAAACTTGTCAGGAAGAGGTCTAGATCTAAAATTTATCATGTAAGCCACCTAGTGGGAAAAGGCTTTTGTTATTGGTGTTGTATCATAGAAGCCAAAAGTAAGAGAATACATCATAAATATATTTTCAGTTCTTATTTCATGATGCTTAAAGGCACTTGGATATTATTGAAGATAATAGTGATTATCATCTTTCTGATTTAGAACAAGCAAGTCAGTTGCATGCACATACAATCTTGTGGAGGAAGCACCCGAATGGTTGCACGCAATTCTTGTATGGCTGCAGGAGGCAGAGATGCTGTTGGGCGACAGTAACCTGTATGCATGAGAACTGTGCAACAAAATAGCAATGCCAATATTAATGTCAAACATGCGACTTCCTGTCATCTGTAAGAACAAGCTAATGCATCATTTTTGTCACATACCAGCAACAAGATCTGAGTCATATGTGTACACATCAGTCCCCCAAAGCTGGCCACCCCTGACCTGAATATAATAATGTAACTCTCAATACATGATATAGCATCAAAAGGAAACTCATTCAAAAAGTATCACATGTTTAAATTTCAAAGATATAGAGAAAAAGGCAAAGAAGCAAATAAAAGACTTTCATCTCATCAGATCATTAACATCAAATAAATTGCCACCCACTCCCCAAAACACAGATGGAAGAGAAAAATGGATGACAAGTAGGCAGAGAAAAACTCCTACTACTATCATCGTTCTTCAGATTAAAACTCAAGATAAGGAATTTCTTCCACTTATAAGACACAAGTCAGCAACGTATAATTTTATTTTGCAAAGTAAATACCGACTCTTTCAAAATATATGTCGTTTCAAGCTTTTGCACAAGGATTAAAAAACTAATAAATACCCTCAATTCAAGGGAAATATAACTAAATTTGACTAAATTAACTTCTCACTCCATTGACGCTCTCTCTCATTCTTAATGGAGATACCAAGAGACAAGGATAAAGTTGAATGAATAACTAATGCCTTCTTGGTTTTCCAAAGTGGCAGATAAAATGAAAGTATGAAACAATTTATTTTTTCAAACAACAGATATGGAATAACATTTTAATATTATTATCGAATAAAAAGTTTCATTCATTCACTTTTTACAAGACTTATATCAAGATGCTTGATTTTCAAAAAATATCTTCATTCGAAACTACAATGCATTGTTTCTTATTCGTTTGTTTTATCTCTTTTGTAAAGGATTCCGTTAATAAAAAAAAGTGGGACATGCAAGCTTGAGATTTTGATAATAGCATATAAAATTTGATCGAGAGGTACTTTTCACCCAGTTCAGCTCCAAGGACTAACTCCACAAAATCAACAAGTTTAAAGGATTAGGAATTTCACCCAGCTTTGGTCGATAATAGTTACTCATAGATGACCAGACTGCACTGGACAGGACTGCGGAACAAGTTCTGGTTATTTGAGCCAAACCAGACAGTCTAGTCCAATAATCATTTCATCAATAATTACTTTCTCTAACATGCAAGCTTAAAGGTTATGGAATTAAGTAGTACAGTTGACAAATCATGTATCCTAATAATCACCAACCTAGTTAATTTCAACTGTTCAATGTAAAAAGCAGGATATAGGACAGAAGTATAGGAAGGTTTACATACTGACAACAGTTCAAGATCAACTGAACAGTTCAGACCTATAGTTCTTTGGTTGTAAAAAACACTCTAGCAAGCAAGGGACTTAATCGTCTACGGAGGACTTCTAGAATATAGGGCATAACTACTTGACCAAAAAAAAAGCATGCAGTCTTACATACAGGTGGTACTATGGAAGATGCAGAAGATTCAGATAAATCAAACGGTACCAGATTATTGGCAGAATATGGATATTGATGTCTCAGAGCATCCTGGATGAATAGACAAACAATATTTTAAAAATATTTAACTCTAAAGTTAATAGAGGCTAGATCAGATCATGAAAGAATTAGAATCAATGTCATTTAAAGAATTTGACAACAACATTTCTTAAGAAGCACAACTAATAATATGTTCTAACCTTGGAGTTCCTAGAGGACGTAAAATCCAAATTTACAACCAACTTTAAACCAAGGGTTCTAAACACCAAAATAATGGCCCAAATGATATTATATAGAGAGAGAAGGGGGGATATCACAACTATGATTGAGTATAAAAAGAACTGAAAATTACCATTCCTATAGCTTAACAATTTACAAACAGTGAAACACATTAATTCGTTTAAAAGGGGAGAAGATGACTAAAAGCAATTACATTAAAGACATACAACACAACAATCAAGCCCAACACCATAAGTGAACCATTATCAATATCTGGCCAACATCTTGACCACCTCAATGGAAAAGCACTCATTTTTATTGTTTCTTCTCCACTAAAATACACACACGCAACTGCAGCAACAAGAACAATCAAAGTCTTTTTCTCACTAGGTAAGGTCAGCTCCATGAATCAAACGACGTCATAATGTTTTGTCATGAATTATATTTAAAGATAGATCATTTAATTCCAAATCTTTCTGGATGGTTTGACTCAGTTTTTCTCACTAGGTACGGTATATATGCCTTTCTTAATGGTATGTTAACAAAAATATATATAGATGTCAGAAAATAATTGTTGCATAATTATCACAGTCCTTCATAAACAAAGGCAACACTCTCCTTTTGGAAAGCTAAGAACCCAAGAAAAAAAAAAAGGAGATCCGAAAGTTTAACAGAGAAACCCAACAATGAATGTTCAGTAATAAGGGACAGGACTTTTCAACATCAAAAAGAAACCATATCAAAGAGCACCAGTAAGTATTTATAACATTTTGATAAGCCAACTCTTTATACAGGGCCTCCAATAGTTTCCAGAGCATGCATGAAAATTTTTGGAGAATGGCCAACTACAATCCAAGCCACAATTAAAGGAACTAAACTAAAAAGTGTAAAATGAAGATGCAACAAAAAGGTTGAAATCAGTATTTCAACAAATTTATGTTACATTTTTACTAGTAACAAGTTTATAAATTAACTGTAAACATTGTATTCACTGCATGCTGCATCAACACAAGTGCAAAGGGAAAACGGTAAAAAAATAGAGGGAATAGCTGTGCAAAATAATTTTATCAGAATAATAAGACCAAATCATTTAAAGAGCAAAATAATCAGCATTATGTATCAAAATCCTCACGCATTATTTACCTTTTATTTGACAAATAACAAAAATACAACTATACAAACATCAGAAAACACAACTCGCATATATATATATAGAGAGAGAGAGAGAGAGGCAACAAACCCCTCCCACCCCCTGAAAAGAAAAAGGGAAAAATGATGGTACTCTGTCATAAATTTTACAATAACAAAAAAAAAATGCTTACTTGGCGGTTTGTAGCAGTGACATACTCAGATGGTATCCGAATTTCCAGAGTGGGGCCACTATTTGAGCTTTCACCATTTTTTTCTATTTGAGATTGAGATGATTCATATTCCCTCCACAACTTTATCAGTTCTTGCATGCTTTCACCAACTTTATAGACAACAAAAGAAACTTCTACTTTACCTGAAATACCAGAATTTATATATAATGGACAAGCAAAGGAAAGGGTAACAAAAAATATCAAGCTCTAATCTTCTCCATTCGATCAATAAACAGTGCCAGCAATTGATTAGCAAATGGTAACAGTACTACATCACAGAACACATTACGAAGGAAGTGGAAATGAGATGCATAAATGAGAAAGAAGATAATAAAGCAATGGGCTAATAATAGCAATTTCTGCTGAAACCTGCGTTACTTCATTAAGGCACAAATTCAGTAGTCTTATGCTAAATCAAGCCAGTGAAACAAAATGACAGCATACCTTGAGACCTGCAAAATATATAGCCAGATATAATTACTAACAAGAATATAATGAAGGACCTTAATTACAAACACCATAAGAGTAGGATTCAATCGATTGAGATTAATAAACTTCTATTGAATGGAATTATGAAGCTTCAACTTTTATGACTGAAACAAATGGTATAAATTAAAACGAAAATGTATTGACAATTAAACAAGATATTTGAATGAAAAGATGCTTATTGGATAACCAAATTAGAAAACAATGAAAAATCCAAAATGGCAGAGGAAGAAAGTACCCTTCATTGTCTTGGGCACGGGATCTGAAACGAGGCTCCCGATTAGGCACCTGAGGGCTCCCCCTTGATCTTTGTATCCTCTTACGGTGCTGACCACTATGATTATAGACTTCCCTCTCCTTTTCTGCTGCCCCTTCCCCTTCAGCACATCCATCATCTGATTCCTTGTCAAACCTACTGCGCTTATCAGGCCTATCTCCTTCTAAATCGGCATCCCTTTCTTTTTTCCTCTCTCTAGCTTCTCTATCAACATTTTTCCAGCTATCAACATCTTTTTGTTTCTTCTGCTCTGGCAACACAATTTCTTGTTCAGGCAGCTTAGCTGATCCATCAACAGGTTCCTTCTCATTATTTGAAACCTCTTTCTCCGCTCCATTCCATGATTCCCTCTTCATCTGATCCTTTTCCCTCTCTTTTAAATTTTCTTTCTCTTTGGGAGGATCTTTTTTCTCCCTCTCCCACCTTTCCACATCTCTATCTTCCTTGGCAGATTCTTTGCAGTCACCACCACTGTTGCTAACTTGTGTACTGTTTCTACGATCACTTCTTTCTTTTTCTCTCTCCCCCCAGTCCCGATGCTTCACATCCTTTCTTTTTCTATCTTTCTCTTTAGATCTATCATCACCTTTAGAATCAACTTTGTTCTCCCCAACAGTTTCATGAGCTTCCACGTGATCCCTTTCTTCTGCTGTTGAACTCTCCTTCCCAACCTCAAGTGAACCTTGGGTATTGCCACGTAACATGTGCCAGGTGTCCAAACTCCCGCTGGGGGCATCAGAATATCTTTTTCCCCGATGGTATTCTTTTGGGTCTTTCCAATTCAAGTGGCCGCTAACCACATTATAACCGTCCTTGTCTGTCTTAATGTCAGCTTTCAAATCATTATGACTATCACGATCATGTCTGACATCCTTGTTGTCATCTCCTCTACCTTCAACACGCACATCCTTTTCGCTCTTAGCGCTCTGAGGATCCCTTCTTGCTTCGCCATACAGCTCCTTCTTCTCGGTCTTTGTATCACGACTCTCAAACCGAAGATCTCTACTGTCCTTGGAATCCCTTGATTCTAACCTGTTCTCAGGACCAATAGGATGATCGGCATGAGAATCATTTGAAGACGACGGCATCCGATACACTGAAGGAAGAGGAGATCTTCTATCTGCGTCACGAAATTCATTTCGGGGTGCTTTTGCCACCCGGGAATCCTGGCTTATGTCATAAGGCATATGATACTCATTCGAAACCGATGATGAAACCAATTTGGAGTATGAACCCGTATCTTCATGCGGGTGTTTTGAAGATGGGTGAACAGACTCTTCATGAGATCTCTTAGGTGCACCGCTCATAGTGAAAACCCAACACAATCATACAATTCAAAGGGAAGTAATCTGACAACCAAAAAGAATTCTTATCTCTGCTGCCTGTTTGTTATATGAAAGTCCGTAACTGCAAGCTGACAAAAAAAACGGATATTATACAAGGCCATGACAATTTTCACAAGCATTCGGGAAGCAAGATCATTGAACGAGACACGCATTACCATAACTGAAACACATTAAATATACAACAACAATAACAAAATGAAAATAGAAGGGAAGACAGAGAGATCAGGGATACAGTTAGCACCAAAATCAAATTAACAACGCATACAAGCAAATGCAAAATCCAAATTGAAATTCTTTTTCAACTGTTTATCAGAAACCATACTTATAAACATGCAGTACTAGTACTGTTACAACGCCAAAATAAGTGTGTGAGCTTACCAAAAGAAATAAGGCGTAGGATACAAAATTGGCGATGAGTCAAAAGTAAAATTATATCAGTGATAGATCTCCAAACCAAATGACCAATTCTAAATATAACCAAAAAGTAAAGCATACACAGAGAAATACCCAACCTCAAAAACAAGGGAAACAGCGAGAAGAATATGAAGCCCAATTTAACGTGATACTAAGCACTAAAGTGTGAATTGTGAAATAAAGGTGGAAACATGAAACAACCAACCCTACTGGGAACGTTGCCTGAAAGAAGATGCACAAACTGATAATAAAATACATATATAAAAAAAAGGTGAAAGGGAAGAGTGATTAAGTTAAGTAACTATACAATTGCCCTTGCAATTGTGGAATTCGGAGATGAGATGGAGTGAAATGAAAACCCTAGGAATTGTGCTCTCTTTTCATTTTCATATCATTTCGCCTTGGTTATCGGCGAGAGTGAGGATGAGAGACCCTTCTTTTCTTTCCAGTTCTACTCCGTTACAAGACAACGTGTGTGTCTCCCTTCCCTTCGTCTGATGTTTGTTTGAAGAGGTTCTGTCTCGCGTTGTCGTTTTATTTATTTATTTATGTTGTTGTTTTTTTTTGGTAAGAAATTATGTTGTTGTTTACCCCCGAGCTAGCCCACGTACCATTCTAGTTACAACTTTCAACACATCCATCCAAGTGTAAGTAAGTGCCTGTGTTCCGCTGCGGTACGGCACACCACCATGGTAAGTTAAGTGTCTTCTGACCAATCTAGCCCCCGCCAAGTTGCCATAGAAACCTGTTGATTTTGTGTCCATTTTTGTAGTTATAAATATAATATGCGTCTGTGTTTTTTTTTTTGTAATATTTGTTAACCAAACTATATGTCTATGTACATGGACCGGGACTGCCCAAACATGTCAGCCCAAAGTGAATTGATAAAAACATCAATTCCGCTAGCTTGCTGAATATAAATTTGTGGCCTTAAATAAATAAATGGGCGAAAGACAAATCTTAATCTTAGAAAATGATGCAAATCAAAATCAAACATCCAATCCAATATCCAATTCTAAAATAGTAAAATTAGTAGAACACAATAATCTATTATTCAAAGTTTTTATGTAGTAGTCGAAAATAAAAAGAATTGCATGATAGTCTGTTGTGAAGCATTCATCACCACCCTATGTCATTGTACTTGTCAACACATCCCGAGAGCACCTATGCCATGAAAGTGCGTGGGCACATTGCTATCCTTTGTGGATTTTCCAGCACAAGCTTCCTCTTTACACTCTTCCTCTAATGAGACGTTCACATGAGTCGCGTGTGGGAGTCGTGAATCACATTGGGATTATCGCTGCAACATTGGAAAGAAAGTGCTCCAATGTCCATAATAGATTGAACTTTAATGTTGAATCTGCACAAGGCAACAACGAGGGTGATGCCATTCCATGACATAAGTCCTCCACAACAAGGAATATGTTCCTCAATGTGCCTTATAGAGACTTACTCATGTCTAGTATAACATTGGGTTGACTCGTACGAGCCTCTTTCCACTATCAAATGTGTCCCTTCTCAGGACCAAGTCCTTTTCAGTGTCACCAACTAGGAGTCCTATGGCATTAATTCTAATCGTAGAACACAATAAAAGTATTATGCATGTATATGGATAAGGTTGACTATTATTGTATCCATACTCGTAAAACCTTTTTAGTGATTATCCATACCTGGACCTGGCCACCATTCATGGGTAAAAATCATACCAATTATTAGTAATTGTTATGGTGTCATTTGAGTCCTATGTAATTATTATTTCTAATTATTTTTTAGTTACATACAAGTATTATAAAAAAATACTCAAATTTTAAGCAAACTATAAAAATAACACAACCTTTAGAATCAATGACAATTGTCTTCGACAAACAACCAAATAGATATTAACACGCTTATTTTCACTAGCCTCAATAAACTTATGAATGAACTGAGTAAAATAAAATAAATTTTGTTAACACAAGGCCTTGCGACTGTGATAAGAAAATAGAAGTGAGTTTTTTTTAAAGGAAAGTACTTATTACATAATAATATATAAGTTAGAGTTTCATTTGGAAAAAAAAAACTTATTGTACTTCTATATTTTTTATATTAGAATATTGGTATAAAAATATTTTATTTTCCAGTGAAATCTTTTCAATTTTGTATCCTTAACATCATCTCTTAGGATTGATGTAAGAGTTGGCGTGGATAAGATTAAAAGAGTATGATTATGTTTGAGATTTTAGTGTAGAAGTGTAAAACCAAATATACTATACCAAGTTGTGTATAAAAACACATCAACAATAAGCTTGATACGAGTTTCACTAATGTCTCCAATAGTGAAACTATATATGAACTCAGCTAGCTAGCTAGAAAGTAATGATTTTTAGAGGGAAACTGTCTTAATATAAAATGTTAATTACAAAGAGGAGATATCAAATAATATTGGTGTAACACTTAGACAATGTTATACCGTTAATAACTTTTTATCATATAATTATATTTTAAAGTGATTTAAATACTTATATCAAATACTTATATCAATGTTTATATACTATATATTTATATCTATACCAATAAATTGTTTTTAATTTATTCAAATAAATAAATACTTAATTAAATTTGTCTGTCTAAACTCTAAACACAATCTTGGTCAAGGATAAAGAAATTGGGGTGGTGGGCTGTTGGGCCATTAACATTTTTTATTCACCATCAAATGCCCAAACCCACAAAAGGCTGAAGCTGCCGCATTGGTGCGGTGGTGGCAAGAGGGAAACCCCTGCACAGAAATCTCATCGGCTACTTCCCAACCCAACCTGTTTCTCCACACATGGCCACCAGGTACGCATGTTATCTATTTTCCTTGACTCGTTTTCCTGAACAACTGAACTAAACTACCCAAAGGGTATGCCAAAAATCGAGGCTTTCACACACTCACCCGTTAAAAGCTGTCAACTCTCTGTCATTGCTGCACAATGCCGATCCAAAACACGCATAGCTTCTGATTTACCTATTTGCTATATTATTGTTATTATTTTGCTGCAATACCAAAGAGAGCACGTGTTTTCTGTTTCTGTTTCTCCAACACAGGCGTTTGAGGGCATTCAAGCGGTGGATGAAGTCTAATGGATTCGAATGGAGCGATGCACTGGAGTTCGTGGACACCCCAGAAGTGGGAATAGCCGTAAGAGCCTTGTGCCAATTGAAGGAAGGTGATGTTGTGGCCAAGATGCCAAAGGAAGCTTGTCTCACCATCAAGACCAGTGGGGCACGTGACATCATTGAAGGTGCTTGTTTGGATGGTCTTTTGGGGCTAGCAGTTGCCATCATGTATGAGAGAAGCTTGGGTGGGGACTCCCCATGGGCTGGTTACCTTCAGCTCTTGCCTCAACAGGAATGTGTGCCTTTGGTTTGGACCCTTGATGAAGTCAACCAACTTCTCTGCGGTACTGAGCTTCACCAGGTATACCTTGTATTATATTATTATAGGGCTAAAATAATCATGAGGGTTGAATCAAAATTGGCCTTATATATTATAGAACTATAACATTATAGGCTTGTGTCTGCTGATTACTAATTCTTCTTTGCCACAATATGCTTGTGTGAAAATGGCAAGGGGATGCTGTTGGTTTCTTGATTCAATTTTTTGCTTGCTGTGCTTTATTTTCATGGCCGGGGTTCATTGAAATATGCATTATAATTATTAATAATTTCACAGTTATTTCCATTGAAAGGGAGTTAAAAATTACGGAACAGAAGAAGGACACATATTAATTAGTATATGATGCTGATTGCAGAGTGGGACACTGAACTTTTTAGGGAAATAAACTGAAAGAATATCTGAGAAATTTTGTATGGCACAACATTCAAAATTTCTAAGATGTTTTCATGACTGTTCTTTTATGCCCTGGTATCGAACCTGTGTATTGAAATACAAAACTATTGCTTTTCCTTTCATGAAGTTTTTCTGATCTCTTATAATTGTAGGCAGGCAGTGATAGAAGACAAAGCTCTTATCTACGAGGACTGGAAAGAGAGTATTCTGCCCCTGTTGGATTTAGCACCTTCAAATCTTAACCCAAAATTCTTTGGTGTAGAACAATACTTTGCAGCCAAAAGTCTTATTTCTTCGCGATCTTTTGAGATAGATGATTACCATGGTTTTGGCATGGTTCCCCTGGCAGATCTGTAAGTAAAGCCTCACGTGATTACCACGGTTCTCTTTTCTGGTCTAAGATTACCCCTTCATCTGCTAGTTATATTTCTTTAATATTGTCTTACCCTTGTTGGTGTTTGTATGGGATTCAAAAACTGCAATGGTGTATCAATATCTTGTAATGTTCTACTTTAAACTTGAGGAGTAATAATAAAAATATCTGGAGAGACTAAGAGTGTGTGATTGTTAGGAACCGACAATTAAGAACAGAAAAATAGACGGGAAATAGAAAGAAGAAGAAGGAATCTTTTATTACTGAATGAACAGAAATGGAGAATAGAATTCTCCCCACGGGTTTTCCATTCACAAAGGATCTCTCCTTTCACACAAAAGTTATCCAATTACAGAATGAATCCCTCTATTTTGATTCCCCCCTATTTATAATCCTTATAATTGACTAACTAATCTAACTAATGGACTAACTGTTGTCCTTATTATGTCCTACTGATTCATCCTAACTGTGATCTTCATATAGTGATTTATGTGTATGATCAATGATCTAGATTCAAAGACTATCCTATTCTAATGATGCCTATTCCATTGTCTGCTCCAGATTCAATCATAAAACGGGCACGGAAGATGTGCATTTCACTGCTTTGTCCTCCAATCATGAATCTGACAGTGATGTTGATGGTATTGATGAGGGCATCGTTGATGAAGAAGCATTGGCTCAAAATTCCTCTATAGATAAGACTGAGTCGAATACCGCTCATATTGGGAACGGCTTTGTTAGCGACTTGGAGTGTTCTTCAGTTGCCGAGGATGATACTTCAATGCTGGAGATGATTTTGATAAAAGATGTCAGCAGTGGAGTTGAGGTAATGAAGTTCCTTTCAGTTATGTGGTTTTTCTTTGCTTCCATTGGAAAGTGATAAATCTTGTGTAATTTCATAGAAATGAACCTTAGAGTAGTATGCTTATTTATTTATTTATTATACCCTTTTTTAGTTTCGGAAATATGGTTGTCATTTCAATTTGAAATGTTCAATGAACTCAAATGTCAGTATGTCACCATGCTACTGTTGATGCAATGTATTGTAGTTTTCTGTGACATAGAAACCTCTTATTCTTCCATCAAAGGTGCTTTGATACTTACGGGTTCCTCTTACCTATCAGGTATTCAATACTTATGGGTTATTGGGTAATGCCGCTTTGCTTCATAGATATGGATTTACTGAGCAAGATAATTCATATGATATTGTGAACATTGATTTGGAACTGGTACTTCAATGGTGTTCTTCTCTATTTTCTGACCGCCATGGCAGAGCAAGAGTCTCCCTTTGGAGAAGGTTAGGCTATTCTGCATGTGGAAGCCAAAACTCTGAATATTTTGAGATCTCATTTGATGGAGAACCACAGATTGAACTCCTCACTTTATTACACATCGTATTATTACCAGATGATGCCTACCATAAATTAGACCTATCAGTATCAGTTGCTGGAAATTGTCATGAATCAAATGAAACCACTCTTTTGAATGATGATATCTTTCCAGAGAAAGCATGTAACATGAGCAAGAAATCCTTGCTGACTAGAGAAGTTTGTGATGCGCTGATGTCGCTTGCGGATATGAGGGAGAGTCTCTATGGTTTGAAATCAATAGAAGATGATATTGAGGCATTGGGAAGGTGTAGTCTAGTTAGAGAGAAAAAGCTGTATCATTCTTTGGTGCTACGCATCAGTGAAAGGAAGATCCTTCAAAAACTCAGAAATTATGCTTCACAGTCATGTAAGATTACTAATCATAGTTCCGCGAGGAAGAAGTTGAAAAGGACAACAAAGAGAGGTAGTTGATTTATTTTTTTTTGAAGTTTTTTTTTTAATTTTTTCCCATGAGATGCTGTAACATTTATGATTTATTTATATATTGGTGCATTGAGTCACTGGCCTATGCAGAGTAGCAAAGCTGCATCAAACAAGTTTTTGACCTGCAAGCAAAAATCATGTATTGTTTCCTTTTATTAGTATTTTATTTTAACGTACCGTTTGTGTTTTTAGAATTTATGCCATTATCTTTACCTTCTTTGCATACTTTTATGTTGATATATTTTCTTCTTGTACTTGAGAATAATGATTGAGTAAAATGGTATTTTGTTCTAGTTCACTCGCAATATGTTTTTTTTTATGGCTTCACCATATTTAAACATGTTCCAATTAATTATTGACTTTAGCCAAATACAAGAATTGTTGATCGCTTATCCCTCAGTATCGCATCGAATCTCCAATTAACTATTGATGGTTTGTGTTCAATTTCTATTGAGGCAAAAGTGATTTTATGAACTTGCTAAAATTAAAGCTCAATGGGGAAACATTAGCCAGTTATACCCATTATTTAATGAGCCTCAAAGCATTATGCAACACAACATTAGAGTCATTTGCGATATATATTAATAATAACGGAAATAATACACAGACACCCGAAGCACCTAGAACACACCTTTTCTTGAAGAAATATCTAAGCTCCGTTGACTTCTTCTCCGGTCAGTTATTGGAAACGCATATGCACATATTATGAACCCTATAATAGGGTCAGTATCCTTTTGTTAACATAGAATTATTGATGATAATCAAAGAAAAAATTTAGTTATTGTTGAGTGGTGTTCCTAATTATGTATGTCAGTGTGAGACCAGTACACTCGGGGCCTTGACAAATGAGAAATCAAAAGCTTTTTATCACACTTGGACTGCTTGGAGAACTCCATGTACGCTTAATTATTACCCTAGATTAATTATATCATCAAATTCAATACAATGATTTCATAAGATTTAAAACTCATTGAATAATGTGATAATATATCATTTAATACAAATTTATTTTTTTTTATACTGACACATGAAAATTAGATTCAAAAAAATTTCGGTCGCCATTCAGCCAAATATAACTCCTATCTTGACCTTCTTGTAGATCGAGTTGCAAGTAGAGTTCATTCCCAAATCCTCTTTCCTTGAGCTGTCACTATTTCCCCCCTTAATTTCTTCCATGATATATACATTTTTCGGGGGAGTCAAAACTTTACATCGACATATCATATAATGGCCTATAATTAAACTCTAGTATTATATATATATTTATATCTCCACCCAATTGCATATAAACAAGTTACTACTGATCATGAATGTTGGCTATGATTATTGGAGGGGTTAAGCGGCCGTATAGAGAGGTCTTATAACTATCAGCAACCTATAATTGACACTTGTGCTTAGGGCTTAATCATTTGGGGTTGCAATAATATGGTAGACGACAATTAGCAGCTTCTTGTCTCTCATAGTGATTATTGTTATATTTGGACTATTTGTTAATAATAGTAAATATGCAGGACGTATATATTATTATACCAATTACTTGTTTACTTTCAAATCATAAGACCGGGACTGGCCTTGAATCATATGTATTCTTTAATGATTATATATTCTCATGTGTAGTGCACCTTATTACGAAATGTTGGGAGTGAATAACTGAATATACTTACACTGTACCTACATTGAGGATTTGTTCCTCCAAACCTTTTTCTTGATTTTTCTTAATTAGTATCGTTTTATGGTCTTAATACGGAGATCATCATTTAGTAGCAGAAAGTGAAAAGTATTAACTTCTCATCACTTTACTTTCCGAGGATAAATCATAATATAGATAATAACAATTTGGTTGTAGTCCATAAAAGATGTTTTAACATTGTCTACTATGACATCTACCATCATTTAAAGTTGTAATACGAACAAAAATTCTCTATACATACATCTATTCTTTGTAATTAAAAAGTGGATATTCTATTTATAGCTATTAGGAAAATGTTTTCTTTGAATCATTTTAATTTTTGGAAATCTCTATTAATGGGCTTAATTGACAGAGATTTTGTTTTAAATCATTTTAATTTGTGGAAATCTCTATTAATGGGCTTAATTGACAGACCACATGCAATAGTAAGTTTTTCACATGTCGACTCAAATCTAACAAAAAAATTATTGTTTTTAGTTAACATACTATTCATTAATGTGAGATCAATAATGATACATGGACATTTTACTACCTTTCTCACACCTCATTCCAATGAGGTGAGAGGTGTGTCATGGGTATGAGAGGGGGGTCCATTGATTATTATGTATGTGAGATTTCATTTCTTCACACCCAAAATTTCCAACACGAGACACAAATTCTTTTACAAAATAGGATCAGTGTAAAAAAAATAAAAAGGATTAAAAGTAATATAAAAATAATATTGTGGATCAAAGATTCAAAGTGATGTTAAAAAATCAAGACTTTTCTATTACGCTTGTCCTGGACGAAAGTTATCTCTACCTTTTATGCTAGACTAGGTTATACTTTTGGAACGTTGGTATACCACAATGGGGAGTGGGGACAACCAACCAAATCTAGGACAGTCCAACCTTCTCTAAGTAATGCACTTGTTGCAAAGCAATGGACAATCTTTTCTTCTAAGTGGACAGTTCTCCACAAATATGAACATGTTTTGGATAAAATTTTTCATAAGCACTTATAACACGAGTTTTGTAGTTAATATAAATTGAAATCAGCTTTTATATATTATTTTTTCAAAAATTTTCTATTTTAACTTCTTCCTAAACATCTATATATCTATATGAGAAAAATAAAAAAATGAAACAAAGCTAACTTTTTCTATGACCTAGAAACATGACTTCTGCATCCAAACAGGACCTATATCTCCTTCGGTTTCCTGTTTAATTTTTGTTTGGTAATCCTTTCTATTAATTTAATCTAAACACTTTTAAAAAGACAACTCTTTTTAATCGGTGTCTAATATGCAAAGCAAAGCAATAGCGTGCACTCTCAACTTTTTAATTGCCTCTAATGACATTTCTTTCTTTTATTCATTGTAATTAAGGCCTCTCATCTATCTCGTACACTTACACATAGAGACACAACATATATCTTAATTCTTAACCATAAACATCTTAGCTACTTTTCTAGCTAAATGATCAATAAAATAGTATTCTGGACCAACCTCCGTTACACCCTCTAATGCTCATCAATATTATATATAGTATACAATGCCATTTGTTGCTTCACTTGCAAAATTCACAATCAAAACCTCATATATATATATATATATATATCTATCACCCTTTTTCTTCTCATCATCTTCCATATAGAAGGTTTTCCTCTGTTCACTATTTTTACCATGAATAGTACTCATTCATTTGTAGAAGCTTCTAAAGACATGGAGTCTGGCATTTTTCATGTTGATCACAAGAAGGCAGAGAAAAAGATAATAGTAAGATACAAGGAATGTCTCAAGAACCATGCAGCTGCAATTGGTGGCAATGCAACTGATGGATGTGGTGAGTTCATGGCTTCAGGAGAAGATGGCACCCTTGAGGCTCTCAAGTGTTCTGCTTGCAATTGCCACAGAAACTTCCACAGAAAAGAGATAGAGTCTGATCAATATTGCAATAATAGCCCTTCTTCTCAACACTATGCTCTTCCACTGATTCCTGATCATATAGCTCCCATTTTGGCTCGTTTATCTCCCAACAAAAGTGGGTCAACTAGTCCTTCTGATCAGTCTGATGGGAAGAACAGTGAAGATCATGGGATTATTAAGGGGTTGGAAAACCCAACTGAAAAGGTGATGAAGAAGAGGTCCAGAACAAAGTTCACACAAGAACAGAAGGAGAAGATGCTGGCTTTTGCACAGAAGGCAGGGTGGAGGATACAGAAACTAGAGGAATCTGTGGTGCAGAAGTTTTGCCAAGAGATTGGAATCAAGAGAAAGGTCCTCAAAGTGTGGATGCACAATAACAAGAACACTTTTGCCAAGAGAAATCTTTTCACTAGCTAGATAGCATATATGAGGCCCCTTTTGTTTTAAGTTTACTAAATTATCCTTCCTATTTTGATTTTTGTTTCATTTATTCTCCTTTAGGGGGTTTATATATTTGAATATTTTTTTTGGGGTAATGTGTTTGATATCCTTCTTTGTTTAATTTGGAGAGCATGGTGTCATGTGGATTAGAGGGTCTGATATATCCAACTACTATTTGGTTACAAAACTGTTGCTTATGTTGGTGACATCAATCTACAGATTAAGTTGTCATAATTAACGATCTTGTGTGTCTTGAGAATGTTGTCAATTGAGTGAGAAAAAATTTATTTGCTGTACAGCATTTGCTAATGTTCATATGCAAAATATGGCTTGAAGAGTATCTTGCATTTGCGAGAAAATATGTAACGCATGACAGAATAAATACTGAAACTAGTAGTTTTGAAATTTCAAATTTGGGTGTCGAGCCAGTTAAAACTGATCACATTAATATAACTTGATCGATAAGTCATCTGCACTTAGGCATTACCACTCATCTACCACTTATCTAGGTGTAATTATTGGTGATAATACTGCACGAAAAATAGAAAGGAGCATTAATTTATGTTAAGAGGAATACTAACGATTGGTTGAAATTCATTTTCTGTTAGGAGTATTACGAAAAAACATTTGTCGTAGATCAATTTAGTCTTCAATGAAGGTGTCTGCGGCCAATAGAAAGATATAAAAGTAGTTTTATTAATGAAACCACGCCACGCATATATACTTTAGATTTTGGCTCCATTTCCTTGACTAGTAGTAATTCAAGACGTGACGAAAAAACTGCTAGATCTTGCTGTGTGGAACGACGGTAGTGATAATAATACTTCGATGTGGGGCGCATGCGCAGAAAGAAATTTACTTTTGTAATTTAAACCTCTTATATAATATTGAATGCAGATTCACCACCACACCAGTAAGATTAATGTGAAGCTTAGAGCTTAGGATGCCAATTATAAAGGGGAATTAAAATACAATTAGGTTTTAATTATGATAATAATAGGCACTGATTGATGTTTCCATGATCCTTGTACGGTGTGGAAAAGCACACAGCAATCGATCACTAGCAAGTTCATTTTTATAAAAGGGTGGCTGCAGGTGGATTTTCGTGGCAGCTAATTTTGAATTCCTTATTCTGTTTTCGGCATAATACGATGATGTGATTACTGTTAGGGCCAATTAGCACGTTGTCGAAATATTGAATAATCATACAGATTGCATGTTTGAAGCCAAACTTTTGTGACACTAGTCATAACTTGCATTTTAAATAATAAATGAAGTATGTTTTCCATTTAATATGTATTTTTTTAGAAATTAATAAATATGCACTCAATGAAAAGGAATTTTATAATTTATACTGACATCCAATAACATATATTACAAACTCCACACCTATCCGGTATCACAACCCAATTCTTTCAAGTTCAAAACGTTGTTTTGACCAAAAAATAAAAGTTCCAAATGCTTCTTTCGACCAAAAAAAAGGTCAAAATGTTGTTTTCAAGCCCAATTCCAAAATGCCGACGAAGACAACTCTCTAGTCCCTATGTTGACTTGGACCAAAAAAAAAATCCCTATGTTGACCAGAAAGGAAAAAAAAAACTCCCTATGTTGTTCTCAAGCATCAAAGTAAATATTTTTGTTTGAAAAATTACGCCGTTATCTTATTATAGTTTTTAATCTTAAAAAATAAGTCTCTTGTCTTATTATGTTTTTTCAAAACAAAAAATATGTTTTTTTATCTCTTAAAAAATACGCCTTCATCTTGTTCTAATTAATTTAGAAAGACTTTATTTTAGAACTTAAAAAATATACATTATTGAGCCAGACTGTTTGATGTAATGTTCGTTTGGACAGAAATATATTTATGATTAATTAGTGTTGACTGTCCGCAATTAGTATATATTTTTTTGTCAATAAGAGCATGTCGATAACTTGGGTAAAAACTCAGCCATACGCATCTATAGAAAGGAAAATAGTATATTCAAAATCACACCAAATAAACAATAGAACCCAAGACCCGCTGCTGATCCAACTATCAGACAAGGAAAACAATAAAACACTTATAGACCAAGCTACAAAAACCTAAAGAACCCTGATAAGCAAAACCAGGCTCACCAAAAAGGATACAAATATGTCACAAGAAGCTATCGATGTGGGTTGAGAAAAGTCCATTTGAGGCATCCAAAACCTTCTTCCTCCACAAATTTGACCCACACGTCGCTTATCAGAAGATCTATCTCCTTCAAACTATCGAAGGAGAAGGTGAGACCAGACTTGCACCAACGTTTCAAAAACAGAAGCAGCTCAGACAGACCTCGACCCACGATACCAGCTGTGGCAGATAAGAGTGTCATTCTTGTAGGCTAAAGAAACATCACCCAAAGTAGGCCCACACAGTTGAGTGTCATTCTTGTAGACTAAGCCCGTCTTCGTAGCACACCGGAGCGAACGGAAGGGAATTAAATTTATGTGAAATCTTTGTTAGTAGGGCTAATTAGTTATGTAAAATCAATCATATTTTTCAAAATTTGCTTTCGTTAGCTATTACTATTTTACAATTTTCGTTAGAATATTAGTCTCCAATTAATTTATAGAACTAAAGATACAAATTACAAAGTTGTTGATAAATAATTGCTCTAGTAAATAACTTTTCATATTTAGAACGGACACTCAATTTAATTAATTTTTTTTTTTAAAAAAGAGTGAAACTCAACCAATCTTGAAAGCCAATATTCTTGTTGAATTACTTCACGCTACAATATATATATATATATATATATATATATATATATATATATATATATATATTTATAATGAAAGATTACTACTATAATACACCCAACGAAAACAATAATATAGAGCAAACCTTAGACCATATGCATATAATGTACTTTAATTTTAACTAATGGCGCCAAGCTTAATTTAAGAAGAGTTTGCCCTGATCAAAAGCTCCAAATTAAACAATTACAAACCCATATCTAGCTAATTTCATTTTCACATGATCGATCTCAGTTTAATTTGCGGCAGTTTTGTCGCACTTCACCAGTACTGGAGCCTTGTTTGATATCAAGGAGGCCCATCTTGACCATTGCCTGTTGGAAATCAAGGAAGAACAGGGCTTGGTTGAATGCATAAGCATTCACGATGTTCCTCGTTTTGGGGCTGGTGTAGAGTGTTTGGTCTGATGTGAGAACCCCATTCCTCCTCAACAGAGCGTTGTAGTAAACGTTGTCAAAGTCGTTCCTCGTTGCATCGAACGGTTGCTCTGCGCTGTCTCCAGAGCTGCATGTTTTGGACAGTGTCTTGGCAAATTCTGAATCCAGAGTTGGGTCCGCTTGGCTGCTCAATCTGTTCTTGAAAGAAGCACACCTTGCCACTCCTAGTGTATGAGCCCCTGCATACATAATCCAAATCAAACATATAGATTAATTTAATGTGGAATCTATGTTTTGAAAACATCTCATATATTGAATTCATATATATTGATTAAGAAATTAATATATGTTTATAGTACCATATTGGAATTGTTCAAGGAAAACTTATTAAATTAAATTTATAGGCATATATAGGTGTGGTTAATTACCAGAGAGAGCCACCATCTCTTGTGCAGAGAAACCATGTTTGCCAAAGAGACTAATGAGCTCAGAGGCATTGAAGGTAGGGAATGGCAAATTGATAGTATCCTCAATTTTGGATCTTCTTCCATCCTTTCTCCCTTTGGGTATGTCATACACTGGTCCTCCAGCCTGTTCATTTTCATAATATATATATATATATAAACCAATTTCAAGCTAGTTAACTTATAAACATCAATCAGTACTAATTCGTTTTACATAACACATGATCACAGAGAAATAAAACAGGTAGGGTAGGCTTCATTAAATATATATCTTACAAAGAAGACAGCATCTCTAGCAGCCATAGCAAGAATATCAGCACATGAAACCACGCCAGGGCATTGTCTTTCAAGCTCTTCTTTGATTTCATCTATGATTTCGAACCCTCTCAGGCTCAAATTTGCTGGTGAATCCTTTTCTGCTGTGTTGTCCTTAGTGGAGTCAACCAGAACCGACCCATCACATCCCTAGTCCAAGACAAAAAATAAACAATTTTCATTAATACTATATATATTATTAATATTGTAGAAAATGGGTGCAACTAATTAATGAAGTGAGTTTGTCCTTGTTGAAAGACATGCACGACACGACATCTTCCAGTACTGGTGGACACTTTTAGCGACAACAAATAGTTGAGCAACCACTTACGTACGTATTGGCTACTCACGTTCTAACAAAATAATTAAGAACATATATAGTTGAAAGAATGGTGTCCTTGCACTTCATATATATTCACAAACCATTGTATTATATATAGACTCGTTTGAACTATTCAAAAATATATGGTGAAACTAAAGTGTTATTATGAAAATAGCTATATGAACATGTTAATAAATTAGCTATTGTTAGCTTATTTCAACGAGCTCTCCAAGATAATTTATGAAAACAACCTATAGTTTATACGAAAATAGTTTAATTTCATTTTCTTTTAATTATAGAAATAACTTAGTTTTAAGCACTTATATTATAAACGCTGATTCAATAAGTACTTAATTAAACTTTGTTAAAATGACATTTCCATCAAAACTCATGCTAAGGAAAAACAAATTGTTTCTACCAAGCATTGCCTATAGTACTGGATATGTCATATGTGTGCAAGTAACTAAATGACTACATCCATGTGTGTGAGTGTAATTGATCTGTATACTGAGAGAGAGAGAGAGAGAGAACCTCAATGAAGCAGTCATGGAAGTGCATTCTGATGAGACCAGCTGCGAGGGTAGGATCATTCTCCAAGGCTCTGTTGACAACGTTCTTAACAACGGGTTCAACGAAAGGACAGCTCATCAAGTAGTAGTTCATGTCTAAGCCACCACCTGCTCCGAATCCGTATCCGAATCCGAATCCGAACCCGCATGCTATCACCTCTATTAGCAAAAACACTGTCACCAATTTAGCCATTGACATTTTCAAAGACTTCATTGATGATTTATAAACCATCTTGACGAATAATTAGCACAGGCAAATTATATATATGTTTATATATATGCTGTATATGATTTATGATATGATCCCAAAACCTAAGAACTGTATATATAGTGGGGAATAGTTGGCAATATGCAAAGTGGAGAGACGGCAATAGCGTATATATATTATTATAAATAATGATGGTAAAAGGAGATGGCCAAAAATGAAATAAAAAAAATTAAAAGAAAAAAGAAAGTCGACGATAGTGGTGTATACTTTATCGTTTGGCCCTGCACTACATATATGTTTTTCTCGAATCCTACCTAATCACACTGGTCAATATGTGTTTTGAAATCAATTAATTAAACTAAATGATTAATGTTGATTGCATGAAAGTTGACACGTAAGGAATTTCACATTCGGTGACTGTCTAATGTGTATATGCCACATCAATCATCCACATATATACACCCCATATATGTATTGTTGCAACCTTGAGCTAGCGTTGAATTTGTGTAAAATTTAATGATGAAAACCTTTGAAATTAAGACGTTGGAATTAACCTATAAATATCAAGATAAGGTGGAAAAATATTAATGTGACGATCGAGTAGAAAAAAAAATATAAGAGTCCTTAACACACAAAAATTGATCTCTGTTTCATCCAGATTTTATATAGGAGCACTGAGAATGCACATATGTTATAAGTCAACTTAGTTTTAGAATAGTGGAGTACTAAAAAATACCCAAAGTTCAGACAAGTACTTATCATAAAAGTTTTGATACCATAAATTGGATCTATGTATCTTTACCATGTAATTCTTAAAGGACTAAATTGAAAACCGGTAGGCCAATTTAAGAACTGAAAATAAGTTTATTCAAAGGGTTTTATATTTTCTTACCCATTTATATATGTTTTACTTATTAATTTTTACATTTTTCACTCATGACTTAGATTTCCTTTTATCTGGATCAACCTTTGAATAAATAAAAATTATAAAATTAAAATTCAGATTATATATATATAATGACCATACCTAATAAAAACCAAAACTAATTATCATGAGCTTATATGTCCATATATATAAGAAAATATAGTACCCCCACAAATGATATATAAATTATAATCAAAACTCAAACGATGGAAAACCATACAGATCAAGATATCTATACTCTCGCAATTTTATATCAAAAATCAAAAGTGACTAGCTTATAAGGATCGTGAACAAATATTGTGAAAGCTAAAGTCGTAAAATTATAGAAAATTCAAAAACTTTAAATATACTAACTATAAAATGTCAAATAAGTTGTGTTTTGACTTGGAAAGCACTAACTAGACTAATTAATTATAAGCAATTGAACATGTGTTCAAATGTCTATTGTTATTATTATAAATGAAATCAAAGAAATACAGTACTCCCTCTGGACTGAAATATAAGAAAAAAATTGAGTATATTAGTCTAAAATATAAGTAAATTTTAACTTCTTTCACACTATTTAATGAATTTATCTATGAAATACCTTTCAATATTTAATACAAATTTTAATTTTAATGATCTCTTTTATATTAAGGGCGTTTTAGGGAATAAAGTTTATTTTTTTAGAAGATCAAAAAAAATTAATAAAGTTAATTAACTTTCTTAATGAGTGTAAAATAGTTATTTTTTGCTTAATTAGAGTAAGTAGTACCCATTAAATGTTTTTGAATAAATAATATATCATTGCTTCTTTAAATTATTACAGCAAATTAAGTTTCTTCGTACTTTTAAATACAGGATTAATCATTTTTAGGAGCTGTGAAGCTAATTCTACGTGTTTTGGCATTACAAGGCCTATAGAGTACCTTATATATATTGGCGTTTCAGAACATTCCAAAATGTATTTGTCCATTATATATAGTATATGCGATATTAATGGGTAGAAGTGTGGAAGTAGGTCTAATGAAAGTCAAAAGTTGACCAAGTGGGGTCGTGATGGAATTAGTGCATGCAGCTAGCTGGTTGTCACTGGGACTTCTGCGAGGGAAGAGTACAACATTTGAGTGCCGTCCTATCCTATCTCTATGAGAATGAGAAAGTGGGACGACACTTGATGAAAAAGATAGGAATCTAGCATGAAGCCTGAATTTTCTACAACCTTGATTTTGCAAGTGCCTTAGACACGTTTATATGTGGCATGTAGGTAGTGGGTTCACTCCACGTCTAACTTGCAATGTATTTGCTTACATACAAAGCAGAGTGGTGAGTGGTAGCAATATTGTTTTTCAATTGTATTATTATTATTATTATTATTCGAAAACTGATGTATAATAAATTTGCCGAAAATAAATCAGAAATATATATCTAAGGTGGAAAAACAAGAAATTTGACTACTCTAAAACTATACTTCAAAGTTTAAAGCATAAAATGAGTCAATCCTCCTCACCCTTGCATCTATTGTAAAATATCTAGATTCTTCCAAAGATTTCCTCGTTTCAGTAATTCATGGCTAAGAGAAGAAAAAAGATTCAGAGAATAGATTCTGCATGATGGATGCTAGGCAGATTGGTTGGTGAGAGAGAGAGACGGTGGGAGTGAGGGAGAAACTGTGGCGACCTGGTGATAAAGGCAATATGAAGAGAGGGACGGTGGTTGAAAGAAACGCCATAATCCTAGCAAAGGAGACAATATTTGTTTTCTTTTAATTTTTGAAAATTTTAAATTTGTATTGATCTTAAAATATTTAAGGGTAAGCCAGATCCAAAAACAGGCTAGTAGCACTCCTTTCTCTTTTCCCATAAATATAGTTTTCTCAAGGGGAAACTCATTTTTTTTCTCCATTGGTCATGCTCATGGGGAAACTCTGATCGTCTTAAAAATAGATGTCTTTCTTCTTTCATGTACATGCAATAATCTTTTTGATGAGGTTTGGTTATTACAATTTACAAAATTATTTTAATTACAGTACCGGAGAAGTTACATTTCTATTGGAGGCCATTAAAGTTAGATATTGTTTTCTTCCCTCCACATGTTCCCGTCAGTCACTGTAATGTATATATACACAGAATAAACAAACGAAGAAAGGAGAACCTGAAATTGTGAACAAGAAACGCCCTGTTCTATGAGGCCTATCTGTTATGTACAGGTTCCTTCAGGCCGAAGCAGCAAAAGAAACGAAAACAAAGCTTCTTTTTTTATACACATCTAGTCAAATGACTTAACGAACAACCGGCAAGCCGTTTCCGAAGCAGCTACTACTAGCACTAACGTTAGTCACATTCTCATCTTTACAGTGCCCACCAGATTTAGGCTTTGAGTCAGAGTTGTGGCATCTTGGGCACACAAAACGTGCTGGAACAGGATCAGCATCTGGAATGCCAGAACACCTAGTGTGCCGCCACACCCCACATACATCACAAGCCAACATTCTCTCCCCATCATCATCCTTAGCCCCACAGGTACACTCCACAGTCCACCTCTCAAGTCCCCGTTCCATTCGAAATTTGCTCAACCCATTCTTCCCAATGCATCTTCCACGGACACAAACCCCTTCTTTCGATCCTAACAAGAGCTTGACCTGGGTGGAATCATCTACACCACTATAGCCAACTAGCTCATCAACTTGAAATCTTCTAAACATTAGATATACATCTTGAAAAGCATTTGCTGCTTCAATCTTGAGGTCGGACACCGTGGCATTCACGGGCAGCACAAGTAATTCTGGTGGGGTTCTAGCTTCAGAATCCTCAGAATCGTCCACTAGCTCAACCTGACATGAGATGCGTATTTTGTACAAATCTGACATTGGAAACATCTCAGGAAAATAATCTTTTACTAATTGCTTGCAGTCAAGAAGCTTCTGAGCTGAGCTCATTGCAAGAGTTCTTATCCCTTCTTCAACATAGTTAAACATCATCTGAGGATGAAGCAAAGAATCGTATAAATATCTCAACCATTGTAGGAGATTCTCTTCAGATGGATACTTTGAGCCTGAAGAATCATTGTTGGCCATAAATCCATAGCAAGAACCATTTGCAGCATCGAGTCTAAAGCAAATAGGATACAATAATATCAGAACCGATTCACATCACATAAAGAAGTCGACAGTCCAAAGAATTAAAAGCAACGGGAAGAGAATCTTCCAATAATAATAACAGATAAGATCAATGCTTTGAGAAGAACATCCAATATTGCAGGGCTTAACCTCAGCATCAGTAATAATATCAAGAGCGTTATTGGACTTCATATGCACACATCTATTATGTATTATCTAATATCTAATATAATATATAAAAGCTGAATGGTAAGCTTTGAACTTGTCATCTCAATCTTAAACACCCATATTCCAGCCACATAAACGAATTTTTAGCATTTTTATTATTTGGTTGGGTGTCTTTTCAATTTTTCTTTTCACAGCTCTTAGTCACTCCTTTGTGTTTATTGCCTTCACAATTATTCTTTCTAAACTCTTCCTAATAAGTATAACTTCCGGAAGTGATAATAATATAATTACCTCTATTTTAATTTTAGTTTAGAGAAAAGGCATATACAATAGTAAAAATTAAATTAAATTTATTACAGAATTTCACAAATTATATATAACAACTCATTTTTATTTGAAAAATAAGTTCATACGTAATACTATAAGTTCATAAACTCTTGTTCTTAATTTATTTGTTATTTTAAATATAAAATTATCCATTGATCATTTTAAAATTACTTTAATATAACATAAATGCACGGGTTCCCATCTAGTTCTGGTGATGGTCCAAATGAGAACCCACGAGAAACAACTCAAACAAGCAAGGGGCAGATTTAAAGCTTAAAAGTTATTCTTTGATCTACCCTCGTGCTGTCGAGCATGATAATGCCAAGATCAAGCATCAGTTCAGCTTCATCATGACTTTAAAAGTGTAAAACTAAGAAGTGTTGAAGTAGCTCGTTTTCGAAACCATAAAAACTGATTCATTTTATTTATAAATGGCTTCTGTCTGAGCCAGCACGTATGACAGAAGGGCAAACACACCAAAAGAATCAGATTAAGTCTAACCTGAATTCATAAACTCCAGATTGAGGATTGCATCGGCTATTAACAAACATTCCACCATAGACCATTTTGCCTCCCAGTTCTCCAAGGCAATACTCAAGCAGCTCTGGAGAAGCCACCTTGCAAACAGCACCCCTAAGAGCACGCCAGCTCACCCAATTAGACCCGGACACCGCACGCAGTACCCTGAGCATGGCTTCCTCCACACGTTCAACATCACTCTTCTCCCAAGAACTTGATAGTCCAGAAGCATTAAAACGACGCTTCTTGCAGGTTATGTCATCAACTTTTGACGCAGTCTTGCGAGCATCATGCATCAAACCCATCAAAAAACAAAACAGGTCCCTCATATTTACAAGCTCATGCTCAGACAAAGACTGGTAAAATGAGATCATGTCCTGCACACGGGAGGGGGGCATTTGTCCCTGGGAGAAGAAGATGGACAGGGGTAGATTGGATAGGCTTTCAACAGCAGACTTATATGCTTCCTGTGTGAGACAATAGCTACCAGAGCCAAAATTATAACCCCAGTCACCATACCACGGATGTCCCTTCATAATGGCATGGAGCAAGCGGTACTCTAGCCCATATTTCTTTGAAACATCCATCACGCTAACTCTCCTGCCAAAGTACAAAAGCCAACAAACGGAAGAGTTTGACTCTAAGCTATATCCATATAAACAGAAATAACCAAAACAAATATTCTCCCATTTCAAGAAGGTAAAGTGTAATGTATTACGTCTCATCTTTAAAATAGGCATATTCTTGCGTGACATCAGGTCTAATTTGAACGATCATTAGTTTTTTAAGCAATACTCCCCACCTCATGCAAGTTAGTGACAAGAGTATCATTAACGTGATAAGTAGGAAATAGAAAAATGAAAGAATTTGCACCAATACTTCATAGAAAAATTAGGTCGGAAAAAAAGTAGCAATTAGTGACTACAAATCAAGAATCCTAACCTAACTCCAAGTGTTTTGCATAGGCGATCCCAGAAATCCATAATATGGCAACCAGAAAGAAATCTAGAGCCCCCTTCTCTGCCATTAACCCGAAGAAGGTGCCCATAACCATTGGCATGGACTACACCATGCAAAAGATGAGTCGTGTTCTCTAATTGGTGGTACACCCAGTCTTCGACGTCATCAGTGGTTGTCACATGGTTACATGACTTACACCTGAAGATAGAACGCATTACAAAAAATGTAAGATCAGGTACTACAGCATTACGCTGATAAAAAATAAGCTTTTCTGACATCATTTTGGTTATGTTTTTTGAAAAGATACAAAAAAAGTATGCAATCCAAACATGCACCGAGACAAACAAAAAGAAATCTACCCTCGGCATATAGTGAAATTTCATACTAATAGTAATAGGACTACTTCATTTGCAGTATATTGAAATAAACTGGGGGAGAGGCTCAAAGACCCACAGCCCCATCAACTTTGGTGCTCTGACAAACAGACATTCCATTTCAGCAATCAATCACATTAACTTTGTAAAAAAACTCAGTAAATACAATGTGTTGGCATAGAGAACAACTAATTTTCGAGACTTTGGTTTCCAAACTTGAATCTACAATCAAAGTTCAAAGAAACAACACGTGAATTAGTAGTAAATGACTAACAACACGTGAATTAATAGCAGTGACTCATTAAACTTACTTATGTCGGGTATCAAACACTCATGGCAACCATCAATTGGAAATAAGAAAATCCAAAAGATAAAAACCTCATGAAGCGTATAAAAAGCCTACTATGTGATAGAAGGGTTACTCACTTGGACTCTGACAAATGCAAGATATCTCCACAGCACATACATGGTTTGTGGTATCCACCAATGGAGCTCCCATCAGCTTTGATTATGAAATGGTATCGTTTCCCACACACGGGGTGGCCGCTCCAACCTAAACAACAAATATACAAGTTTCAAATAACAGAAAAAAAAACTAAATAATAATATTTAAGGGATACTATCGTCGAGAAAACAAAAGTTAAAAATCTTTAAGACTATTTGAGTAAACAACCATTTTGGTTCGTGAGTGTGTCAAGGGGTGTCACTTTGATCCCTAACAAATAGAAAATTATTAAAAGGTCCTCAACTCATGTTTTTCGTTGGTCACTTTGGTCCCTGCCATCAAGAATGTAATCACTTTTAAGGACCAAAATGACAGTTAAGTAATCACTTTTAGGGATCAAAATAACAGTAAGTAATCACTTTCAGGGACCAAAGTGACTAACAGCTGACAGTTGAGGATCTTTTAATAATTTCCTATCTGTCAGAGACCAAAGTAACATCGTCTAACACTCTTAGGGACCAAAGTGGCTGTCTACTCAAGAGTATTTACAATATTTAAAATATAAAAACCATTCATACTTATTTTTTAAATAATTAAAAATATTTAATAAAATATATAACTCCTTCTTAATCAATCAATACCTTTACAACATTAGTTGAAAAAACTACTGTTTATTTTTATGTAAGAACAAATAAAAATTGATTATTCACATAAATTTCAAAAAAGAATTATAGATAATATTATTTTTTTTCGATAAAAGATAATAATATTAGTTAATGATAAAGATGAGCGCAACACTAAATTAAATCAGCATTAGTCAATTACTACATAAGAAGGAAGATTGTGGAAAAAAGAAAGATGGAAGAGCAGGAATGTGTGCGTGGCACATAGCTTGAGACACACGGTAGTGCTGACTAAGCAAAGACCGGAGAGAAAAAGCAAAGATGGACACAACAATGACAAGCATTTTTTTCCGAATACAATGACAACAACATAATCATAGCTCTCACGCAACAATGCCAGCAAAGAATCTGTCCCATCGAAAATAAAACCAACACGTGGCACTCCGTCACTCTCCCACATGTCCCACTTCCTATGGGGCCCACCACCCACCAGATCCCCTTAATTTTGCTTGTCCGATATATCATCCCTGGATATTATCGTCACCGTCTCGTCTCGACAATAAGTCGCAGTTCACTTACCCTCAATAATGACACAACTATTTATCAGTTTCTGTTATTTTAATTCCAACCAATTCAGTAACACAATATTACACTTATGATTATGGTTGCAAATATTTTAATTAATATAATCAATAATTTAATATTTAATAATAATAATATAATAATAATATATACGCGTCATCTTGAGAAATCAACTAGATAATTTGAGGGGATCCTAAGAAATCTAGATTCATTTTTCACTTGCATGTTTTTCTCCTACGATACCCGGGTAGGTGAGTGGAAACCGGGAACCGGAGTGAAACCGGGAAAAAAACGATGAAACCAAAGCGATTCATGTAAAACAGAACCGGGTCAATTACTGGCGAGTCAACTCACCGAAAACTCGGCACTGATCGCAGTAAACGGATCTGGATCTGGCCACGTCCTCTTCCACGACGTCGAGGCACACCACCGCCGGTCCCGAATCGGGGCCGTCGGTGAGCTCGCCGACACGGAAGAGGATCTGCCACGTCAGCAGGTGGGGGAACAGCGCCGAAGGCGGCGGGAGTAGCGCGTGCTTCGTGAGGAAGGATCGTACGTTGGTCCGGAAGGGTCCGCCGGAGAAGTTTTCCGAGGCGGCGAGGGACGGCGAGGGGAACGAGAAGAAGTCGTAGAAATCGGCGGTGACTCTCCTCTTCATGCGTTTCAGGGGCTTCCCTCCGCTCACGACCATGTTTGATGCGGTTACAGGCGCGTGGTCCAGCGTTGGGGGCGCGTGAGGTTAGATCTCAACGGAGAGGGATGGAAGCTTCTGGATCTGGTGGTGTGGCTGAGGAATCGGACGGGGGAAAGAGGAACGACGAAGGAGAGAGAGAGGATAAATATAGAGAGAGAGAGAGGGGGGGTAAGGGAGAGGGAGGGAACGATCGTTTGGATTAGGGTTTGGATGTGTTTTTCTGTTTGGATACTGAGATAGTGAGATTTGATAGTCGTCGTTGGATTAATCTGCGGTCAATATTTTGAAATTTACATATATAATATGCTGAGAATTAAATATTCTTATAATTTTGGAAAGAGTACGAAGGAGAAGAAAAGGGAAAAGGAAAAGGAAATATTCTTTCTGGGGAACTCACGAGAAAACCGAGAGTCTGTTCGGGGAAAATTAGAGGGGAGAGAATTTCAAGGATCGTAAGCTTAGCCGTTAAGCGAGTTTTACCACCATTAATGGCAAGGCAAATTAGACCAAGCTCTTTTCGTAAAATGGCACTGGCACTCGCTTGTTTTGGAAAAGGTTTATTAACTGATAAGGCTTAAAAAACCCCTCAAAAAAATTTACACTTGTACGTAGAGATAGGAATAGGTTAGGCCAGTTTAGATTTTGTAAGGCTTAGATTTGGTCTATTTTGAAATCTTAAAACTTGAGTTTGATTTATTAACCTGATATAGGTCAATTTTTAAGGTTCAATTTGGTTTATTTTAAAGTCTGACCTACAAACCTGTTTAAAAGCCAATATTTAACTAAAACTTTTAAATAGGCCTCCATTTATTAGGTCTTTACTTGTAAATAGGTCTTAGGTCTTTAATAATAAAGAGGTCAGTAAGTCGCTGTTGATAAATAGTCCTCTAGGTCTTCATTCTTCACAAATAAAAAAACAAATAGACATATTTTTTATTATATTATATTTTTATTATATTATTATTCTATATATATATATATATAAATAGATCAGTCTGTTAGACCTAATAGGCTTTTTTATAAGCCTAAATCTGACTTATTTAACTAAATAAATTTTTTAAAAAGTCCAAACTTAATCTTTTTAATAAATAAATCGGGACAAATCAAACCTTAAATAGACTAGACCATAGACCATTTCGGGCGATCTGCCCTATTGTCCCCCTTACATGTACGATTGAATAAAAGAAATTCAAACCTATCCAAATCAACTTATTCGTACATTTTAGTAATCTCGATTTAATAAATCAATTCAGTCAATTGGTTTAATTTGGTTGAACGAATTAACCATGTGTGTATTTAACAAAATTTTAAGTTATAACTTATCAACATATTTTAAAAAAATAAATAAATGGGTGTTCGTTAGTGATTATTTGTAAGATTTGTTAATGTACGCTTACTTGCTTTCTAGAAGGAGTATACTAGCAAATTACACCTTTTGGTGTATTTAACAAAATTTATGTTGTAACTTGCTAATATTTTCTTTCTAAAAAAATAAGTGAGTGTAAGTTATAACAAATCCTAATTTTAATATATCTAATCAAATAAATTATATACCTTATAATTGTCATCTTCGTGATTTTATAGTTATAAATTGTTGAATGATCAGTTCAGTATTAATGTTATTGAACACATATCTCTCAATGTAAGTCAGTACTGGACAACCATTCATCGATGCATCATTATGATTATATTGAGTGGGATCAAAAATAGAATCTTAGAGAGACAAAATTGACAAAATATAAATAGAAAATAGTATTTTTAAAATTTGAGTGGGGCATGCTCACCCTTACCACTATGTGGATCCGCCCTTATCACGTGTGTGTGAAAATCTTATAGTTAATTGTCATTTTAGCCTTTGAAATTGTGAAACAGTCTCACTTAGGTCCCTGAAATAAATGAAAAGGCAATTTAGTCCCTGAAATTGTAAAACGTCGGTCAAGATAGTCCCTAAAATTGTAAAACGACGGACTAACTTGACCATTGTTTTACAATTTTATGAACTAATTTGACCGATATTTTACAATTTCAGGGGCTAAATTGCCTTTCGTTAGTTTCAGGGATCTAAGTGAGACCGTATTACAGTTTCAAGGGCCAAAATGACAGTTAACTCGAAAAAATATGAAAAATACATCTAGAGGTGTCAAAGTGAGCAAACCCGGCTCACCCAGGTTGGGAGAAAAGTGGGTCGAGCCGTGTTGGCTCACTTTTTTGGTGAGTCAAAAAATACTCAACCCACCCCGAGTTGGTGGGTTAGGCGGGTTGGCTCACGAGTTGGCCCACCAATTTTTAAAAAAATAAAAATTCAACAAAATATTAAAAAAAGCAAAAAAATAAAAAATAATGCAAAAAAACTAAATACATTAAAATATATTTTTTCAAACATAAGTCTTTTGAAAAAAAATCAAATTTAACATAATTGAAATTATAAAAATATCCATTACACAACATTAAAAAAATAAAAAAAGGGTTGGCTTGGCTCGCCACGGGTTGACCCACCTCAACCCGCGGGTTAAGTGAGCCGGGCTCAAATAACCCAGACAAATATGAGTCTAATTTTTCCCAACCCGGCAAGCTGGGTTTACGCGGGTCAAGACTCATTTTGACACCTCTAAATACATCAATTATACACGTGTAGTTTTGATCTGCCTTGGTTGGGTTTCTCCCACCGCGGGTGGGGTTTCTCCCACAGTTGTGAATGGTTCTGATTTGCCTTGGTGTAGTTTTGATAGGTTGAGGTGATTTTATTAGATACTCTTATGGGTTTGGCGTGCTGCAAATGATAGATAGGGTCTGGGGTGCCAATTTAGTTGGGATGTCTTTCCCTATAGTGATACCCTTGCACGCTAGCTCTATTGTATTACGGTAGGATATCGCTCGTCTTTTGTACCGATGCCAATATTGTTTTTTTCTCGTAACTAAATCTGGGCATATCTTGTGCTTTGATTTAGTTGTTTTCTTTTTAATAAAATTTTGCTTATCCAAAAAAAATTACACACGTATGTAATTTTGTAGTAATTAACACACACATAGAGTCAGTAAAAAAAAAAGGCACATAGAGAAAGAGTTCGGTTGGTCTAAATAGTTGGATCATTCACCCACATTAGGGAGATCCGCATGCCGCCCAAAAAAATTACTCTCTTTTATTATTCTTCTTATACGTTTTTTTATATGATAATAGTAGTAAATTTTTGGCTTGGTTTCGTCAAAAAAAATTTTGGCTTGGTATTTATAACTATTGACTCCCCAATTAATTGTTGGCTTAATTAGTGTCTATGATTATTGGCCGCTAATAATAAATTACCGGCTCCACCCTAGGTTTAGGTATTACGTTATGGAATTTAGAAGCCATATGAATCCAAAAACTTATAAACCAATTGAGTTTAGGTTTTTTTTATTTGATTTTGGCCAATCTTAGACATGTAAAAAAAAGTTTGGAATAATGGTCACAAAACAAAATATATCGTCTTGTAGTTTGTACTATTAAATATTTTGATTCCATCTAAGAGAAATGAAAAATAACACAATAGATCGCAGGACAACCAGCTAAGAAAAAACATATTTTGATTCACATCACGGCTCGTACATTCAACATATATAGAAAAAACATACATTGTAATAAATAAAAAAGACATATATTATGGATGAACACTACGGTCCACAGACTTAATTAAAGGAAATTCAACGGATCGATGATCACATTTATTTGGTAAAAATAATACAAATCGTAAACACCTTTTGTTGGGGATAAAAAAAAATATATTGTGGCGGGCCGGACGTAACACTCCTCTCACCGTTGAATTGATGATCCTGGACTGCGTTAGCTATTCTTTTTGTTTTCAGGAATGTAGCATTCTTTTCAGTAGGATTGTGCCCTCTGTGTGTTGGGTTTTATTGTATGTACAATTATTTTGTTTCTTTTATTTCCACTTAATTCAATTATAAGATTGTATACATACATATATATATATATATATATATGGAAGGAGAATATTGGTGGAGATTAACTTGTCTCTACGAGATGTTCTGAAAAATTGGGATTGGGATCCAAGTCCAACTTGTGTGGAATTCGCTTCATGACTAGCAGAACAAAGAAGCATCAACAAAAAGGGAGAAAGCGGGGGAGAGAGAGCGAGAGAGTGGGAGAGGGAGAGAGAGCGAGAGAGTGGGAGAGGGAGAGAGAGCGAGAGAGTGGGAGAGGGAGAGAGAGATAGGGAGGAGAGATCGAGAGAGTGGGAGAGAGAGGGAGAGAGCGGGGGAGAGAGAGAGCGGGGGAGAGAGTGAGAGCAACAAATATATGAATTTAATAATAATATAATAATAATAAACTCGTGATTGCTATCTTTTTAATTATTTCAAAAGTTGATAAATTTTTGTAATTTTATATTATTTTGTGGTATATTTTGTAAATTTCAGTTTATAATTATATAATTCTTTTGGGCATTTTTGTAAATATTGAAAAATTGGATTTACCTCCTATACCAAGTAAAAATTTGTTAGGGTTTGGTAGACCAATTTATGCATTCTAAATGCCACTAATTCTAAAGAGCAATTTATTTCGTATTTTAATTTGTATGTGCCTACCTAAGAATCTTTTAGTCCACCATAAAAACCTAAGGCTATGTTTGGATGGGGTTTTTGGAGGGAAAGGGAGGGGAGGGGAGTTGAGAAAAGAGTTTATAATTCTTAATTACCTTGTTTAGTTTTAATAGGACAAAGAAAATATTATTTTAAAAGGTAACATACACTAAGATGTAAAACCTTTTTTTAATTTTAAAAACTATCAAACAATGTAATTGGAGATTATAAATTTTTTCCTCCCCTCCCTTCCCCTCCAAAAACCCCCATCCAAACATAACCTAAGAATTTTTTAAATTGTTTCGTCATTTACTATGGTTGGGAATATATAATTAAATTCAAATTTAACGTCGCCATTTCTCGTTGCTGAGTAAATTATCAATGCACTATTTCTCGTTGAATCAAACCCAAAACCATTACATTTGCTAGGTGTGACTCAATCCTCTATGATTCAATTCTCGTTATTGTTCTTCTTAATGAGTATATATAATATCGTTTTCCTCTCCTCATCTAATTAATTACAGCCTCTCATAAGCCACACCTGCAAAGAATGCAGTTTTAAATAAAATCAAAATTTCTATAAAAACATTTTATCAAGCAACACCTTTAACTTTTTTTGAGTTAAAAAAATTAGAACTATCAAATATTTAACTTATACTTTTAAAATTTTATTTTTAACTTTAATTTTAAAGTAGTTTCTAAATTGTAAAAATAAATTAGAGCAAACACTACCTAAGAGTGATTCAATGGACATTTCGTGAAAGATAAAATATTTCTCATTCTCCTTAACTTGTTTCGTGGTAAAATTGACATCTTGCAACGGAATAAAAATCATAAAGTTATGAAAAGTTAGTGCACCTGTCATTTTTTAAATTTTCCAAACTTCCCTACTCTCAACAAATGTAGAGAGTTCTGTCAATAAAAACAAATGTAAAGAGTTAATTCAGAAAAAGGAAAAAAAAAATGTAGAGTTAATCATTTCAGCCACGGAACCATACGGTTAGACATTTAAGATCGGTGAAATTACTTCACTTTGTCTTCCTCTTCACTCCGATCCGAATTACTTGAGTAACTAACATCATTTGATTGAACTTAAATAAACTTATAATGTGTAGTTAAATTGGTATATAAAAACTTTTTAGTAATATATATCGTATATCAAAGTCAAATTAACGATCATAAATATTTAAATACAACTATCCTAATAATAAGCCTAAGTACTAACCTAGTAACCTTATCTACTTCACAAAAAAAAACAGAGTACTGAGTAACATACGGTCATACTCAAAAGACAAAATTATTATTATGATTACATTAATAAAGGAAGGATTAGTCAACTTCTGTTTTTTATATATATGTTTTCACTACAACATTTTGCACTTTAGGCAACGCTAAACACGTCCATGGTTACAAAAATGTTGCCGAAACTTGGAATAGGCAACGGTTTCTTGGATGTTGGCAATAATATATGTGTTCTTCACCATTCATTCACATCTTTTTTTACAACCGTTGCCTAATTGTATTAGGCACCAAGTGGTGAAGCGTTGGCAATATATAAGCCACGGTTATTAAACCGTTGACAAGATAGAGCATGGTTTTTTAATTATTGCCTTTAAAAATTCTAAAGGCAACATTGGAAAAGTATGGGCTGAAATAATACGCGTTGCCATAAAAGAACTGGGGCCCAAATAATGAAATAAACCCGCGAAAATGAGCGCACACCAAATTAATAAAACCTTTTGACTCTCTCACTCTCTGAGTCTTTGGCTCTCTCACCACCTTATGTGTATTCCAAAACCCTCTTTGCCCCAAAACGTTTTGTATTCCGAAAGCAGTGAGAAAAAAATTTGCTCTCTGCAACTTCAACGAAAGGTACATTGCTAGTGTTTCATTTGTTCTCAAAACACTTATTTCTTCTCAAATAGAAATTGAAATCAACCCTAATATATGCGTGTTTTTTTCTTCTTCTCAAAACTGAATAGTTGTGCGTTTCTTCTTCTTTTTTTTCTTCTATGCTTGTTTACTGTGCTTCTTTGATTGTAGGGGAAAAGGATTATTAAGTTGTGGATTTCCCATTCACCAACTCACTATCGCAAGCTTAGGCAAGTCACCTCTTTCCACGATACTCACAAACTCACTATCACAGTAACATAGATGCTATCATTGAGTGTTTTGGAATTGAAACATATGCGCTGTGTGCTTTGTATTCGTTGGAATTGAATCTTATGCTCACTAGTGTTTGTAATTGACACATTTTGGGGCTCGTAGGATGTGCTAATTGGGGTAGCTAGTGATCTTGTATCATTAACGGGTGCATCTTTCCATTTATTTGGTCTAATATACATACCTCCAACTCTCCAATTGAAATAATTTCCTTGCCACTAAATAGTAAATAATTTGTTTGGTTTAATTTTTTTCTCCAAATTTGGAACTTTTATTGCTATTTTGATCTAGATTTCAACTGCCTATTTTCTGCTCTGTTTTCTATTAAAATTGTTTTTTGAATCCAATTTGTTGTTAGTTATGAACAAGTATTTAGAATGCTTTTTAATATTTTTTCCCTGCATGCTGTCTTACCTTCTAAGGATGGTTAAAAGAGATTGAGAAATACTTGTCAATTCCCAAAAAAATAGTTGTCAGTAATGGTTTATTAAGTTTGTAAGACATGGGTTATTTTTTTGTCTAAAAATTGCCTTAAAAACTGTTGCTTCCTTCAATACCTTCAAACTGTGTTGTCTTCTTTATGTTTAGTCCATTATATAATAGAATAAAGTGAGAGATAATTAAGTTACAAAGTGATATATTTTAGTTCCATTAAAATGGTTTACCATTACAAGCATAATCTTCTTTGATTTTCAATTAATTTCCTTTTCTATGCTTAATCATTCAAATTGAAATTCTAATTTGGCAGTTTGGGAAATAGAATAGTTGGAATACTATGGTGCTGCTTCCATTTATCACGGTTCTAAAAATATTGCTAAGATAGTAGTAAAACAATAGTGACTTTTATATTTGAAGATATATATAGAAACAAAAAGTACTCCCCTGTTTTGAATGTTCATTTTATTTTGTTGATGAGTGAAGGTACATGTGTGAGAGTGAGTGCTTATGAATGTATGTGGGGCTTGGTGATAAAGTGCAGGTGTGTAAAAGAGGGGGCATGGATGATGAAATCTCCCCTGATGCTTTCCATTTGGATTTGAATATTTGCTTGCATGTTCACATATTAAGGTATTATATATAGGAAAGGGGGCGAGCACGTGGCTTGCCATGCTATTAATTAATTGAATGTTTCACATGCTTTGAGAGAAAGTTGTCCTTGTTCTAAGTATGTTAAATCGGGGCTTAGTATCAAACTAAACTGCACCTTATGTATTTACATATCTAACTATTAATATTTATTAAATTTTATTTAAAAGTATTAATGTGTTATTTTATTAATGATTATATTTTATAGGTAGGCACTTGTCTCTGCTTTGTAAGGACGTTGAGAAACTACAACAGGTTTAGGCGGGACGGGTTTGGGTAATGTATCTCTAGTTGTATTTTTTATCATGTTTGTTCAATACTTTCAGAAAAGTTATCTTCATTTTGAACTTGACGTTGTCTGGTTTGAATTTGGTGTTGTTTATTGAGTTTTATTGTTTTTTATTTTAACATATTTTACATGATATTTAATATAAGAAATATAAGAATAGTGGCTTGGGTAAGTTATTAAAACAAGGTAATTTTTGTTTAGTTGTTTTTTATATGATCATGTTAATTAGCGTGTCTTTTTAATTTCCTATTTCTTTTGATAACATTGATTTTGTGCTTAATGTATAAGATATAGCATATAATGACTTACAATATATTATAACTTTTTATGTATTAGATTAAAGATGATTGATAAAGAGTGGACTAAATTTCCAAGATTTAGTAGAGAGTATATCAACGGCGTTGAGTCGTTTTTAGATTTTGCCTACACTTAAGGAAGACCTCAAGGACATGAGATTGTATGTCCTTGTGCTAAGTGTAGAAATCGTTATTGGAAAAGAAGAAATGTGGTTTATGATCGTTTAATAGGCACGGGTTTTCTAAAAGGCTACGATGTTTGGATAAACCATGGGGAGGAAATACCATCTCCTGTGCAAACTAATGTTGACATGGAAGATCAAGAGGACTCACACCGTCCATTTTTAAAAAAATAAAGAAATTGCTGCTATTAAAAAAGAACATTCTAATGAAGTTACTGGCTTGTCAAAGAGGATTGAAACTCTAGAGGGACTTGTAAAATTGATGTTGAAGAACCAACATCCGGATTTAGATGAAGAGACTGTCAAAAACATGATGGGATGTGTTTTAGGCAATGAAAATAGTCCAGTAGCACCACGTTCTTCTGCAATAATTTTATTTTATGCAAATTATTTATTTCATCTTTTCCCTTTTTATTTTGAGCAACTTATTCTTGAATTTCATTATTTAAGTAATTAAGTACACAAAATATCGTATGAGCTTGTTTTTTCTTTTTGGTAATTGAGGTGATTTCCTTATGTTACTGCGGGAATGGGTTGATCCTAGGAAGGAGGAATTCTACTTCTACATGGAATCATATTCCCCCGTTTACAGCGTGAGAACTGAGAACAAAGGCTATCTTTTTTTTTTGAATAAAATACACTCTCCTCTCCTCTCTCTCGAGATACTAATATTACACTCTCCTCCTCTCTTGACTCTTGTTTGAAAATACACACTTCTCTCCCCTGAGAGATATTAATATTACACTCTCCTCTCCTATTGTTTGAAAACACACACTCTCTTTCCTTCAAAGATAAAATATGAGACACTTTTCTCTATTTTTGTAATTTTCCGTTAACGTAAAAGTTAGTATCCGTTAAAATATTTTTTTATTACTATAATAACCTTTTATCTTTCATTTCATTTCCGTTTTTACTTCATTTCCTTTCTCATTTCAATTTTTGATTTCTGAAATTAGACCGCTTCACTGCCGATCACCACTACATTCCACTAAAACCAAATTGAAACCATTGTTGGTGAAATGTGGTGGTGAATGGCAGTGAAACAGTGATTTTGATTCAGGAATCAGAAATTGGAATGGGAAAAGAAATAAGACAAAAATAAAAATAAAATAAAAAATAAAAAAATATTATGGTAATAAAAAATATTTTAACAGAGACTAACTTTTACGTTAACGAAAAATTACAAAAATAGAGAAAGGTGTATCATATTTTATCTTTGAAAGAAAGAGAGTGTGTGTTTTCAAACAAGAGAGGAGGAAAGTGTAATATTAGTATCTCTCGAGGGAGAAAAGTGTGTGTTTTCAAATAAAAAGAGAGGAGAGTGTAATATTGATATCTCTTAAGAGAAAAAAATGTATTTTACTCTTTTTTTTTCTTCCTCTGTTTAATATGTAAAAGACAAAGCATTCAAATTGTACTCCCAATTAATATTAATATTATTAACAAACTTTTAATATGCATGTATCTTCTTCATAATTTTCAAGAAAATAATACTTGTAAATTTTTTTATAGATCGTAATACAGACATTTTTTTTTGTTTTTTAAAGCAAAAATTGGCATGTAGAGACATCACAATAAAGACGATAATTTCAACTAGGTTGACACCCCTACTTGGCCGTAGCTATCTCTATTAATCATTTACAGTATGCCAAAAATCTATTAAAAAAAATGAAAACAAGATACAAAAGAAAAAAAGACATTAGATAACATGTAAAAGTTTTATCAGTGTTATTATTAAATGAGATTTTATCGGTGTTATTATTAAATGAGATATCCTTGTTTGTATACAAAAAATGAGATATCATTACTTACCAAAAATAAAAAATGAGATATCATTGCATGCAAAAAAAAAATTTACCACTCTTTTTGGTCAAAGGAATTATTATCACTTTTTTTTGTTTATTTTGATAAAAGTAATTTTTTTGGTCAAAAGAATTTTTTTTTTCGATGAACTGGTCAAAAGAATTAGTTGGGAATTAGGGCCTTTTTATCTATATATACATAGTTTTCTATCTATACCTACATGATGCGAAATTATTAATTCTACATGTATATTTTTTTCGAACACATATATGATGCTGAATTAATAATTTCACAAATATTTTTTTTGGAAATATACATAATGCAGAATTAATAGTTTCGCACGTTGTAATTGAATGCAGAACCATTAGTTCCACAAGCATGCATAACGAATCAGAAATGTTTGCGGAACTATTAATTTCGCATTAAATTACAACGTTTAGTTCTGCATTATGTATGTTTTAAAAAAAATATTTGCAGTACTATTAGTTCTATATTAAATTATAACGTATGGAACTATTAATTTTAAATAACGTATATGTTTAAAAAAATATATATATACAAAATTATGTATCTGAAAATAGAAAACTACGGATGTTTAGATAGAAATTGTCGGGAATTATTACCACTTAAAGTAGTAAAATCAATCAGTTGACGACCCATTTCAGAGTGAGTGAGTTGGGCCAGTACAGTCTGTATTTAAGCCCGACCCACTTCTCTTATAAGAAGAACAATAAACAAAACAGTAAAAACAAGACAGACACTGCAGTTAGTAAGTAATGGAAGTGATGACAAGTGCTGTTCATTCTGCAGTTGGGTTTCTGCATTTGCAAGTACGCTCTTCTTCACACGTTGAAAGTAAAGCCTTCTTCGTATCCACAGCACGAAGGAATGCTCCTTTTCCTTGTTATTATCTTCATCCAAACCACTTAAGCAAAGGCAATAATAGTAAAGGTGTCATCGTCATCAACTCCACTTCAGCTACTACAACTACTTCCACAGCAACTTCTGATGGGTCCCTTTCCGAGGTGGAAAAGATAAAGCAGAGATGCCTTACATGGCAGTGGAAGGGTCAGTATTCCATCAACTATTTTGTTTCTTCTTCTGATTCAGAATATTCTCCTCAGCAGAACCACCCTCCTCTGTTACTTGTCCATGGCTTTGGTGCCTCCATTCCTCACTGGCGCAGGTATGTTGCCATTGCCACTGGGACTATTCATGTTTCCACCTCTAATCTCTTCTGCTGCTGCTGCTGTTTTCTCATCCACCCATTTTGTTTGTTTTTTTAAATATTATTATCCTTGTTTATCACTTAAATTATATGGTGGTATGTTGCTAGCCACACAAAAATGATGAACAAAAGTAATATGTGCATTTTATGTAGGTAGGCACTAGGCAATGGATTATTGTGTCAGTATGTGATGATAAATAATACCACACCCCACCTTCCTCCTTTTTTCCACTTTAATTTACACCTATAAGGTATAAAATCTATTTCTTACCCAAATTAAAATTTGTTCAAATGTTAGTTAATTGAAATGCATCAGTAGCTAGTGTGACCATGTGACAAATTATCAGTTCTGGGTCAATCAGAATTTTTTTTTGCGGTGATAATCTAAGCTGGGTCAATCAGAATTAATTGAGCTTGCATGTAATTTGCTTTTGGAAATTCAATACTCCACATAAAAAGTTCTCTTACACAACTTCTCAATCATGTAATTCCATGTCATTAAAAGAAGTCTGGCTTTTGCAACAAATACCTTAAAAGTCACTTTTTTTCTTTAATTTACTCTCTGACAAAGTAGCCATTGAATCGAACTATTAAATAAGTATTTTTAGGGTATTTTTTTCAGGAATATCAAGATACTGGCCCAAAATTATACTGTTTATGCTATTGATCTTCTTGGTTTTGGGGCTTCAGATAAGCCCCCAGCCTTTTCATATACCATGGAAACATGGGCTCAGGTATTCATCTGTTAAGCTTTAAGTTGGACATTAACCAACCCTTCTAGCATTACAGACTTAACTTGTATGTACTTGGTATTCAATGTAAACAGTTGATTCTGGATTTCTTGGATGAAATTATTCAGAAGCCAACTGTGCTAATAGGAAACTCTGTTGGAAGTCTTGCTTGTCTCATTGCTGCCTCAGGTATGAGTGTTTGACATTGATGCCATCCCCTAGCTAGTGGCTATAGAGATGATGTAATCTTAATTTCTGTCAAAACAGTTAAACATATAGAATTTGCATCAGAAACTTTCTTTTTTTGCCTTATCTTTGAATTATAGTCTCCAACCAGATTCAAGTCAAACTCTTGTTAGAGGAATTGTGCTGTTAAATTGTGCTGGTGGCATGAACAACAAAGCAATTGTTGATGACTGGAGGATCAAGTTACTATTACCCTTGCTTTTGCTGGTTGACTTTTTATTGAAGCAAAAGGGAATTGCCTCAGCAATTTTTGAGCGTGTTAAACAGAGGTAAATTCTCTCCACTCTCCAGGTTAGGCCATAATTTCCCTCAAAGAGGGAAACCTAAAATTGTATTGCTTAAATGCAGAGAGAATTTGAGGAACGTTTTGAGTTCAGTGTATGGAAATAAGGAGTCTGTGGATGAAGAACTTGTGGAGGTAATACTATGTTGTTTTTAGTCTCCCTTTCTTTTTTTTTACAAGTTTTAGTCTCCCTTTCTTAAACAATATTTAATTAGTATAACTAGCTGAAATATCTGTACAAAGTACGGGTCTTTTTTCCTAACATAAACAATCTAACAACCAAAGCAATTTTAGAGGAAAATAAAAAGAGTTGGGAGGGGACACGTGTCCCAACCAGACACATGTCCCGGTCTGAGAGGTGACATGTGTCCTAGCCAGGAACTTGCTTTTCTTATATAGTAATTGATTGATTGATAATTGATAGTAATTGATTGACGATTTGTGTCTTGATTCTGCATATGCAGATCATTAGGGGGCCAGCAAATGATCCAGGGGCCTTAGAGGCATTTGTGTCCATAGTAACAGGGCCACCGGGGCCTAATCCGGTGCAGTTGGTGCCAAAAATCTCCTTGCCCATTCTACTTCTATGGGGAGATCAAGACCCCTTTACTCCAATTGACGGACCTGTTGGCAAGTACTTTTCTTCATTGCCTTCTCAAAGAGAAAATGTTAAACTCTTCATGCTTGAAGGGGTTGGACATTGTCCCCATGATGACAGGCCTGACTTAGTCCATGAGAAATTGCTTCCCTGGTTGGCCAGTCTTCCAAATTCATAGCAGAGACGTGAAGTACTCACAAACTGCAACCAAGTTGTTGAAACCTTTTATAGTATATATTCCATCCTCTAAAACTGCCACTTATATTCTATCTGTATAGATTATGTTCATTATTTATTTGTGTTAATTACACCACCAACTATCTTGGCAGATAGATTATGTGCAATAAGCATGTAAGTAAGGCTTTCTTTTGGTTATCATAGTGTTTACCTTAATATGATTTTTTGTCTCCATCGTTGATCTTTGACACACATGGGATCTGTGACACCATTTATATGCAAAGTTTATAAGCTCAGCCATTTATGCAGCAGTCAGCCTTATAAAGTATTAACCAAATATAACAACACAAAGGGGGAAGATAGAAAACACATTTATATTTTTTATATAAAAAACAGGGCCGGTAGTTTGGGTGTGCAAACAGTGCAATAGCACTGGGCCCCAAATATTGGGCCAAATTTGGGGGCCCCAAAATTTCTGTGACCTGTGTTAGTTGTTGATTGCTGCATCTCTTGCTTTTCCCCTCTCACTCTGTTGAGTGTTGAACACGTTTGACTGAAATCGTGGGAGCACTTTTTTAATTGGTGATAGCTGTGGCTCTTTTTAAGTAGCTAGAAGGTTGATATTAGCTTGAAGTTGTATTGGTAAGATTTTAATAATTTTCTTTGCATTTATTGTCCTAAAGTGAGTGTTTAAGATTAGAGCAATTGTCCTTTTTAAAATAATATTTAAAATTGTCTTTTTTAAATAATATTTTGAAATAATATTTAATTATTAAAATTGTCTTTTTTTATTAGGGGTCCAATTTTTAAGATTAGAATAGGGCCCCCAAAATGTTTAAGACGGCCCTGCTAAAAAATGTTATCATCCAATAAAATATATTATAATGAATTAAATACATAATTTTCATATAACGTTTATGTTAAACCTGTGAACATACCCTGTGGTTTAAAAGAGGGTTTATTCAAATGAGAGATTCAGCTTCGCGAGTTGAACCTGTGAATATACCTCGTGGTTTTTTTTTTGGGGGGATTGCTATCATAGTTTTAAATTGTGGTTTGTAGCAGTGATTATGACTATAACATCATGTTTTTTAAATCACGACCACAATTGTGGTTATATTAACCATATTTATCCACAATTTTTTTTAATATCAAAGATCATAAGATAACTATAACTATGACTATAATTTAAAACCTAAATTGTTATCCACACAAATGAGATTTGTGAATTAGCATATACAATTTAGGCTTAAATACCTTTTTTATCCCTGCAAAATGATCGAGTTTCATTTTTCGTCCCTGTAAATTTTTTTTTGTTTATCATCCCTGTAAAACAAAAAGTTTTGTTTTTAGTCCCTGTAATTCAATTCATACTAAATTAGTCTTTGTAATATGTGGACAATTTTTATTTTAGTCCCTATTATAATATATCAATTTTATTTTACAGAGACTAATTTGGCAAATATCTAAATATTACAGGGACTAATTCAACATAATCTAAATTTTATAGGGACTGAAATAATATTACAAAGATTAAAAATAAAACTTTTTATTTTACAGGAATCATAACCAAAATTTTTTTTATAAAAATGAAAAATAAAATTTGATCATTTTGTAAGGACAAAAAAAATATTTAAATCTACAATTTATTTGCACATAGCTTGTAACCAAAGGATATTAATTACCCATCTTTGAAAAAGAAAAGGAATTGACACTGCTATACATCGTTATTATTAAGTAGATGTGGACATTAGTAAGGCCAGACATAGAGCAAAAGCGCCCACAAATTGAAAAAAGAAAAAGAAAATAAAAAGAAGGTTAAAGTCTGAACCAAGCTGTATTATGGCACTTGGCGGCACTGTGTTACACATGAAGCCTCTGGAAGAAGTTGGAAAACTCTTGCACCCTCTTTTACCAGAATTAGAATCCACCTTTCCCCCCTCCCCAAATCATGATCCTAGCCTGGAACTTTCTTTATCTCTCTACACTAAAACACTTCCATTTCACTCTGTAGTACCATCCACATGGCACAGAATCTTCAAGAACCATGCCACTGCTACAAGCTATATATACAACAGACCAGTTCATTCATTTTCATCAGCTAGAAGACACAAACAAAAATATCAAATATAGTCCAATCGAGTCACTCCATCTTCTACTATAATTGTCCACCACTTCTTCCTTACTAGCCAAAGCAAAAGGAACATACTCTCACACAGTACACTTGCCAGTGTAGATAGAGATGAGGCTACAACAACAACTCAACTTGTTTCTGGTGCCATTTTTCTTGCTTCTTGTTGCTGGTTTTCCTTCAAAAGCAAATGGGTCTCTGCTACCATTCATAGATACTCCTGGAAGCCTCTTGGCTGATCTCTGGTCTGATCGTTTCCCAGATCCATTTCGTATGTTAGAACAAATTCCCTTTGGGGTTGATAAAGATGAACCATCACTGGCTCTGTCACCTGCTAGAGTAGATTGGAAGGAGACCCCAGAGGGGCATGTTATAATGCTGGACGTGCCAGGGTTGAGGAAGGATGAGATAAAGATAGAGGTGGAAGAGAATAGGGTGCTGAGAGTGAGTGGGGAAAGGAAGAGAGAGGAGAAGAAGAAAGGGGATCACTGGCACAGAGTGGAGAGGTCTTATGGCAAGTTCTGGAGGCAGTTCAGGTTGCCAGAAAATGTGGACTTGGATTCTGTTAAGGCTAAGCTGGAGAATGGGGTGCTCACTTTGACACTGGACAAGAAGTCACCTGATATGATCAAAGGTCCCAGGGTGGTTAGCATTGCTGGGGAGGATATTAAGCAGCCAGAACAAGCCAAGCTCACCAATGGTGAGGCCAAGCAGGAGCTTTGAAGCATTGATGTCATGTGTGATCTTGAGTATCAGTAAATGATTAGTGATAAAAAAAGAAAAATGCTTTTTAAATTTTAATTATGTGTTAAATTTGGGAATAAAAGGGTTTCACCCAGTGTATTGCTTGTTTTGATGGAATGTGTCACTTGTTGATGATGAGTGTGTCCAGTCACTCCAGTGCTGTACAGGCTTTGGTAATCTCCTAATGAAATGAAGACCAGCGCATATGATGTTTTCTTGCATTTTCTTCTTCCTTTATATGTTCTGCCTTTTAAGATGGAACAGAGGGAGTAACAAATTTCATAACCCCACAAACAAGTACTTTCTTCATTTGTAGTCGAAACGTTCTTTGTTTTAATTTTCCTTTTGAGTTATTCACATTGAACTTCAACATAAGGTGAACAAATTCTGATAAGCTAAGTGTTACTTAAAGAACATACAGGAACATAACGTATTTAAAATGTGGGCATTAACATGTTTTTGGTCCCTCTAAATATCGACATTTTGAATTTAGTCCCTCTAAAAAAAGTCAAAGTTTTTTGGTCCTTCAAGAAATCAATTTTTTGATTTAGGTCCCTCTTTTGCGTTGACCGCTTACATGGCACACTGAGGTCCCTGTAAAAATGCTGATATGGCTTACATGCATCTGACGTAGCTTACATGCATTGCCACGTCAGAGGGACTAAAATCAAAACTTAATATTTAGAGGGACTAAAATCAAAACTTAATATATTTAAAAGGACCATGTGACATCAATTAGACCACCACACACTCTCTCTCTCTTGTTTTCTCTCTCTCCCCCCCACAGCCCCTCCCCCACCACCACCACCACCACCACCACCACCACTCACTCTCTCTCTCTCTCCCCCCCACCACCACCACTACCCACACACTCTCTCTCTCGTTTTCTCTCTCCCCCCCAAACCACCACCACCCACCCACCCACCCACCCTCCCTCCCTCCCTCCCTCCCTCTCTCTCTCTCTCTCTCTCTCTCGTTCTCTCTCTCTCTCTCTCTCCCCACCACCCCCACCCCCACCCCCTATATGCATTTTTAACCATTATCTATTTCAAGGTCATCCAATTAGTCAAAAGAAGCTCAAGGAAGGTGGTGGTGGTGGGGGCTGGGGGAGAGAGAGAGAGAGAGAAAACGAGAGAGAGAGAGTGTGGGTGGTGGTGGTGGTGGTGGGGAGCCATGAGAGGAGGGAGAAGAAGGAGGGGGTGCTTGTTGGTGGGGGTGAGAGAGAGAGAGAAAACGAGAGAGAGAGAGAGAGTGGGTGGTGGTGGTGGTGGTGGGGAGAGAGAGAAAACGAGAGAGAGAGAGAGTGTGTGGGTGGTGGTGGTTGTGGTGGTGGTGGTCTGATTGATGTCACATGGTCCTTCTAAATATATTAAGTTTTGATTTTAGTCCCTTAAATATATTAAGTTTTGATTTTAGTCCCTCTAAATAACTATGAATGACGTGTCAGCTGACGTGGGAATGCATGTAAGCCACGTCAGATGTATGTAAGCCATGTCAGCATTTTTACAGGGACCTCAGTGTGCCATGTCAGCGGTTAACGCAAAAGAGGGACCTAAATCAAAAAATTGATTTCTTGAGAGACAAAAAAACTTTGACTTTTTTTAGAGGGATTAAATTCAAAATGCCGATATTTAGAGGGATTAAAAATATGTTAAAGCCTAAAATGTTTATGTAAATCACATGACAAAATAAGAGAATCTTTTTTTTTATGGGCTTATACTTGGTATTTCTATTTTTCAATTCTACCCTACCTAAACAAAGTAATTATTCTTTTTCAATCACGATTTTGTAAATACAACAAATGGAATCAACTTGCAACCATATGTTGTTATTGATCAATAATCAGAGCTAAAATTCTCATAAATAAATGGACAGATATTGAAGAACATGTCAGTTGCCAGAGGTCGCATGCACAAAAGTAGAAACCGATGAATAATAGTATTCTCATTGTTCACCATAACCATGTCTTCTTCATTCCAGCCAGAGGACCAGTTTCTCTAGAGTCCCCAAACATCCCTTTTCCTGGGATATTTAAAAATGGCTCCATCAGTACCTTTTCTGTTGACATCATTTCCCGCAATTCTGCAAATATATCCATCACTTAGTTTCTTGCTATTTTCTTTGATGGCCCCTTCTTCTCTTAGTGGGATTGAAGTAACTGTTTTTACCAGCATGCTGCTTCCTTCTTAAGGCCTCTTCCCTTTTCATAGCTGCTTGTTCCTCCTCACATTCTCGCTTCACTTTCCCATAAGCCTGCTGAACCACATTTGCAGCTTGAGCCACAGAGGAAAGGCCAGAAGTTCTTGAGAATGGACACCACTGGACATTTGGGGTTGCAATGTTCTTTTTGGAATTAGATTTTCTTTTACCAGGTACTTGGTGATTGAAGTTTTGCTGATCCCTTGAAGCAGTAGTTTTAGTAAAATTATAACTACCAGTAGCCCTTGGGTTGTGGTGATGGAACTCCACAATTAGCTGAAAATGAAGCCTTGTGGGCTTTTGCATTTATCTTCTTATCATATGCTAGCCTTTTAGACTTATCTGATAGTAAACTCCATGCCTCTAAAATCAGCTTAAAGGCCCCATCCGCACCAATGGACTTGTTCTTATCAGGGTGAAGTGTGAGAGCTAGCTTTCTATATTGTTTCCTCAATGTGCCATCATCAGCAAAAGGATCCACACCAAGTATACCATACCAATCTGCTTCACCATTTATTTTATTTCTAGCACAAATATACACATCAAGTGTTGTTAACATTTGAGGAATACCCTCGAGACCAGGAAACAATTTTTGGGCCTTCAGGGAAAACTTCCTTGCACCAAAAATGTCCTTTGCTGTAAACTTGTTCTCAGCAATTTCTTTAGCTCTGGTTGCCTCATCCTTATTGCACTCCATTTTTTAGCCTTTCTTTTCTTCTACTTTCTCAGTACTTGTACCATGCCATCAACATGTCTTACACTGTTTGAACTCCAGTTGCAAAACAACACACAAACCCACATGCAAAAGCATTTAGGTAACAAAATTACAAAGGCATCATCCATCAAAGGAAGCAGCTTCACATAATTCAAGAGAGAAAAATATAAGGGCAATAATGTTATCATTTATGGTGGAATTAGCGAGAATGGAAAAGGGTTGACATGGCCTGTTTCAGTGGTTGGCAAATGAAAAATGGGATGGCATTTCATTCCATTTCATTGTGTTAATGTTATTATATTTGGACGTGGAAATGGAATCAACATATTAGGAAACAAGATTAAAATGAAGTCATTCCTACTCTTTTTTCTTTAAACAATCAATCATATCATTCACAAGATCATAAAGAAGACCTCACATCACATTAAACCGAATTGAAAATTACCTATGGCTGAAAAACTCAAAAACTTGATGATCCCGAATCAGTTAGGGTTAGTTTAGGCGTAGAGACAAGAAGGGGTGTGCACGGGAAGGTCAAAGGTCAAAGCTTTTGGGGTGGAGGAGGTATAGTGCGGAACCCTGATATAGTACCCCGTATTGACGACTAGAGATTCTTCTTGTGAAAAAACAAAATGCTTTATAAAAGTTGTGGTGGAGACCGGAGATTCTTCACTTTATAATTGAGTCAGTCGATAATTCAGTCTCGAAATTATTATTATTTTTTGGTAAATTATTGGAAGGGCCTTTGGGTTATGGTTCGAGACACGTTCAATAGTATATATCAAAATTTCATCGCAAAATGAAAATGCTAAACACTTAAAGAGATATAATAAAACTGAGTAAGGATCGCGGATTAACAATTCTGGTGAGTATTTGATCTTTAAGGAATCTTTACATGTGAAAAATCTCATATGTATCTACCAAGAAAGCATTTTCGGTCTAGTGGCTTTAGGGAATTTCTATGGGTGCCATCGGTTTTCAACTGGTTTGATAACGCAACACTGATTTGATCTATTACAAATAAGGTTGACCAAACCAACCATAGGTCTGAAAAAGTATAATAGATCCTCTTTGCAGTAAAACACACACACACACACTCGGCTGGGGTGTGTGAAATCGATAGAAATGAAGCATGACAAAATGCTTTCACATTTCATGTGTGAGCACGAATCAGCCACCAGTGCAGCTCCTAGCTTTTCATAGAACAGGACTTAAAATATCTTAGCATTAAAACAAACAAGTTCTTTTTATCAGTTCAGATATGATTCAAATCTATATTTATTGACAATAAATGTATAAGTATTTTCTTTGTAATTGGCCGACTCTGTTTTTTATCACAAAAACAAAAGTAAATATTCAAATATTAAGTCTGATAACATTCAAATCCCTTATGTCCCCGCTTGAGTTTTTTTAAAATAAATATTCATGAATTTCAATAAAATCTTTTTTTTGCTGTAAATAAAATAAAATATAATTTTAATACTTGTAATTAAAAAATAAATATAAATTTTTCAAGCATGCAAATAATGAAACCCCTTTCTCCCCACAAATATTAACACAAACTTCAAATAATGGAACTCCTTTTCCCTCACAAGTAAATTTTACAAAATAAAATATGTTGCTTCAAATTTTTGAAACTAAAATTAAATTATAGGCTTAAATATGTTTTTACTCCCTCAAATTTGGGAAATTGTCAATTTTGGTCCCTCAAATTTAAAATATCTTTTTTTGATCCCTCAAATTTCGAAATGTATCATTCGTGGTCCCTGCTGTTAACTCCGTTAACGGAACTGATGATCTGTCAAGCAGATGGACACATCAGCAGTTGCCATGTAAGCAACTTAGATTAAGTGGCATCCAAGTAGGAAAGAAGTGCCACATCACCAGGACACACAAGGCTTAAAATGAAATCCCTGATTCCCAAATTGGGGATCTATCCTCGTTGAAGTTGCTTCTTCTTCGCAGACTGATAGGCAGAGCAGCAGCAAGTGAAATTCCGCTGTGTGAAATTTGTCCCAAATGGCTTCTTCTTCGCATGGTGGAAAAAGGTGTAGATTTCACTGGTTTCTCAGCAGAAAAGAAGAAGAAGAACCCATGATCATTTCATTTGCAAGGGCCATCACTGGTTGTTGTGAGTATTCTCTCTCTCTTAAAAAATACTGATGAGGCTTTATTTTTTTCTTTAATTTTTTCTATCTCTTTCTCTCCCTCTGAACCCTGCTTCCTCTCTTTGCGCAATGGAAAAAGTGGAACAGCGATAGATGAAATGAGATGGCTATAGTGGCATGTCGGTTGAAATGCAATTAGCTGGCTCATAATTCTTTTATATAAGAAACACAAGAAAATTGACTAAATAAAGGTGGCAAAATGTTGAATCCCACTTCACCGTCCACAAGATTTTTTTTTTTTAAAAAGACAACAATAGAAATGAATTAATAAAGCCCACAAAGGCACAAGGTGTGACCAGGAAGACAGGAAGACAAAGCAATTGTAGTACAAAAGTTCATATCAAAACCCAGCAAAGTAGGAAAACGAAAAATAACAAACAAGAAACAAGAAACAAGAAACGCATGGAAGGCAGGCCAGCAAAGCTGCATAATTCTACAGATCCAAACGCCACCCTACTAAGCCCAATTACAAGGTAGCAAACAATGAAGATGAGAGAAATTCACGCTGCTCTCCTCTGCCCTATCGATTTGCGAAGAAGAAGCAATAATAGATCCCCAAATTGGTAAGTTAGGGATTCCAATTTCCCCCATCTGAGTGTGGGCCGGGTGATGTGGCATTTTTTTCCACATTAGATTCCACTTAAGACAAGTTACTTACATGGCAACTGCTGACGTGTCCATTTGCTTGACAGATCATCAGCTCCGTTAACGAAGTTAACAGCAAGGACCACGAATGACACATTTCAAAATTTGAGGGACCAAAAAAAGATATTTTGAATTTGAGGAACCAAAACCGATAATTTTTCAAATTTAAAAAACTAAAAACATATTTAAGCCTAAATTATATTTATCAAATTTATTTATCTTTTAAAATATCTTTTCACTTGAGTGAAACATTCTATCCAACATGCAGAGTAGACAGACAGAAAACAGAGGAATTAACAACAGGAACATCGTCAACACATCCCAAAGCTCTTTCTTCTGTTTGTGCTCAATCATCCCTTCCTATTCCTAACCCAATCCAATAAAAGTTTCCCATTTTAATTTTTTTTTCCACCAATCTCATTCTCGCTCTATGTTCATGTCTATGTCACGAATCTTCTCCGCATGGACGAAGAAGCAGAAGCTGCACGTTCTGCAGAACCTCCAAATAGCCACTCTTTCTTCTTCACACGCCCACTTCACTCTTACACACCACCATCACCACCAGCAGCAACGCTTCTACTGCGATGGCATTGGTAGTGGTCACGGTGGTGATGGGAACAATGGTGTGGCCGTGCCCATTCCTCCAGACCCACCTTTTGTGCCGGGCCTTAACCTTGTTCGTGCCGAGAAGACTTCATGGGGAGGTTCCAATTTGGGTAGGGATTTGCCAACCCCAAAGGACATTTGTAAGGGTCTTGACAAGTTTGTTATTGGCCAACACAGAGCCAAAAAGGTATTCATTTTTCATTCCTCTAAGTTTAAAAAGCCAGTTGTTTTATATCTACCTGATGGACTCGACCCCAATAAAATATGAGTTTTTTTTCTAAAAAAATGAAAAATTTCATAAATAAAATAATTTTAGTTGAAAATAAAAATAATAATTACATAGACAATGTCAACAATGTCAATATGGGAGAGAACACGTGTTACAACTTACAACCAGGGAGATAAAGACCTATTGTTTTTATATAGTAACTGAATTGAATGATTGGAGTCTGTTTCAGTTTGAATGCATTGCTCTATTTTATGGCCTTCCACAGTAACCTCGTTGATGGTTTATATTTGTGTTGAAGGTGCTTTCCGTGGCTGTGTATAACCACTATAAAAGAATATTCCATGCCTCTTTACAGAAAGGGTTAGTTCCTTTCACCCTCCCTTTCATTTTCTTAATTCCTATTCCCTAGTCCAACTATAAAAGAATATGCTTTATTCTTTTATGGAAATTGCTTACTATGACTGAGTTGGAGGATTTTGATACTAGGTCGGGGGATGATTCAGAAATTTCAGAAGGATTAGATGATGATGATGATGATCATGTGGAGCTGGAAAAGAGTAATGTTTTGTTGATGGGCCCAACGGGTTCTGGTATGACATTCATTACAATTGCTTTTATTTTTCCTTCTTACTTATAAAATGAGAAGTAATTGCATCCACATTGTTTGCTCTTTTCATATCAGTATCTGAAATTGCTACATGACTGTTATGCTAATCCAACTTTCATCAAATAGGGAAGACATTACTTGCGAAAACACTAGCTCGATTTGTAAATGTCCCGTTTGTCATTGCTGATGCAACAACCCTGACACAGGCAAGTATGTATTCGTTGATGAGGTAATGTTAGAATTTGGCAGAGTAAGAGTTGAGCAGGACCAAGTTAAATGACAGTGATCTATCTATGCCAAAGATCTGAATTTTCAAGTTATAGAGTGATAAGATATTTTGCCAAATGGAATACAATTTTTTCTTCCAAAAGAAAAATAAGGGTATTCAAATATTATTAACTATTTATAATATGGTTTCATTGTTGACTCAAGAGTTCCTTGTCATCGGACTTTTTTGTTGTTGTTATTGATCTAAAAGAGGAAATGCTCTAATCTGCAGGCTGGTTATGTTGGAGAAGACGTTGAATCAATATTGTATAAACTACTTGCGGTATGTGAGTCATTTTGTAGAATTATGAAGTTGTTTGAACAAATTATCAATTTGCTGTTTTCTAGGAATGAGCTTGTTTATGACTTCCCAATATCCTGACAACTTTTAGCTATATTTTCATTTAGTTCGCTATACTCACTTATGTAATCAAAACCTATGACCAACTGGTCAAGAGTTCAATCTTTACCACCTTTATTCTTTTAAATAAAAGATAAACTTCAGCACAGAGTAAAAATGGGTTTGTCCATTGTCCACACCTTAAACTTTATCCCTTTTGCAAATAGGCATTTTCAGAAGATATCTTATGTTGTTTCTAGTTCTACATGCATTCTCATTGTTATGCTTTTTACTTATACCATATAAGGCAGCGGAGTTCAATGTTCAAGCAGCTCAGCAAGGGATTGTTTACATTGATGAAGTAGACAAGATAACTAAGAAGGTTTTTTTGCTAACTTAATTGTCTAAGTTTAATAGTTCATAGATGCACATCCAATATAGCTTTTGACTGTTACATATTACAGGCTGAGAGCTTAAATATTAGCCGGGATGTTTCTGGTGAGGGTGTTCAGCAGGCATTATTAAAAATGCTGGAAGGAACTGTGAGTAACATAATTTCGGAATGCAGTTATTGATAATTGGTTTATTTTCTTTTTAAATGAAGTGCTAAGTAAGTACTCTCAGCTTTTCTCCTATTTAATAGCTCTTAGATAATGATCATAAGAAAGTAATATCTTGTATATTCTGTAAGTAAATTCTTCGATATGATAAGTAATTTCTTCGCTAAGGTTCTCACAGCAATTCCTTTTTGAGCTTCTATTCCACTAGACATGTGAGGATATTTAACATATCATTTGCACTGTCGATATTTTCAATTATATTAAACAAAAACAGTATACTCTTTTTCTTGGTGGGATCTGAGTTCTGAGATTCAAAGGACAAATTCTTTAGAGAGATTATGGTTAATTTTAATGTGTTTAATATACACTCGATCAAATTCCTTTACATATAGGATTCAATATTACTGCTATCATAATCTTGAGTAGATAAATTTGTTGTAACAATACTTGTTTGTTTCTTAGACCATTGTCTTATTTTTTTTACAAATCCATCACTTATTTGTACTAAATGTTTCTGATAAGATAATTTGTTGTAGGATGATAGTTAAGTGCCAATCTTACTGTATTCTGAACTTGGAATGATTTCTTATTGTCTAGTTGGTAAATGTTCCTGAGAAAGGAGCAAGGAAGCATCCACGGGGTGATAACATACAGGTATGTTGCTTTGGACAGTGTAACAACTTTTGTCATTCGTATTCGTGTTTGTACTTTGATATGACTAATTTTTTCACCTAGTATGTTTTGGCGTTTTTTTTTGCATCGTGAAACACTTTGGAATTATACATTTTGTTTTTTTCATATTATTATTTTTCATGACCATGCAATCGCCTATTTTGGTGATGAACACTAATGAATATACACATTAGAGGCTATAGGTGGTTGGAAGATAATAGGAAGGCGAAAGTATAAGATGGATTATTTCTTTAAAAAAGCTTTTACCTCCCAGCAAGTATTTGTTCAATCTTTCTTAATGTTGGTCAGCTTCAATAATCACCTAGTGCATTATGCTTATAATTGTAAAACCACTTGGTCATTAATGTTTTAAATATCCTCCATTTCGTTTTTTTATGATATGCAGATTGACACAAAAAATATTCTATTTATATGTGGTGGAGCATTTGTTGATCTTGAAAAAACCATTTCAGAGAGGTAGATCCTTTTTTTTGTGGCATATCTTGCAAGGATATTTGTTCACAGATGTTCTACATATGTCTTGGTTTCTGCCAGAGTTTTCATCAAATTATAATTATTTTGTGAAATAAAACAGACGACAGGATTCTTCTATTGGTTTTGGAGCACCAGTCCGTGCCAGCATGAGAATTGGTGGAGTAACACATGCTGCAGTTGCATCTTCTTTAATTGAGTCGGTGAGAATTGACTCTAATAATCTGACTAGAAAATTTTGTTCCACTTCGTATAAATCTTGACAGACAGATAGGTACTTCAAGCAATTAAAGCTAATAAATCTTGCACTTAAGCTATTATTAAGCTGTGCATTTTCTCCACTTCTCCAGCTCTAGGGAAAAACATGGAAGTTAGAGAATGAAATTATTATTGCCTATAACCTTCCAAATGTGTGTAAAAGTTGCATTAGTAATTTTCAGGTGGAAAGTGCTGATCTTATTGCATATGGTCTCATACCAGAGTTTATAGGACGATTTCCAATCTTAATTAGCTTGTCAGCTCTAACTGAAGACCAACTTATGCAGGTATTTTTTCGTTGTTTGCATCTTCTTTGATTTGATTGTACCTTTTCCTGATTTTTCTAACAGTTTAGTGCTTCAAGGTCTAATTCTGCTAGTTTGTTGCTGTCATGCCATGATCATTCTTATGGGCATCTGATATGTGCAAATGCTTGGTTCATATTTAGTTTATAGTATGCAAAAGGAACAAGAAATTGGATAAGGATACGGCAATTCCAGCATGGATTTTGTAACTTTAAGGGTATTGATTTTGTTATGATTTCTTTGTATGTACAAAAGGAGCATGTGAGATTCTTTCTAGTGAGCGAATAATTTATCCTCCATTTTTAATTGAGTCAGAAGGAAGTGTGACTAGCACTGGTAATATCATCTGATGTATTATTGATATGCTGCTCTCATCAGTGCATACATTATTTTAGAATTCTGACTTTTTGTCATGTCAAATGCTTATTTTAAATGAATACAGGCAAGCCTGTTTTATAAGAGTTGAATTTCAAGAATTTGCACTGATTTCTGGTCATATGTCTGTTGAAATGTTGGTTTTACAGGTCCTTACAGAACCAAAAAATGCTCTTGCTAAGCAGTACGAGAAATTGTTGAGCATGAATAATGTAATCAGATGTTACTTTCTCTCTCTCAGACACACACACACACACAACTGAGAGTTATCTGAGTTTGTTTAATATGTTTACTACGGGTGCAAGTGAGTGGTGGAGTGTGTGGGCAGTAAGAGAGAGGTCTATTTGTCTGAAACATTACTCCTACACCTTCAGGTAAATCTACACTTCACACAGAAAGCTCTGAGACTGATTGCAAAGAAAGCAATGGCCAAAAATACCGGTGCCAGGGGTTTAAGAGCCCTACTGGAAAATATTTTAACAGAAGCCATGTTTGAGGTAAGTAGAAGTCTTTTTATGTTTAAAAAATTTGACTATCGTCAAGCATCTAAACTATCTTTGGTCTCTATGATTTTCTACTGATACATAGAATGCTTGTATCAATGTACCAGATTCCAGATGTGAAGGAAGGAAACGAAGTGATTGATGCAGTTGTTGTCGATGAGGAGTCAGTAGGATCAATAAATGCCCCTGGTTGTGGAGGAAAAATTCTCCGTGGATGTGGCGCTTTGGAGAAGTACCTAGCTGAGATGGAGGATTCAGTGGTATAATGTTTATATCTGATTCCATGCTTGTTAATGCTTTGGAAATTTTATTTTCTGTGCTTGTGAATGCCCTGCTAGTAAAGTGTTTAATACAGGAGATATTTTTCTATCATTTGCAGCAGTTACGAGCTTTGAGAATGTGGTAGGTAGTTTTTGACTCAATTTGCTTCATGTATGGTAGGGTAACGGGGACGTAGCTGAGCCAGACTTACCAGAGATTTCATCAAGAGCCATGGGCATGTAATATAATATTTACCATAATCAAGGTGTATAATTTATCACTGTGATTGATATTTGTAAAAATCACATTCATAATTTGCTGTAATTATATCCATTCTCATGTATAACAGCATAGCTTCTGGTTTAATTGGATATAGAAAAATGAATGTGGCATTGCTGCTTTTGGCAGCACATCATACAAAATTTCAATTGGTTTTGAGGAAGGTATGATTTTAGACAATTTTTCTCTGGCTCAGCTGCCACACTGAGATCAAATGTCAAAATCTGAAAGCGCTGAACCCCCCTCCCCCACTTAAAAAAAAAAAAGACCACCACCACCACTAAAAAAACCCTTTATTGTTTGGAAGAAGACTGATGTTTAGCTAATGCTTGGCATGGAAAGTTGTCTTGATACTAATGTAACAATGTATCCACATGTAATGATTTCAGCTGTTTGTATAGTTGAAGGTACGTTTCTTTGAGAAATTTGTATGACAGCTCAAGTAAAATTTACGAACTTAAATTTTTACTATAAAGTATTACTAGAATAATTGGATGATGTAGATCCTTTTTATGTGTTTTGATTGATTAGTACATTCGAAGAGTAGTAATAATGAAAGAACACTCTTTTAAGTCCTTGTATCTTGACCAAAAAAAAAAGTCCTTGTATCAAAGGCTTATTAAACAAAACTCTCAAATGGGAATGAATAGCTATAGTCCTCTGGACTGTCAAATTTCAAAGGAAACTTTAATTCGCTTTAGAGCTGGAAATAAATTTCTGAGCCTCTGCGGCGGTTGGAAGTGCCGGAATTGCTCCCTTCTGTGTTGTACACATTGCTCCACAAGCATTTGCAAACGTCAAAGCCTCTATCAATTTTGGTTCGTTCTTCAACAAGAATCCAATAAAGCATAGATGTCAACCAATGAGAAGTTAATAAATAAAGTCTAGTCTTGAAAATTTGTGAGGTGCCAAAATTCTCTGCTGTAGAGGGTAGTCTCTGCTGCAGATATTTCAGCCGTTTAATTAATCTAATGGCTAAGAATATAACACTCTTGACCATTGGATTAATCCAACAACCGAGATCTCTGCTGCAGAGGCTATATTATGGTAGATAATCCGAATCCGTGTGTGTGAAAAAGAGGGAGAAAATACCTCAAATATGGAAGCGTCCCTGGCCACAGCTGTGAGAAATGCACCAACAAAAGAATCACCAGCACCAGTTGTGTCAACTGCCTTCACTGAGAACCCTTTTACCCTTCCTTTAAAGTTCTGCAGTCAAACAGTATCTCCAAAGATGGAGAGTTTAGATAACAAACAGTACCACTACCACAACATAAAAGGAAGTGCAGCTCAAATGCGTGTAACAGATGTCAAGTCAAAATCATGAAGTTGTATGAATCAACCACTAATAATCAATTCAGAAAAAGCACTGGTTTCAAAACATGGATGAACAGTACCTTGGTGATATATCTGCAACCCTTCTCTCCATCAGTGACAAGAAGCAACTTCAATTTGTCATGCCACAGGGACATGACAACATCTTCCTTCTCAGGATCTCCTTGTGTAAGAAATTCAACTTCATCATCACTCACCTGTATAGATAATAACGATCAGTTAAATCTCATACAATCACTTTCAGAAGAAAATTGACCATTGACCATATGTATAAACAATAACAAATTCCCCATCACTCAGTTAAAGAACAATAGAACAAGTTCAAGATCTGAATTACCCTATTCTGTTATACCCTCCATCTATATATGTTGTAGGCTTAAAGAAATAAATCTTAAACAATTGTACCTTGATGAAATCAGCCTCAGACCAAATGCTCTTGATGCCGGTCCTAGCAGCCTCGGGAGAAGGCCACAGAAGAAGCCTCACGTTTGGATCATAGGACAGCAATGCACCACCTTCTCTGGCAGCCTTCATGGCTGCCATGTGAGCTGATCTGCATGGCTCTGATATGAGGCTAATAGATCCATAGTGGAATATCTTGGCCTGCTTAATCAAACCCACGTTCAATTCAGACTCCTTCAGCAACATATCTGCACTGGGGTTTCTATAAAACATGAACTCCCTCTCCCCATCCTTCCTTAGTGTCACAAAAGCCAATGCAGTTCTAGCCTCCTTGTCAAAACAAACACCATCTGTAGTGACCCCATTTTTCTTCAAGATGTCAACTAGCATCCTTCCAAACTCATCTTCTCCCACCTGTCGTTGTCACATTGCAGTTATCGTTACATTTTGAGTAAGTATATATGGAAAAGAAGAAAATCAACAATATTGATGGTAATTAAGTGGGGGAATGGTTGTGGAAATTAAGAACCTTGCCAATGAAGGCAGCTTTACCACCAAGTTTGGATATGGCACAGGCCACATTGGCAGGGGCACCTCCAGGGGCTTTGATGAAGGCATGAGACTCGGCCAAGGAGACACCAGATGTGTCAGGAACAAAGTCTATGAGCATCTCACCAAATGATATCACTAATGGATCTGCTGAGCCCATCTTCTTCTTCTTCTTCCTTCTCTATCTGTTACTGTTGTTGTTGCTGCTGCTGCTGATGATGATGTCTTTGTGTCTCACAAAATAATTTGAGGGTGAAGCCTCAACAATGCAACAGGTGGCCTATAAATGATTCAACGTTGGATTAAGAGTTTTTGTGTCAGTGTGTCTTTGTTTGTCTTTTTTTTATAGTTGCTGGTCTAAATTTTATGATTTTATGTTAGTGACGATCCAAGTGTGGACTGTTATTAGCCAAAAGAAAGTTGGGGCAATCTCCAATATCTTTATTATTCAAAATCTCAATATGGTTTCACTTCTATCCAAATGAGATTATAGGGTCTTAGTTATATTAGTCCCAGAGTAAAAGAAACAAAGAATTTAAGGGTACAAGTGTAAGCTACCAATAGATGCTGACTAATTAGTTGAACCTTATTTTTCCTCAATTACCCATTGAATTATTTTGTAGTGAGGACTTTAATACAAGGAATTTAGACAAACAGACTCATATTTAATTTTAACAAAAAAAGAAAAGAAAAGAAAGATTTGTCGAAGTCAAATGCAAATTAATTTTGCCAATTTTTTAGGTGTTGTCAGAAAACATTTGGTTGCTTGACAGCACGTAAAAAAGAACATCAACAATAAGCTTGCTTGATCCGAGAATGAATGCTTTTGAAGAGGAACAATAGAAAAACACCACATAAACTTACCATGTAACAATAATAGTCCCTTAAATTTGGGTTCATTTTCCGTTGGGGAAGCTATTTTTGAGGTCATAAAATACGCACACCCCATCCATGGAGACACGTTGACCTGACTTCATGGGGTATATGAGGTTGCAAATAGTCATAGCAATTGAAAATTGCACTATGATTATACGCAGTGAGTGTGTTGTTAATATTTTTCTTTTACAAAAATCAATCAGGGTAGCAAGTTCATCTCAGATTTATTACAAATAAAACCTAACATATTTCTTTGCTATTTCTATTTTCTTCATCTCCTTTTATCTTTTATCTTTTTCTTTTTTGTAACCATACACTTAATTGATACTGATGTGCATGTTACATTGCTTAAATGATGCAGAATTTGTTTAGTTCTTCCTATTGGCTTGACTTATTCGAAATAAGTATGGCTCAAATGAAACTCTATTTTTTCAAATCCCTACATTACTGTCCTATTAATGAATTTTATTATTTATCTTATCTATCATAAGATATGAAAGAGACCTCAATTATTCTATCATTTATACCCACCTCAAACAAGTACTCATGTCAAACATTCACTACAGAAGGCAAGGATAACAGCTTCAACCAGAATAGCTACACTTGCTCGTCTTTGTTATATCCAACTTTACACACAGAATATTATGCCAAATCAATTCATGAAAGTCCTCCATCATCTTCATTTGTTAGGCTGCACCCCTTGTAGTTGAAGGATTTTATTCAAAGTTATAGTGCTTATCCACAGCAACAGACACATCCCAAGTGCAACTCATCCCTTTTGGAAACACAACCAAGTCACCAGCACCAATTTCAACTGCCTCACTCGCCCCACTAGGAGTAACCTTCACTTTTCCTTCCAAAAGATAGCAAGTCTCTTTGGCTTCATATGTCCATGGGAATTTGCTTGGAGGGCAACCCCATCTGTTTTACACCAAATGTGGGGAACACAGAGTCAGAGAGAGATGCATTTAAAACAACAAAAACAGAACACATTTAATTGAAAACATTTACAGTTAAGAATGAAAGCTTATCTCATGCAACTTGCAGGACAGAGTCAATTAAAAAGATAGCTACATTGTAATTTCCTTACTCGGAAGAGCAATTAGCAAAGAAAATTGAGTAACTTGGGACAATAACAACTAAAACAGATTAGTTCACAAGTTTATTCACCACTCTTAATCATTAATCTCAATTTTAAAATGCCATCCACCATAGTTAATGTTGCACACAGAGGAGTTGTTAACAAATAGCAAAAGTTATCCCTTTTTTTTTCCGCTCGTAGGGGAAATTTGATGGTAATGAGAAATCGGGGTAAAAAGTGCTACACTAAATTAAAATTACCACCAACGATTCCATCACCGCATCAAATTTAACCATCACAAACTCAAATTCAACGACTCCAGTGTGGCTTTGTCAAATTGGTGGGGATTAAAAATGTTGATTTGGTTCAGACAAATACCTATCCCTAAACCTAAACTCCAGTCTGGTTCCTTAACTATAGATTCTTTCATGTCTGTCAAATAAGGTTAGAACCACAAAAATGTGTCTTTCAAATGATTTCTTCAGCCATAGCATAAACAAATTAACAAAAACAACCCTCAATTCCATATAACTCAGAGAAGAAAACAAAGGCATGAAAATTAACCTAGGCACATAGCATGATTCATTCATAAAAAACATATTTTTTTTTATTAAAAATCCTAATCCAAACCCCATGAGAGAAAAAAAGTCCCATCAGACTAATAAAAATCAAAAGGGGTAAAAGGTAACAGGAAAACATAATAGAGAGCAAGATATATAATAGGGAGAGAAATGAAATGAAATGAAGTGTTTTATATTACTTACTTGGGCCACTGCCTGACACCGAGTTGAGTGAGCTTGGACTCAGGAGGGTTCCTTTCAATCTTGATGCCCAGTTTCTCTGTGACAGTACTCATGCTCCCAGCTCTTACCACTCTCCTCCTTGTTGTTGTTGAAGGAAAAGTTACCCTTACCCTGCTAGCAGCCGAGTGTTTGGTTTGTGGGAATAGTAGAGACGGGTTGGGTGATAAAGTAAAAGTACCCACGTATGATGATGATGCCATTGCAACAACAAAAATGAAGAATATTTTTGAAGCTTTGGTTTAGAGTTGTTAGATTGCTTACCTTATTTTTATATACAAATTTATCTTTGGTTTTCGTTCACTCATTTCTCATCTGTACATTCTAGTTCTAGACAAATCAAAACAAAAACATTTTTCTCATTTGTTTTATTCATCGAGTTATAACTTGTAACAAAGTTTGTTCTTGAAAAAGAAAATTTTAATCAGTTCAAAGATAACAATAACAATAAAAATTTATTTTATATTAAAAAAATTATTTTTGTTTTATTAACTTAGGCATTTAAATTTAATTTTTTAACTTTTTGTAATTTATCTACTTCAAATTAATTTTTTTATATTTATTGTATATTTTATGATTCATTAAAGGTGCCACTTAATTTGGGAAAGTGAAAAAATGTCCCATGAATGGGACAACCATTTTCTACCATTGATATATTCAATATTATTAATATTTTATTCAATGGCTCAGATCAATTACCAGTAACCAGTCTGAGTGGTATTTGTGATATTTATAAGTATTTACAAGTAGAGTCCTCAAATAATTATTAAATTATAAATTGGCCCACAACACTCTTTTCCCTTTCCTCTCTCTCCTCCGGCCACCATCCCCATCCTTCTCCCCCCCTCCTTCACCACCACCACCACCACCACCACCACCACCATCCAATATCAGATTCAATAATTTTTTTTCATTTTTGTTTTTTTCTCAACAACATCAAACATGTTTCAACAGAAGGAGGAGATGGAAGGGAGAGGTATTGAAGAGCAGAGGCAGAAGGCAAAGAGAAGAGGAAGCCAAAGGAGAGTGCACCCTCTTCGTGCTCAAAAAATTCCAAAACTCACCGTCACTAAAAAATGTCAAAACCAAAGAACCAGAGGTTTCAGTTTCAACACCGTCTCCTCCGACAATCACAAAGCCACTAACATCAGGAGGCGAAATCGAAGCTGCTCTCAACCACCTCCGCGGCGCCGATCACCTCCTATCCACCACCATCGACTCCTTCCTCCCTCCACAGTTCTCGAGCCACGTCAGCACGCCATTCTTCTCCCTCACAAGGAGCATAATCTCCCAATAGCTCTCCAACAAGGACTCCGCCGCCATCGAATCCCGTTTCGTCACCCTCTGTTGAGGCCTCCACGCTTCGGTCCTCCCCGACGTCATTTTGTCACTTTCCCCACAGCAGCTCCGCCAGGCTTGCATATCGGGACCCAAAGCCACTTACCTCCACGACCTCACGCATGAAGTACGTTGACGGCGTTTTGTCCGATTCATCAATTCCCGAAGTGGACGACGAAACGCTTCGTGAGAGGCTAACGTCGGTTAAGGGGATTGGGCCTTGGTCTGTTCACATGTTCATGATCTTCACGCTTCACCACTCTCATGTTAGCTGGGGAATGCACAGTAGCCAAGGTTAAAGTCATTTGGGTTAAAATGGTGTCCAACTCATACTTTGGTCATTTACGAATTATGTAATTTATTGGGGTGTAAATTGAATTATTCAACTTAGTTGGAGTGAAATTCAAATAACCCACAAAACTAGTGGAACAGCCTATCAACTGTAATGTTGGCATTCCCATTCATGGGACCTTTTTTCCCTTTCCCAAATTAAGTGGCACCTTCATTAAATATTTCTTAAAAGAATAAAAACAAAAAAGTTATTCAATTCAAATTTCTTTAGACTAGATTGGATCAGATTAAAATTTCAAATTAAACCGATTAAATATTCATGTTTCAAAACCAATGTCATTGGATTGATAGCGTGTTTGGTGCGGTGACTCGGTGAGGGTTTGAACACAGAAGCGGTGACTCGGTGAGGGTCTTTTACCGCGCATCTAGAGTCTTAAACGCAGAAGCTTGTCATGTCATAGTAGCTTCTCCTCTGACACGCGGCTGCAGTGGTTTGAGCTTTGAAACAAACATACACTGAATGGTTTTTTCCCTACCCTCCAACGCAATCCAATCCACAAATACCTCTTTTATTTTTATACCACTTTAACGGTGGAACCTTTCTTATGCCCTGTTCCCAAAAAATCAACCAAGTTAGCATGGATATTATTATTAAATTGATATTAAGTCCGATACAAAAATTGTTGAGATAGAATAAATTATGCATCCGTTGTTTTAGTTTTCTGTGTTTAGTGAACTTCGTATTATATTCAATTCTTTTTTTGTTCAACTTCATCTAGGTGGTTGACAAAGACGCATTTTGCCGGCCAGGGTATGGCAGGCCTTTGCTATAAACCTAAATAAAAGGTATTGGGAGCAATTTAATTTCATGTTTCCACCACCCCTCACAATTGTGTTATAAACTGAATCATGAGTTAGTTTACGTGGTAGTTTCCACATGGTCATATTCAACTTCTATCTGGTTAGTGATAGACTGATATAGTTACTAGCTGTAATTGAAGCTCAATCTAAAATGAAATGCATTTTCCTTAAAGATGCACATGATCACGGTGATATCACATAATTTAAATGAACATGGTAAACCCTTTTGACAAATATGGCATCATTTTTATGTACTCAGTGCTTTGGCATTGGGACTGGTAAACGGCATAGGAGGAATGCCTTGTTCATTGGTGAAAACATTGTTAGGATCAATCAGATACTTGGCCCTCACCAGTCTGTCATAGTTACTCAAGAAGTACTTTTCACCCCAAACCTTTGCTTTATCCGCAGCATCTATCATATTAGCAGCACCATTGCTAATCCGCTCCATTACTCCAAGATCAAAGTCCATGTAATTAATATATGCAGCCCTTGGACCCCATGAAACAAAAGGAGTCATAGAAGCATAGAACCCTCTTATCCAATCAATATAATCGCTGCTTTTGTCATTGTCAGCTTCTTTCCAATATATCAGGTACTGAATTGTAAACAGGTTTCCTGTTCTGTGGGGAAAAGCAATGGATTCACTGCTTATAGTATGCATCATCCCACCATAAGGGTCCAAAATAACATACCCTTTAGGCTCCTTTTCAAGGATGTCCAGTGCAGTTTGTATGCCTACAAGAGGAACATGTTTCCTTACAAAGTCTGATTTGGCCTTGAAATATTCTCTATCTTGCAGATACCTATTCTTCAAGTCAGAGACCGAGGCTCCATCACCTAGGCCAGAGAAGAAAACAATTGACTCAATCCAACTCATTTCTCTACATTCTTCTTCTACAATATCCAGTTCAGGAAAAGCATGGTTTAGGATAGATATGGCCCTGGCCCTTGGACCGAGATAAAACCCTTTAAATGTTGCCGATAAGCCTACTGCTTTAGCTTCAGGCAAGCCAGCACCAACAAAGCATGACAAGTAGAAATCATCTTCCAAGTAGGGTGCCACACATTGCCATGTATAAACTAGCTTGGTAACATGACTTTTTGTGCCTGTTCTAGACACAATGAAACCAGTTACAATTTGGGGCACTTTCAACACCTGGATTTTCCAGGCATAGACAACTCCCCAAAGACCACCCCCTCCTCCTCTAATAGCCCAGAACACATCTTCTCCCATGGTTTCACGGTCTAACAATTGTCCATTGGCATCAACAAGAAGGGCATCCACCACGTTGTCTGCTGCAAGTCCATATTTTCTAGACATTAACCCAAATCCACCACCACCTATATGCCCCCCAACTCCTACAGTTGGACATGACCCAGCTGAGAATCCATGTACATCACTTGCCTGAGAGATTGCATAGTAAGTCTCTCCCAAGGTTGCACCACCTTCAACCCATGCTGTTTCTGTCTCCATATCCACCCAAACATGGTTTAAATTCATCATGTCAATAATCACAAAAAGAGTCCCATCATCAGCAACAGAGGAAGTTCCTTCATAGCTATGTCCACCACATCTTACTCTGATTTCCAAGGAGCCTTCTCTACAGCATGCTATACTTTTCTGTAGCTGCTCCAAACTCTCTGGCAGTACAATGGCTATTGGCTTAGGAGTCACAGGTTCTGCAAACCGAAGGTTTTGAATGGAAAAATTGAGAATTTTGAAGTAATTATAAGCAGAGGATGGATCATATTCATTGTAAGGGAAGGAGGTAAAGTTTTTTATCTTGTGATTATCCAAACAAAAAGTGAAGTCCCCGAGTGAAGCAGATAAACACAGAGAAACGTCAAAGGATAGCAAGAGGAAACATAGAAGGCATAATCTTTTGAGGAAGTTGAACATGGCTTAAGCTTGTGAATGTGAGGAGAAAGGTGGTTTGTGATTGGTGCTGGACAAGTTTAAAGTTTATGGCCATTGGAGAATATGACTTCAATCGTTTAAGACAGAAGGATGGAGATACGTAGAAACCATGCATATGTTGTGGCCGGCCATAGTATAATATTGGGATTTGGAAGGTTGGAAGAGTGAACTCGAACACTGCCATAGAATCAATCTCCCGTTGAAAGCAGACAAAACTAGAAACACAAAAACGTCAATTTACGAAACAAAATTAAAGTGTAGGTAGTTTGAGTGAGAAAGTGGCTCTACATATGAGGACACAAGAGTTTGCCGGCTAAGTTAACTAGTTAAGAGCGCAAGGCCATTAAAAAACTTTTTGCTATTTTTAATTTTTTTCTTATTAATAATTATAAAAAATTATCTTATTATTACTTTAATTTTTATTTTAAAAAATTATATAATAAATAATTTACAAATCATCTTATATTCTTATTATTACTTTTATTTTAAAATTATTGTAATACTCGTATTCGCCTTTTATTACTTGTATAACTCGGTAATCTTTCCCAATAGATTAACAATAAAGAGAAACTTATAAATTTTTGCATACATATGTAAGTATCACATTACTTTCTAACCTATTACCTATGTTATTGTTTATAAATCTGAAAGGATAAATGATAAAACACTGATGGACAAAACCTTGATTCAAGGCATAAATCACTCCTACTATCCAACATCAAAATTCTGCAACAAAACAAATCAAATAATAAACACAACATCAAATGTGCTATGCATATCTATTCAGTTTATGCAAAATCAATGAATCATAAAATATTTCAAAATTGAAAGCATGAATGATTTGCATTCAACATGAAGCTATATCACCAGAAGAGGTCAACCTAAAACTATATCAGGATCAAGACAAGAAACAAGCTAGGAAATAATTTCAAGGTAAGTAACTTTCCATGTGGAGCAGAAGAGTTCAAGGTCACCTAAAACTATATTATGGAAAGGGAGAAAAATAAAAAATTCAAAGTTGGCATTTATCATATGTTTTAGATTTTTCGATCACAACCTTGTATTTTTCATCTCTTTTTCTTACCTGCAAAAAAGTCAGAGACATCATCAGTCATAATCTGAAACATCCTGGAAAGATGATAAAATGACCCTGAATTCAAGGTCAATAAGAAGCTCATTTATATATTGGGCAGACATGATATCTCATAAAGGGCCTCTTTTCTGATTATATTATGGTAGGAAACACATAATATGCAACACATGACCAGAGCATATGCACCAACTTCAAAAGAGAAATAGCATCTACATGCCGCTGACTTAACATGCACCAATTATATCCCTTTGAAAAGAAATCTTCATATTTTAGGAAGTTACTCCAAACATTTGGAACCTATTGTGAAGTGGAAGAAGGCATTCATCATATGCTGTATGCTTTGGTCTGGGGATGTATCTGTAACTTTCTATCGAGTCAGTGAATAAGTTTTGTGACAAAATTCATATCTGAGGAAAACTTTTACATCGTCATTGGGAATTTGGGCAAGTCAGCAAAAAAAATTGGGAATTTGGGCTTCTGGAAAATATGGATGGACATTCATTGTGCCACGCACTTATGTAATCCTAATCCAGTTTGGAAGGAGGAGAAACTGGGGAATAAACCAACGAGGAAAAGAACAATCAAGTCAGGTGCAAGCTTATACTTCTATGCTAATAGCCTAGTCGGTACTCAATTTGATCCACAGTCACAAAGGCTAACAATATCTTTTGTTTCTATATTAAATATTTTCAGAAAATAGTGAAGGAACTTAATAAAAATGTAATACTTTTTCATCCAACCTCAACCAAAAAGCTAATAGTCATTTAATTTGGAAAAAATTATTGTAATAGACTATGCATAATGTCCAACTACAACCGGAATAAATAAAAAGTATTATAGACAGAAACAACAGCAACAACTAATAATAATAATAATAATAATAATAATAATAATAATAAGGCTTAAAAATATTTTTCGTCCCTACAAATATAGCGGTTTTTGTTTTTCGTCCCTGTAAAATTTTTTTTTAGTTTTTCATCCCTGCAATATCGTGACTCTCACTTTTTGGTCCTCGCCGTCAGTTACCGTTACAAAAACGCTGAGCTGGCAGACGGAGGTCTATATGGCAGTGCCACGCTGGATCAGTGTGTCCATCTAGCATATGCTGACTGTGCAAATTTGCTGACGTGGCCCTAAATTTTCCACTTTCCCTTTCTCCTCTCCCCCTTTCTTCTTCCCTATCACCTCTTCCCCTCCCCTGCCATGCTGCCCCCACCGTCTAAGACCAGAAGAAGAAAGAAATAGTACTATCGATTGGGAACATTCCATGGAAAACCCTCGGGGTGTTTGATGTATGAGCCAGTACACTTTTTGAGGAAGAACACGAACGAGTTGCTCTGGCTAGCTTGCTTGGTGTTAACGGACCAGTTCGTTCACGAGAGGTTGAGCGACTGGCGTTACCGTGACGGCGTGATGGAGCTGGGGCAGTACATAAACAGCTCCAGCAACCTCGATGTCGTATAACCTCCGTCACGCTGAAGGACGGAACCAAGATCTGAGCGCCAAACTCTCCGGGAGTGGAACCTCTTCGACTCAATCCTTGGTCGTCGAAAGAGGATGAGGCGCGGACTGCGGTGGTTCTATGGCAGCGACCAATGGTGGGTGGGTGTTCCACGTTTGTTTCGATTCCTCTCAGAACAAAGAAAAAATACAATGGATGTTTTTGATTCATCCTAGTGGTGGGTGGGTGTTGCTTTTCTCATCTTTTTTCACGATAAAAAAAAAAAAAGCTTCCACTTTTGCTCATATATTCATCTATGTTTTCAATTTCTCCAATTAATTGTTCCTGTAGTTTCAGAATTTAGAAACCCAAAATGGAAACTTCAAATATTAGGATTGGATTTTTTGACAACATATACAACAATCCTTTCACCGTAACTGAACCACGTGACTTCATTTCCTTTTCAACCTTCCCCATATGCTTTTATAAAATTTGAATCTGAATCATGTTTTATTTGATTTGTTGCGTGGGAGCAGTAGGCGAAGATGCCATGGCGGTGGGGGCAGGGGAGGGAAGAGGTGATAAGGAAGAAGAAAGGGGGAGAGGAGAAAGGGAAAGTGGATAATTTAGGGCCACGTCAGCAAATTTGCACAGTCAGCATATGCTAGATGGACACACTGATCCAGCGTGGCACTGCCATATAGACCTCCGTCTGCCAGCTCAGCGTTTTTGTAACGGTAACTGACGGCGAGGACCAAAAAGAGAGAGTCACGATATTGCAGGGATGAAAAACTAAAAAAAAATTTTACAGGGACGAAAAACAAAAACCGCTATATTTGCAGGGACGAAAAATATTTTTAAGCCTAATAATAATAATAGAAAAGCACATCTTCTATGTGCAAATAAGGACTTCCAATCAAATAAACTACTGAGAAGTATAATACTAAAGAATTACCTCAACCTGTGGACTCTTGCCTCGAAGCAACATATCTACACTTTTGTCAGTCTATAAAAGGAAAACATGAAATAAACAAGTTAAAACCAACTTATATTTTAGCTTATGAACATCTCTACTGGTTAACAGAAAGTACCCTTGCTTTTTAGTTTCAGTCCCAAACAATTCCGCTCGAGTAATTTGTCAGCAATGAAAACAAACAACCAATAAAACAACACATCTAAAATAATGATGCAGAAGATCCAAATCCATATTGAGCTTTGAATCATTGGCATATATACATCCTAGTGTCCAACACCTCTGACTGGAATAAGAAGATTACTATGAAAAGAAAGCTAAAAAGAAACATGGAAGATCTATTAATTACTACCCTAGGCTGAATGGGCCTTAAAATAGGATCTAAGATGGACTATCAAACAATAAAATAAGAGCCATTCACCATATCTTTATTTATTCACTTGTCAACCGAGTGAATTTAGCAATCTCTAAGGTAGCAATTTTTTGTGAATAAAGTAATAAATGCTCAATTAACATACCTGATGTGTAAGCCAGTAGTGTCTGTCTCTCATCTCAATCAAGAAATCAAATGTTGGAGGAGCTTTCCTCTCAAGAATTGTCTTCTGACAATTTCTTGCTCTGGCTTCTGCGTCTCCCAGAGTAACGCTTTCTATTCCGCCAATCTGATAAAGTAAATAAAGGGGGATCTTCAATATGAAAGTTGATTAGATTGCATAATGATTCAGTTCCACATATCAAGCATCTCTTTGACATAAAAAACTCTTCTACTTGACATGTATCTCAACTGTATGAGTGAAACAATTTTTCAGGATAGTTTTGAAATGCTGATGAAAACTCTAGTACGCCATAAAATAAGATGTAGTTTCAAGCATCTTCTAAAACAGCATTATTTTCAACATTGTGTATTAACAAGGGGAACATATAAAGCAAGCTCAGAAGAGGCAATTACAAATGTTGTCTTACAATATATATTAGCCACTTTAGTGTGAATGCATATAATCCATCCTGCCATACATATGCACAATAATATAATGAATTGCATGTTTTCCCCCTCAAAATAAGAATGTCCGCACCAAAATTTAGAAATGAATTTCATCGATGAAATAGCACGCCTAAATCAGAACAAATAAGTGAAGGTCTTTTGACACTGAAGAAAGCAACAAATTTACTTTGTAGCCACATAAAATCAATACAGCTCAAGTTTACGTCCAAGAAAGTGATAGGAAGCCCAAAATGATTGTCAGAAAAATGACTCAATGAAGCTAGAGAACTCAACTTGAAACAGGAGCACAAACTAAAAAGTCTAAGATGTTATTTGCACAACCATATGAAAATCAAAACGAACCAAATCAGAGAGTGTAGGATTCTTCATGACATTCTCAATCTGCTGTCCATGAGCAGTCCCTATAAGCATGATGCCTCGCTCGGCAATTGACCGGCAAGCATGAGCTTCAGCTTCTGTGCCAATCTCATCAACTATAATCACCTCAGGCATGTGATTTTCTACTGCTTCAATCATCACGCTATGTTGCAAAGATGGCTCAGGTACCTGCATTCTTCGTGCGCCCCCTATTGCTGCATGAGGAATATTGCCATCGCCTCCAATTTCATTACTGGTATCAACAATCACCTACCCAATTTGAAAGAATCCATTTTATTGTGAGCTGATCTACAAAAGTACTTTCGGGAAGAAAGCTTGTATTGAAATGCTGAAAAATCAGTGTACCACTCTCTTGTGAAATTCATCCGACAGTACACGAGCAATCTCTCGCATAACAGTAGTCTTGCCAACCCCAGGCCTGAGAGAATCCGGATTATAGGAAATTCAAGAAAAAGAAAAAAGAATACATTATCAAATATTGGTAAAGAAATTGTGCAAGGTGAATTTTGGAGTTGGATTAATAAGTCAACACACCATGATAAGTGACTTTTATTTTACCATTTATTAGATTTTTCCATAGCATAAATTTCCAAAAACCTTCAAACGAAGGAACTAGATTATATGTTACAATCAACAATACCAAACACGGAATCCACCAGGTCTTTGACATTTGAAAAAAAAAACGTCCTGACATTTAGACCAAAAATAAAATGATAAAATTCACATCAGAAATATTTCTCATCTGATATAATGAATGAAACTGATTTCATTTAACAAAGCCTGTAAGCACTTGAAATGTTATAAACTCATAACTCGCCTCTAGAATATCAGTAAGAATACAACATATCATAAGTGACAAGCCATGAATCAATGTGTGCAGCCATACCTTCCAAGAAATAAAATGCTCTTGCCATATTGAAGTAGATCATAAACCATGTCAATCTGGCCACTAACTGCCCTCCCAACTCGACAGGTCAAACCAACTATGCCACCATTCCTACTCCTAATTGCAGATATTCTGTGCAAAGTACCCTCAATGCCAGCTCTATTGTCCTTCCCAAACTCTCCAACAGCTTGTTGAGCATATTCCAACTCTTTTGCCGTTACCTAGCTATACATAATACATTCCTCAAGACATGACTTGTTCTACTCTGACATATAATTCTTATTATTATTAAATGGAGTAAGAAAAGTTGGAAAAATGAATCTCTTTCATTTTAATTTCTGAAGAGCAATAAATTATGCATTGGAAAGTAGGCGAGCGATTGAAATTGAAAAGTGCATGTGTTACCTCGGTATTCCTTAGATATTGGGTTCCATGTTTGCCTAGATAACGCGCTTCGGGAAAACGACCTAAATCCAATATAACCTAACGAAGAGTGAAGGTTCAAATTCAAAATCAATAGTGATGTACTTGTGTAGCATGTACATATATATATAATGAGAAAAGAGATGAATATAAATAGCGACCTCCAAAAGTTGAGGGCGGTTAGGTTGATTGAGGAGATTGTGATGCAAATCAGATGGAAGGATCTGCAAAAAAGAAGACAGTTGTTGTAAGAAAGAGGAGGCAGTGAATGGAGAATAGGGAATGGAAGAGGTAAGAGTAAGACGTGCCTGTAAGAGAGCTTGCAGATCGTCGTTGTGCACAGAAGAACAGTGTGGCTGTGGCTGTGGCTGTGGCTGTTGCTGTTGCGAGGCTACGCAACATTTGAATTTGAGTGTGGAAATGGACGGCCTCAGTGATGGTGGTGGCGTTGCCTTCAATTTCCATGCTGCTGCTGCTGCTACCATCCAAGTCCAACACGAGGAAGATGCCACTGCAACGACCATTTTCGTTTCCCCCCCTTATCCCCACTTCCTCTTTTTCATTTTCTTTTTTCTAAATAAATAGTTACAAATATTTTAAAAAAAATATTCTGACAGTAATATTATTTTTATCGGGAGTTGAACTATTTATCGATTATTAGATAGATCAAGTAATAAATAATATTCGTCCTAGGAACCCCAAAAAAAAAAATTCGTCCTATGTCAATTTATTTGGTTATAAATTCTTACGAAAATTTCTTATCCTCTAAACAAACAAATGCCCTCATATTTAGACCAAAAATAAAATGATAAAAATAAATTTATTTTCTTCCCTTTGTGTAATACTTCTTCCGGTCTAAAATATAAGCAATATAGTACAAAAATACACAGACCAAGAAATGCTTTAAAAATATGATAATTTTAATTAATACTCATTAGTTTCAATTTTTTTTCCAAAAATACCCTCTTTGATGTCTCTCGTAAATATGAATATTGCATTAAATAAATAGTATAATTGAAAAACTAACATTTAATTTATTTGAAATTGGTGAATGTTGCTTATATTTTGGACAAAAAAAAGTGTCTTTGTTGCTTATATTTTGGACCGGAGGTAGTAGTCTATTTTAGTTACCAACTTCTGTTGGTCCGACTGGCAACTGCGGTTGGTTCTCATCCCAAGGTTTCGTGTTTGAGCCTTGGAGAGATTAGTGCTAATAGCCAAAGGATACTCCCGCCAATGTCATGGTACCGAAAAATAGTCTATTTTAGTTTTCAAATCTCAATCTCAATAGAGGCTGACCTTTCAACTTAGTATCTATTTGTTTCAGATTCTGAAACGGTAGATTGAGAGCCAAAATCGTGTTTGACCAGTCAAACAGGATTTTGGCCAAAAATATGTGTATTTGTTTATCCAAACGTAAAAATTTAAAACGTGATTTTGGGGTCCAGAATCAATTCTGGTGGAAGGAGGTCCTGGGTTGTTTTTCCATTTGCAAAATCACGTTTGGGTGTAGGACTCACAAAATTTTTTATATTTACACATCAAAAGTGATTCTACCTTTAGCATCCAAACACAATCAATTCTTCTAAACACACTTTTAAAATATCATTACCAAACACAAATCAATTTTTCTCAACACAATTTTTTTAAAATCAATTCTATCAAATACAATTCTATCAAATACAATTCTACCAAAATCTAAAGCAAACGAACACTTGATCGTTCATGGTGTATTTTAAAATAGCCTTAAATTTGTGTAATCGAAAAAAGAATAGCCTTAAATTTGTGATTGTATTGTTTACGTTGAGCCGATTTTAATTTCTCTATGGAATCAATGCAGACCGGAGCTTTGCTTCTTGATGGGGTTACGTTGAACTACTTCGGGAAACCCATCCCCATCAATCTTATTGTTGCTGGGTGGCATTTAAGGTGGTGAAACATATTGACTTCACCATTATGGTGAAGTGAGTCCAAAAATAACATAGGCCTTAGATATAATAATAAAATAGTCCAACGGATAAGATGTAAAATGGGCTAACTGGACAACAGGTTACCCAAGAACTCTAGTTTAATTGCTAAAGTGGGTATAGTGTTTTACTGAAATACAAAATTTAACATTTATTTTCGTATATTAAAAAGATGCCCTGGTCTATTATAAATCACCGGATTGGCCCATTTGTATAAAATAATCATTTTTAACAAAATCTGAAACTACAATAATAATACTATTACCAAATAAAAATTTTGTTTTACAGTATAATGATATTTAATTTTTTGTAACATTTGGAATAGTAGCGCGTTAATTGCGTTATATCGATCGACTAGACTACACTAAACGACTACACATGATGTCGTATTTTAGGTGGCAAAAAATGTTATTTCGCATGGTCTTTGGTTTGGCGCTAACGAATAGTCTCCCTCTGAATTTTATTTTTTGAATTCCAGTGAACAATTGTAACATTAAATGTGGGCTGTAGCACTAGTCATTTCACTAGTTGTGTCTACACGTGTAGAACAATCTGTTTGGATTTTTCTTGGTGTTGGATATCTTCATATCTGCAACATTCCCACATTTGCAGAACTTGTTGATGTATTGAACATGGCCTCTGTTGTTTCCAGAATAGGTTGATGAAGCCATGGCCTGAAAGAAATACGAAGAAATTGAGGAAGAAGCTCTGAGGAATATATTTAGTGAGAATGAGTACTGTCACCCCTTTGAGTATAGTTATTTATAGGAGATGGGTCATGTTTTTTTTTTGGTCTGAAAAAAAAAGGGGTCACGTTGAAGAAGGATGGTGGTGGGTGTTGCTATTCAAACTTGTGATGGTTGCGAAATTAAATTTTCCTAAATGTAAGGATATTTTTTGTAATAAATTTTCATTTGGGTTATATTTTGTATTGTCTGTAGTTTTGGAGAGAAATATATAATTACCACTAAAATAGGCACTACCTACTACTGCAGGTTGCGGGCCCACTTCACCATGTGGTGAAGTCAATGTGGTTCACCACCTTAAAAGTCACCATTGTTGCTGTCATTGCTGAGATACTTTTCTGGGTGGTGCAGAGTACTACAGAATTACTAATGGCCTGGTATGTATGTATGTAACATTTTGATTTGTGTACTTGTTTGCTGCCATTGTTAGTTAATACATTTATCTGAACCTTTATTAGATCCATAACATTATTACCAATGGAACGTTATCATTCATTTAAAAATTAAAACTAAAGTGCATAATGGGATTGCAAATTACCACTATATTTAAAGAATTTCTAACAGAAATTAATCAGTTAATTTACTGATTGTGAGTTGTGGCCTATATTTTTAATCGGATTTTGAGGACAAACTTCATCCAGGTGGTCCATTCGACCCATTGGGGCTAGCAAACGATCCAGCCCAAGCATATGTCACTGGAGAAGGCCCAGTTGAGAACTTCACGAAACATCTCAGTGACCCTTTTGGTAATAACTTGCTAACTGTGCTTGCTGGATCTGCTGAGAGGGCTCCAACTCTGAGTCAATCATCTTCGCGCTCTTTCCCCCATCTTAAGTGTACAATACATCTCAGTGTTGAATTAGTCTGTCACGTAGGCTTCAAATATTAAAAATTGAATGGTATAGTGACAGAGGATATGATTGTAACAATTGAGATAATTGAGGGATTCAATTCACTCTATTAAAAATTGAGGGATTAAAATTGTACAATCACAATAAGTGGGAACAAAAATGCAATTAATCCTTTGTTTTCATCTTTTCTTTTTCACACTTGTCTTTGGGACAATATGTCAGTGGGCAGTCTGAATTTTTTGCATATTCTATCAATATCAAAAGGAGATGCTCTTCGTGTTGATTTTGAGCCCAGTCATAGGCTCATTATAGCATCCTAAATCCCAAAGGAAAACTTTGCAAGATTTACAGTGGAAGAAATACTTCCTCCAATGAACACTCTTCTAGGCTATGGAGTCTGTCATGCTTCAAAAAAATCTATAAAACAGCCACTTAATTAAGCACAGCTGATCAATCGAATAGGTAGACATGATTTTTCACACATATAGTTTGTGCAGTGATGTAGGGTTATATCTTTGAAATGACAGAATGGTGGGGTGCGGAATGACCTCAAAATATATAAAGTCAAGCTTTTCTAATTATGATGATTCGACTTGTTGCTGCCTAAATAGGTTAACAATAGAGTAAATGCCAACTAGACCCTTAAAATCGAAAGAGAGACTGAGAATACTGTTCAGCTTCCAATCAAACGACTGTTAGTTTAATAGTATAATGTTTCCCTTTCAACTTTCAAGAGTAAATGGGAAAATTAAAGGAGAAATTAAACACACCTTTTCTTCTCATCATATTATTAAAAATGAAAGCACGGCCTTAGATTCCTCCTTCCTTGTAATGGAAAGCAAGCCAATAAAAATGTGATGCATTCATTTTGTTCCTGCAGGAGATCATGCCTATAATTAAGCATGCAAAAATTTAGTAAAAAGGACTTGAGAGTAAATTTTCTGAAGACACCAAAGTCTTAATTCTTGCTTACCTCCTTGCGACCACCATGGATTCATGCACGGAGGCAATATATATAAATATAATATAATACTCCCCCTTTGTTGGTCTATTTTATTGGATGGGACCAATCTAAGACACACCAAGCTTAGGAAGTCCATATACGCAATGCAAGGCCTGAAAAGTAGCACCGTTCAATGCATTAAATGTTGTGCCAAAGGTCCTTTTTCGGATGAGTGTGACAACTTCCTTAATTACTCAATTTTGAAGATGAAATGAAACTAACCAAGCCATGGAGACAGAGACAGAGTTTCCCATTGTTTACAACTAACTAGATATTGCTCCAATCTCCAAAAGAATAATCTAATGTTGGTTATCAAGGTAGAGGAATCCATCCTGCTAGTGCTGCACAAATACAAAGAAAGAAAAAAGGGACTTCGCCAGTTGGGATTTCCCATATAATTTGTACTCACGAGGAATTTTGGACTGTTTGTAATGACATCAACGTCCCTTTTAAGTAAAATCATTTTACGAAAGTCTTAATCAAATGTTAGTTATAGTGTGGTCTTGTATTAGCAAGTATATTGTTTTGTTACTTTCAGAGAATTACAGAGCAGAGCAAACCAGTTCCAAGCCATCATTTTACTTTAGTCAAATAAATCAAGGCTTCATGAGTTGATTAGAATAGAACAACTAATGCAACATTTAATATTTCTCTTATCTCATGGATTTTAATAGACCCCAGTTCTTGAATAACATCTATGTCCATACTCAAATAAATTGTGCATGCTTTTGTGGTCCAATTGTCTCTCAGGAAAATTTAATTTGTCAACCAATTTGACAGTTACTTGTTCAAACAAATTGTATTTTATTTCTGTCTTAATTTTTATTTGTCTAGCTAGTAGGAGTATATGGTAGTATTTAAATTAGGCAATGGTTCAAAGGTTCAAAGTAATAATTAATACACCATATCTATTCAACAGTTTTAAGATAAACTACCCGATTTGCCAAAGAAAATGTTCATGAACATTTTAAATTGAGCTAATTTTTGCATACTAATAAAATTAGGTAATAGTCGAGGGGTGTTAGCTCAGTGAGTAACACTTAGTATTTGTAGTCTCTGACACTCGAGTTCAAATTCCCTCCCCTATAAAAAAACAAAACTTGCTGGTAGTGATTCAAAAATTAAAAAAGCTTCATTCTTCTTCTTATTATTAATAATAGGAGTATGCTGCTGATAAACAATTGATCACTAAATATTATGAGCAAATTAATTTTAAAATAGCAAAAGAACAAATGAAAACGTTAGTGAAGAGTGGAGGGGTGTCAAAACCAGTACAATAGGGATTTGGATTTGATGCATGTATCTCTCTCTTTCTCTCTCCAAATTGTATTTTTCTTTATTTTTTTAGATAAAATAAATGCATAGCTATGATTTTAAATGAAACAAAAACAATTGTTAAGATTGAATTGACTGCAGTGATGGCAGACAATCCAGGTCCGTAGAACAACACAAAGGGAGACAAGAAAGGCAAGAAAAATAGGAATGTCATAGTTGATAATAATAATAATGGAATTGGAGTTCAAATCATTTCTAGTCATTTATAGTAAAAAGAACAAAAAAATAAGGATATTTTTTTATTTTGATTTGTTGTAAAATCAAGGGAAAGAAAATAATTCACTGCAGTGGCTTTTTTTTTTGTCAAATTCACTGCAGTAGCTTCTACGGTGTAATTGTGGGCTTTTTTACTCTTGTAACACAAAAAAAAAAATTATTTATCAAAATAACACTTTTTTTTTATTTATCAAAATAACACACTTTTGAATATAATATTCATTTAAGTATTTTTTAATCAATTAAATATTAATAGTTGGTTTAAGATTATGATTAAGTTGTTAATTAAATTAATATTTAATTGTTAAATATTTATTAACTCAATTTGTCACAAAAGACAAATACATCAATATCTCTGTCTCCGCACACTGATCGGAACACTCTCCCTCTACTCCTTTTCTGTCACAAAAGACAGAAACATCAATATCTCTGTCTCCGCACACTGATCGGAGCACCTCCCTCCACTCCTTTTCTGTCTTTCTGTCACAAAAGACAGAAACATCAATGTCTCTGTCTCCGCACACTAATCAGAGCACCCCCTACACTCCTTCTTCATTGTGGACACCAGCTCTGAGTGGGGTATTAAGATCAATGCTCTGAGTGGATAGTGATGGGCGATATGCTGAGGAGATATGTTCAGCCATCACTTAGGTAGGAAATGGAGAGGAATGTGTTAGCTTAGGAGATGAATATATGAGAAAGAGTGTTGGTGCAATTCTTAACATAGTGAGACTACCTATTTATATAACTGAAGGAAAGTACTGATGGGTAAACAGAGACATTGATATTTCTGTCTTTTGTAACAAAAAAAGAGGGTCTTTTGTGACAGAAAAGGAGGGGAGGGGGATGCACCGATCAGTGTGCGGAGATAGAGACATTGATGTTTCTGTCTTTTGTGACAGAAAAGGAGTGGAGGGGGTGCTCCGATCAGTGTGCGGAGACAGAGACATTGATGTTTCTGTCTTTGTGACAGAAAAGGAGGGGAGGGGGATGCATCGATCAGTGTGCGGAGACAGAGACATTGATGTTTCTGTCTTTTGTGACAGAAAAGGAGGGGAGAGAGATGCACCGATCAGTGTGCGGAGACAGAGACATTGATGTTTCTATCTTTTGTGACAGAAAAGGAGTGGAGGGGGGGTGCTCCGATCAGTGTGCGGAGACAAAGACATTGATGTTTCTGTCTTTTGTGACAGAAAGACAGAAAAGGAGTGGAGGGAGGTGCTCTGATCAGTGTGCGGAGACAGAGACATTGATGTTTCTGTCTTTTGTGACAGAAAAGTAGTAGAGGGGGAGTGTTCCGATCAGTGTGCGGAGACAGAAATATTGTTGTATTTGTCTTTTGTGACAAATTGGGTTAATAAATATTTAACAATTAAATATTAATTTAATTAACAACTTAATCACAATCTTAAACCAACTATTAATATTTAATTGATTAAAAAATACTTAAATAAATATTATATTCAAAAATGTGTTATTTTAGTAAATAAAAAAAATTGTATTATTTTGGTAAATAATTTTTTTTTGGTGTTACAAGAGTAAAAAAGCCGTAATTGTGTGGTGTACACTGTACACTTGTATTAATAGTCGCTGAAAATCACTGGCACATCAAGGAATTTGAATTTGAGAAAAATTGGAGTTGTCACGCGCATAGCGCGTGGCTTAACTACTCTGAACAACCCACGTGGCGAATCGTACGCTGTTATTACTAGCTAGTTGGTGGGACCTATAAGCCAGCAAATTAATTTCCTTATCCTTAATGGGACATTTTTCCGCTGTAAAAAATAAAAAAATTAAATTAGAGAAAATTGGAAAAGACACATTTTTTTGAGTGAACTGGAAAAGACACATAAATCTTTGAAATTTTGAATGTGAAATTATATGAACATATACTTTATTATATTTATAAAATGATGTGCATTGTTCTTATAACATTGAATCAATTGAGTTTGTATTTGGTTTGAAGATGGGAAGTATATTGATAAAAAAAATAAAAAGTATTAGAATTGATTTTTGTCTCTAAATTTTAATTTGACTATAAGCAATAAAAATTAATTTTTGTATTAGGTTAAAAAACATATAATAAGTTTTATATCAAATTCACTTTTAAAGTAAAAATATCTAAATATATATCGCTCCACTTCAAACTCAATTTTAATCAAATCAATTTTATAAAATTAAATTTATTTAAAATCACTTTTAACTAATACTCACTCAAACACATAATGAATCATTAACATTCAATCAAGTGCACATTACATTGTTCCACTGCAATGTAATGATCAAAGAATTATTGGGCATACCTTTTTTTTGGGTCCAATTATTGGGCATACCTAAAATGTATGTGTTTGAACAAATAATTAGTACAACGCCAAATAAATTAACTACAAATATTTAGTGTAAAGATGTTAAATCTCTTTTGAAAAGTCTATTCACTAGCTGATAGTGTTTTTAATTATTTTAATATTTTATGATGAAATAAAAATTTCATTTCATCCGACATTTCAATTTTTTTATGAATTACCCACATTTCAAATTAAAAGCAAAAGAAAAGATAAAATATTTTATTTCATTTAATCATTTTTTAAATAATTCAAATCATTAAATCTAATATAATTTTACTTTATTTCATGCTATCCTTTTTTATTTATATGCACGTGTAAATGATTTAAAAACTACTATTATTTTTCTGGATTCATTATTATCCAATTTTGGCAGCATATCTCACTTGCATCTCACTCGGCACTCGCTGCAAAAAATCAACGAAGAAAAGGATAACTACGTCCATGAACTCAATAATTCAAAAAAAATTATTTTAATAAGATGAAAGTTTTATTTAATAATTTACGTTATAAAATGATTATAATGACGAATGCCAACAACACATGAGAAGTTGCATGAGCACCACTTTTTACTCCCTTTCAATTGTCATGTTAACATTCACACTGCTGAGTGCAGCCTTCTCTAACTCTATGCTTGACCGAGAAAACACGCACCCAGATAGGAACACAGAGCGTTACAGAGGTTTGAGTTCAAAAACCAGAACTTGTTGCTGTAGTGTGAGAAATGGGAAAAGCAAGCCAATCTATCTTATCTATCTTGGATTCTAAAACCTTTATTCATTCAGAACTGAAAATGGGTTTTTCAGTACTACAGCTACTTCTTCTTCTGTCTCACCTGTTTTTCTTCCTCTTAAACCCAACATGGGTCTGTGGGAATGATGAGCTAAGAGCACTCATGGACATGAAAGCCAGCTTGGATCCAGAGAGCCATTATCTACCCTCCTGGACCATCAGTGGTAGTAACCCATGTGGTGGATCTTTTGAAGGAGTAGCATGCAATGAGAAGGGTCATGTAGCAAACATTTCTTTGCAAGGAAAAGGCCTCTATGGGAAGCTTTCACCAGCCATTGCTGGGCTCAAGCACTTGACAGGCCTCTATTTGCATTACAACTCTTTGTATGGAGATATACCAAGAGAAATTTCAAACTTGACTCAGCTTGCTGAGTTGTATTTGAATGTGAATCATCTCTCTGGGGAAATCCCTCCTGAGATCAGCAACATGGAGAACTTGCAAGGTCAGTAGCTGGTGATTCTGTTGAACAAGTTTGAAACTTTTTTACTTCTGTGTGCTGTATCTTTGCTTTTCTTCAAGTTTTGCTGTACTAAAAGTTTGTTTCTCTTTTTTGCTATTTAGTGTTCCCTGAAAGATTTGAGCTTCGTTTTGTTTATTTTTCCTACCATTTTCTAATGCTAATTTGCTAACAAAATAGTTATATAATATTGTTGAACTCTTCTCTTGAATCTTGCATTTTTCCAATAAACTGTACACTGAAACTCTTTAACATGGCACCAGAAAGCAATTTCCTATTTGATATCTTCAGCTTCGATTAGAAACAATGTTTTATTAGTGGTTCAAACATGGAAGTGTGCTTCTTATGGTTTTGCCCCTTTTCACTTGATTTTGCAGTTTTGCAGCTTAGTTATAATAAGTTGACTGGAAGCATACCTACGCAGCTTGGTGCTTTGAAAAAGCTAAGTGTTGTTGCTCTTCAGTCAAACCAGTTAACTGGTGCCATCCCTGCTAGTCTGGGTGATTTGGGTATGCTGGTGAGGCTAGATTTGAGCTCCAATGATCTCTTTGGTTCCATTCCTACTAGCCTAGTTGATGCTCCTTCACTCAAAGTTCTGGATGTCCACAACAATTCACTTTCTGGGAATGTACCTCCTGGTAATAATAATGTTACTGAATATGTTTAATTTCATTGGTTCTCTCCTATGTTTTTTTTGCTCATATGAAATGATTGATCTAAAGGGTTTATTTGCTTTTGCTTGGTTTAATGAAGCTCTTAAGAGACTAGATGATGGATTTCTGTATGAACACAATCTGGGGTTATGTGGAGTTGGGTTTCCATCCTTGAAATCTTGCAACCATACAGATGGTGGTGTCAATCCAAGCAGGCCTGAACCTTATGGAGCATCCACAAGAGATATCCCAGAAACTGCAAATGTGAAGTTACCTTGCAATGGGACTCAGTCTCAGTGCCTTCATTCATCAAAGTCCAATAAAGCCACATCAGTTACTGTTGGCATATGTGTGGTTATGATCATTGCAATGTCAGCGATTGGTGTTTTGACCTTCACACTATACCGTCGGCGAAAACAAAAGCTTGGAAATTCTTTTCATATCTCTGATAGCCGAACAAGTATTGATGAAGCCAAGGCTATATACAGGAAAAATGGATCTCCTTTGGTCAGCCTTGAGTACTCTACTGGATGGGACCCTTTGGCTGATAGTAGAAATTTCAATTTCAATGGGGATAGCCAAGATAGGTTCCGCAGCTTCAGGTTCAACTTGGAAGAAGTGGAGTCAGCTACTCAATATTTCTCTGAGCTGAACTTGTTGGACAAGAGTAACTTTTGTGCAACATATAAAGGTGTTTTAAGAGATGGATCCGTTGTTGCTGTGAAGAGCATTGGCAAAACTAGTTGCAAGTCTGATGAAGCTGAGTTTTTGAAGGGATTGAATCTTTTGACCTCACTGAGGAATGATAACTTAGTGAGGTTGAGAGGGTTTTGTTGTTCAAGGGGACGGGGTGAATGCTTTCTGATCTATGATTTTGTTGCTAATGGAAATCTGTCACGCTTCCTTGATGTGAAGGACGGTGATGGAGAAGTCCTTGAATGGTCAACTAGAGTTTCTCTTGTGAAAGGAATTGCTAAAGGTTACTCTTCTATCCTACCTTCTATTAGATTACTTAACACCCTAGGCAAATTTTGATTAGTAATTAGACATTTGATTTTTGTTTACTGGATGTAATTAGAAGTGATACTTAAGCTTTCCATTCTTTCAAGTATGTACTAAACATTGTTTTCTTGATCAGGTATGGCATACTTACATGCATATAAAGCAAACAAACCCATTATTGTTCACCAGAACATTTCAGCTGACAAAGTTCTAATTGATCAGCGCTACAACCCGTTGCTGGCAGATTCTGGCCTGTACAAGCTTCTTACTAATGACATTGTCTTCTCTGCACTTAAGGCTAGTGCAGCAAAGGGTTACCTGGCTCCTGAATATGCCACCACTGGCCGGTTTGCGGAGACGAGCGATGTTTATGCTTTTGGGGTGCTGCTTTTCCAAATCCTTTCAGGGAAGCACAAGATAATAACTAGCTCAATGAGGCTTGCTGCAGAGTCCCTCAGGTTCAAAGAACTTATTGACCCGAATCTCCATGGCAGATTCTTCGAATATGAGGCGGCTAAACTGGCAAAAATGGCCTTGCTTTGCACCCATGATTCTCCTTTTGAGAGGCCATCCATGGAAGCCATTGTTAAAGAACTTGGCAATTGTAGTAGCTGTATCTGATTTCAATGACTAAGTCACTACTTCATTCATCATCCCCACAGTTACCTATGTGATGACTGGCTGATGACATGATGACTAAGTTAGTGCTAACTGCCAACTGCTCATGGTACTTTTTAGGGAGTAACATTTGTTCTGTGTCCTTATCCAAGTGAGTAGTTTTTATGTGAAAAAATGCCTTAAGACAGTACTAGTGGGTTGTAGCTTAGAGAAGGGGCCATTACCATTTCTTTCCTCAAATCACCTGTTAATTCTGTTGAATGTATTTTTTTTTTTCTAGTAAAGGTGAATGCCTCTTCAATTTTCAATCAGGAGCACACACACCCTTCCCCTTATCCTTATCCTTATGAAACAAAAATCCTAGGTACAAGGAATCTGTCCTTGTACAACTCAGAAGGCTGAATTGCAATTATTAATTTTCTCATCTTTACCATAGTCCCTAACAGGCTATTGCACTCTGAACATTATTATTTTTACTAAAGAAAGGATTACTAGCTTACCTGCAGACATGAAGGGCCTCGCATAGCATAGGTATTGGATCCTACTCACTTACAGTGAAGAATTTTACTTTAAAAGATTCTTTTTGGGTACAAAACAATCGATTATATCTGCTGAACCCGTGCCTTTCAACAGGTGGAAGTCCTTTCACCACTTTTACCTCATATGAACATTTGAATTTGTTTTTGGATTATATCAACACTTTTCAATTAACATGGACTGCCCCAAGTTAAATTTCTAAAATAAAAGCTAGATTGGTTATCGTTTAGTTTTTTTTTTGTTTAGGACCATCGCTGGCTACCCACGCATAACGCTTTCAATGAAAGACTAGTTTTTTTTTTAAAGAAAAATTAACCCCTTTATATTATTGTGATATCTGTTAATTGTAGGGCACTTGTATAGTAGATTTTTGTTATGTGGCTCTGGTGAGTAATTTATTTATGGGAAACAGAATTGCTAAAATGTGAACATAGATGTATCTGCTCTTGACTTGTTATGTGAATGTGTTAATGGATTAGTTGCACAACATAGTTAAAATTCATCATCTTTTCTTAAGTGTTATTAAATTTACCCCTATGTATTAAATTTGAGTTTTCATTTTTTTAATACCATGCTCATCTCAAATCTCAAATAAATATTAAAAAGTTATTCAATCAAGATATTAATTTTCTTGACAATGAGTAAAGTTTGGCTATATAGTATCCGTCTTTTAGAAGGTACGCTCGTCCTCAAATTTATACTTGCACAAATAGTTATGTTAATATCATTTGCATATGTAACTGCACTTAAACCCATTATCCACACTTTAGTTAGCTTGTACATGGTATTGTCAAAAAAAAAAAAGGTTAGCTTGTACATGGTCTCTCTTAAAGTTTTTTTTTGTTGCAAACTAACAAAATATGAATACTATTATAATATTACCATTAAATCTAAAAAATAAATAAATAATTGAAAGTACCGAAAAGAAATACAACATATAATAAAATAATTAAATACAAGATTTAGGAAATGGTATGGCCATATGGTTTCAGGGAACATACCCACACCTTTACCCATTTATCAAATAATTATCCCTGCCCGTTATCGGTAATTTTGCAGGTATGAATCGTATGATCTATTACGGTCATCCCTGGCTGTGAGAGGATGGCTGTTCCCTGCCCACATAGTTATTATGCGTAGGGAAATGGTAAATACACCGCACACTTTTTAGACATACACCCCACTTAATGCTGAAATTTCAAAAATACTCTCAAAATTCGCGTGCATTTCGGAAACTGTAGTTTCCGGAATGCAATTTTACATTCCGGAAACTGGATCCAAAATTGCATTCCAGAAACTGTTGCATCTAGTTTCCGGAATACACCCTACAATTCAAAAAATTTGTATTCCGGAAACTGGAGTTTTCGGAATACAAATTTGACTGGAGTTTCCGGAATACAAATTTGACTGGAGTTTCCGGAATACAAAATTGCATTTCGGAAACTCCAGTTTCCGGAATATACGTAAAAATGGAGGGTATTTTAGAAATTTCCATAGTTAAGTGGGGTGTATGGCTAATTTTTTGTGGTGTATATATCAATTCCCTTATGCGTACTTGATCTTCTTCTGGTTGGACCATTTGTCCATTGGGTCCAATCATTAGTCCATATACAGAAGGCCCAATCTTCCTGAAAGATGCTTTTTTTTTTTTGGGTTACAGGCCAGTGGCATATTTTAAATAGGGAAATGCAATGCTCTTGTCATTCCAAAAGAAAACACCAGTTAGACCAAAAAAAAAAAACACCAGAATAACATTTAATAGACAAAAAAAAAGTGAAGTGTAAAATTATTAGATAGCTTATAATATTATTTAAAAAAATAATAAAACTATGAATAACACTAATAACATTTTTAATTATGGTTGCACAAGTTGTTAGTCTCCGTGAACTAATTAATGTTGGAAAATTCTTACAGATTACAGGGCATAGTATACAGCGGTAGGATTAGGAAATAGGAAGTGGCAAAGCAACAGTTTTATAATTTTTCATAGGGCAGAATATTATAATAAGGAGCAATTGTTATGGTATCTGAGGACAAGACTTGAGAAGGTCACATGAGACGTTAATGGTGGCAGTGATTCCCAAAACATCACGTAGGCATCGATTAGCTGTGTGTTGAGTGCTCTAATTAAACTGTGTTTGCTGCTAATGAATTATTTACACTCTTTACCTGATGCCATATCACAACAACTAAGCAGCCAGCAGAGTATCAAGGTTTCTGCTGCAATTTACAGAGACAAAACCACACATGCCCCACGTTAGGAGCCAGGCCAAGGTTATTTTTTAACTTAAGTTTAATTAGAGTAGCATGCACAAAACATTAACAACGAGTTTAAGGTACTCTTACTGTTGTGTTGTACAGCCTGTGTTGTCTGTATTGACCTTGTTGAATGCTGATGCTGCTATGCTAGGGACTGTTTTGTTATTTCCTTCACGGGGATACTCGACTATAATCAACATTGGGAGACCCTTGAAGCCTGAAGTGGGTGTGAAAGAAGTTCAATTCTTATTTGAGTGAGGAAATTCTTCAATAAACAAAAAACTGCTTTCTCTTTTTGTTTCTTTTTTCAGAAGTTTTACAGATTAAGTTAACCGAGTTTTGGCTTGGAACTTGGAAGAAAACTAATACAAGAAGCTAACAAAACTTATGTATTGATATGATCTTGATGGGTTCCCCCCCCCCCCCCCCCCCAATAATGCTTACTGTTACGTACGCCTAGCTAGATCGAGTGAAAAAAAAGTATTATGTGTTTGTTAATTTGACAGATCTATAATTTGATTATTATTCTATTGGAAATAGTATGTCCACAATTTTTTGTAAGAATCAGTCTTTTTCTTAACCTGCCCCATCCACTTCCTTTTTGGGTTTTATATTCAAAGTCCTTCACATGCCACTTCAAATGTCTTGAGGAACTTTTGGTAAGGTATTTTAGTCATGGCCATTCCATGAATTGCAAAAAGGAGATGGACAATTTGATTTGACCATTTGGCCAAGAGTCTATACTTTGTATGTGGCCTTCAGTCTCTAACACAATAATAAGTCTTAACTTCCAACCAATTTAATTTATCTAATATATGCATATATAATTTGGTATATACATTTTAAAATAGGACAAATTCCGAGAATAAGAGCAAAATTTAGTAGTACTCCATTTTGCTAAGGAATAATAATCTAGTCATTGTTTAATTTTGTACAAAATTAACCACATAAATTAAGCTTGAATCACTTTCCCGTGAGGAAATCTGACCCTGAACACATGCTCCTCGCCTGTGCATTTATCTACCTTGACAACCCAACGGCTTTTGACCATCTTTCCCATATTGCTGTTTCTGCTGCTGCCATATCTTGGACGTGGAGTACTACTAGTCTCAGTTATTCCAAATCTTGTCACCAGAAGCCCTTCTCCAATAGGCAATAGCTGAGTTTTTGATCCACATGATGATGACAACCAACAAGACCCTCTGCTGCTAAATGCATTGTACCCCACAACCACTGTTCCATTATTTTGCCTCCTACCCTCTTGAACTGATCTAAGAATCTCTTCATGATTCTCAAGGTTACAGTCGATGAGCAAAAAATCTGCTGCCTCACGATATTGGTCTAACAGCAATTCTTGAACTTCTCCAACCATGAATTGAACTTTATGAGCAGCAATATTTCCCAAGGCATTTTTGGAGGCAGTTAGATGTTCATGGGAAGGGACAATACAAATGACTCTGCCACCAGTTTGATGAGCAGCAGCAACCAAGGCTAGTACTGTGGTTGAGTCTGCTGCAGCAGCACATGCCACAACCATCACTTGTGCATTGTTTCCTGCAGCTAGTGCTGATATAAACTCTGCTACATTTGGCTCTTTGATCTTTTGGCCCTGAACAAATTAAAGAACCCACAAAAATCAGATAAAATAAATAGTACTATTATATGTTATGTAAAAATTCTGAAGATTGACATTCAATAAGATGGCTAGAAAAAAATTTGAGACATGTTGGAGACTTGATTAGAGAGTAATATATACTTACCATTTTCAAAGTGCTAAGATAGGCCTTTGTGGCATTTTCTGCAGACCAACAAGCCATGGTTCACTTTATTGGTTGTTTTGACTCCTCTGAGGCTTGTTTTGGATGGGAGAGGAATTTTCAGAGATATATTTGATGCAAATGATGAATGGCTTGGCTTTGATTCTTGCGCTTTATATATAGGAGCAACCGGGGGGATCTTGCTGGTCATGGTGGGTCATGTGTCATTCCAACTAGCTCAGGACATTAAAAAATATATATTAATTGTACACCATAAAAGCAAATTAAGCTGCTTAGGTTCCATGTATATTGTATATAAAGCATACACCAACTTGGGTATATTGAAAATACTCATTTTTTTAATTGGTACTAATTAATACTACCACAAGTTCTTCTTCCCTTCTTTGCTAATTGAGATTTGAGATTTGGAAATGAAAACGACAATGCACACATGACACATATGATGGATTCTTCAGTCCTTGCAAAAAAGAAACAAAGTAGGTATATATACTAATTGATTTCATCAATCTTTCTGTTGACCAATAATGAAACTTAGGCGAGCTTCCTGGATATTGGCACAGCACATCAAAAAAATAATTAATAACAAGCTTGGCTTATAGATGATTAACAAAACAAGATCCTTTAGAGGAGTTTATTCTAGATTCTTATTTATTTAGGAAATACCTAAGTAGCTTCACATTCTGGTTTCATTTGGGGTAAGTAGCTAAAGCTAACTGATTGCATTTTGGGTTGGAGTTTTCTTGGTGTGTATGTTTTTTATTGCCTAATATGACAAGCAATATCCTTCTTCAACCGAATTGTTGGATCTAATAGAGTTTAATAACTATTAGAGTATACGTCTGATTATATTTCATTATTCTACCCCACATATATATATAGAAATTAAACATCGATCTCTAAAATATGATACGATAATATAGTTAAATATGACTGATTATTTTATAAAAATTTCACTTTTTTAACAGAAATAATTTTAAAGATTTTTTACATGTTTGTTTTAGCTTTTGAAAATAATCAGAATATAAAATAATCAAAAATCTGATTAAAATAAAAAACTATTTGAAGTAGCTTTTGAGAAATGATTTTAATGAAGTGAGGGATGAGAGAGAAGATTAAAAATGTAATTTTTAAGATTATAAACAAACACAAATATTAGCTTCTACTTTACATAAAAATCTCTAAAATAATCTAGTGATTGTTTTAAATTAAAATCACTTTTCCCTAAATATCCACGTCTACTTTTTTTTTTATACAGTCCACGTCTACTAATTTCTGCATAGTCATTAAATTGTATATAATGTTAAAGGGTACCGGTGAGATTTTTTTTTTGACGAAAGGGTACCGTTGAGATTGTTAATTATGTATATAATGTATTTAATGTATGCCCGGGTTTAGTTTAAGCTTAGTTTTAAATTTATATAGGATACAACCAACAATCATAAATGAAAATTGATATTTAATTTCCCTACGTGCAACATAGTACTTTTATTACGAAAGTACGTTTATAAACGAGGATACCGGGAAAATAAAAAAATGAACGACAAGCTAGGTACCAAGTCATGACTTTATAAATAGCGCGGTATTTATTTTATAAATATTGAAATACAAAATTATTGTGCAAAATCACAATGCATATTAATATGAGCAATTAGGTTAGTTCCATTAACCAAATATCCGTCCGGATCTTATGCTTGGAAAAAATAATTTTTAATAGAACTTTTGCATCATAGCTAAGTACGGTTCAGATTTATCAGACTTCAAATAAAATTTGGATTACCAAAACCGTTGCATCAAAAAAAAACTTTTATAAATAAAAGACAACGTAAAACCATCGGTTTCCACGTCCAAACACCAATTTTTTGGCCAAAATATGTAAATTTATATATATTAATAAAGAAATTAAAGAAACATACATATGTAAACCAATTAATTATAATTATGTGGAATTTACAAGCCCCTAGAGACATGCCAACGCCAAACACTCTTTAGAAAGCAAACAAAGATCTAGATATCACATATCCAGCTATTATTGCTCCCCCTGCCAACAACATTGCTTAACAAGAAGGAAACCCCTTTAGTAAATTTTATGTCCTCTGGTCTCTCGTTTCCTTGCATTACAAAAGATGCCCACCCTTTGTTTGATTCTGCTCATGATCGAGTGTATTGTGGATGATGCAAATAGATAATTGGTACACCTTATTATGTGAAGTGTTCGACGTATATAATTAAATAATTCCTTGGGTTTTTCTATATACAAATTACAAAATTAACTCGTTTTCCTTTTTCCTGGTTTGCTCCAAGTTGGATTCAGAGAATCTAATTTTATTATTAGGATTAAAAATAATACTGAATAGTGAATATATGAAAATACGTGTAGCTAGTTAGTGGTCCTGGGATCGAAATTGTGACAAAAAGAATGGAGGCTAATTCAACATTTTCAATCAAGATCATTATATAAGTAAAGGATAAACAAGTTGTGGGTCTATATACGAATTCTGGCTCAATGGTTTTTGGGTGTATCCATGGAGGGAACACGTTTGTATGGGTCAGTATGCCTCATTCGTGAGCTAAGTATGGTACCTTATCCGGTACCATGTCGTGTACTCATGCATGCATGCATCTCTGGGATCTCCGTTTAATTTTGAGACATGCTCAAAAAAATTTGAGACACGAAATATTATAGGGGTTTTTTTTTTTGGTCGAAAATTATAGGGATTTATATCGCAAGGAAATAAAGGGTAGAGCACATGTAGTTTCTTTCTTCTTTTTGGTCAAGGAGCACATGTGACATGTAGTCTTTTTTTTGTCATCATGTGACACGTAGTTTGCTCTTTTTTTTGTTGTCAAACACACGTAGTTTCCAAATGCTTCTTAACTCGGTTTGAGGGATGATCCAGTCCTAATAATATGTAGTTCTTTATTCTTTCTTCTGGTCCAGACTGATCATTTACTGGGCCGGGTTATTCATATTACCTATTGGGCCTGGGTCGAATTAGTTTTGGGAATTTCTAATAACACATACATGGTTTTCTATATGCACATACATGTCTGCGGAACTATTAGTTCAACAGGTTTATTTTTTTTAACACACACATGTCCGCGGAACTAATAGTCCCACAGACATATGTGTGTTGGAAAAAAATAAACCTGTGAAACTAATAGTTCCGCGGAAAATTACAATTCGCGGAACTAATAGTTCCACGGACATGTGTGTGTTGGAAAAAAATAAACCCGCGGAACTAATAGTTCCGCAGACATGTATGTGCACATAGAAAACCATGTATGTGTTATTAGAAATTCCCATTAGTTTTTCTTAGCTTAGGGAGGGTGAGGGAATTTCTAATAACACATACATGGTTTTCTATGTGCACATACATGTCCGCGGAACTATTAGTTCTGTGGGTTTATTTTTTTCCAACACACACATGGCCATGGAACTATTAGTTCCGCGAGTTGTAATTCTCAGCGGAACTATTAGTTCCGCGGGTTTATTTTTTTCCAACACACATATGTCTGTGCAACTATTAGTTCCGCGGGTTGTAATTCTCCGCGGAACTATTAGTTCCGCGGACATGTGTGTGTTAAAAAAAAATAAACGTACAGAACTAATAATTCCGCAGACGTGTATGTGCACATAAAAAACTATGTATGTGTTATTAGAAATTCTCCGTGAGATTTTGGGTGAAGATATGGGTATGAGTCCACTATTCTAGTCTGTCACTTAAGCCTCTTAAAACCTCTTTCCTTTGACAAAAAACAAAAACCCTCTTTCCGAGTACAATAATACCTAACAATACTCCCCCACCCCAAAAAAAAAAAACGGAAAGTATTTTAAGGTGGGTAGGCAATTAGGCATGATATAGAGGAGAGTTCCTAATTTGTTTCCTTGCTTTGGGAGGAAGAATGAATACAAACGCAGTGACAAGATCCTCTAGTTGCACCAATAATAAAGAAACAAAATGTTATGCTTTTTCCACCAAGCTTAGGATATCTTGCTACATGGTTTTAAAAAGGTAAAGTTGATTAGCAGTTACCACTCATTGTGATACTTTGATATAAAGCCTTAATTAAGTCTTGCCTTTCCGGATGACATGTTTTTATTTAATACAAAAATCATTGGTCTCAAATGATTAACAATATTATTTTTCTTGACGTAAATTATGTATCACTTTGTCGCAATATATAATTTATTATAATGAAATTAAAGTTATTAATTTTTAAAACCAATTATATAATGAATCACTAAATTAAACCTAATAACATTAGCATGTTACTAGGTGGAGATTTAGACCGTTTAAAGTGGTCCAATGAGTAATATGTTGTTGGCGGTTCATATTCACACATACCTCTTTTGTTATTTGCACATACACACTTAAAAAAACACATAAAATTCCTAAACTACCCCTTTTCCCCCTCTTTCTTCTTCTTCTCCCTCACTCCTTTCTCATTTCGTGCCAGAGCTCCAGTCCACAACCCACTCCTCTCTTTTTTTTCCTTCAATTTTTCCTTCATTCTCCCTTCACCACTCTCTCCTCTCCCCTCCAGCAGCAGGGATACGACATTTAGAGTATCTATAGGCAGTGTGGAACTATTTTTTTCGCGATTTCCTGACAGTGCGAAACTATTAGTTCCACACCCGATGCGGAACTAATGGTTCCGCAACATTAAAAAAATGACACATACATACAAGACCGTAAAATGCTTGACAAAAAAATGTTGTGTGGAACTATTAGTTCCGCGGAACAATTGTTAACGTGGAACTAATAGTTCCACACAACATTTTTGACAAAAATATGTTGTATGGAACTATTAGTTCCGCGGAACAATTGTTCATGCGGAACAAATAGTTCCATACAACAATTTTTTTTTGTAAAAAATGTTGTATGGAACTATTAGTTCCACGTGAACAATTGTTTTGTGGAACTAATAGTTCTATATAGCATTTTTGACTACGTAATAGTTCCGCAGAAGCCCAAAACAAAAAATTAAAATAAAACACACACACACACGCGGATGTAATAGTTCCGCGGGAATAATGATTAAGCGCGGAATTGTTACTTCTGCAAGAAGCCCAAAATAAAAATAAAACACATGCTGACATAATAGTTCCGTGGGAATAATGTTTAAGTGCGGAACTGTAGGTTCCGCAGGAAGCCCAAAACAAAAAAAAAACACGCACACACAGACCTTCGTGGCTTGCGAGGAACAGAGGGAGTAAGGCGAGGAAGTAAGGCGACGGTGGCTTGCAAGGACGAAGGCGGCATGAGGGAGTGAGTTGTACGAGTCTCCGACAAACTCCCTCGTCTCTCTTATGCTTCACTGTAAACAAAGAAACAGTGGAAGAGATGAGGAGGCTTGCGAATTGAGGAAGAAGATGAACAATGATGGAGGCACGGAACTGTCGTGGGTCGTCTTTGCGGAAGTGAAGGCGCGGAACTATTGGAGGAAGAAGAGAGAGAAAGGGATTTACGATTTTTTTTGGAAAATTTAGAATATTTTGGTCTTTTACCGTGGTGATATGTGTAAATATCAAATGATGTGTGTGCAAATATGAATTGCCTATGCTATTTTGTTGCGAAATCAAATACAATAATATGTTTCAGTGGCCAGTTGTAATTAGCATTGTTTGGGAGTACAACAATAATTATGAAATTAGAAAAATACAAAGAAAAGAAATGGCGAAAGAGAAAGGTTGTAATGATCATACACGGTAAGCATTATTAGGTAAGGCAAGGTAAACTGGAGATTTGATGACTGCACTAATTTGTTCTCTCTTTTGAGAGTTATGTTCTAACTAAAACGACAAAAATATTCATTATTACTAACACGGAATCCTTTATATATATTTTTTATTCTCTGTTTCTATTCCATGTTTGACCTCTAAGCTTCTGGAATTGTTTCGGTAATTAAGAAGAATCAATCATCATCATCATTACTACTACTGCTGCTATTATTTGTGTTTCTGCTTTCCTTTTTGTGTGTTCTTGGTTAAATTTAGCTTTTCTAGTTATGAGTTTTTGAAATGCTTGACATTTTCAAGAAGAATCAACATTTTTTCTTGTAGTAGATTATGAATTACTTTCTTATAATATATCTATGATCAAAAGTTCTTATTTTTCAAATCAAACTAGATTTTGAGCTTTAAGTGGGGCCTTGGTTAGGTCAATGCTTGAACGTGTATTTCTTTCAATGAAAAACACGATCCGTGATTACCTCTTCTCGTAATCATACAGCTTCTCGACAACTAGAAGTTGGAGTTAAAGCTATGAGAACACAAAACAGTGCAATATTTGAGCCAGCTCTTATAATGTCTTTAAGTTCTAACTAGTTAAAACGATAAAATTCATCATTAGCTTGGTATTTTCCTTGTCATTGTTATGTCTTTATTTTCTCTTTTTATGCTAAACTGAATTATCTTTGAGATTGAACCTTGTTGATCAATTGTCTAGGCAAGAAGAGAAGAAAAAAAAAATTCAGACACAGCATTATCTTGAAATGAGATGTCGTTATAAGATCTCAATCCATTGCATTCAGATTGAGTTCAGATTGAGGGTATAGTGAGCTTTCAAGTGCAAATGATAATTGGTTGGTCACTTTCCCGAAGTAGTCGGATCCAATTGAGTGCTAAAATCTGGCTGATTAGTAATATAATAAGTGTCACACTTAAAAGTGTTATCCCCCTCCCCCTTTTCTCTTTTATGCTAGGACCCATCCTCTCTTTTAATCAAACTGAAATTTGAGGGCACATGTGTAATAAACTGATACTAATATTATAGTACAGCAATTATTTCCTCTTATGTTTTTTCTGATTAAATTGGGGCCACTTATACAAGAGTCAATTGTGCCATAGATTGGTGGGAGAAACAGAGAAGACAGAATGAGAAAAGAAAGAAATCTTATGCAGAGAGAATTTGTCTTGGCAATGTTTGTTGGGGCAGGCATTAAGTGGGAACTGCAGTAGTAACACACCATGTGATAGAAATGACACAAAAATGCCTTGTTCTTAAAGTAAGTCACCTAACAAGGGAAGGCAGTGAAACAAAAATTGCGGTTAATGCCTAATTTTACCAGCTATTCACTGTTACTATATGGAAATGTCTATTCAATTGGACAATTAGGTTCAGCCAGACAAGAGAGGGGGATCTAGGGAAGAAAAATATTAACCGAATTAATTATAATTAATAAAGTTTTTGACTATTAGCAGGTCTGAATTAATTACAATTTTAGTATGATAATTTCCCCTCCTTGAATGGAATGAACAATTCAGTAGAAAAATAGTATGTTGAATCAAACACAAGAAAATATGTTTAGACAATACTTTCTACACCAAACCACAAAAAAAAAACGAGATTTATAATGTAACTTTACATAAAACAAACTCAACCTGTTTCTATACATACTCACATTGGCTGAAGTGGTTAAGATCAAAGTAATAAAATAATAACAATAAAGGCAACTCCCTTATTTGCCTATATAAAAGCACAACTTGATCATGTCCAAATAATTAAGTATTAGAATGCTATATTTGCTGTATTATTATTGGACTCTACTTTTTTTTTTTTTTATAAAATGGTTGTTATCAGAAGAGCTTTGCAAGCAGTGGCAATAGATTAAAGCATAAATATGATGATAATAAAGTTGAAAGGAGACTTTCCAATTAGTTACTGGTACAACGGAATTTGTAAAATATATCTAAGTAACACATTTTAGAGGTTTTTTCACCAAATTGATATAATTTCATCTTGAAATTATCAGTTTGGTATAGTTTTTAAATTATTTACCAAAATGGGATAAGTCGTATACCCCATTGGTGACTTTTAATTTTTTTTCAAAGTCGTATATGTCAGATACAACTCCACTTTTTAAATTTTTTTTTTCGCGTTTAAATACAAATCATATATACCATATACGACTTTGTATATTTTAATATTTTTTTCCTTAAAGTCGTATAATAGAAATACGACTTTAGCTTATTTTAATTTTTTTTTATGTTGAAGGCAAAGTCATACATAGTATACGACTTCCTTTTCATTTTTCAATTAAAAAAATTAAATATAGACTTCTTGTTGAAAACAATTTCGTTCACCAAGAAATATTAAAAAGATATGCTAGACGCCAGATGTCATTAGTGATTTGTCTTGTCAATATTAAAAAGATGTTAGAGCATCTCTATTGAAGTATCCATTTTTGGATATTTAAGTGGACTCCACTTATACATATTACTCATTTTTATTTTTTTTAATTCAAGTACCTAATAGGTACTCAATCTCTCCAATCCAGCAACTCCAAAAAATTTACTAAATGAGTTCCACCAATAACTCTACGTCCAATTATAACCCACAAAAATACATAGAACCCACGATGAGAGAGGAGAGAGAGAGTGCTTGTATAAGCACCTCTTCCCAATAGATACCCAAGTTTCTTTTGCTCTAATAGAAATACTTAATAGATATCCATTAAGTACCATTTAGGTATCCTCCAATGAAAATGCTCTTAGATGACTTGACTCAATTAGATGTTAGATAACTTGACTTGACCGTTTGGTGGTCGTAGCATATATGGTGTAGCAGTGCACTATTTAAAATTATGACACCGTATAATGCTCCCCTGTTTTGCATGATTCTTTGTTTTTTTTTGTAAAAGTCACATTGCATGAATATATTGGATGAGTGCGTATAAGTGGAATATAATGACATTGAATTTGGAGTCATGGCCTCATGGCCACCGATAAGCAATTGTGCGAAAAGGGAAGGGAAGTCGTATACTATGTATACGACTTTGTCTTTAGTATAAAAAAAAAATTAAAATAAGCTAAAGTCGTGTTCCGACTTTCGGGAAAAAAATATTAAAATATGCAAAGTTGTATATGGTATGTACAACTTGCATTTAAACGTGAAAAAAAAAATTTTAAAAGGTGGAGTCGTATCTGATATATACGACTTTGAAAAAAAAATTAAAAGTCGCCAATGAGATATACGACTTATCCCATTTTGGTAAATAATTTGAAAACTACACCAAACTGGTAATGGTAATTTTAAGATGAAATTACACCAGTTTAGTAAAAAAATAAGAGGAAAGGGGGCCGCTAGTTGATATGACAAGCAAAACCTAATATCAACATTTTTAAAAGAGATAATTTGACTCATAACTCACAAGGACCGTTGTCATCATAACAAACTACTATTTCAAATCTACCAAAACACTACCTTATTTCCAAAGTTTACTTGCTTAGTTAGCCGATTGGAATAAAAATTACAAAGTAGGGAATATCAACTGTGTCTAGATAATCAGCACCAAAATATTCTTCTAAGATTAAGGTGTACACATCCACATTAAAGTATAGCCCTTTTGCATCTCTAGAAACAGCTTCTACAAAGTATGACCGAATATGAAATATTGAATCACCTAAACGGCTATTTTAGTAGGCAATGGTATACAGCACTATTTTTCTGAATCTCTGTATTTCAAACTGCCCCCATACTAAGCATTTTCATGATCACTTCCATAACCACCAGAAACATGAAGAAAAATGATTAAAATAACAACAACAAAAAAATTCTAATCTTCAAGTGTCAAAATACTACCCCCTTACACTAAAATTATGCAATATATACACGTATCTTTAATTTATTTTTTTGGACTAGGATATTACCGTAAGCATTGCTTTGAAACTAACTCCTTATGTACTGTGGCGATTAGGAGGCCCTCCCAACAGTTTCCTTCTACAGGATTTGAACTTTGATCCTTATCACCAAACCCAATTCTGAAACCAGAAAGATTGTGTTAAGTAAAAAGGAAATTTTTTTAACAAAAAAAGCAGACATCGAAAAGAAGATTAATCATGAGGGAACATGAAAGTATGAAGACTCTTGTAAAAAGATGGCCTTGTCCTATGCCAATCATCACATTCTGCTTTCCTATTACCACAGGAACCAGACTGGAATGAAAAATGAAACACAAGCAAAGGAAAATTGAGAAAAATAAAATAGAAACACAAATACCTTTCAGTTGGTAGACAGTCAGAATTGCTTGCCATTGCCGACATGATCCACTGTCACTACACCAAATCGATTACCAAGATAAATTAATTATAAAATCAGCAATACATCGTTTTTTGACATTTTTGCCAGTGATTTAAGGAGGTGGAGAAAATATTCCACGGGCAATAGATTGCCTTGGTACTATCAGAAATTGTTAACAGTCAATTTATTTATTTCATGGATTTAAATGTTGCATTTCACAAGATACTCCCAAAGGTCCTATATGCATGCATAGAGAGCCTCAGCCAAACGTAGTTCCATCCACATTATGATGAAGAATTTATTTAATTATTGACGAGTGGAGAATGCATGTGCTGAATGACATCAATTTCTGAATCTTTCTAAAGTGAGACACCAAAAAGGAAGTCATGTGCATTCATATGACTATGGCAAGAACAGTGAAAAATGATATGAGGTGTCATAACTACCACAAGTCTTGAGCTACCAACCTTCTGTTCATGGTTAAAAATAATACCCTGTAAATACATGCAAAAAAGGCTCTATGATGTAGCATATTGCAATATTACCCCTTCAGCCATATCATGCACCTCCCCATGCCGACAGGTCTCCTTGCTTTCCCTTTGTTTTCCTTTTCCTACACGCATTGCTTCAACTTTCCTCATGACTTTTTAGCAATTATGGCAAGCCAAACGGTTAATTCTATATACCAACAAAGATAAACAGTTTACTATATATTCAGGCCCCGTTAAAATGTAAATCATCACAAAAATTAATGCTTATGAAACGTAAGTTACTAAAGGTTTTTTGGACATTAGCTAGCTAGGCCAAAACAATAATAAAAACACACACAAACAGAGAGTGGATTGATGTAAAAGAAGGCCACTCATACCTCACTTTTCTTTGATCATGATAACCAAGGTAGTGACATGGACGGTCACTTCCCCCATGGTGGGCCTAGGTAACCCTTTGTCAGAAACAACCACACCAGCTGATATGTCAGATTATCTATAAGAAGTGTTTCTTCAGCAGGAAAGATTCTTTCTCATGTTCTTTCCGAGGTTGACCCACGTCATCACCAAGTCCGGTTTGCCACCCACCCTACTGCTTCAAGCAATTCCAACTCTGCAGCAAAAAGTAACACTTCAATTTTGGCAGCCTGCAACTTTTGGTGTCATTTTGTAGTTTTCTTCTACATGGAAACTCTATCTGGCCAGAGCATAGGGATGTGTAAACCATATATTTTTAGAGATGTGTTTCCATAAAACGTAAATGTTATATATTTCAGTAGATTTCTCATTAGATTTTGGTTTTCAGAGCATTTCGATAAAAATTTATTGATAATCACTGTTCCCATTTTTATCTTTCAAATTGAGATAACAGAATCATATAATCTCTTCTTATGATGAAACATTACTAGGATTATTATATTGATATATCTTCCTTTTTGGGTGCATTCCTACAGATATCTTTATGTTTTTGGTGCATCCTCATAGATAAATCTGCAGCTATGTTTTTCCTATCAGGAGTATAAAAGAAATTAGATGGGGAGAATATTATGAAAAAGTTGTGAACTGTTGGAAACAGAAGAATCCAAAACTTGAATCAACTTTAAAAAGTGAGGCCAAAAACTGGCCTGCAGTAAGTTTCCATCTCACAAAAGGAAAGGCAATCACATGCATCAATAGTCTTCTCAGAAAGAGAGAGACTAAGGAATAACAAATATTGTTCAGAAATTATTGTTCTTGTAACTTGGAAGTTGAAAATTTCTTGAAAGTGGATTTATGCTTAGTTTTTGGTTCACTGGTTTGCAATACCATAATTCTTCTTAATATCTTTTCACTCGCAAAATTATTGGCAACTTTATGATTTCCAAAGACAACTGATTGACTGAATGCGAAATGTTCTATCTGATGGTCAGAAATTGAGAATTCTCTTAAATCTTTATTATTAGAACAAAATATGGATAATTGCTGACATACATCCTTATTTTCCAAGCAAAACAGTAAGGGTAAGTCCATCAAGTGCGTCCATGTTCAAGAGGCTCGGAAGTTAAGAAACATGAAGAAAACTCTATTTTTCTAAAGAACCTAAGAGTAGCTCAACTTCTACATCAAGTAGTTTTCACAAAGCAGTTAGACCTTTTGCTCTTTGGTCAACTGAGTTTGGAACTAAACTTGAACACTAAGGTCTTTGGATGTCATGGAGATCAGTTGGTCAAACAGTAAGATGTTTTATCTTTCTCTACTCACACAATTGATCATGACATAAAAAATCTAGAAAATGCATGGTGTTATGTCATATCAAGACATGAATTATCTATGAGATGCATATACAAAAGCCATTGACTATTGTAAGATGCTTTTTCCACTTTCATGTGAAGAAATTAATATCCCCCCTTCAAAAAAGAAATGATGTCTTTCAACGTATAAAAGAAAATTGTTCCAACCATAATGTTTCCTACTGTCACTGTAATTGTTCACACTGACCACAAATTCGGTTTGCTTTCAAATTTTAAGTATCTTACATCAGTGCTTGGTATCAACATCATATCCGTTTTAACAGCTATAAAACAATCAACAGTAACTTAATAATCAATCCAGAAAAATGCCAACTGTTGTTTTCTTGAGGCTGTGGGAATTGGGATAGTACGTACTACTTACAACTGATAGTCTGATACCATGGGCAGTTGCAACGTTTCTATTTTAGCATTCACAAAGTTAAACAGAAGAACATGTTGTGGAATAAGACTAATTCATGTCTTAGTAGTGAGTATCCCTGACGGTTAGAACTTCAATTTTCACACATGAGAAAGTGACTAAACATGATTTAGTTCACTCTGACCAATTTTATACATTCATTCACAAGATTTAATTAAGCTCCGCTTTTTATGTTATTATAAATTAATTTTAGAATAGGATTCAAAACAATTCTCATTACAAATCTTTCAAGCAGAAGTTTTATGGCATTCTTATAGCCCTCTTCCTGAATTGTTGCTAAGATAATACATGAGCAATGGTTCCTCCTTCACAAACCTAAGAAATCCAAGATTCCAAATGATGGCTGGAAGCAATACTGATGATTCATTTGAACCAAATACTATAACAGTCACTAACATGCTTTTTAGGTCCCTTCCGACATCCTTTTATTTCAATGACAAGTCACGAAATATTTTTCACTAGAAACAAGGGAATAATAAAACAGTTCTGGAAAGAATCTGATAAATCCTACAATTACAGAATTCTATAGGAGTTGAAAAGAAGCACATTACACTAGGGGTGTATCAGCAAAGACCTCAGCCAGAATGCCATCATCACTACTTGCCATGGCGAGCAGTTCTGCGTCCTTTTCTTCCTCATTTGCAAAATCTTGTCTTTCAAGTTTGGCATGAGCTGCAATATATACCATTTTCTGAGCTCTTTCCAAAGAAATTCTTGAGTGCTTATGTGCAGAGATTTTCGCCACGAAAGAGCAATTACTCTTAAATCCACACGAGGTTGCATGCAGAAAAATAAGTCTCACCGCAATCTTCCCCAGGGATTTAAACTCACGTAGGCAAGTTTCCCAAACAAGTCTACTGCTCAGTGGATTTGCAACTCTCATCTTTCCCGTAACCGGGTCCTGTTGTTTCATCTGTACAGCCTGTGCATAAAGTGGGTCAAGTCCTTCAGTCCTCCATCTCATGAGCTCCATCAACACAACATGAGCTTCTTCTAGGGAAGCTAGCCTCGTCAATAACTTATCTACATCTTTCTCTTGTTCACGAGTTAAGCAATTGAATGGAGGAAGGTACTTTCCGCTTGTGTCTTTGATCAAGTAAAGTGGATCAAGTATAAATGCAGCTGACCATGCAGGGTGGTAGTTTTTCCTGAATCGTTTCTCAAGTATCTTCTCCACAGGTTCTTCCACAACATTGTACTTGGCACACCACTGCTTCACCTTGGTTCTCAGCTCCTCCCAAAGTGGCAGGCATCGACCAATCAACGGCCTCTCAGCCTCAATGTCCTGAACCACTTCTCTGATAAGCTTTACCAGTGAATAAACTGCCTCCAGTTCATTCCAAAACCCATCACTCTGAACAATTCCAGCAACTTCCCTGGCCAATGGATCCTCCACGCCCACCACCTTAAACGTGTCCTCCGACACGACCATTTGGATCACTCTAGCACAGCTCAGGATGTCCTCCAGCATTGGGATCACAGAAGCAAAGCTCTTCAACAAGTCACATTTTGGCAAGGGAACTCGAACCAACCGAGCATACCCAAGTTCCTGCATCCTGTACCCAAGAAAACTACTCCTAACATGAGAGTCAGTGTTTATATAATTTGCAACCTTGAGACAATTTTCAGTCACAGCCCTGAAAAGTGGGAGCCCGTTGCTGAAATCCTTGATCAAACTAGAGAACCCCTGAAGCTGACAAGAGATACTCACCATCCAATGGTTCTGAGCCTCCAAGTTCCTCAATGCCTTGGCCTTAAACCTGTCCGCAACAATCCCAACACACCTCTGCACAACACCCCCACTAACATCCACCACAGTCTCCCACAAAATCTCCTCTGCATACTTGGAGGACACCACACCCCCATTAAACACTACCTTCTGAAACACACTAGTCCCATTTGGAAGATTCGCCGTGAACTTCACCAAACCATGATCTCCATCTCCACAACACCAATATTCCTTGCTCTTCCAACCATCACACCCTACTTGGAAAAACGGCGCATCTCTTATTCTAGCTTCGGACTCGGCCTTGGCCACGCCGAACCTATCATCAAGCCTCGAACCCGATACCTCCCGCCTCAACGCAGCGGGTGGGAGACCCAGCTGGGTGAGAAAGGCCTGAAACTTGGGGTGTTCAAAGGTGGAGAGAGGCACAGACCCACACGACTCATAGAACCAATCGGCCAACAACTCAACAGCAGAGTTAAGCTGTTCCTTGGTCAAATCAGGAGGAGCAGCAACATGTGATTGATTATTATTATTATTATTGTTGGGACTCTTTAGTCTCTTCACACACTCTTCAAAAACAGTCAAAGCACACAAATCATCATGCTCCTGGTGTTGATTTTGATTGTTATTGTTATGATGATTACCCTGGTTCACCCCAGCAACAACAGACTCCTTCTGCAGCTGCACCACGTGAGAGTAACCCAGTTGTTCAACCATTGTGAAGGAGTGATTTTGATGATGGGAGTTTCTCTTCCTGCTGAGGTTGTGGTTGTTGTTGGAATCGGAAACGACGAAAGAGATGGGGGAGGGTGAGGGGAACGAGGGGGAGTGATTGAAATTGGGGCAGGTGCCTCTCTTGAGGTGCTCGGAAGCGGTGCGAGAAGGGTTGGAGGCGGAGAAAAGGGAGTGGCAGAGGGAGCACTTGAGCTTCACGGCGTTGCCGTTGCCGACCAGAATGGGCTCGAGGTGGACCCAGTACCAAGCACCTTTGCCCCTCATGGCCCGCGTCCGCACCGTTAGAAGCCCCTCGTACCGCTTCTTAACCGCCACGTCCGAAGGGCTTAACGGCTCGGGTTCCGTCGAAGCCATTCCCTTTTTTTTTTTTTTTTGTCGTTTTGAGGGGAGGAATTAACGCGGGAAAGGGTAAAGCCAATGGCGTTAGGGGAGTTCCATCATGCAGAGAACGAGAGAGAAGGTGTTTTGTTTGAGGAATTGCGTGAACCAGGAAATAATACAAGAGATAACAAGAGTGAGTTCAGTTAGTACTCAGCATATAGGGAGAGTGAGAAATGCATGGCATGGAGAAGAAAGGGCTGTGTTTGGTTTTGTGGAGTGGAGAGTACAATGAACGACTCGTGAGTCAACCATATTTGTATTTTTTTTTTTGGTACCAGCAAACTCCCCCTGTGCCCTTGCCCATGCTTATCTCGGGGTGATCATGGGTTGGGTCGACCAACCCGACCTCGGCATTTTAAATTGGGTTGGATCCAACTTTGCACATCCAATTAGTTTGAAAGAATACTAACCTAAGCACATTGAGTCGGGTAGCTAGTTAAGAAAAAATTGAACTCGCATAATCCAACTCGTGCATAATTATTATTATTATCATTATATATAAAAAGTAAGATACAACTGAAATAATATCATGATGGTATTATCCCCTTCCACTATGTCCTTATGGCGGAGCTTTGAGGACTCTTGACGTCTCTGGAAGTTGACTGGCACAAAGGTTATCGGAAACTCCACTTGAATGTGATTCACGAATTGCAATGGAACTCGTTGAATATGGTTGCAACGATTCTCATTCTTACAGCAACATGGAGGATCGCATCAAGAGGTGGTGTGAAAAGCACTAGGAGATGATCATTCAACATGTCTACCGGGAGAGCAACAAGGTGGTGGATTGGTTTGCCAATAAGGCTCATGCTGGTGCCAATGGTCTACCAATCGTGGATGACTCACCTCTTGAGAAGTTAGGATCTTCTCTATTTCTTCTTCTATTATTATGTTTTTGGGAGAATAAATATAATAATTATTTCAAAAAAAATAGTAAATTAATAGAAGAAATAGAGATAATCCTAACTCTCCATTAGTGGCCTTCAACTCATGCTGCATGACAATTTGGGTGTTAATAATAGGCGTAGTATTCGTAACTATATGTGGTTTTGGGGCTTAGCCTCTCGTTGTTACGAAAAAAATACAAATTTTAAATATATAATTGTTAAAAAGAGTATAAGTTTTATAATTTAATATTAATATTAATATTATTTTACTTTATTATTTGTATAGTGACTTGACTTGATAATATATTATTGTCATAAAAAATAAATAATTAATATACAACAACATGTTAAAATATTAATAAATCATTTTCATTTATAAATAAACAGATGAATATTCTACAAATTATTCACATACACACGTTAATAGTTAAAAAATTTGAATAAGAACATTATGTTGCATTGGCTTTTGATATTAACTAGTACCTAAATCTTAAACCCATTAATTCAAAAAAAAATGTGTGGGGAATAATATTTTTATTATTTCTAAAATAGTTAATATTTAAGACGTAAAAATGATGAAAAATAAGAAGACTAACAATTTAATATTAGAGAATTTCTATGACACCCGAAAAATCTAACAGTTTTGACACCTTTGATTTTTTATCAATGGGAGAATGATAGTATTTCACTTAATTAATTCATGTTATATAAGAGTAATCAAAATAAGACCATAATTCACAAGGTTTTTAATTTTTTTTTTATCAAAAAGTAGTAATGTTTATACCTTTGGCAGCACGGTACATTGTGATCTACTTCTAGCAGTATCAAAGCCATGAGAAGCAGCGGCTGCATCTGAAGCTGAAAATCCAGCAGCAAGACTAAAGTGAGAGTGTTTTACAAATTAACACATAGTTTTCATTTTCCTTAAAATCAAAGGAATGTAACACAGCTAAGGCCTCCGAATTGATTGGGTTTGAGAATTGTTGATTGAAGATGATGAAAGTTAGTAGGGTTTAAGGAAGGGTTTTATCATATAATTTTTCACTTTTTACTTGTTTAGGTGTTAAAATGGACGAGTTGTCCAAGAACCAGATTTTCGCTGTTCACGGGATTGCTGGTGCTGGGTCAGTTGCTTTAGCCACAGGTTTCGCCTATCCTCTGGACACCATCAAAGTCCTCACTCAGGTTCTCCCCTTTTCAACCCTTTCTCTTTAGCCACTACGAATATGATTTTCAATCTTATCACTCTCCCTTTTTTTTTTGCTCGTTCATTCAAAAGTTGGTTCCAGTGCTGGTAAAGAATTGAATGCTGCTCAGGTTTTGATGAGAGTACTCTCTGTGTCCGGTAATTCAGGTATGCCTTCTTTTTTTAATATAGGACTTTAATTTTGGTTTTGATTTTCTGTGGGGGCCTTGCACTTTAAATGATAAATTGCGTAAGAGAATAGAACTGGATTAAAATGTGTTACATAACCGATAACCGATATTGGAGTGCTGAGTTGTAGTTGTCTATGTTCCCTTGCTGCTTCAATGGATACTGTGCGTGTTTAGACTTATAGATTGGACCAAACCATTTTTTTCTCTCTTTATCGTCCTGGTTTTTTAGGAATTAACTTCGAAAATTCTTGAGTAGACTTGATGGACTAAGTAGTTTGTGCACTAGATAAATAGTAAGGGACGGTTGTTTTGGCATTTTCAGATTTGGTTGTGAAACTAAGTAACTAACTGTATGTTTCTGTTGGTTCAGTGCACAAACTCAATATATTCTGTATGCTAACTCTGGTGTCTTGCTATTTTTGGGCATTTCAGGTCTGTTCAGTGGTTTTGGTTGGTTGGCATTTGGAAGAATTTTTGGTCTGGGAGCACGATTTGGGGTCTATGAAATCCTAACAGCCTTTTATAAAGGTAATTTTTATGCTCTTCTTTGTGATTAATAACTTTTTAGTTTTGATTTTTTCATATATATGGATAAAAGAAACTAGCACTACTTTGTTTTATATGAATGTGACATGTTTCTCTTCATATAAGTCATGCAAGATTGAAGTTTCAGTGTCATGTCTGTGTATTGTGTAGCAATGTCTAATTCTGAGATGCCCTTTGTTTGTTTGACATAAAGGTCATTTGCGTTTTTTTTTTCTTTCTAATTTTGGAATTTGTTTCTGTGGAGAATGATTTGGGTGCTCATGAGTGCATTTTTGGCAGATGGTCGGGAAGATAATTATGTCTATGCTTCTGTGGCTCTTTTGGCTGGCATGGTTGCTGGTGCCACAGAGACATTCATAAGCTCTCCATTTGAACTCATCAAGCTTCGTATGCAGGTTACCTCTGCTTCATATGTTCCAAGCTCTAACTTTGCTTTGGAAGAGGGGGCTAGGAAACCGTTAATTGCAAGTTTACTTAATGGCTGCTACCCAGACAAGAGGTCCTTGAACCAATATGTTGGTCTCATCTCCACCCTAAATAGCAAAAACACTAACATGACTGGTGCTTTACTGGAGTATCCATGGGCAATGACAGGATCTGGTAGGCCACCATCAGTTTGCAATGTGAGAAAGCCATCAGATGTCATATCTTTGGAAGGATGGAGGACATTATGGAGAGGTCTCCGTTCAGGAATTGTTCGAGATTCCATGTTTGGTGGTGTATTTTTTTCGAGTTGGCAATTTTTGCACCAAGCAATGCTTGATTGGAAGGCTGTAGGGATGAATCCTCCACCCAGGTTCAGCTCTTATTCATTAATTAAATGAACATTTCTTTTGTATCGTTCTTCCTTATATTGTGTTTGGTTAGGTATTTTTTTTATGAAAAATTTCTGATTGGGGAATGGTCAAACTAAAGCTGATGATGTTTAGAATTTTGTCTATATTCTCCTCCCTTTGTTTTCTTTGTCCTGACTCAGGTTACATGAAGAAGTTGGTCCTTTGCCTCCTTTGGCCGTTAGTCTTGCTGCTGGATTTTCAGCTTCAGTTGCAGCCGCTGCTTCTCATGGTTTTGATACTGCTAGAAGTAGATCACAATGTACTGTGCTGCCAAAGGTATGAACAATACATTACTACTTTTTTATATAAAAAAGTTTAAAAACCTTGTGAATTATGGTCTTATTTTGATTACTCTTACATGCCACGTTATGTAATGCCTGTATAATTAAAAAGAAGGAAAAAGTTGTGTGTTTTTTTCTTCTATATAGTAATGATTTTGGTACTCTACAATGATATTCTTTGCATTAAGAACTGTTTCATTTTTTCAACTAAAAATGGAACTTTTATTTGAAGGACAGAAGGAGTACAAAGGATGAGGAAGCTAAGAAAGCTAAGATAGTCTCCTTAAACTACATAAAACACAAACGCAACTTTAATAGAGGACCTCTTTTACGGTTTAATCACTCTGTATTTCAATGAAGGAGAAGAAAACCATATGCTAAAGATATTGTTAAACTATTGTGTCTCATATTAGGTCTAATGTCCGAACTTTTGTCTTTAAATTCCAAGTACTCAGCATGTTATTTACCTTCAAATAAAAAATTTGTTTAACGCGATAGGCTGGAGTCATTTTCTATTTCCAGAGATGTTCCTCTATAGTCCCAACAACGACTTATAGGACAGCCTTTCTTTCCTGATAGCCATCAAGTTTTATATTTTCACACTTGCTACCCAGAAGTTTAGTACTGATATCTGGTTAGTAAAATCAAACTTTAATACTGAAGATAGTAGGACAAAAATGTCCAACTAACTAAATTAAGCATGGTTCACTGGTGGATTAGTTTGGCAAAAGAGTGTCTTAATATTCCCATAAGTGACCCATAATTCAGATTATCATCTTCTTCATTTTTTTCTTTTCATTTAGACTTACAAAGGCATTTGTGGTTACCAGTGATTGTTTACTATGATGAGATGCTTAGCTCTTCATGATGTCATGCTGAATGTTGAATATTATCTCAATTAAGTAAATACAAACTGCATTTTCATGTGTTTCCTTATTCCAACTAATAACTGATAGTAATTCATACATTCTTTGGTTCCAGTACGTCTTAATGGAGAGAAGATTTCTGAAGTGGAAACGGCCAGGAAACAAGTTCGAAAGAATTGCTGGGATCCATCCTTCTGACAGGAATATCTTGTTCCGTGGTATTGGGTTGCGGTTGGCTCGCTCTGGTTTTGCTTCGTTCATGATTGTAGGAAGTTATTTCTTTATTGTTGATCAACTTGCTTCTAGTTTGACTTAATTGCCACAAAACGATCCCCTATTTTTGTTAGTGATTAGTGTATACTATTTTTTCTTAGAGAAGAACAGTCACAGTTTTTGGTGTGCTTCTCTATATTAGTCAGTAGGGGAAAAAAATAGAAAGGAGATAATACTCGATGCTTACCAGTTACCGCAATTGAATTGGAATCATTAGATACTGGTGTGAAATCAGTACTCGGATTGTATGATGAGATGAAAAATAATGATATTCATGAAATTTAACTCCATAAAAACTTTGACCCCTCACCCTCAAACCAAACATTCTCCACGAGGAACATGTTTCAGTTTAGAACCACCCCCCCCCCCCCCCCCCACTCCCCAATTTTGAATACTAAAGCTTTATCCTAGAAGGTATATTGTTGCAGGCATAAATCATATACGCAGTTGAAATAATAGACTTAAACAAATTGCAAATGTAGTATCAGCATAGTAAAGAATCAGCCTTAATTATAAGCTCTAAACTTCATCGTATTTGATTACACAGTCATACATCCGTGACCCAAGAAATTCTGCAACCTCAAGATGTTTCACCTGTAAAAGAAAAATGGAAAGAAATAAGGGAAGTTAACAAAAAAAAAACAACAGAATTCAATTTCTCACATGTCAAGAAACAAGTAGATAAAAGTGATAAAATTCATTACCATTCCAATCTTGAGAGAGTCGCATTTAAATTGAGCATGGAGATTTGTTTCTATTCCACGACCCTGTCAAAGAAGGGGATTGGTAGTAGTAAATACACCCCCGTTATTTTGCCATCCACTTCACTTAAAGATCTTATCAATGTAAAAATACAAAAATATTCTTTTTTATTTTTCTTCATTTCCCGCATACACACCACTGGATTTTTATAACTACCGAAAATTGAAATTTCCGGGAAGTTTAAAAATTTAATTTTTTGGAAATTGAAATTTTCGATAATTATAAAATTTAATTTTTAAACTACCGGAAATTTTAATTTCCAGTAAATATAAAAATTAAATTTTTAACCGGAAATCCGAATTTCTGGAGAAAAATAGATTTTTATCTTACCGGAAATTCGAATTTTCGGTAGCACAAAATTTTCACTTTTTGTACTACCGGTAAGATAAAAATCTATTTTCCTCCAGAAATTCGGATTTCTGGTTAAAAATTTATTTTTTATATTTATCAAAAATTAGAATTTCCGGTAGTACGAAAAGTGAAAATTTTGTGCTACCGGAAATTCGAATTTCCGGTAGTACAAAATTCACTTTTTGTACTACTGAAAATTCAAATATTTTCACTTTTTGTACTACCAGAAATTCAAATTTTCAGTAATATTTTTGTACTACAGAATTTTCGGTAAGATAAAAATCTATTTTTCTCCATAAATTCGGATTTCTGGTTAAAAATTTAATTTTTATATTTACCAGAAATTGAAATTTTCGGTAGTTTAAAAATTAAATTTTATAACTACCGAAAATTTCAATTTTCGAAAAATTAAATTTTTAAACTTCCTGAAAATTCCAATTTCCGGTAGTACAAGGAAAAGGAAAAATCGTATTAAAAAATTTAAATAGTATAAAGTGGGATGGATGGCAAATACACAGGAGTATATTTACCGATTCCGTCAAAGAAATAGGCCAAGGTTCAAAATTCATGAGCTACCAATCTATGACAAAGGCTTAGTGAATAACTGTAGAGGCCTCATTGAAGAAAGAACTGGAAAAAAAGAACCCAAGAATAGAGTTTAACTCGCCGATGGACCCAAACAAAATGTGTGTTTTTTTTCTGATATAAACGGTAAAAAAAAAAATTTGCCAGGAGGTGACTCCCAGTTTCTTAGAATTAGTGGGTCTAAGTCCTAACTCATCCCTACAAAATCGGTTTGTAAGGTGAGGGGTGTCCAACACTATTGGGCTTGATGCGTGGATAATATGGTGGGCAACCCAATATTCTAGGATAGGCTCTGTGGTTTTCCCCATCGAAGTCGGGTTTGGGCCCCATTGCCAAGCCTAGGCCTAACTTATCCCTACAAAACCGGCTTGTAAGGTGAGGGATGCGCAACACTATTGGGCTTGGTGCGTGGATAATATGGTGGGTGACCCAATATTCTAGGATAGGGTTTGAGGTTTTCCCCGTCAAAATCGGGGGCGGGTTCGGATGGGTACCCACGGGTTCAGGCCCCATTGTCAAGCCTAGGTCTAACTCATCCCTACAAAACCGGCTTGTAAAGTGAGGGGTGCCATTACATTATATATTATTGCATGGCTTTATCTCTAGTCAACGTGGGACTTGGATTTTTTCCAATATTGTGACATGTGACCAAGTCAGGGACTTACTTTTCCTATATAGTAATTGATTACAACTTGGCCTACCACTTATGGGAGCATGCAACTTGCAGAAAGCATACAATATGTCAAAGGAAGAACTTACCATCCCTTCTAAAATGACAAGATCTGCATCATTGGCAAGGCAAGCAACCTCTTGTGATACTCTTGTAAGATCAATAACCTGCAATCCGTCGAACAAAACAACAAAGAAGCATGTAATCAATCATCATAAAAGTCAATGATTTTCCTAATATAACAAAAAAATTACTTTTGATTTTCTTACAGGTAAATCATTTCCAGAGTTGGCAATTATAAGATTTGAAGTACTGACACCCAAGAGACACCCTCCTTCATCCTTTAACTGGCAACCAACGTGACAGAAATAAGAAAGAATTTTGGTTATACCAAAAATATGCCGAACCAAATTTGTGTGTTACCGTTGATATAATTTCAATTAGCTCAGAGTAAGTCACGTCATTGATAGAAGGTAAGTCATTAGCAGCCAAAACAACCTGCATAGAATATGTTGAAGCAGGCAGTCATAAGAACAACACATTAAAAGCAATTTCAATTTGACAGAACTTTAAAATGGACAAACACTATTATTACACCTAAAACAAGGAATTAGGCTCCTCTAAAGAAAAAGTAAGAAATTTCAAGTGTATGAGAAAATCAATGATTGATATTGATATAACATACACATACATAACAAATTGGTTATGGGTTTTAAACTGCTAGACCAGAAAACACAGCTGAAAGATAAATAAAATGTCTGCAAACCTGACTCCCACGCCGAAGGAGCTCTCTTGCAAATGGCAAAATACCCAAAATGATATCTGCACCAGAGTTATCAACAAATATGATAACCTGCCATGATAAAGAAATTCATTACTACACTCCTACGCCGAAAGACATAAAGTGCATCATAAGAATTTTTGTATATTTTCATGGCCACATGACACTTGCCTTCTTCCAGGACTTCTTGCTCCATTTCATTTTGAAAGAGTCAAGGTCATCAATAATCCAAGGTCGAGGGACAAGATTTTCGCAAGTAGCCGAAAAGGACATTCCATCCCTAGAGAAAACCTCTGCAAGCTTCAAGAAATTGAGGGAAAGAAAAAGGTAACCCATAAACTACAACTAAATAATATTGAATCAACTCTTTATAGAGTTTGGTTAATTTCATAACTAAGCTCATTAACAGTTTGTGGGAATTATTTCACAGAGATTTAGTTCATTTCTTTAATAAGTTGCTAGCTATCAGTACACCAGAAGTGACCAAAATTACATACAGAAAATCAACCTACCTGGGCAGAACCAAGATCAAATACGTTCCCTGCAAAAATTCCTCTAACTAAATTCTCAAGTCGCTTGCCTTCATCTTCAATGACATCATTAAGACGAACAACATTCTCAAACAGGGAGATGGCCTTTGCATTCTCTTCATCCTGTTGCATTGAATCAGAGAGGAATTACAAATCTTGGGCAAAACAAAACTACATGTTTCATTGATGGTCACAGTAGTACCACTCCACCCCCTCACTAGCCAACATGTTTCATTGAAAGCAATGATGTTAAATTTCTTCAACTTTGGCCAATGAAAGTTAGACATCTAGCCAACAACATTATGAAAAGAGTATAATTAAATTTCATAAAATTCTTCATGCAAGATGCTACAATACTTTAACCCCTATAATCAGATATACACATGCTTTTCATCCATATTATAGCTGAATAGTATTAACATTTAGCACACAGAACCACAGATTGTTCACTTAAACTTACCTTGACTTTCTTGAAGATATCTATGAATCCCAGTTCTCTAAGGACTTGCTCACGAAGTCTGCATAGAAGCTAAAACCAACAACACCAACCACCCCCCCCCCCCCCCAAAAAAATAGATAGAGAAATAAAAATAAAGGAAACACAAAAGGGGGAAATCAGAAGTATATCAAACATGTTTTGTTATGTTGAGACAAATTTGCATATAACTTCAGCCAGGGGACATACAATGATATCAGGAGGCCCGCCTTGACTTGCAGGATCTTTCATCAATTCTTCAAGTATTTTAGCATACCTTTTTGCAGGAAATGCATCAACAGAAGATGCAATATTGCAATTAACAACAATTTGAATTACCTGAATTAAGATATTACATATATACAACAAGAGGAGGATAAAGGACAGTACAAGCTTGAAATCCATAAATTATGCCTTCCTACTAATTTTAAAAAGTATGCTGATGTTGTTAATAAAATAAAAAGCATAGATTTGTCATGCAAAAAACCTCTCAAAGGGGACAAAAAAGGAAGAAAGAAGTAAAAAGAGACCACCTTTGAGCAAATTTTTCAGCTTTATTTGCAGCATTAGGAACAGAAGTATCACTCTCAGCACGCTTCCTGTACCAAATCAAAGCTAAAAGTTGATGTAAAGAAGAAACATTGAAATAATAGAATCCTTCCAATAATATAAGAACCACATTTCGATAAAACAGGTAAACAACTACCATAAACGAGTTGCTTCTACTTATTGCAATTACTAATTACTAATTAGAAGCAGAAACTATGTTGTGCTTTTATATGGGCCTGTCAAAAGGGAATGCAAGATATGAACTTCTGAAAGAGAATTGTGAACCACAAACTAAAAACTATTTTTAAAGAGAAAAAAATTTAAGTTGTTTATTTAGGAGAGATGAAGATAAGTTATGAATGGAGTAACTGGAACCACACCCTCAATTTTGTTTTGAGAAAAACAGAAAGAGATAATAACAAGTTAACAACATACTTGTAGGAGGGGATGAGATTGAGTAGGAGATTAATCCAAGAAAGCTCGGTGGGAGTGGGGACACGTGGATCATCGGAAGGGAATCTCCAAGGAATGGTGCATGCTGTGTAATTGTAATTCTCATCATCATTCATCAACAACGGGAACCGTACCAGCTCTGATGTACCACTACTACTTCTCTCCATTGCTTCTTCTGATACAAAAAGCTGCAAATGAGATCAACTTAGAAAAAAGCTAACAAGTACAATAGACTGTCCTTACACATAGACTCTCCTTATGAAATTATCATTTTTAATGTGATTTTTCATCTTAATTTTTTTTTAAAAAAAACAATTTTTTAATTATATAATAGCATTGTTGCTGGGGGGTACTGTTACCTAGTGTTTTGGAGGGGTGGTTGGCTTGTACTACTTGTAGGGGTTGATGAATGGAGGGGTGTTGGGACAGAGATTTCATGTTGGTTGAACTTGAGAGGGTAAAAGCAGAAGAAGCAGCAGCATATAAATGGAAGGACAGTGATGAAGGATTCCAACAGCTGCGCCATGAGAGGAAGGTCCCCTGAGTCTGAGTTGGTGATACAAACGGTTTCATTCTCCCCATTGAAGTTGGTGGTATTATGAACTAGTCATTCACTGGCCTCGTCATAGAGAGCTAGGAGGGTGTGCCTAGTCTCTTGGAAAATTTTAAGTCTATATAAGGACACTAAAAATAGAAAGTTTTGTAATATTATAGATAGATTTTATTAAATACTTTTAATGACTAAGGATCTCTTAGTACTCAAACCTTTTTATGAATATTGATAGGTTTTTATTCTTATACCCCATTTTGGATTAACTTCTAAGTTATAAGAAGTATTTAGCCTACATAAGTATTTAGGTCATATTTGGATTAGTTTTTTATTTATCAAATTTTTTTATTTAAAATGAGTTTATGATTCTGTATTTACAATGACAAACCTTTTAAAGAATTGAGATAAAAGACAAATTCCAATTTATATGAATTGTTCTTGACAGAATATGAAAAATTATTTAAAAATTTATATATAAATTTTTTTAATATTTAATTTCTCTATAAACATTTTATAAGTTTATAAAAACTCTCTGTAAATAAATAACCATAAATTTATTTTAACTAAAATATGTCCACGAGTTAGAGTCCAATTTGATTGGGACTACTTGGCACACTTTACGTCATGAATTAATTTTTTATTTCGCTGAATGATGTCGAAACATTTTTTCTGGCGTATATTAATTTGTGATTTCAAACTAAAAACTCTACACCATTTTAGAGTACTTGTGGTGGATAAGATAATACATCCGAAAGCCAGAAAAATTGTCATAGGATTATTTGGTGGGAAATGAAAATAAAATGGAGGAATCAAATCCTCTTCAAGTTTTGCAGTTATGTGGTGAAACGAAATCTTGAATGGGTAGAGTAACAAACTATTCATGAATCATGATCAGCGCATAACGAACTTAGAAATTTAATAAACCAATCGATCAATATACATACACATGGAAATATTTAATATTTTATTATCATGATCAGCTCATAACGAACTTAGAAATTTAATAAACCAATCAATCAATATACATACACATGGAAATATTTAATATTTTATTAAATATTTAGATTAATATCATTTGTGTCATAGATAATAAAGTTTGATAATTATGAATATTTTACATGTACTTTCAATCATATCTTACTATCTTACCATCTTATTACATCATGGTAGGTATTTTTGTAATGTGTCAAGATAATTATGAATGTTCTACGTCAACACTCAAATTGATTGTTAGATGTGTGAAGAAGTGCTTGTCTGCATCAATCCCATTTTGCATCTATTTGATTTTCATTAACAAAATTATAATCTGAGCCAAACCCTTTTACCCGATCAAAATCACATTGGTTTAGCAAAATATTTTATTTAAAATTTTAAAAATAAAAACATTTCAAGTAATCAAAAACATCTATCAACTTTGAGCTTGAGCAGAAGAATCACGATATATAAGAGAAGGGAAGCCTAAGAAGCTGATATTCAAATTCTTCTTTAACCACGAGATTAAACATAAGTGGTGTTAATGCACTTCATCTAAGGGGACGGACACGGCTAGGACCCGTGTTCGATCCATTCCGATAGAACAATCTGTAGTCAGACTTTATTTACCTCCCAGCCGAACACAGATTAGTCTAAAAAAATAATAATTCTTTTTCACAACAAAATAAATAGTTTGAGTTAACACTTGACAACAGTTCAGAAACACTCACATCCACTCACACTAATAATATCCATATAGAATGTAAACAAGGTCAAAAAAAGCCACACAAAAAAAAAGCACAAACATATATCCTACATCTAATTGCTACAACAATGGGGTAAACAATAATACTAGAGATACATCAGAAGAAGGGCCACAAGGAAAAACTAACAAACAGATTTTTCCCAACTAACACCTACCCACTAAAGATTGCCACTTTTTTGAGTCAAAACCATCGTGTAACACTCATCTGACAACCAGAATTCTGTCTTAGTAAGTTAATTGTCTGTCAGCATCAGTAGTCAAGCATGAGATGAGTGAGCCTAAATGAGGTTGACTCTGCAGAAATACCAAATAGTAGTAATACACAGGGGGACCATGCTTAGCTTAGCATGTGGCATCAGCAACATTTGATTGGCTAAGGTTAGACTCCTTTTCGTGTAAAGGGTCTTCTTTATCATCATCAGCAGATGAGTTCCTAGAGTCTTGATTAACATTGTTAAATGAAGTATTATTAATATTCTCTTCCTGAAAAGCAGCAGGTGTCATAATAGGCTTCACTCCACCAAAACTGACTTTTAATTCCTCACTGGTGATAAGGTTAACAGGATGTGTAGAGGTAATGGGTGGTGATGATATATGATGCTCCACCCTTGGCTTCTTGTGCTTATGCTCCAGCTGGTGACCAGGAAGAAAACTGCCAACAACCACCTGACATGCACAACATAGTGAAAACAACGTGGCCGTTTTGTAAATAAAAGTGAAAACAGGAAATGAAAAGAAGAAACAGAAGCAGAAGTAAAGAGGCCCTTAATAATTTAGACAATTTCACAGCTAATTTTATCGAACATCCTCGAGGTTTACCTGCACAGGACCAGCAGCTATAAGCAAACCGGCGAGTCCACCACCCATTACTCGACCATCTGGACCTGCCAAAGAGACACTCATCCCACCAGACCTGCTTCTTGTAATTCCATTCTCAGTTGGCATAAAGGAACCAGACAAGGAAAGAATCTCAAACCGTCCCTGTCAAAGCACACAATGTGAGCACACTAGCATAAATGAAATTGGACGCGATATTTGCAACACCAATTCAGTGTGAAGTTAGTGAATTCATGGCAAAGAAGGATGCATTATCTTTGTTGAGGAAGTTGGTGAATTAGCTGTGTCAAATCTCAGATTCCCAAAAGCAAAGGGAAGTTTTATTTTCAAACCCTATACACTTGTCTCAATAATAAGTATAGCACACAAAGAGACATTGGTTGTGTTGAAGCATAAAAATGAGGCCCAAACTCATAGGAAGTACTTGAGACGGGTGGCAAGCATGGAAAACATGAAAAGCTAAGGGATTCATCCCATAGTGTTCGATGCTGAACTCTGATAATAGCAGAGTTATGAGAGTAATTCAAACTAAAACAGTTCAGCTAGAAATTATAAATATATATGAAAACAAAACAGCATCTCCAATCTAGAATTTGTTAGTAAGCAGCGAGAACAATTATAATAATCCTTCTATTTCGGTCAACTCAATATTATATAAACATTATCCGACAGAGAAACAAATGACTGAACTCATTTTCTTTTTATGCAGATGACATAAGATTGAACTCACCTCATATGTTAAAGTACCCCCTGAAGAAGACGGTTGGCGAAGTGTAACATTTGAAATTGTGCCAGTTGCGGAGAGAATGCAGATAGCACGTGATCCTTGTTGCGAGAAGGACATAATCTTCATAGTAACATCCTGAGACAGACCATAGAAAATCAAAAAACAAATAAGCACGTGAACACCAAAAACGAGATTGAAAAACAACACTCCAGGTCAATAGTTTACTTCAATAATAATGACGCTGTAAACAACCATTAGATATGATCTACACAATAGTAAAATACCAGTAGTGCTACAAGTAATTGAACAGAATACCTCGCCAGTATTTACTGTAAGAATATGTGGCGTGAAATTGGCACCTACTGAGTATGCAATTCCCTCACCTATAAAATACATATATGGGAAGATCAATAGATGGAGAAAGACAGGAAATAAAAGAATGAATTAATGTGAGTCCAGAGAGGAACTTTCTTTCTAGTACACAAAATAAAAACAATGCAATAATCAGTTTATTATATAAAAGCAATCCATGGAATCAAAGAAAAACAGTTCATGTATCATTTTGTAAGATCCACTTTTTAAAAGCACGAGGTAGATTTCAAGGAATACATTATGTTGACCAAGAGGCTTTCTTAAGAGAAACAACAAATAACGCATTTTTGACACTGAAGCATGAAGATTCATTCAATAAGCCAAATTTTAAGTCTTAACTCCACCTCATTCATTTATTTAATTGCACAGCTAACTCAACTTCACATCACAACATTACATGGTAGCAAATTAGCAACCCTGTTATTCCTAATTTCAGATTCGTTATTACCCTGGATTAACTCTGTATTGTTATTAGTCAAGTTATTAAATCATCTGTTCTTCTATGTGTTGTTTATGAAATTCTAAACCTCTTCTATACCATAATGCGAAAGAGATCATAACTATCCAGTATCCACGCAAGACACCCTATAATCCTTATTCCGACCCTATGCTCCACTAATCAAGGCCATTAATAACCTACTTTTCCACACTTCATGGCCTTCTAGACCTTCTTCAGGACCTTTAAAGACAGAGAGCCAAACCTCAAACAATTCATGAACCCTGATCTTGTTCAGATATAGGTCACTAATTTAGCATGTTCATCGCCAATCTAAATGTAGCATAAGCATGTCTACCATGTTAAACAAAATAATTCAATGTTCACATCGTCCTATTCATGATGTGGAACTGTATGCTGCACATAGGTGGCTACTTAGATGTTGGCAGATAAAGAAAAGTGGACCGACCCCATCGTCTCCACCCCGTAGGAACTACGAGATCAACCCAAGGACGCCTTTGGCATCCAGGGGTTGCGGACCGACCATAGAACCCTGTTCCAAAATTCAAAAAGCGGATCGCATTAGTTATCCGCTCTTAGGTTGGACAGTTAAGGGTCGGAGAAGTGCAATTACTCATTCTTAAAACCAGCACTCTTAAGACCAAAGAGTCGGGCGGAAAAAAAGGGGGGAAGCTGCGGTTCTTCTGTAGCTGGATCTTCCGGAACCAGAAGAATCCTTAGTTAGAATGGGATTCTAACTCAGCACCTTTTGAGATTTTGAGAAGAGTTGCTCTTTGGAGAACACAGTACGATGAAAGTTGTAAGCCGTGTTCGGGGGGAGAATGAGGGATTAAGTAATGATTTTTCCTTTCCTTTATTTTGATGACTGAAATCCTCCAAAATCAGGAGAACATGTTAATGTTCAAATAAAAAAAAAGAATGAGGGAGAGTTTTAAATGATCTCATGAAAATCCCTCATTTTCTAGCTCTCTTTTTCATAAACCTCCCACACAGATATAGGTCCACTTAAAACCTTCTCTTATCGTCTCCTTCCAAGCATACCCAATAGGGGACCAAAAAGCTACTCCATGAACCTTAAAAAATATTTCAATGCATTTGACTGTTATATTAATGGATGGATACTATCATTCTAAGAAGCCACTCTTAATATCCTTAATGAATAAATTCAACTTTTTGGGAAAAAATTTCATACTGAAATTCCTATTTTGCAACCCATTTTTCAAACCATTCCAAAAAATGCAACAAGGCAATGATAAGCTGTTAAGAATAATTATTAGTTTAGACTTTGGACCAATTCTAACGTGGCAATTCAGCTTACTATTAGACTCACTCAACCTAGTCATTAAGCTTTTTTTTGATAAATACCTAGTCATTAAGCTGGTCCCTTCATTTTTACTCTAACCGTTTCCATGGTGTCATGTAATGCAATCCTTTTCCTCCTCATAAAGGAAAATAAAGAGCACCATATGCTACCCGAAACAAAAACAACCTCACTTTCAACCACAAAAAATATCCCCATCCACCTCACAATTTGTATTCAGATCTGAAAAGGAATCTGAGCTAAGGGTCCACTCCCCCGCATAAACTCCATCACAAAAGCAAAAATCAAATCCAAAAAACTTGACCATACACTATAAACACAGATCAGAGAAATAACTACCTCCAGATCAATTAGAACCCAAAGCAAAAGCAAAAGAAAAAAAAATTTAAAAAAAAAATCAATTATGATATTCCTCCATTAAAGTGCAAAATGACAACAGCCACTAGGTTAGAAGGATTGATTCATTTCTCATAAATTGCAAATGTAACAGTAAAAAAAACCTTAGCAACACATGTAACAGTAAAACCAAAATGAAAAAAAAAATACCAGTATTAACTAAGATTAAAAGGCTTCAATTCATTTCAAAGTTCAAATTCAAAATATCAAGGAACTCTATAATACCTGGTCCTGGACTTTCAAATTCATACTTATATGTTGACTTCTTGATAGATTCAACAGGCCTCCCTCTGCCCCTTTTCCAAGCGGAGAAGTCGCCGGTCAATGGAATCGATGACGAAATCGGCATCGGTGAGAGAGCAGCCACCGCCCCCGGCACCGCCCTGCCGTCTGGTCCATACTTCCTAGGCCTCCCCCTCTTCTTCTTCACCTCCGTCGCCGGCGCCGGCGCCGGCACCGTGGCCATGGAAAAATCCAAGTTGTTCCCAATTCTAGGAGCCACGTGGAAGCTCTCTGGGGCCTCAGCACTCACCACTGCATGTCCAGCACCAAAATTCTCTCTTTCCTCCATTTTTATGAGAATCAAACAAAAACTAAGACACCCCAAAACCTCTAAATTTTGCTTAAACCCTACCCATTGAAGATTCAAACGTTTTCACACCCAATCACTCAATAAAAATCAGAAAAAATTAATTTTTTTCAAAAGGGAAAATGATAAACTTATTGAAGAGAAACAGATATGAATGCAAGAAAAATTTACTATCTCAGAGTAAACATCAAAAACACAAACTTTATTGTATGAAACTGTAAAACGATGAAGACCCAGAGCTGGAATTGAAGCAGCTGAGCTTGTCCTCCGAGAAAATCGCAGTGCTGTAAGCTCAAATCTGCGCCATTGCAGAGAACACAGAAAGCTTTGAAATTAACACAGAATTTTCGGAAAAAATTTCTACAATTACAAAGAAAAATACAAAGTCTAATTCAGAAATTCTCCCGAGTGAATACGTGAATTTAGGGTTTTGCAGGAAAAGGTGGAGTAAATAAATAAAGTTGATAAAAAATTTGGAAAATTAAATAAATCTTAAAATAAAGTAATTAAATATTCGGAATTTAATTATGAATTAATTTTTTAATTCTAAAATTCAAAGTATAAATTTTGGTTAAGAAATTGGTTCACGTCCGTCTTGGAAATTTAATAAAGGGGATTTAATAAATGACTGTGAATGCAGATACTTAATTTGAACACATTAAAAAAAGATGTTACATTTTTTAAAAGGAAAGAAATTGCCCTTTTTTTAATATAAAACAGTGATTTTTATATTTCAAGCTTTTCTTTTAAAAAAATATATTCAAAGCTGTAAAGCTAAGATTGGAACCATTACATTTTCCCAACTACTGACAAGTTCTTTGTCTTTTCAGTTAAATTAAATTAAAGTTGACCAAGAAACTCAAATAGATGAATTTAAAAAGGCAAAAAAAAATGGAAATTTGAAATGCCCCTCTTGGTTTGGTGAATCTACAGCAGATGCCACTGTTAAACGCATGCTCTGCTCTTCTTCTTTTTGCACCCTTTCTCCTTGTTCACGGCTTCTGTTGACCTGACCAAACCCACCTTAGCACCTTCCCCCTTCTTATGTATGTTATCAGGAAAATAAAAATAAAATTCGAGCAACAAAAAAAAAGAGATACTAATATGATGGTTCTCAGAAATTTGTGTTGAGATTCAGCAAGCCTGATATATTCTTTCAATTTATTATTTATTTTGCTCAAAATCTTTGCTCTCTCTATATTTAATTATTAATTTATCTTCATAATTCTCTGGCGTGTAAAGGCTACTGAAGTCAAGGACCGGTTACCAAATTGTTAGCTTTGGTTCCCCGTTTGGGACCTTCTCAAAGCAAAACTAAAACATGCCATGAGTGGCGCAGTAGAGTAATCCTAGATAGGGTTGGCAAAGCGGCCGGGCCGCCCCGACCCACCAAAAAACGAGGCGGGTTGGGCCGCCAAAAAAAGTGCATTGGGGTACCTTAGCCCGGTTTGCCCCGCGGGGTGGGTTGGCGGGCAAAAAACAAAAAAAAAATGAGCGTAGAAGTGGCGGGTTGACCTGTTTAATCCGTCCAAAAATTCAAAAAAACACAAAAAAAAAAATAGAACTGACGGGCTAGCCCGTTTTGAACCCACATTTGGGCGGGGTCAAAATGGGTTATAGGTTGAAAACCCCAACCCGACCCGCCGAGCACAGCCCAAATTGCCACGTAGAGTTGCAAACTTAACTTAAGATTAAGATCTAGTGTGTTTATGAGTTATGCTAAAATAATTGTAATTAAAATTTCATTGTCAAAATTTTTAGAAAAAATTGTTTCTGTGTCATAGCCCAAGTAGAGTAATGTGCATAAACAAATCGCGAAAGAGAAATATGTTCTTCCTTCTACACGAAAGGGAGAAAAAGTTTAGATTCAATTTTGATCATAATCAAAGTCCTAATCATAATAGATTAAAATTAAACTCTCGAGTCTTGACTTCCTTTTGGAAGAGTTTCCTTTTGCAAGTTTGGTGAAAGAGTATTTTAATATTATTTATTGCAAAATTCATAAGATTTTATTGTATTTAGGAGTATTTTTTTTCCAATATTATAAAACTCTCACACTAATTGTCCTGGTCGAGGTACTGAGTTATTGGTTGATCTAATAGGTGGTTGAATAGGTATATAGGCATACTTTAAAATCTTCAAGATTTAATAAAGCTTAAGTTTTAAAGGACACAAATAATATTAAATATTATTATGAAATTTAAGGACTTTTTATTATTTTTTATATTATATATAATTTTATTTAAACATATTTCATATAATATAATATACCATAAAGTGTTTTAAGTTGTGATAAAAATGGTTTTTTCGTTTAATTAAATTATGTGTATGTGTGATAAAATGGATTTTTCGTTTAATTAAGTACTTTCAAGAATGTTTGTGGCACTAAAATCAACATTTAAGTCAATAATAAATATTTTCGATGATACCGGTCGAGAAAGTGGCAAAACAAAAGAGAAAGCGAGAATGATGAGTTAATTTGTAACATGTCAACCAAGATTGGAGGAGGAGGAGGAGAACTACAATAATGAAAGGCAAGACCAAGACACCAATACACGATGAAATATTTTAAATTCAAAATATTAATAATCCTCTCTGTGGAGGTGGATATCCAATACACGAAACAATCACATTAGACCGCAAAAATCTCATTAGCAAGCTTGTTCCACATCCTAATCTATGTTCACTTCTCGTAATGTACACAATCAGGAAGCCAATTACAATTGACTTGTGATTATCCATCACAGGTAACTATAGCAGGTAAAATGAAAAGTCAAACAAAATAATCATGCTAACATAAAACCAAGCCTTCTTTCCTCAAAGGAATATTCAATCTCCTGAACCAAGTCACCTCCAAAAGGAGCTGATAAGGGAGCTGGAGTCATGCCCACATTCATCAAAACGGATGAAGGAACTGGGGTTGTGGCCATACTCATTGGAACTGATACTGTCGAAGGTGTTGCAGGGACAGGAATAGGCATCGCCTTTGGAGTTCTATTCTCTTCATCTACCACAGTAGCTGTCCTGGAGGGAGTAGTGAATGGCACATTGTTGACTGGCATTGTCTTCTGCAACTTCTCACTCTCTGTATTCAGCTCATTTCCGACATTTCCCACATTCGCTTTTGATGATACATTAGAAGAGATGGGAGAAAAAGGCTGTCTTGTCAGAGGAGATTCTATGCCGTGAGCACTGCCAGCACCAAATGAGTGTTTTTTCACAGGAATGCCGGCAACATCCAGTCCTCTTCGAGCTGCACACAAGGACATGTTAACTACATTGAGCAACACTATTGTGCAATCCATTTTGAGAAGAAAATTTACACATTGAAAAACACTGATAACAAGGAGAAGAAGAGAAAAGAAAAATATGGTTTTAACAACATTTTTCTTTTGCATCACCAGATCTGGACCTAGAGAAAACCTACCCCTCACCACTAGATCCAAAAACTAAAGGACTTAATTATAACTGTTTTTCATTCTTGTGAGTCAAACAGGAAAGAACAGAGTTTATAAACTCTTATTAAGCGAGAAATCTCCAACCTCTAAAGACTAAAGTACAACCAAAAAAAAGAGGGGTAAAAGTAGAGTTTCAATAAACTACCTGATGATAAACACGAAAAGCCATCATCCAGGTAATTTAGTTGCTCAATTTGGTGCGCTTTGTCGGTCTTTCTCATAGCACGAGAACTAGTAGCTTTTGAATCAGGTTTAGGAGTTTGAATCATTGCTCCTCCAAGGGAGACTCTTCTACTAGCTGCACCTCCGGTTGACATCCTAGATGCCTTCTTTACACTCTGGGGCTTTGAAGGGCTTGGTTTTGACCCATATAGTGCCTCCTGTTCTGCTATCATTTGTCCCTGCAGCTTCTTCAGGTCCTGAAACAGAAAAGTAATATTTTAACATGTTTTCGAGAAACTTGCACAAAACATATTTTGTTGGAGGATATAAAGGTCAATAAAATGTTGCCGGGCAAAACCCAGTTTCAGAGACAATACAAGGGTTTTATAACTTGAAAGTTTATTTGAGAATTGAGGTGCGTATTCAAATGCAATAGGAGGAGGACCATACCCGCTGCCTACGACGTTCTTGCTCCTTCTCTTGCCGTAATATAGTGTACTCTTCAAGCATAGAGAGTAGAGGAATCTAAAAGGCCAAAACAGACAGAATCATTTTGAAGTCAGATTTACTTGAGGAACCAACTAAAAGACACTAACAGGTTAAAAAAATCCAAAAAAATCATTATGAGACTAGCAGGTATATTAGAGAGAGTACTTACACCATCAAACGTGAACTCGATGCCTTTTTCCTTTTCCCATGCTATGGTTTTCGAAGTCAAAGCATCTACCATTGCTATATACAATTACAAAAAGGGAGACATATTAAAATCATACACAAACATAGTTGCAGAAAAAGAAAAGTTTTACGCAAGAGACACAGGCAGATGGCTTGGCAGAGAAACTCTGTAGAAATTTGAATGTAGTGGAACAAGAATTGAAGAAAATGGCACGAAAATAACTAAGCGAGTGTTCATGACTCCATACTTGCTTTTGGAACACACAAGCAAAGTCAGAACATTAAAAACCATCACTTCATATCCAAATTGGCACCTTTGCTGAAGCTCCAAATAAAATTTAGTCAGACTCACTGCACTATTATGTAATCCACTAAACCTTGTACATGCAGGTTCCAGATTAACTTTGCTGTATTATATCATTGAGCCATGACAGTAAAGGTTCAATGACAACTTAATGACAAATATGTGTAACAATTAAGATCTATGAATACCTGGAATTTTGTTAACCAAGGCACGAGCTTTCTCAGCTCGCTTGAGAGTAAGATGAGCGCCTCTCCCAGCATTATATCGATTTTCATCCTGATAGATGCACAACATGAACAGTTAATTTAGTAAACTTCAATCTTTTCGATCAAAATGGCAATGTTGAAGGAGGATACAAACAACTAACCCTGTTGTATTCCTCAAGCCAAGACTCTTCATCACATGCTGCCAACCATTTCTCAACCTTTTCAAGTATTTCTTTTCGACCAAAAGCTTGCTCTTTAACTTGGGAAATCTGAAGTTCAATCTGCTCAAGCACACAAGCAGGGTCCACAGTTCCTGCATCAAGGAAGAGGCAGACTTTGAAGTTTGCAAAAGGAAAAATTGTTACATGTCCAGAAATACCTTACTATAGAAAATAGAAAGTTACCGGATTCTATAGCTTCAACAGCATATTCGACTGCACCATCTACTTCTGGAACCAAATGAGTCTTTCGACAAATCTCCTCCAGCTCTGTTCTCTTCTTTAATACAAGCTCTTTCAATTTGCTTGATTTTAACTCTTCCAACCTAGATACTTCCACCTCAACCTGCATGGCATCAGTACTTCACCATGAAATATGAACCACATAAAAACAAGAAATATAGTCCATATAATAGTCTAGTAGCTTATAACTCACACAATTGATGAAGTCCAGAGACAAGGTGTTTGGTTCAGTTACTTCATGTTCTGAAGCAGCTATATTACAAGTAACATTCTGAAACATCTGTTGCTCTTCAATAGGTGTGTCCATCAAGTTCCATAGCTCCAACATTGTTGTTGCAAGATCTTGGAGCTGCCAAATGTAAGTAGTTTACAACTATCAACCAGAAGAAAGAACAAAAATTCTAAATATAAAGTGACAATTTATTTTTAAACCATTATTTACCTTCTGCATTCTCTGTAATTTAACTTCCCGCAGTTCTTGTATAGTGACAGCCAATTGCTGGATGGTATCATTACTCACAGTTTTAGGTCCTTCTAAGTCTCCTAAACCGGGATGAATTCCATTGACTGTCTGCTTAAAGTCCAAACCAAGCACTAAACAAAGAGAATTTAAAGTATACAGGTGCTCCTGGACCATCTTTAGGCGAGCACTCTGCACGAAGAGAAGAAACAAGCATAATTAGTAATTAGTGATAGTAACAAAGAGCACACAAAGAAATGTTGTAAGTTGATGAAACAGTAAAAGAAATGATGTAGAAGAAAATTATTGACCTTCTCACTTTGAAGTGCATGCAGCTGTCTGTGCAATTCTTCAAGTTTTCTCAAGGATAAATCAGTTTCATCTACAATGGCAGGAATATACTCTCTGGGACCATAAATCTCAATCGAGATACTTTGAATCTGCTCTTGAACTTCTATAAATTGATTTCTACGCTCAGACTTCCTCTTTTGCATCTCCTCCAACTGTGGAAGAATTCTTGCATGCTCTTCCCTTAGGCTTCCAGCATTTTGGTCAGACTAGAAAAACGAAAAAGAGACAGAGTACCAACCCTATTAGTAGTCTAACTGGATAACAAACAAGTTATCTTCATAGAAAAAGGACTCAAGAAAATAGCAAATAGTTTATCTTTTATGGCATATATAGGGTGGCGATCCAATTAGGGATGCTATTTTTTTAATGCGAATTTTACCACTCAATTTTTCCACCGCATTCAGGTAATACACACACACACACACAAACACCCTAAAACAACAAGAAGCAAATTACTGCAATCATTAAAATATCTAACCTGCCTAATGTGTACTGGTCGCTCTCCCATTGCTGAACAGATGGCTGCAAGTTCTGCCTCACAATCAGCAATTGCCTGCCTTAATTGAGCTCTAGACCGATTTGCCAGATCTACCTTCCTTCTGTACACTTCTAGACACTCTTGTTCAAGCTCATACAGCATTCTGTCTCTGTCAGTCTCAGATTCCCCAACTTCATCCCATATTATCTATTAATAAGTTGAGACAAACAATGATAAGTTCTCACAGTTTTACTGAATGTTCTTCAATCCACCTGCTGTTGGTGGAGGGAGGATTGCGGAAAATGGGAAAAGATAATTGCAGCAAAATTTAATGAATACCTGAAGTTCATACAGAAGTGTTCCACATGTTGTTTCAGCTTGCGAAAGGGGATCATTTTGAGTTTTAGACATTTTCGAGCACTGGTATCTGCGGGACACATTCTCTTTAAAATTCAGAAAGAAGAAAGCAAGCAAAACATGAATGACAGAAACTGTCACTCTAATTTGACTGGAAATTTAAGTATAATAGATATAGAAGAAACTAACAAAATACTTGCGTAAGAAACACAATTATTAAAAAAAATCGAAAAGGCCTCAATCCAAGAGGTGACAGTATAGAAAGAAAAAAAAATTGAATTCTGATTGAGTTCCAAAAGCAAAATCTGTAGCTAATGCCACTACTGTTCCCTTACTAAAAAAACACCTCTGAAACCTAAAACCCACACCTTTATCACAACGATGGAGGCATGGGCTTTGCAAAACAGCTTAAGAGAAATACTAAATTAGTAACACTAATGCAAGTGCTAGATCATCAATTTTCTCAACTTCCATCGTCTCAAATGTAGAAATGAAGATAAACGATATTTTAAAAAATAATATTAATTGAACCCTGAATTTACAATTAGAACTCAAATTTGAAGAAAGGGGGGAAAAGCACACCGATTTGTTCTATTAATCTGATTCAGAGAAACTCTATATGGATCTGAGCTGGAAGAAGCTACAAAATTCAAATTTCAAAAGAGCGAGAAACTAAACGCGAAATGGGGCGAGTTGAGTTCAGCAGCGAGAAATAGAGTAACTGATTTCACAATGAGAAAAATGGAAAGTCGCTAGAAAGACATAGAAAGTTAAATTGAAGGTGTGTAGATTTAGACAGAGGTTTGAATTTCACAGAGTTAGGGATTTGGATAGTGCAGTTTCCCGGGAATCTGAGAAGCGAGATGAGAACTACTGACCTAAAACAGCACAAGGGGGATCGAGGAATTGTCTAGTGTTGGGATTTTCCTTTGCTCACTGCTGAGTGCTGAGAAGAGGAATGAGTGTGATTTTCCCGATAAAATGAGAGTGGAGTTGAGTTTTCGTGGAAAAAAAATGGATTTGAACTTTGAAGTTTGAATTGATGAGAGAGAGGGAGAGAGAATGTAGCCGTTTTGAGGAAAAGGGGACCGTTGAAGATGAAAGAGCGAGCGCTCTACGTGCCTTTGATTTGGATTTATTACTCCTCTCTTCTCTACCTTCTTTTTCCAAAAAATAAATATAATAATTGCTTATGAGATGAAAAAATTAAAAAGAAATGTTTAAATTTCAAACTCAGAAGAGAGAGAAAGTTGATTGGATGGTAGTGGTAGAGGGATTCGGATCCTCTCCAGTCCCTTTTTCTCTCCATCTCTCTCCATCATAATTTTTAACCATTAGATTAATCTAACGGTTGAAGATTAAAATAAAAAAATAAAGAAAAAACACTGGATCCTCTCTCAATATTGAAAACTCCATCTGCAGTTCCCTTTCTCTCTACTCCGACGCCATCGACGATGGTTTTTATGTCGAACTAGCGCAGAGACGAAGCACAGCACGACAAGGAAGGAGAGCTCGGAGGCAGCGTGTAACACCCTGATTTTTATATATAGTTTTTATTGATTTTTAATCATATTTAATTTAATTAAAATTATTTAATTAATGATTTTTGGGATCTTGAGGTGAGGATAGTGATAGTAATATCTTAGGTTTGATTTTGAAGGGTTTAGAGTAGTAGAGTTCGCAAAACGGAGTTTTTGCGGGAACCGCATTCTCTCCTGATGCGGGGATAGGGTTCAGTATTTTTCTGGAGGTCATTTTTACTCCAAAATAATTTTTTAACGAACCAAAAATGGTTCTTATAATATTTGTGATTTTTAGAAATTTTTCTGGAAATTTTTCAGAAAAACTTTATTTTACACGCGTTTGGTGCTTTACGGGTAAACCGGGCGCAACCGGGACATCAAAAATAGTCCAAAAATTTAGTTTTGGGTTTCTAAATTTTTCTATGACATATTCAAACCATAAAATTATTCCTCATGATTTTACTCATTTTAGAAAAATATTTATCTAAAAAGGGGTTCGAAAACTACGCATTTTTACCGCTTCGAACTACCGATTAAACCCTAACTTGGTGGAATTAAATTCCACCATTTTCCAGTCAGCCTTGGGCGCATGTGAAGGGCTGATCCCACTCTCTAAAACATTCCAAAAGTCAATTGGGTCAAATGGGGTTAATATTTGAATTTTTCAAAATTAGGTGAGTGAGGTATGGCTCCCAACCACCAAAAGCATTGAAGCCCATACCTCCCCCATGCCTTCCTTGAGTCAGCCGAATTCTACTTGGGAGAGGGAAGAGAGAGAAATTCATTTTTCACTTCATCTTCTTCCTTGGTTCAAAGAAACTCCATTTTCTCTCCATTTTCCCAAGCTTTTCCATACACCAAAAGGCTAGGTTTTGTTGAGTTTTTGGCTATTCAAGCTTCACAAAAAAGGTTTGGATCATCATTCTAATCCATAAACTTCTTTTATTTTTTCATTTCCACCACTTTCATGTTTTCATGAAAGCTTGAGTTCTTCATTTCACTAAAAATAAGCTTTTCCTTTGTTTAGGTTCACTCCATTGGAACCTACAAGCTTGAAAATCATCTTGGATCTATTTTGCTTCAAGATTTGAGTAAGTATTCCTCTACTCAAATTTCTATACCTTAGGGTTTGGTGGTTTTCATAAAACTTGCATTTTTATGGTTTATTTTTGGTGTATTTTGTGTAAGGTGAATTTTTCTAAGTGTTGGAACATCAAGGCTCAAGGAGGCCACTTGGTGATTGTGTAGAGGGAAGGTGATTAGTGGTGTTTGCCCATTTTTCTAAGCTCCAAGAGGTAAGGGGATTTTCTCAATAAGTTGGGAAGGATGTGTATGTGTGTGGTTTATGTTGTATGATCATGAAAAACTCAAAGACTTGAGTTTTCATATTGGGTGTTTGAATGAAGTTTCATTCTCTTAGTAATATGTATTTTTACATGTATATGTATATGAGTAAAAATATGATTTTGGTTGAGGCATGATAATTTTTGACGAGCCTATGTGTTGTTGGAAAAATCATATGTATGCTTTGGGGTGATTTTGGATGTCTAAGTGTGTGCTTGTTGAAGTATGATTTAATGCTATGTTCATGATGTATGTTGATATATTATGAATGAGTATTTGGAGTGTATGTTTGATTTATGGCTTGGTTGTGTTATTGCCTAATTGATGTATATTGATTTATGTGTATTTCATATACTTTGATTGGGATTGGATTGAAAAGATTTGATTAAGTGTGTGAAGAGAGTTTAAAAGCTTTAATGAAAAAGTTTTCCAAATGAATTAATTAGAATTCAAAGATAACACTTAATTAGATAAATTTCATCAAGTTTCTAATCATAAGTCTTAAATCAATTTCATACTAAATCCTTGTTATCCATAAAATTCTAAGTGAGCTATAAAATCAATTAAAGAGGGAGAAAAATCAAATTTTGGATTTTTAGGGGTTAAAAACGAAAACTGCAGGTTTTTGGGGTCAAAAATGCAAATTCTGGAATTCTGGGCTATAATTGCAAAATCTGGACTTTTGGGCCAAAAGTATAATTTACGAAAACTTGGGGCTGAAACGCGAAGTCTGGTACATTTGGGCCAGAATTATAAATTACGAAAGTTGTGGGGTAGAAAACGTAAAGTCTGGGCATTTTGGGCCAGAAACCTAATTTTTCAGAAAATTGGGGGCTGAATTGTGAAACTGAACTTCTTAGGGGGTCAGAATTATAAATACTTAAAGTAAAAGATTTTAAGTAAAATTATCAAAGAATTTAATTAGGTTTTTAATTAAATCCTTTTATGATGAATAAGTGGGAAGAAATTAATAAAGTGGGTTTTAGATAAAAGATAATTCTTTTATTAAAAACAAATGAAGCTTAAAGATTTTAGAGTTAAAGAAAAACTTAAGAATTCAAAGAGGAAATTCTTCTAAAAATTTATGGTGTTAAATAACAAGACTACACAGTATTGGAAGAGAACCAATACGTGGCGAAGATAAAAGTCTTAAAGACAATAATATTACACGGTATTGGGAGAGAACCAATACGTGGCGAAGATAAAAGTCTTAAGGACAATAATATTACACGGTATTGGGAGAGAACCAATACGTGGCGAAGATAAAAGTTTTAATGACAATAATATTACACGGTGTTGGATGAAAGCTAACCCGTGGCGACGAAAAACCCTAAGACGAGGGACCGCGTTGATTGGATTGTTTGTGAGTGCAAATATAGATGTCAGTGCTACAATCCAGCTTGGAGGATTGTGCAATATATATTGAGGTCATGCTACAATCCAGCTTGGAGGATTGTGCAATAAATGTGGATGTTTTTACTACAATCCAGCTTGGAGGATTGTGTAATAAATATAGAGGTTGTTGCTACAATCCAGCTTGGAGGAATTGTGCAATAAATGTAGAGGACGTTGCTACAATCCAGCTTGGAGGATTGTGCGGGACGTACGTAGATGTCATTGCCACAATCCAACATGGAGGATCGTGCAATCTACATATATAGATGTCAATTGTAATCGATGATTGGCTTTGCCAAATTTGAGCTACAATCCAGCTTGGAGGATTGTGCAATCCAGCTTGGGGGATTGCGAGCGGAGGACGGTTTGAGCTGTATTAAAAGATGTTCAAGTGATATTCACTATGCTAGAGTGCTTTGTGTGTGTTTGACTGTGTGCTTAATTTGATGATGTGCTCTCTTTTGGTTTATGAATATCTTAGAGAAAGATTTGCGAAAGAGTAGCTATACATATATTCTTGGAATGTATTATGTAGTATTTTCTGTTTCGTATACATCCTTTCAGTGGATTTCAACTTGTGCAAAGAAATTCACCCTTGCGTGTTTTTCTGTTATTTTATGTACGTTACGTGTAGATGTCCACTTCGAGACCTCTGATAGCCCGAGTGAGGGAGTGCTTTCGGCCTTGTGAGGCCGATGGTGGGGGATGGACTTACGATCCCATCTCCCAATGGGCCACTATGTCTGGACACGTGGTTAGGACTAGAGGAGGGGTGTTGGGCCCCGAAGAGGTTTTGGAGAGGGACATGGTATTGGACGTCTACATACCCATCGAGAGGATGCGCTACTGGCTGGGAGATGCACCCTTTGCACGCAATATCACTTTGGAGAACCGGGAGGCCAGAGTTCCACCCACGGCGCAGCCTAGGAGAGAGACGAGGGAGGATCAGAGGCCTACACCTCAGCGGATAGCCGAATCGGTATCTAACCGTTGTCGTCTGATTCGTCGCACTCCAAGGAAGAGTTCCTTGGAGAGGGCACGCTTACCAAGGATGGCACCACCAGTGACACCAGTTCCATCACCCGAGACCGTGAGGCCGACACTTCCTGTTCCATACGTTGCACCTTCTGGACATTTGGTGCGCTGTTCTTCTGACACTTCTGCCGGACCTTCGGGACACGTAGATAGAGGGAAGAGGAAGGTTAGAGACGAGCCAGATCGTGTACTACTCGAGGTGTCTACGGTTGAGGAGGACCCCGAGGAGACGTCATCGTCTTAGGCCTGTAGAGGTGGGGGTGTCTAGTGCTAGGTTGTAGAGTGTTTGTTAGCGACCAGCCTAGGTTTGGGATGTACATGTTCAGTGTCGTGTATTGGACACACTTTTTGATTTATCGTTTTTCCTAGGTTTAGCTTTATCGCTTTATTTTCTTTGTGTCAGGATGATGTATTTTGGCCACTATGTTGTGGTTCCAAACTATACTTGAGTGCGCAAGACCTGTGTATTTTGACTTGAGGATATATATATATATGTGATGGTTCTTTTCTTCTGAGTTTCTGGATGGCTAAATGAGTTGTGAACAAATCTTTTCGTATAAGACTTTTAAAAAAAAAATTGGCCACCAATTTTGGTAACCATGATTTATGAGAGACGATTTTCCGCATTAAGTTTAGTTTTTCACGTGACGTTCCTTGTGGGAAAAAGGGGCATTACACAGCGCCGTCGAAGAAGAGGTTGTGCTGGCGACAACGACCACCACTTTCTCATGGGCGAGCAAACTCACCACCGACGACAACGACGTCTTTTGGGGTCCGCTGCGTGGGAATCGGAAAGTCGGAGAGAATGGGTGCAGCCGGAGCGTGGGCTTCGATGATGCTGACTGATTGTAGCAGTAGCAGATCAGCGAAGTAGAGAAATAGAGACGGAGGTTATGATAATCTTGTGGGTGCTGGTGCATATGACTATCATGAGTTTGTTTTTTCTTGTTAATCTGTCAGCCGTTGGATTAATCCAACGGATCCAACAGCTGACGTCTATGCTGGAGGGAGCTGCAGAAAGCTTCTGCTGCAGAGGATCCGTTTTCAGTGGTAGAGTGGTGGTAAATAAATATGCCAGGTAGGCTCCTAAGAGCATCTCCATTGAGAGTACATAAATGGTACTTAGTGGGCACCTATTAGGTACCTCCATTGTGGGAGAAGAGTAGGTACCCCCGTTGTGGGAGAAGAGTGTTGGGTACCATTTAGGTACCCTGAATGGAGATGCTTAATTAGATTTTCATCAACCTCTCAAGGAAAAATAGATAAGAGAAAAAGAACCATGGAAATCAAAATCGGACCAGACCGGCCGGTCGGACCGGGAACCATACCCCAATCCAGTACGCCCTGAAAATCGGACTGCGCAAGAACCTGTTGAAAACTGAAAAAATCGGTAAAAAACTGGTCAAAATCGGGTAAAAACTGGTTGGACCGTTTGTACTTTTTTTTTTAAAGGAAATAGATATCATTTTCTTCAATTATTTGTAATTTTGAATATTTTATATTATGAATTATGACATTTAGTAGTGAAGTTTAAGTTTTCTTTATAAAGTTATGACTTTTATGTTAATTTTTGCTCAATATTGTATAGAGTTTAGGGTTTAAAATAATATTATATGTTATATATAGTATTATATGTTATATATAGTATTATATATTATTTTTATAATTAAAATAATATTATTTAATTATATCTCAATTGAACCGGTTAAACCCCAGTCGAACCTCTGAACCTTAAACCCCTACCCTCACCAGTTCAATGACCGGTCCAATTCTAACTACCTTGAAAAGAACAGATCAAGTAAACCACCGGTTCGTACTTTAAAATACACAATTACACACACCCACCTCATTGGACTTGGTTATTTAAATTTATTTTTGTATGGAATGAACTGAAATATGAAATATTCCTCTTTATTATAGGATTTATTTGCTTGGTTTTTTTTCTTGAAAAGATCCAAAATTATGTTTTGGCAAAACTCTTACAACAGAGAAGATTTTGCTAAACGTGATTGAAAAGATTTTTTCAATGAAAAACCAAACATGTTTTAAGTGTATGTTTGGATTGAAAACTGAGCTTGAAGTAAAAGGATGGCTGGGTCTAATTCCTTTTGCTTCAAACTCAGTTTGGGTGCCATAAACGGCAACCCAAACATGCCCTTAACTAAAAACCAAAAAAGAGCAACTAGAACATGAGAAACAAATGTTCACACAATGTAAGATGACATTTAAAACCAGAACTTGCTCATGAACACATTTTAATTCAATGGGTTAAGGAATAAGCTAGCAGCTTACTATCCCAATCCTTAAAATTAAATCAATTTCTCTATAATATATTATCCTATGAAAAAGATACAGCCGGACTCTATTCTTTACCTCTCCCTATAATGTCAAATTTCTACACACACACAGTGCAGAAAAGCACAACACATGCAGCTTGATTGTCACCAAAAAAAAACATAAAAATTAAAATAAATCTGATCTCAATCTCATGATGCACTTCCTCCTTCATATTCTCTCCTGATGATTTCCAAGACAAGTTCATTCCAGGTATCAACAGGACCAGGCATGCACCAGTGCAAGCAATCCTGTGGTGGTGGCCTTCCATCTGGGCCACGTTGTGTTTTCTTATTTGGGTCAGGGCTTCTATAAGGCCCAGGATGACCATCATGCCTGTATTGAAACACTTCAGTGATGTCCATTAACCTCAACTTCGATCCATTTGTGGCCTTTTCCATTGCACGGTTAAACCCTGTGACCTGTTGCTCATGCATTGTGTTTGTGTAAGCGTTTTCCACCAGCTCACCAAGTGCAAGAGGCTTAACCTTCCCAGTGCATGACCCACCCGTGTTCCATGCCCCACCCTCATAGTGATCAGGTGAATAGGACCTCACAATTGTGAGGCCCTTGTAATTTGGAATTCTGGCAATAGCAGTGAGGATTGTTTCAACTGATATGCCATATGCTTGAATGTTGTTGACCTTCATTTGCTTTGACTTGTCTGGCCACCATAATTGTCCCCCCACTATCTCGTTGTTCAAGATGTACACGGACTGCTTCGCGAACCAATGACCGGAAGAAAGAACGACCACGTCAAATTTCGGGATGTATTCCATCAACTTCTCGTCGGGGGCATCGAGATGGAGCTTGTCCACCCCAGCTGGAGCGAAATCGAATGGTTCGGATGTTAGTTTGACGAGCCAAGAGGACCATATCCGGACTATCATTACAGATGTGGACCTAAAATAGTATCGTTGCATGTTGCGGTTTCCCCGATTCTTCGGCACCTCTACCTGAAAGTACCAACCATATTTTTTAGTTAGGCTTCTTGCTGTGGTAAAATGGATGCTCACACAAATGCACCTTGCACACACACGAGCATGCACATGGAGAACCCTATGTATGTATATATGAATACTTGAAGTCAAAAAGCATGCATGATGCTGCCTGGCAAAAAACCATTTTGATCATGAACATGGCATGGTGCAGCTGCAGCATCAGGCCACATAAAGACAATTATTAACCTAGTACCAAAAGGTGTCCTTTTCTTTTTAATATGATTTGGCTGGGAAAGTCCATGGTAAACACAAAATTTTAAGGCGAAGTTAGGCTGGCTTCAAAGATATGGAGGACCAATCTACTGCAATTTTAAGAAAAGAAATGTTGAGAAAAGTATACTTCGTCTCACTTGGATCTTGGTTTCACCTTCTTAACATTCTTATTAAGGAAAAACACCACATAGATATATGAAATATTAAGGTGGTGTTGCTTCCCGATGCCAAAAGAATTTAACAATATGCAGCAAGGCAGCAACAATGAGAAGATAATAACAATGATGTCAGCAAAACAATGAATATTTTTATCATCTTGAAATCATTTTATTTTCCACGCAGAACAGATCAATAAGAAATAAAAAAAAAAAACAACCTGCCAGAGAATACACAGCATTGATTCCATCTGATTTCGAGCAACTGAATCTCCAATGAAAGCCAAGGTCTTCCCTCTCATCAACTCCAAAAATTTCTTGGGATCAAATCGTGGGAGGTCACACTGAAAGGGCTTCCATCGCCAATTCTCATAATCCTTGTCAGGCCTCCCATTACCCTGGCAATTCTGCATCTGTGTAATTACAGGGCACGAATTGTTTGTATATAATGGTCCCAATGGATCATGTATCCAATTCCCATGGTACAGATCACAGCCTACACAACAGAGTGGAAAACACCAATTAAAAAACTCATAAAGATATACAGGGTAATTTCAAACAATACTATTATAAAAAAGGTTATAGCTATTTACTATGAGAAATTTTTAGTAACAAGATACAGCTAATAATAATTTACATGTGTTGAGAATATCTAAATATGTGGCAACACATAAATCTCCTCGTTAAGGAAAAAAATAGTTCAGAGCAAGACCACTGATTCAAAACTAAATAGTGTGTCCATTTGTATGTTATGTATGATGCTTGTGTCTTATTTACCAACCAAATTCGACTATGGAGGGCTTAAATTGTATATGTTTTGAAAACTAAAAAAAAAAATTGAATTATATACCTCTCATATTCGTACTCAGTAGTCCACACAGCTAAAACTACTGTTAATTCAACTTTTATAAAATGAGAATTTGATTCATGTTTCCATTTATTCACTTTGAATATATTATGATGATGAGAATTCTAGTAAAATTCTTCATAAGTGATTCAGTGTGGTTGACGATGAGCTTCAGATCCTTCTATTTTTCACTTCTTCCCAGGAGGTTAAAAATATGAGTAAATCCATAGATTTAGTTGCTATTACAACTCAATTATGTGCTCAGCAATGTCTTTTTCTTGTGTTAACACTTGCGTACTTTATGATATGGATCAAGTTAGTGTAATTTGTCATATGCCAGTATTCAGTGCTTCACTTTAATAAAAGAAACTAGAATAAAAGCTGTCAGTTAACATATCACATCTCCCCCCTATGTCAAAAAAAAAAAAGATCTATTTGCAGTAAAGAAGGGAGAGTGAAATAAAATCCAGAGAAAAGGATATTCATCAATAGCATAAAGAAACGAGGAACACTGAACAATTAAACATCATCATGTCAATACTCCTCCTGTCATGGTGATTATGAGATCATCAAACTACAAAACCCAGCTAGAAACAGCATTAGCACTACAATGGCATCAAGAGTATAATTTATCCCAGAGGTAATGTTTTGATGAAAAATATTCTATAAATTTAACAAACAGACACACTAGCAACTAAATACACCAAAATTTCACCAGATCTCCCTTTCCTTTTTCCCGAAACAAATTAGCAACTCCTGAGTTTATGGAAAAGTTAGTGCTAATTGAAGTTGTGTGACAACGTAGTTTACTTTCCCAACCCAGAAAAATATGCAAGAATAAGTGGTTAAGAGGTATCCAAGGCCAGAGAGGGAAAAGGATTATAACTGTAACCTGAATTAACTGAACCAGCATTGGATGTGTCATTTGGCTTCTCTACTGATGCTGGAACAGCTGTTGATGTGGATTTATCAGAAGTCATGGAGGTCTCATTTGGTGTTGTAATTTCAGCACTGGACTGATTGATCAAAGCCGCAGAAGTGGGTTCCTCAGTTCTAATACTACCTGTCACATTGGAAGAATTGGTACCTTCCACTGGCATAGTTGCACTTGGAGTCGAATCAATTTGTGAATTTGCTTGAGCAGGCAAGATACTGTTGGCCCCATCTACACTGTCTCCAAATGATCTCACAGGTTCAGCTGAATTATAAACCGCCACATCAGAAGTTTCATTCTTATCATCTTTGGTCATTGGGAATTTCACTGAAGTAGACTTACTCAAGTCTAGTTGTGAGTTTGATGATGTGGTGTCAGTTTGTCCTATCATGCTATCACTAGTCCCAGTAGAAACTGTGGATGACTGTGGATCAAAGGATGGTTTATTATCAGCAAGACCTAAACTTTTATTCAAGTGAGGATCAACAGAAGCCTCGTTTATGGGAGAGTCTGACAAATCTAACTTCTCTGAACTACCTATACCATAAAAGTATCCATGAACAGTGGCACCAATTGGGGATGACACAAGAACCCAGGAAGCATAAATGAAGAAAACTGCCAATGCTCCCACTAGAACTACAATCCAAGAAAGAGGCCTTGGGTGGGAAGACATTCTGGGAGAAGCCCAAGTCATGTCATTCACTAAATAAAACCAAGCTCTACACTTAACCCTGACGTATGAAAGCTTTCAAACACCATAGAAAACATCTAAATATCAATTATAAAGCATAGCTTTCAGTGATGAAAACCACATAGAAGATTCAGGTAAGTGGTGTGCCTAAGATGAGATCAATCCCCCGGAGTAGCCCTGTTATATCCAGAAAATACACAAATAATAATAAACAATACGATATAACAAATTCTGAGTTAAAATGTAAAACAATAATACTTGTTTTAGCAACCCATTAACTTGACAAATTCGTAAATTACGAGGAATCGGAATTGAGCCTTCGAAACTCAGATGCCCATCAGGAAAATTTGAAGAAAATAAAATCTAGGGGAAATTGAAATACCCGGAAAATGAAATAAACAAAAAACCGATTTGGATCAACGAATGAATGAAAAGCAGAAACCTTTGTGACGAGATTGTGAGCGTGCTGTAGGGGGAACGAATGAAATTTAAGAGCCGACAATATTAAGTTCCAATGGGACGCGGAATTTGGATGAAATGACAACAAATTTGCCTCTGTTTGATTCTGTTGCTTGTCCGGTTGTGCAAGGAATGAAGCGTCGTGATTTGGGAGAGAGAGTGTGAGTTTTATGTGAACAAGAACCTCACCTCAAATTCATGACCAAGGTTTTCGAGGCTTGATTCGGTTTGGTTTTGAGATAAAAAATTATTCGATTCAAAATTTAAAAGAGTATGTGATTCAGTTTGGTTCAGTTTGCTTTCTCAAAAAAATTTGATCCAATCTAATCCAAAACAATACAGTTTAGATTGGATCAGTTTTCGGTTTTTATAGTTGTAATTTTTTTTAAAAAAAATATCAACTACAATGTTATTGTCTACGTTTTTACTTCTAATATATTATCAAATACCAATCGACGACTTTCGTTTTAATAATTTTTGTTGGGTTATTATTTCTAAAGCCAATATTTAAACACAAAGGTCATTCCTAAAAAAACGATTATAGAAAATAATACTTTCAAAAGACAATTATTAACTAAATGAGAAAAAAAATGTGAAATACTAATATTTAACACACACACACAAATGCCACTATGAATTAATATTTAACACACATAATACTTGTAAAAGTAAATTTGCACACAAATAATTAATTAATAGCATATGTTAGACAACAATTTACAATTAAAAATACATTCAAATAAGTTCAAAATGAATAACATTATAAATTGCGATTTGGTTTGGATCGGTTCAATTTTAGTAAAGAGATCCGAAATCTGAGCGGTTCGGTTCGGTTTTGCAAAAAGACCATTCGAAAGACATCAAAAAAAGTGATTTTTGCCTTTTTTTGATTTTTTTTTGGATCGGTTTGCAGTTTTTTTTGAATTGGTTTGGTTTTAAACACCCCTATTCACGACAGCCTCTTTAAGGGAAAAAAAAATCCAAAAATATGTACCCCCAACCAAAAAAAAGGAAAAAACTTTGGGAGCAAAATTTTTATTTTTATAAATGATGGACAGTGAAAACACTTCAAACCAGGGTTGACTACCTCCAATTTCCCCCCATAATTGTGTGTAGGTATATAAGTGGACTTTGATTTTGATATTATTATTTAACCCACGGTTATAAACTCTCTCTTTTCTTTTGTTAAAAGTTTCTTGAAACTCTATACAAAACTACAAATGGAACTCAAAAACATATTTCAATTACACATTTTAAAAACTTATATAACAAGTGATCATCATATATAGCCTCTATTAATAATTTAGTTTATTATTTTTCCAAAACTTCTATTTATTTCTAAAATAGAATGATAACAGGGCCTGTCGCCCCGCATTTATGGGCCTTTTTCTCCACCCCATCACCCAAGCCAAGCAATAAGAAGACACAGCCCAAACCCAACTCTTTTTTTGTTCAAAAAACCCAACTATTTTAAATATAAATAAACAAAAATGCATTGACAAAAAAAAAGCCTCTTCAACTGGCTTTTTTTTTGGTCAACCTCTTTTTTTTTTGGTCAACCTCTTCAACTGGCTAAGCATTACCAGAGCATAGCATGTGTTAATGATTGTATTTGTATGTGAGCCTAGCCTTTCTGGTATTGGGCTCGTTGTGGCCTAGCCTGTTGGTCTGTGTAAGTGTTTTGGACTTGGCCCTTTTTCAATATACTTGACACCTTGGAACACAAAAAAAAACTGGCTAAGCATTAAGCAATAGCTCTTGACCAAAAAAAAAGCATTAAGCAATAGCTAAGCTATTTAGCACTGTCCCGCGTGTGTTCCGGTTCATGCACGTAGTTGCGAGATTGAATAATTTGGTCTACCACGCAAGTACAATGATGATGACACACGTGCCCTTTAGTTCATCTGTGAGGAGGCAAAAGAGGAAAGGGGGGGAAAAAATACACAGAGAGGGTGTGGAAAGGGAATAGCATCATCTAGCACATTTGCCATGTTTCTTCATTGTTCAGTTTTGGGACCATTTTATTAAAGGAATGTCTACTCAAAGTGGAACACAAGTGAACTCCTTGAATTCTATAGATGAATTAGAGGCCATAATTAATCCATAAACTCTGTTTCCCCTGGCTTCTCAACATGGCCAATGCATCCTCCATTAAACCCCCAAAGAAATATGTACCACAAATTAAAAGAGATCAAGTCAATTTTCATTATTTTGTTATTATTAAATTAATTCTTACATGATATAACGTAGCATACCTCTTTGGTCATTTTGAACCTTAAGTTTCCAAAAGCACTGTATATATAGTGGGTTCTTACTAAGGCACACTGGCTTGGGTCTCCATCGAGGGGAAGGGGAGAGAAAATTAAAGAGAGGGCAAAATGAGTGCATTGTATTGTTTGACATGAAAAAAGAGAGCCTTTCATTTGTTCCAAATGACTTTGAAATGTCTTTAATTTCATACCACTGTGAGGGACCCAAAAATTACTGTATAAGGTGATACTGCAAAAGATTATTGACCCATAAAATTAGGATTTTATGAAATAACCCCACCTCACACTTTTAGTAATAAAGTAACGGGTGTGACTTTGTGGGTGAAATGACCAATGTTTGATTTCCACAAAACATACTTTTGAGAAGAGATGAAGAGTTTTAAGCGTGACTAAGTCCCGAACTAGGCCAAAAGGCCCAAAGTTAAAAGTTTCAAAAAAATTATATATATAAATCCCCCACCTAACTATACAATGATAATGGTTAATTAATAAACTAATTTTGATCTGCAGCATGGAAGAGACACTCATCAATGAGATTTCCTAGAGCCGAAAGTGTGGAAGAAATGCCTAGAAACATGTCCTATAGCTGGGGCTTTATCCATCCATGGAAAGGCCACCTCATGCCCCAAATAATATTTATGTTTCCACAGCTTTCACACTGATATGAGCTATGATTGTATATGACTTTTTCAAACACTAATTCCCCTGTCCCACTTCTATATCATCTATTGCTATTTGAACTTCAAGAAAATTAGAGTAATCAAGGGAAGTGCATGAGGCTATATGTTCTTAGGAACTAAAGTGACATCATGCATCATCACCCACTTACAAGTCCCCATTATACACATGCTTTGCATTGCATGTAGAGTTATAATGAACTCATAGTAGCTGGTTTTGACCACCACATGCATGCACCCCCTTTCTCCCAAACAAAGAAAAAGACAATTTAACCCCATCATATTTTGATTGAGTAATTGGTGGTATTCTTCGTGGCATGCCAGCGTGCAAGCAAGCAAACCAGCATGCATATGCATGCTTTGCTATACAGCCCCACGCATGGAATCCGATTAGGATGGTCGCATGGTTCAACGAACACACACCCTTTTGTGTGATTATGAATTTGTACCCCCAGCCTACACACGCCCCCCTCCCCTTTTCAAACTTCGTTGGTGCATATAGAAATGTTGGTTTAGGAGGCTGTTAATTTGTTATGTGCTTAACAGTGAAACATAAAAGATAAGCATAATGAAAATAAAGAAATTCACCTCCACTACTAGTTCTTTTTTTGTTGCCTAGGGCTAGGGGTGTCTTCTACGTGTAACCGCTGAGACTAATCTCTCAAAGTGTGGAGATCCATTTGAAGGGTTGAACTCTCTCAATTCTTCCATACACATGGTTTTATATCCAAAATGACTAATTAAAAAAAATTCATTTTTATTACACAAGTGATTAAGAATATTAATATGAGACTCTTTCATCCTCAAATCGGGAAGATTCCCACAACTAATTAGGAAACTTCCTTAATTGTATATTACTACATATATAGTACATGGAATATATAAGAAAAAGTGATTAAGGTGGGTCTCTCTTTTGTTAATCTCCTCAATCCTCATCTCAGAAGATTTAATTTCTTTGGCTTCCTTTTTACTTTTTGTGGGATTTGATGCTTATCGTTAATGGGCCAATTAATTATACATGTTTCACCATGTTTGTCATAAATTAATATGATAAAGATGTACTTGCGTACTTGGCAAAATCGATAGAGAATCTAATACACCCTAGATGTGCAAATAAGAAGCTGGTTCGTTGCATACATACAAAAAAGTAAAGTCCCTGTTCTTTGTCTTTCAAACACTATAGCTAACTTCATATTGGAGAATTTGCGGCATCACGAACATTTCGAGCACCAGCAATCGATCATCACGAACATAGCTTCACCGGGAGCAAAACAAAACATAGGATTTATTCGCGAAATTGCGCAATTCCTCCAGGATTCAACAGGTTCTTCTCGGTGATCGACATACCGAGGCTATCAGAACTCGAGAATCTCCAATCCATTAATTGGAACAGGCAGATGTATAACCCAGAAAGAGAAGAGGAAGAAGAAAGTTGTTAGTGGGGTAGAAACGTGTGATCAGTCAATGACTTGGCCAAGGAAAAAAAAAAAAATATATATATATATAAATAAAGATAAATTAATAAATTAATTTGACCAAATCAATCATTATCCTTAATAAGACCAAGTCAAAGCATATCAATTAATTGACTCAGTAAACCCTTATCTCATAAAGTACTAAGTCAAAGCTTATCCAATAAATTAGATAAAATATTTTTCTAATTAATAATAATTTAAAACTTTTAAAATATCCACAAAAATATCCAACACTTCAATTCTCCGTTTTCTCGTTATCTCAAACATGCCCTTAGGCCTTAGCCAAGTAACAATAAATCAATTTTGGATTTTAGAACAGGATTGTCACGTGACACGTACATTCCAGCTTGCAGTCAATGGATGCAAATTGCAAATGAAAACAATGGCAGGTTTCTTTCCCCAAAATTCTCCTTGAGAGCTATATATATCTCTTGGATTTAGCAAAGTTATGTATATTTTCTTGTTCTTTCACTGTAAATCCCTGTTCTTCCGGCTGTGTGCTACACTTGCTACCCTAAAAAACTAACCTTCAAAATATACACAATATATAATTATATACTAGTATGCTATTAGTACTACTTGCCTCCGGATCTCTGCCTTGGTTTCAAGCAAATGAACAATTTGGATGCACATTGAATTGAGGGAATTTCAGCATAACTCGGTGAGGAAATTAATAAATTCAAGGTGAGCACAAAGCAATTGTGTTCAAAAGAAAATTCCTTGTTGGGCATCCCAATACTATAAAGGCTATTTCATTTTTAGCTTTTTAAGTTCCAAAATTCCTTTCCCCCCACATGTGCAAAAGGGTGAGTGAATGAATATAATAATAATAATAATAATAATAATAATAGAAGTAGCAGCCTGTCATTGTAGAACCAGAAGGGAAAAATTATTACTAAGTTAAAATAAGTGAGAGCAAGGGAGAAGGGAATGCATGATCGAGTTTGCTTTCTTTATGGGCACCAATATCAGTGTAGGATGGGCTATGGCTATGCATTTTCCCGACAATGCAACAAAGATATCCTTCATTTCCCTTCCATTGGTTGGCTAAAGTTAAGGCAAAGGTTGAACAAAAATAAAAAACAAAAAAAAAATTTGGACTCCATTTGGTTTTAATTAGCATATATAGCCTCCTATGTCCTAATTAATTCCTCCTTCTCCCGCTTCATAGAATATTGTCGTCTTTCAGCACCAATTTTCATTCCAATTTAATTTCCAATACCCCCAAAACTGCATTAATAAAAACTAATCTTAGAAAAGTATTTAATTATTATGAACCGATAATGTAAAAGAGTTTAATTTACACATACGTTTATCAATCATATCTCGTCGTATAGATATTTATGTATAAATTTTAATTAAAAAGTGATGTTTAAGATGAGATATAATTGAATATGTTTATAAAATCATTTTAATTACATGGTTAATACATAATTATTAAACTCTGTAGAAAATTCTTCAGAGCATTTGATGGATCTCAATGATATTTCAAATCCGGGCAACACAGATTTTCCACTAACCATGTGTTCCGTTGAAGAATGAGTGGCTGATTGGTTATATATATATATATATATATATTTCCACCACGGCACCGCCAAAGAGATATGCACTATAAATGTCTACCAGTATATTCTAGACACATACGTTCTTTTTAGGCATTCGCCACTATCTACATGGCTTTAACACCTTCCTCCACTTCTCTGATATCCTCCAAGTCAAACTTGATATGAAGCACCCACACCATTGCTTTCTTCTGTTTCTAGTAGTTGACATTACTTGATTGGCAAATATTTATTTAATTGATACATACAAATTATATCATTCCAACATACAAGAAAACTTTAGATGTTAAACTTTACATCATGTATGTTGATTGGATGCATTATATCATGGTATCCTTCTCAAAAAAAAAATCAAAGAGATGTATATTATTATGTGATAAAATAATAATAGTAGTTTTAAGATTTTTCTTTTTGGTTGTAGGTGTTGTTTTGATAAAGTGTTAGAATGGAGACACTCGATTGAATCCATGGGGAATTTAGGGTGTAAATTGGTTTGGATAGACTCGGTAAACCCAATGATCCAAATCAAACCAATTAATTTGGTTCAGATTAGTTGGGGTAATCGGTTCACTTGACTTCGAACCCAAACCAAACCAATTTCAATCGGTTCGGTTCTTGGATTTTTCATTTTTTATACAAATCAACCCGATCACCCGACCAATTATTATTTTTTATTTTAAAATTTATAAATTTTTTATTTTAAATATTAATACTTAAAACTTTTCCATTCTTTTTGTTCATTTTCATATTCTCATCTAGTACACATTATTGTTCACTTTGATTATCATATTTTAGATGATAAAATTAATGAAATATGTAAAGTTATGCTTCTAAACAATGCTAAACATTCATCACAAATAATATTAACATTTGAAATTAATTTACTTATTACTTATAACTATTGAAAAACAAACATTCTTTACATAGTGTGATATAAAATTTTATATAAAAAGAAAATAATATGCAAGCAATTTTTTTAAAAAAATAATAATTTATTTTTTGTTCAATCCGATGATCCGAACAAAACCAATCTAGTCTTTATTGGTTTGGTTTGGTTCAGATTTGATAAAAATTTTCAAAAAAATTAAACCAATTAAATATGATTGGTTCGAATCTTGTTTTACAAATATGAAACAAATCAACCTATTTTGCACCTCTAGGGGAATTGAACCCGCATCTACATGGAAAAAAAGATAAAACAAAAGTATAATCAAACGGTTAAAACAAATTCATCAGTCTTCATGCAAACAAATTTTGTACTCTTTATTATATAGGCACAAGTCACATGTATGCTAGCTAAAGAAATATTCTCTTCTATTAATTTAAACACATAAATGATTACGCTGCGTTTGGCGCTATTAGGGGTGGAAATAGGCTAAACCGAGCTAGGCTTTGCAAGGCCTAAGTCTGGCCTGCTCAAAAAATTCAAGGCTCAAGTCTGGCCTATTACCTATCAAAGGCTTTTTTTTAGGCCTAGTCTGGCCTTTTTGAAAGCCTGATATGGCCTGTGAGCCTGCTTAAAAGTCTATTTCATATTAACGTCTTTAAATAAGTCATCTGACCTATATCTAAATAGACTAACGGGGTTAATAGGCCAATGAGATTAAGTTCTATTTATAATAAACTATAAAAAATTAAAATTAAAGCAACTACTACCAAGAGACATGAGACGTACAGGTGAAAATAGACATGAGGTTAAGTTCTTTAAGATTTGATTCTGATTTATTTGTATGATATAAATCCTTTTTAAGGTCTAACATGACCTTTTAGAGAATTTAACCTTATATATGATAGCCTATTTAAATTCTATTTTGTAATAAAGCCTTTAAAAATGTCAAAAATTTCTTAAATTATTGAAAAGGTCAACATGCATATGATTTAACACAATATACAAAATCTAATATATAGTAATAAAAAATTATTGTTATATTAACTTAAATAGGTTGGCCTGTTAGGCCTAGAAGGCTTTCTGAGTGGCCCAAAATTTAGCTTTTTTAACTAAATAGGCTTCTAAAAAAGTCTTGGCCTTGTCTATTTAAAAAAAAAAGTCTGGTCTGACCTGAGCCTGATGTAGGTTAGACCATAAGCTCCTGTCGGGTGGCCTAACCTATTCACACCCCCAGGCGCTATAATGAATTTTTCAATTTTTTAAACTCATTATTACTAGATATGATGTAAGATGCCATCAAAATTATCAACAGAGAGACCATTAGATCTCTACCTGGTTTTGGTTTGCAATGTTTTATTCTCAACGATGATTTCACAAATCTTTTTTTTTTTTGGTCTGAATGATTTCACAAATCTTAAATAATTGAATTTGCTACTACTACTAATATAGTGGGCCTTGGACCTCAAGTTATGAAGAAGATTTAAGAAATAGCAGTCAACGGAATTGATGAAGGATCTTTGGACCAATGAACAATGACTTTTATTTAGCCATATACTCGAGCATTTTACAGCTTATTGTCACCACACACTCGAGTTTCATTTTCCAGGGGTGGGCATGGTGCGGTTAATGATAAAAACTGAACTGAACTAAACCAAACTGAAAAAAAGGTTGGTGAAACTGAACTGAACTGATTATTATTTATCTCAAACCGAACTGAACAGGTTTGTCCAGTGCACTGATTTTAGAAGTTTCGAACTGATCCAGAATGAATTGCTCATTCGGCAAAGGAAGGTCTCGGTGTGTGCACGCGTTTTGGGTTTTGCTCCTGGTATTCGTTTTTCCAGCATTGAAAAAAATGAATCAAGTAAGAAGCTGAAAGACAACCAAAAATAAAACATCACAAGTCCAAAAAGATTCCCTGAGCTACGAAAACAGAAAAACGCGATTCAGAAACAAATTCTTCCTTTGACCAAAAATAAAAATGAAAAGAAACTAATTATTCCGCCATGATTTCCCAAAACTGAAAGTTGCAAAAAAAAATTTGAATAAATAAATAAATGAATAAACAGAAACGCAAAATAAAAGTGTGTGGATTTGTGGTGGTTCGCGGAGTGAGTCGTTGGGTTTCTGGCTGCTGTTTATCTGGCGAAATGAAAAGAAGTGAGTCACATAATCAGTTTGCAATTCACCTGTTCACCGAATATTGTTTTAATACAGTTTCAGTTAACTGAACCATTTTTTATAAAGTGTATCAGTTATCGAACTGTTGCAATAGTTTGGTTCTTTTTTGTGCAGTTTGGGGTTGGTTCACAGTTCAGTTCAGTTAATTTTAAAACCATGCCCATCCCTACTAGCTATTCTTAGATTATATCATCCATCTGACCAGACGATGAGAGACTACATCATCGCTACAAATAGTCTATCACAAAAAATAGAAGACTAAAAATAAAATTTTAAAAATGAGATACTAAAAGTGAATGTTTCGATTTCTCTAATTACTTTTTGATAAGCAAGAGAAATATTTTATATATTATATTATTGAAATATAGTCATTTTAATTTTGTCTCCTACTCTAATCATATTTTAAAATTATTGTAGTTAAAATAGTACAAATTTATTAATATAATAATACTTCTCATAATTAAAATAGTACATCATTCAAAGATACTCTCTCTAGTCTAAATCTTTAGTGCTTTTAGTTTTGTATTTTTGTTCTAAAATTTTGGTTGTTTTAGGATTTCAAGAGATAATTTAGCACATTTTTTCAACTATACCTTTAATATAATTAATAAGTTTTGAGTGAAGAAATAATTAGGATAATTAAGAATGATAAATAATAAATAAGGTCATTTTAGTCTAAAATTTGTTCAATTAATTATTTCTTAATCTATGTGTCAAAACTTTAACCAACTAAAGATGACATGACCTCCTCAATCCTCAGAAAATATAACAGCTTTTAAATTAAGTTTTTTAAGCAAGATATATATCAATAATACAGCAGTGTCCCCAAACTAAAAAACAATGAAGTAAAAACCATAGCATAAAATCCAAACTCCCACCCAGCCCAGCTTAACCCAAAGAAAAAGCTAACTTGACAAAGAAAAATAATGCTCAGGAGGTGCCAAAGAGGCGCAGAGAAGAATAAAATAAGAGTTAAAAAAAAGTGACTAAAAAATGTTAAGAATATATGGACTAGTATATGAATAAATAACTCTTTGACACACAGAAAAAGGAAAGAGCTTTAAGCTTCATTCTACGCGCTTTTAGAGCGAGTGAATATTAAACCAGAAACAGACCCAGCACCAACACACTCTGTCTCTGATGCTCCTCCAATCCATCACGCCCTGCCACTGCATGTGGCTTTAAATACTCCAGTGTTTACACTCACTCACTTCTTGCCCCTCTCTCTCTCTCTCTCTGCTTATTTCTTTTCTTCTTATTAAACACATTGTTCTCCTGCACCACTCTTCAATTCATCAAACACCCCACGAGCCCACTCCAGCATTTTCATTCCCCTTCTCTTTTATCCTTATCTCTCTGGACCAAAACAAAACGTCCCCACTCTTCAATTATTCCCCTCTCTCTGTTTCTCACATACAGATTACGGACACACGTTGCTCTGCTCTGTACTCTGCTCTAGCTGAAACTGAAAGTGAAACCTTTCAAAAAAAAAAAACCACCTACCCACCAAAAAGCAACGACGACCCATTTCATAACACGGGGCCAACAAGCCCAAACTCCACCCATGGCCCTTGAAACCCTCCTCGTGAAGGTCAAAACCGCCATTTCAAACGGCTTCTTCGACTCTGTTCCGCCGAAGCTTCTTCTTAAGAAGAAGCCTTCCTTCAAGTCCAAGCGAAACGTCGGCGTCTTGGCCTTCGAGGTGGCCGGGGTGATGTCGAAGCTCCTCCACCTGTGGCAGTCACTCTCCGACGCCGCCATCGTCAGAATCCGAAACGACGCCGTCACGCTCGAGGGCGTCCGGAAGATCATCTCCAACGACGAGTCGTTCCTCCTCGGACTCGCCTGCGCCGAGTTCGCTGAGACCCTCCGACTCGCCGCCAACTCGGTCACCCGACTCAGCCACCGCTGCGACGACCCAAACCTAAGGTCCTTCCACGTGGCCTTCAACGAGTTCGCCGACGCGGGCCTCGACCCAAACGGTTGGGCCCTCTCCGGCCCAAAGGAAACCGAAGCCAAGCTCAAAAAATTGGAGCGTTACGTGACGCTCACGGCAACCCTTCACCGCGAAATGGAGGAGCTCTCGGTTCTCGAAAGTGGGTTCAGGAAAGCCTTGGCTTTTACTCATGGGTATGGTAATAACAGCAATAGTGACGGCAATGAGGGTTCTTTACTTGGGAGAGATCATCAGCAGAAACTTTATGAACTTCAGCAGAAGATTTTTTGGCAGAGACAAGAGGTGAAGGATCTGAAAGATAGGTCCCTCTGGAGCAGAAGCTTCGATAGCGTTGTCATGTTGCTTGCGAGGTTTAGTTTCACTGTTTTAGCAAGGATTAAGGTTGTCTTTGGGATTGGTCACTCTGTGCCCCCTTGTTTGTCTCGTAGCTTATCAACCTCTGCAACAGTTTATCCCTCTGAGCAGAACCCCACCCATGAATTCGTTTCTGGGTCATTGGAAAGATCGGAGCTTGAAGAGAAGGAAGGGTTGGGAGGAAGTGGGTTTTTTGAGTCCAACTCGAAGCTTTTGAAGCCACCACCTAGTACGCTGGGCGCTGCGGGTTTGGCTTTGCACTATGCCAGCTTGATCATAGTGTTGGAGAAGATGATAAAGTCACCGCATTTGATTGGTGTGGATGCGAGGGATGATTTGTATTCCATGTTGCCTAGTAGCATAAGGTGGGGTTTAAGGGCTAGGTTGAAAGGGGTTGGGTTCTGTGCGAGTGATCCGGTTCTTGCTGGTGAGTGGAGGGAAGCTCTTGGGACGATTTTGGGGTGGTTGTCACCTTTGGCACATAACATGATCAAGTGGCAGAGTGAGAGGAGCTTTGAGCAGCACAATTTGGTGCCCAGAACCAATGTGCTGTTGTTGCAGACTTTGTTCTTTGCTAACAAGGAGAAGACAGAGGCTGCTATAACTGAGTTGCTTGTTGGGTTGAACTATATTTGGAGGTTTGAGAGGGAAATGACTGCTAAGGCCTTGTTTGAATGTGCCAATCTCAATGGCTTGTTAAATTTGCAAAAACACAATTAATGGCATGGGTTTATTTCTTGTCCTATTCTCCTTTCCTTCTTCTTCCTCTTCCTCTTCCTCTTCCTTCCTTAATGAGGGTTTAATTTTGTCTTTTGAAATTTGATGGTGGTTGATTTTAGATAAATTGAACTATGTTCAGGTCTTTCAGGGTTTGTTTTGCTTCTAACCCAGTTCTCTGTAAAATGTATAGATTGTATTGTAAATGATATATGATTTTTTTTAGTGTAGTCTTCCAGGAATGCATTGGCTTTCATCATTAATACCTCCACAGTCATGACAAAATATTCCTTGTGTTCAATCATGGTTGGACCATTAACCGATTTATTGATATTTATATTAGTGGAATTCGTTGCTGTTGGAATTGTTTGTGGCTGTGTACCACTAGTTCCTGATTCAATTCTGTGCGGTTCATGTGGTGAGTAATGAACTAGTAATTATATTCGATCCTTCCATATCTTGGTGGCATTAAATTTCATATTAATAAACTAACCAGAATGGGCCCTGCTACTATTGATACAGCTGCGTTTGGACTTTGAATATTTGGTTTAATTGCATCTTTACTCTTCAAGTATTGTAGTTGTGTGATTTGATGAGTTTCCAAATTTCAATTGCTGGAATTGGATTTTTTTCAATTTTTCTTCATGTTACGATCAAGTTCTTTAGTTTATTATTTTATATGAATAAATTTTAGATTTTCTTGTAAATGAGTAAATCAATTAGACTGAGGGACTTGGTTGGAATACGAAGAAAAATTTATCGTAGGAATTAAGAAGGCAAAAACTGGGGTAATACACTTGATCTACAGCATTATCGTTAAGGCACCCAGCCTAATGGTATAAATAAATTATTGAAGAGCATATAATTAACAGGGACAAAATCTTTTTATTTTCTTAACCACCTGACAACTCTTGATATCCTTTAGGTGTTTTTTATTTTCTATTAGTAGGACTCAACTCAACTCGTATGATGTATGAGTCTTTTTCGATAAAAATACTAAAAAATTTCTAATAAATAAAAATGTGAGGGAAGTGATATACGTGTCATAATCTAAGAAATAATGTGTTCTATTTCGTGACTTAATTTTTGTATATAATAATAGTAATATAGTAAGAGATTGATAGTATAGTTGATTGCTCTCTTTCCTTGATCCCTTTCCTTTTTTTTTTTATTTAAATATATGACACCATTTGTTAGACTCTGTTAAAATTTGCGTGGCTTAATTTAATTAATCTTTTCATGATATATTATATATTTATTATATATCATTTCAAAAACTCGTGAAGATATTTTATTCCCCCATTAAACTAGTGCCAAATGTAACTTCATAAGTAATAAATAACAAGCTGGAAAGAGAGATGAAAAATTGAGAACTTCTTGAGATCTATGAGAAGAAGTTTTCAAGGCATTTGACCTTGATAATTTATCGCATTTGCTCCCATGTGGATGAAGGGTCTTGTTTGATAAACAGTTTATTTAAGCACTTTTGACATAAGCATTTATCATATAAGCGCTTATGTATAAACTATTTTTATAATCAAAGAGAGAATATGGTGAAACTGATTTCATATAAGTTGTAAGCTGTTTTCAAAAGCTATCATGGGAAGCTTACCATAAGCTCAAAACAGCTTATGAACCAGTTATAAGCTATTTTCATAAGCTCTGTCAAATACATTGACAAGTGTTTACGTCAATAGATAAGTCCAAACAAGCTCTGTATAAGTCAATCCAAACAGTGCCGAAGTGTGACAGTTTGATTGATCAAGTGGACCAAAAGATTGCTGAGTAATGCGACATATATGCAATGCAAGTGCGCCGTAGCTAGATCCTCAGTTACGATCGAGCTAGTCCAGAGAATTGTTTGTAGAATCCAATTTGGAAGGTCCTTTTCATATATCGATGAAATCTCAGTAGGCGGTATTCCATTCTGTACTGTGCTCCAAAAACCCTCTCATAGGGGCGGAATCAGAATTGTGATTTAAGAGGAAACAAAATTAAAGAGCTTACGGCTTAGTTAAAAATTTAATTTTAACTACCTAATTATATTTTTATTTGCTTAATTATCTTTTAAGCAAACTCAGTTTAAAAATTCTTATCCGAACCTAAAATGTAAACCATAAATAAACATTCAATAATAAGTTTGATTCCCAATCCAAGGGGCAAGATCAATCAAGAGTTGAAATAGTGGTATATTGAGATGTCTTTTTCACAAGGAGGAATCATTCATGGTCAGGAAAAAAAAAGTTAAAATTTTCAACAGAATTCAAGAGTGGTTATTGAATGGAATAAATTAAAGTGAACTTGTCCAGGAATTCACAGTGCAATTCATGAGTAATCATTGAATAAAGTGATAATGACTATTCATTTATCCAAAAAAAAAAAGAGAAAATAGATACCACATTATTATATATTCCTTTCGATTTCAAATAAAAAAATATATATATGCATATGGACCATATATGTTTTAGATTCTCCAATCTCTGTGGGAGGGTCAAAATTGTGTTTGAAAAGTCAAATACAATTTTGGCCAAATTTTGATGCATTTGATTATCCAAACGAAAAAACTTAGAATTGATTTTGGGTGAATAGAATTGGTTTCGATGGAAGTAAGAATCTATTAGTTTTTTCGTTTGTCAAAATCAATTCTGGGTGTAGGATCCACACAATTCTTTATATTTATACATCAAAAGTGATTCTACCCTTATCATCCAAACACAATCAATTCTTTTGAACCCATTTTTAAAATATTATTACTAAACACAAATCAATTATTTTCAACACAACTTTTTAAAAATCAATTCTTCAAACACAATTCTATCAAACACAATTCTACCAAAATATAAGCAATATTCATCAATTTTTATATAAATTAAATATTGGTTTTTTAATTATACAATTCATTTAATGCAATATTCATATTTATGAAAGATAACAAAGGAGGGTAATTTTGAATAAAAAATTAGAACTAATGAGTATTAATTAAGATTATTTTATTTCAAAGTATTCTTTAATTTATATACTTTTGTACTATATTATTTATATTTTGGATCGGATAGAGTATTTAGTATTACTGCTTTTGTTTTTATTTTTTCCTTTTTATTGTGCATGTTTGTCATCTAGATAAAAGCTCAAATTTGCAATTGTTTATTATGTACCCTAGACAAACTAAATAGAGGCTTCAGATTAAGTCAATCACCACGCCCGTGCACCTCAGACACATGTTTGGAGCAACTTATCACGTAAATTAAAGCAAGTTACTTTTTTTTTGTCATTTTCAAAGAAGTCATATCATAAAATTTCTTAGAATTTGGGTTCAGGACATAGGCTAGTAAGGTAAAGACCGTTTATATATAGAACAATATTTACTATATCTCTAATCGATATGGGACTATCAACAACCTTAACTATATTTTAATCTGGTTATGGTTGGACCATGCATAGTTACCAGTCCTTTCACAATACTCTTGGATACGGGATATAGGTACGATCGAGTACACAGTATACATTATACCTTGCTAAGTATCCATTGGGTGGGTCATATTGATTGCCCACCTGCAGAGAGAGAGAGAGAGAGAGAGTTTTTACTGATTTAATAACAGCAGAAGGAACAACATTTGGCACCTGCAGATTGTATTGTTTTTCACCAAAGTTTGGCGACCAATCCTCTTCAAGTCCACTTTGCATCCATGTGTGTGTTTGCCTTCTACGAAACATGGTGTCCCCACAGTGACCCTCGATAATTGTTGGTCCAACTTTTCTTTTCTTTCTTTTTTTTTTGGTCAACGCTGGTCCAACTTTTCTTTTGCACTATTTTTGTTGGCAATTTCTATCTACACATACATGTTTTTCTATCAACACATACATGCTGCGGAACTATTAGTTCCGCAGGTGTATTTTTTTTCTGACACACACATACCGCGGAACTATTAGTTCCGCGGGTTGTAATTCACTGCGGAACTAATAGTTCCGCAAGCATTTTTTATTCGTTATGTGTGTGTCCGAATTGAATTACAACGTGCGGAACTATTAGTTCCGCGGTGAATTACAACCCGCGGAACTAATAGTTCCGCAGTATGTGTGTGTCCGAAAAAAAATACACCTGTGGAATTAATAGTTCCGCAGCATGTATGTGTTGATAGAAAAACATGTATGTGTAGATAGAAATTGCCTTTTTGTTTCTTCACACTCGCAGAAACGGCCCATGTTTTTCTGTTCTATTCTTTTTTGGGCCACTTGCCCATTCAAGCCCATCTTCAAAGTTGAAACAATGTTCCATTCTTTTTTGGGCCGCGTTTGTTTTGCTTTCGGCCGTTTGTTGGGATGTAGTATTTGGTAAATACACCCCCATAATTTGCCATACACTCCACTTAAAATTTCAAAATTACCCCTTTTTAATATCACGTTTTGTCCATTTATCCCACAAAATCGCGTATTTTCTGGAAACTCGAGTTTTTGGAATACAAATTTGTGTTCCGAAAACTAGAGTTTTCGGAAAATACGCAATTTTGAAATTCTGAGAAACAAAACATGATATTAAGAAATGATATTTTGGAATTTCATGTTTAAAGTGGGGTGTATGGCAAATTATGGAGGTGTATTTACCAACACCCTTCTTTTTTTGACCAAAAAAAGTTGAAACAAAGTCATTTGACTATGAAATAAATGAAGCTGCAATAGCTGTTCAGAAATAACCCAATGATTTTGTTTAAAAAAAACAAAAAACAAATGAGAAAATATTTTAAACTCAAGAAATCTGTCTCAAGAATATCAAATGAGTAGGCGTTCAAGTTGAAGCCTCAAATTCCCAATAGTAAATGGATATCAACACTCTTTAGCCCAATGTCTCAGTGCAAATGATCATGATTGCCTGTATGCTGTCACTATTTGTGGGACAAAATGGTACCATAAAATACCCAAAGAACAACAAATAGTAATAACTGATCTCCAGTGCCAAACTCTCTCTCATAGTCATCACTCATCAGATTAAATGATAAATGCCACCGAGAATGGAGACCAGTTATTTGATGTGGCTTCGGATGATACCAGTACATTTTCGGAACAAAAACATTTTGTGGTTCCTGAAGTTGCCTGTGATCCTCTTATTGCATGGTAACGGTTGTAGATTGCATAAAAAAAACGAGAGAGGTTTATAAGAAGAAAATTGAAGAAATATATGAAAAGCTGTTAGATCTAATGAGATTTTGCCTCATTTGAAATTTAAGTTTTGAATAATTTTAGATAGAGTTTTAGTTATTGTTACAGATTTGATTTTGTTAGTAGTTTTGTTTTTATCTTCAGTTAAGTTGTTGCATTCTCAATTTATCTTAAGGTAGTTTAGATATTTTAGGAAGTTCAAATTAGATGTAAGCCTATTTAATAGGTATTCTCTTTTATGAATAATAAGCAATTTTCCATCTTCAATTTTTTCTCTCAATTTTCTCTGCAAGTTTCCATTTTTTCCAAATTTATTTCCAACAATTGGTATCGGAGCTCAAGTTCCTACGGGCTGTGAGAATTATGTCTACTTCCGGTATTTCTTCACCAGTCATTCCAATGTTTAATGGTGAAAACTATCACATTTGGGCCGTCAAGATGAAGTATTATTTAAGGTCTCAAGGTTTATGGAACGTTGTGATCTCTGAAGCTGATCCACCTCCATTGAGAGATAATCCTACCATTGCTCAAATCAAAGCTCATGAGGAGGAGAAGCTCAAGAAAGACAAAGCCATCACTTGCTTGCATTCAGGACTTGCAGACCACATTTTTACAAAAATCATGGACTTGGAAACACCTAAACAGGTGTGGGACAAGATCCAAGATGAATTTGAGGGCAGTGACAGAGTCAAATCTGTTAGGCTCCTCACATTGAAGAGAGAATTTGAATTGATGAAGATGAAAGACAATGAATCTGTCAAAGATTATTCTGGCAGGTTAATGGATGTTGTAAATCAAATGCGGCTTCTTGGCAAGGTATTTACTGATCAAAAGGTTGTAGAAAAAATTATGGTTTCTGTGCCTGAAAAATTTGAAGCCAAGATATCTGCAATTGAAGAGTCTTGTGATTTGCAAAGTCTCACAATTACAGAGATAACCAGCAAGCTTCATGCACAAGAGCAAAGAGTCTCAATGAGAAGTGATGAAACAATTGAAGGTGCCTTTCGAGCAAAACATAAGGCAAATTATTCTGAAAAGCCACAATCTTTCAATAACAACAAAGGGAAATCTGAAGGTTCTTCAAGAAAAGGAAATTTTAAGCCTTGTTCTCATTGCCAAAGAACCAACTATGCTGAAGAAGATTGTTGGTACAAAGATAAACCTATTTTTCATTGTAATTTTTGCAATAAACATGGTCACAGTGAAAAGTATTGCAGAATCAAGAATAAGCATGTTCAACAGCAACCAGAACAAAAGGCAAATGTGATCGAAGAAGACAACAATGAAGAAGAGTATTTATTTATGGCATCACAAGAACTCAATTCACATGAATTGAATACATGGCTCATTGACAGTGGCTGCACTTGCCACATGACCAAATGTTTATCATTTTTTACCTCCATTGATTTATCAGTTCAACCAAAAGTTAAGCTGGGTAATGGTGAAATTGTGCAAGCCAAAGGAAAAGGGACAATTTCTATGTCAACTAAGAAAGGTATGATAATTGTCAAAGATGTTCTTTACATTCCAGAGTTAGATCAGAATTTTTCTTAGTGTTGCACAAATGCTAAAAAATGGATATGTGGTCTTTTTCAAAAAAGATTATTACTTTATCATTGATGAACATGGAAATGAGGTAGCAAAGATTCAAATGATCGAAAACAGCTTTTATTTGAAGTTTGATTTGGTTGAAGATCATTATTTTTCTTCCAAGATTGATGAGAGTGTTATTTGGCACAAAAGATTTGGTCACGTCAATTTGAAGTCATTGAAATCCATGGAAGATGAATTTGAGATGACAAATCATGGCACACGGTATTTAAGGACAGGAGGAATTAAGCTAAATGGCTATTTTGATAATGACTAAAGTGCTTCCGCGATATGGAGCTCATGAAGCTAAAGTTTGGCATGTTCATGACAAATCTCAAGGAGGAGTGTTAGATCTAATGAGATTTTGCCTCATTTGAAATTTAAGTTTTGAATAATTTTAGATAGAGTTTTAGTTATTGTTACAGATTTGATTTTGTTAGTAGTTTTGTTTTTATCTTCAGTTAAGTTGTTGCATTCTCAATTTATCTTAAGATAGTTTAGATATTTTAGGAAGTTCAAATTAGATGTAAGCCTATTTAATAGGCATTCTCTTTTATAAATAATAAATAATTTTCCATCTTCAATTTTTTCTCTCAATTTTCTCTACAAGTTTCCATTTTTTCCAAATTTATTTCCAACAAAAGCCAAAAGTTTCATATTATGCCACAGTAAAAGGTTTTCAGAGTTCTGCTTCTTTGTTACATATTTATTGTTACCAACGGGACAGAGCAAACCATGCCAAAAATCTTATTCGAAGCTAGCAAATGACATCAAGTCCCTTGGCTCCACACATGACAACAAGAAGTTTAACAGTGCCAGAGCTTAGTTGATGATAAAATAGTTGAGAAAGAAGTATTGCTTTGAGGTATGAGTGGTTTTTATCACATAATCCCTTAATAGATGTCACATGATAGTAGGGATCAAAAATCATAGTTTTAGATTTTGGAAGGATGAAAACCAAAGAAAATATTTGATAAAAAACTAAAATTGAAATTCGTCATTTTATTGGGCCTAGTTTAAAACAAGAGGGAATTTTTGCATTGAAGTTTGAACAACATTCGTGACCAATATGTGAAACTCGTTCTGCACAATGTGAAAGAGCATAGTTATATGGAAGTTTAACGTATACAACTAATTGTTATTGATCTCATAGTTCCTGATATATTTTACATTCTTATTAATCATGTTCCTTTTACTAGATAGTGCATGACTTGTGATTTGAGAAAATCAATTAAAAATTATCGCAGTTCAAGATCCTCTTATATATAATAGTTAATGAAGTGCCATTGTCACTCACATTGCTCCATCCACACTCCTGATTCACAAACTGTACGTGTCACCCCATGGTTGATATATGATATCATCCAAATCTTATTTGCTTGATCCTGTCTATGAACCTTGCTTTGAGCCACTCACAAAAGGGCCCATTTGGCAGAATCAACAACACTTAAATAAGGTGTGTACATAAGAAAATTAAACAAGAGAAGTAAAATAATTAAAAAGACTTTAACAGGGTTAACAGGGTGTGTGTCAGATCGATTTTAACTGGCATATGTTGTTAACGACACATGAAAAGATGGTGCTGTCTAGGGTGGTGAAGTAGGAATCTTTTATCACCAAAGTGAAGTGGGACCGCGAATAATGATGGTCATTGATTTAATAGTTTTATATTTGTATGGGTAGAATGAATTACCTGAAAAGTAGAGAATAGGTAAAAGTGGAAGGTTAATGTATTTGCAATAGATGTCAGTAACTATTTAGTAATTACAATATTTCCAAAAAGTTTGTCTTTTGATGAATTTGACCCATTTGTTTTAAAAAATTTGTGAGATAGCCCAATTTTGTCCTTTTGTGATATTATATGATTGTGTTTGGATGAGATAATTTAATGCATTAATTTATTTTTAGAGGGTAGTTAAAATACATCAATCTAAATTATTTTGTTCGGATATTAAGTGTGTAGGAATTTAAAATGAAACAATTTTTATCGGATTTTTTTATAACCAAATTTGAAGAATTTTAAATAACATCAAAAAGTAGAGAATTTTAAATCCATTTGTCACTCCCAGTCTGACCCTTGCACTGAAACTCTGTTCGAAATATGAGAATGTTCAAAATCCAAAAATTCTCTCGCTCTATCTCTCTCCCCTCTCTGTTCTCTCCCTCCCTCTCTCTCTCTCGCTCTCAATACCCCGCTCTATCTCTCCCTCTCTATCGGTCTCTCTTTCCTTTTCTCTTGCTCTCTCCGTTTCCCCCTCTCCCCCTCTGTCTTGCTCTCTCCCTCTCCCTCGATCTCTCTCCCTCTCTCCAACCTCTCTTTCCCTCTCTCTCGTTCTACCCCCATCTCTCCCCTCCCTCTCTCTCCTTCCCTCTCCATCTCTCTCCCCTCTCTCTTGCTCTCCCTCCCTATATCTCGGTCTCTCCTCTCTCTTGTTCTCCTCGTCTCTCTCCCTCTCTCTCTCATTCTCTCCCTCACTTTATTTCGCTCACACTTTCTCGCCCCCTCTCTCCCTCTCTCTTGCTATTTCTCTCACTCTCTCCCTCTGTGCCTCTCTAACTAGAGAGGGAAGCGGAGGGAGAGAGAGCGAGCGAGAGAAAGGGGGAGAGAGGGAGATGAGAGATAGGGGAGAGGGAGCGAGAGAGAGGGGAATGAGATAGAACGTGAGTGAGAGAGAGAGAGATAGAGCAAGGGAGGGAGGGAGGGAGGGAGAGATAGAAAGAGTGGGAGAGCGAGTTAGAGGGAGAGATTTTTCAGAGAGAGGGGAAGAGAGAGAGCTAGGGTGAGATGGAGCGAGAGAGAAAGGGATAGAGGGAAGGAGAGGGAGAGGGAGAGAACGGGAGAGAGTGATGAGAGAGGGGGATAATCATTTTAGTAACAAAAACTAATGGGGAGGACCAAAAACAAAATGTTTGAGCATTATAGGGATTATAAAAAAAAAATTACAAGGACTAGAAGCAAAAATCGATATATTTACAGAGAAAAGAAAGACATTTAAAACAAAAAAATATTACTCAAAAATTAAAATGATATTTTATTTATCAAAAATAAAATTAAAAGAAACAAGAGAATATTTGCGATTTTCATATTATATCATATCAACTTTTGTAATTAATAGAGTTTTGTGCACATTATCCTATTATAATAACTTATGGGGAGAAAATTTTAATTTGAAAAAAGACAAGATTACCTTTTATTATAGGTAATAGACCCACTTCACCATTGTAATAAAGTTTTATTACTTCACTACCTTAGAAGTCAAACATATTCAACAAGAAGAGCCACCGGATGCATGGCAAGGACAGCTAATTTCAACCATTCTGTAGTTCAATTCAGGCCACCTGTTTGTTTTTCCGTCAGTAGCATTACAACATAACCACGAGGCTTTCTGAGTTGTTGGTATTATCTTTAGATCGACATAAAATAAAAACTATATCGAAGTTTGTGTTACAACTAATAAGGAGAATTGTTTATATATGAGCCACTACAAAAAGATGGAAAAATAATGAGTCTGCATATTGCTCAAAGTTAAGAAAATGACAAACACGCGATGAAATCGAAGTCATGGATGGGCTAAGTCCAACCACTAGTTTTTTAGTCAAAGTCTAAGAATATAATCCATAAAGGGTGTTAGATATTTCATATTAATTTTCAACAATAACATGCATGTCTTCTCGATCCAATTGAGATTATGAAAACCCAGAATTGATTTTTTTATTATGAATTAATTTAATGTAGCACGTAATGTATGTGTAGGTCCATTTTCCAAGTCCAAGATTTATAAAAAGACCTATATGTGCACTAGGTAAAAGTCATATGTATTAGAACCTCTCCGCGTGAATTATAATATAGAAAGAAAATTAAAAGAATAACAATTTTGGGTTGGGAGTAGATCAAATCTAATGGTGTGGCTGATTAACTCAAATCTAATGGTGTGGCTGATTAACCACTCTAAAAGCTTAATTGGTCATTCACATCATGGACCACTAGGTACAATTGTAGAATACAACAACAATAATAATAAAAAACACTAATTTCTTGGAAGGGAATGAGAGGTTGGAAGGAAGCCAATGAATTTGAATAACAAATCTGTTCAATCCAATTAGGTGAGACTACTAGTGTTTCATCGAATGGTCATCATCATCTTGACGAATTCATCATAGTCAACCTGGCCATCACCATCCAAATCTGCCTCTTTAATCATCTGCTCTACCTCCTCATCGGTTAGTTTTTCACCTAGATTGATCATTACGTGTCTCAACTGCACAACACACAAAGAAATACTATTTACTCTCATATTATTTATATAAAGTATAATATAACATATAAAATATATACAAGCTATAGAGAAATGTAAGATTCTTTGCGGCACTCAAATGTCAAACCCCGATGCATTTTATATTCATACAGCTAATATTCATTGCATGCGGAAAACGTACGGTGCACTGTCCTAGATGTGCATATAAAATACTCCCTCAGACTAGATACATGAGTTATTCAATAAACCAAAAAAGTAACTTATTGCTTGTATTAGGACCGGAGGGAGTATAACAAATTCACAATTTTTACATAAAAAAAAAATTGCAACTTGTGAGTAGTAGTAAAAAAAAACTTTTTAAAATGGGGAAAATGAACTAGTATGCAACATCTTGGCCCTACCTGCTTTGTTGCTGTTTGCAGAAACTCTCATTTTATCAAAATTTTTAGAAAATCTGATCATATGGGTGTTGATGAATATTTGAAATGATGTTGCCGCAAAGAAAGAAAATTACTACCAATTTTTTTTTTTATAAAAAAAAGTATACCTCACTGGCTGATATATAGCCATTTTGATCTTTGTCAAAGACCTTGAAAGCCTCTTTGAGCTCCTCCTCTGCATCGGTGTCCTAAATGGGAAAAAAAAAAAGAAACAGAGAAAACAGAGCTGAACTTAGACTTTGTTTATTGAATAATGAAAGGTATATGAATGAATGAACTATGAAGCTTTCGCAACATATGCAAATATCAACAAATTAGATTTTAGACCTCTGCTATCGGAAAATATACAACAATAATAATGAATAGAAAAGAAGAAACATAGTTTAATTACTTTCATTTTCTTGGCCATCAAGTTCAAGAACTCATCAAACTCAATGGTTCCATTGCCATCTGCATCAACTTCACTTATCATATCTTGGAGCTCTTCTTCAGTGGGGTTCTGATCCAATGACCGAATGACAGTGGCCAATTCTTCCACAGTAATGCACCCTATTGTAGATTCAAGAATATGAACACAATTAGCTTATAAACAATTAACCACCACATGCATATGATGCTGATTAGAATTCTGTCAATCTACAGAAGAACTCAATTGAATTACACACACCCATTTTCTGAAAATTATAGATAGATATAGATACTGCAAAAATGAGGAAGTTACAAAGTTGGCTCACTCACCATCTCCATCTTTGTCAAACAAGCAAAAGGCCTCTTTGAAATCAACAATCTGTTCTTCACTCAGGACATCTGTCATGGTGTGTTTTTGTCTTTCAAACTTCAACCAGAAAAAAGAGATAGAGACAGAGAGAAAAAGAAGAGAAGCTGAGAGGGGAAAGAGAGAGTAACGCGTTGAGTATAGCTCAATCTTAGGTGGGCTATATGTAGAACTTCAATGAGGCTAATATTGTACATAGAAATATTTCATTTAAAATCTTAATTTAATATAGAAAGAGTCAAATTAAGCTTATGCGTGCATTTTGGTGTTATAGTTATGGCTTTATTAATGTGGGAGAAAAAAGAATCACATTGTAACCTTTGATCAAGTAGTACATATGATGCCCCTTCAAAAAAAAAATAGTAGTACATATGGTGGGGGACGATCATTTGCATGTGTTTTCACATTTTAATAACTATTCACTAACTATGTAAAATTTACACTAAGTATATTGAATTTTTTTTTCATTCATAGTATTTCACGAGAAAATAGTATCTCGACTAATATGTGTTCGATTCAATAGATAAGTAAAGTTTGTTTATAGATTGTTTTATCACTATGGATCGAGTTCAAGTACCAATCGAGCTCATCCATTTAGATAAAACACATTAATCATTTACGCCCAACATCAAGTTAAATTAAATTCTTTTATATACGTGGTCATGTCTATTTATTTTATTTGATTAATATAATGATAATGGTAATGGGGTAGGAAATTAATAAACTTGACAGCTGGAAGGGTTGGAAGTTTAGGGGACAAAAACAGAAGGCGTCATTAATTCAAATTCAAAGGGTAAGAGGAGAAGGGAGTATGGTATATGGGGAAGTGTGTAGAGTTGTGTGTGTTTCACCAATTTCTAATTTCCACACACAATCCAACCCAAAGACCATGCTGGTTGGTTTGCTTGCACGAGAAGGGAGGAGGAATAGGGAATGCAGTTTTCTCTATGCTGCTTCCGCTATGTGTAAAGTGTGATGTGTGCAGATTACGCTGTCAACGCGGTTCAGGAATGAAAAATTAAAGAAATTAAGAAACACACATACGCGTTGTGTTGTACTCTTTCCAAAGAAAAATGGATGTGCGTGTGGTGTGGAAGAACGTGGGAATACGGCTATCCCTAGTCAGATTTTGACATCAAAATTTTGTGTTTACTGTATTTTTTTCCTCACATATATTCACAGATTTTAATGAGATTTTTTTTCATAAAAAAAGGAGAGATTTAAACTCGAGTGTTTTGAGTTAAAAGTACTAAAATCTATCAAATATGAAAAGAAATATAGACACCCAAATACTTTTAAAAACCTTAACATGAGAAGACTCATTTTCTTTACACACGGTTTCGAATAACAGAAAAAGAGAGGAAAGAAAAAGTGGAAGAGAAAAAGAGATTGAAAAGGGGATTTTTTTTTTTACCCCATTTGGTTGCTCCAATAAAAAGAGGGAAAATAAAAGTTAATCGAGGGTTCCACCACAAAACCTTTAAAGGAGGAATATATTTTGACACCTTTCTTTTACTCCACAGAACACAAAATGCCAATTCTATTTCCTTAGTCAACCAATAGACCCACATCCTACATGCGTCATAAGATATTTCATAGGAAATAAACTATATTAAAATTTTACCCAAAAAAACTATGTTAAATTTTTAAAAATAATATATGCGAGATATTTATAATTGTTTTTTATAAATATCAAAATAAATAAATTTTATTAAATGGGAAAATAATTAAATTAAAATGAATATAAACTTTTTTCATCTTTAAAATAATTTGCAAGGTGATAAGATTTACTAGCACGTTCTATTTTCCTTTATTAATTTCATCCTTAAAATGATTTATTTTAAAAAATGAGATAAAAATCAATTTTTTTTCCTTTTTCGCATATAATAAATATAGGAAAAGGATCTAATGGAGGGACGCCTGTACCGTACAGTCCTTTCCATTGCTCTATTTTCTTTTGCAAGTTAGCACTTTGCGCTGTGAAGTCACTTGGGGGGAGACGCACTATCACATAATTATTGGACGAATCTCTCTGTTATCCATAGAAACAATTATATAAGTGTTAGAATTTTAAGCTAGAATTTTTCTAATTAGATAGGATCAACTAGAATGAATTATAATTAGATAATCGTTGCTGAAAACAGAGTGGGTAGATTTCTTAAATACGCATATTATTATGAGGTTTTACAAATGTATAAAATATATATATATTAGTTTTGTCGATCTCTTTGCCATATTAAATACCTTCCTGAATCTATTAGTTTTAGTGTAATCATCCTTAATCAAACTGAAAATATATTCTAGTTTGAAATGGGTGGGGTATACAAATGAATGTAGGGTCGGCGCAAGGGTGAGGCAACTCATACCTTTGCTTTATGCCTACCAACAAAATATTGTTTATTATTAGAATATGCAAAACTAAAATCATTTATCTGTAGCTTCTTTGGCTCAACGATTAACACACCACATGTTCCAAAAATAGCATATTCAATTTTTAAGGCTTCTAATATTTTTCTAAAAAAGCTCCACTTTAAAGTTCACTTTAGGCTTATATATATTTTAGACAGTATTTTTGCAAATGAAAGGATTGTCTATAATAGTTTAAAAGATATGGGACTGGTTGAACACCAAAACAATAAAGATATGGGCCGGACTAGCAGTGCTTTCCCATTCTCTGACCTTGAGCCTGCATGCATATACTATATTGTCCCCTTATTGAGTGACTAGGTGTAATTCGTTGTTAATATAAGACTTTGGTGGTGTCTATTTTTCGGTTAAATTATAATGTAGTTGGGGTCTTGTCTTTTTTTTTTCCCTCTCCAAATATGGGACAATGGTAGTGTAATTTTTAGGATTAATTATATATATTACAAACTTCAAGAAATGTCATTGAAATTTAATTTCTTAATCATTTTTTTGGCTGGATTCTTAATCAATCTTGGTATAGCCGAAATGGCAAGTTGCATGCATGAAACTAGATAATACAGCAAATTTGGTATATTCAATGTATAAGAATTTAATTGTTTCCCTAGATACGATAACCATAGTTTATGACAAAGAAGATACGATATTAACAGTCGAATAGAATGAAAACAACTCAGAGATTCAGATTCAAAAATAATGTAAGGGCCATTAACAATCCTGAAGTTACACTTTTGATCAGGTGCATACATGAGTGGCATGTTTGTTATTGCAATAGCTGGACAATGGCTGTAATATACTCCATAAATAATTAGTCTTTCAAGAAGGTCGGAGATCAAATCCTTTAAAAACAAGCCAGTGCATTAATAGAATGGATAAGATTCCGTTCAATCAATGTACTAATTAACTATTAACTATCACATAAATTGCTAGAATCAACAATAATAACAACCTGTCCATTGGTAAAGAGGAACCAAATCTTTCTAGTTTTAACTATATCCCTATCGTCAAAAAACTATATCCTTTCATTTTCAGCTTCATAGTTAGACAATAAAGATTATATCATAACTTTTAATAATACTTCATATGCCATCTTTTTACTTAATATTTCTTTTTTTTTTTGATATAATTTTTACTTAATATTTCTTTTATACAACTTCCAAACAACAGAAAATTAAATCCTCCCTCGTTCCATTAATTTCTCCTTCCATTCTATTTCATCATCTTCCAAACTCTTAATAAACATACCCATAAAAAAAGCCCTTGATCTTGGTTTGATTCTTTACCAGGTCTTCAAACTTTCATAGCCAAAAATCAATAGAGATTATAATAGAAGGTTGTTTCTCATTTTTGGGTCAAAATTGTATAAGGTAGAAACTAGAAAGACCATGGCTCTCCAGGAGTCCATTTATAAGTTGGACCACAATATTTTGTCACCCCACACTTAACAACAATGAGAGAAATGAAAAAAAAAAAAGGAAAGAAATCTATGACTATTGGCAATTATCATCTGCGCAGTTGAGCTGTTATCTGAAACATAAAAACTACTACTATGTATTTGCTGTAAATTGTCATCTGAAAAAGAAAGCATTTAATGAAAAATTGACAATAACAAAATACTGTTTCAAAACTTGCAAATTTCCTAAGCCAATCTTGGACTAAGGAATAAAAGAGGGGGGGGGGGGGGGGGGGGGGAACTATGGCAATTGGCATTGATTGTTAAAGAATCCAGCATCTGCAGCCTTTGGAATCTTGGAGGCCTTCAAACCAACGATCCCATAAAGGATTTAAGGGACCAATTGTTCTGTCCAACCAGAAAAATGTATCTTTTGTTAGCAAAAAATATATCAAAGATAAACAACATGTAATAATGCAGCATGATACAGGAAGTTCTGAGAAGAGATCTTACGATGGTAGCAAAGGATCAGGTCTTGTTTCCACACTACTCATCATTCTGGCAAAAACAAAAACCACAGGATGGAAATTCAAAGTTAAACTAATTCGGATTATGCATTAAACTAGCATTGATTATACATGATAGAACCTGCGCTTTTAAGCTTACTCTTTGCATGATGTAGATGCTTTCTCCATCTTTTCGAGTCGTTCTAGCTCTTCCTGCATTCATTTTATAGTGAATATTAAAACACTTGTAATTTCTAGTTTGAAAACGAGAATTAAAACACGTTTCCAATAGTTTCTAAACCTTCCTAGTCACTTCAAAATTATCAACACATTCAGCCACTTTATTAAGGATGTTCTGAAAGCAACACTAAAAATCAACCCATATATTTGAGGAATTAATGTTTGCTTCAATTTCTATGGATGTAATGAGCCTCATGATGGATAGGTAAGGACTTAATAGCATATTTCCCAACATGAAACTTTTGTCAGGGAAATAACAATACTTGAAACTGCTGTTAACCAAAAATTTAGCAGTGGCCCCCTTATCAACATTACTCATCATTGGCAAATCACCAAATGAGCCAAAGGAGGGGGCCACTGAAAGACCTTGACAACATTGATTTGCTCCCTGTGTCCATTGATGTTGGATCTTGCTAATTCTCTGAACATCAATGGAGATTGCTTAATTGCATAACCTTAACTGAAACAGGAGCTCAAAAAGGAGTTGGCAGTGATCGATTCAGTTTGACAAACCCCCAAGCTAACATTTCTAGATTTCTTCATACCTAAATTTGAAGGTTTCAGCTTGGCAAGGATAAATGAAGGCAGGGGGGGGGGGGGGGAGGTATAATTTTAGTTTTAGTCAAGATCCAAATCAAGTATCCCCCCATTCCCCAATTCAATAAGGAGTACCTTCTTGTAAGTGAACTAAAATGTCCAATTTTGGTTTTAGATTGGTACAGAATTTAGAATTCGTGATCTTAACCTTTGCCTGCTTCCTTAAAAGAAGAGGTGCCATAAGATTGGAAGGACCTCAATGATAAATCATATTCCCTCTGTAGTCTGTCCCATAATGTGTTGCTTTAGGACACAATTTAAAGATCAGTAGACTGAAATTATCATTCGCAATTCCAGTAAATTCTCTTAAGAAAATAACTAATGGAGAAAGGGACATTCATCATATAATAAGTCAACTATGTCAATAGCAATTATATCTACGCTGAGGAAGACTAGCTAAACTTCTGCAACTTGTTTTTTAGTGTTGATCATGGAATTATTATCAAAGCCTAAGGCACTTGCACACTCCAGAATTGTGCCCCAACTTCATCCCATACACAAAAAAATACTATGGTTGATGTGTGTGTACTGTAAAAAAACATTTAGAAAAACCACCTAAAAATTTCCAATACAGAAGACATTTCATGAAAGTTTCAAATGGCATAGTCTTGTTGAACAGTTGATAGACAGTTACCAGTTACTGTGACCTGCATTAAGTTATTAAGAACCTGAACCTTTAATAAGACTATCAAAAGAAAGTTTCCCATCTCTCCCCCTCACTCTATAGGTAACTCTCCAAATAAGTATAATGCAACTACTGGATCTCAGCACATCCCTCCCTCCAATAAAATTCAAAGTCAAGGTACATACCCCATTTTGCATAATTATGATTATATGGTTTTTAAAATTCTACTTACATTTTAAATAAAGTTACCACTAGTAATTAGTAAAACGAGTGATGAAATCAATTGTCAATTTAGAGTCATCTCAAAGAAAATTTATGCCCTTAATGCAAATGAATGGACCTGTTGGCAAATTCCTACAAAATGAAAAGGTGAAGTCCATAAGTTTCAACTCTCAACTGTTAAGAAAGAAACAATGAAAATTAAATTAAGAAATGGATCATATGTTTAATTATATCTTTAAATCATTAAGCTTCTTTAGCTGTAATGACAAATTGACAATACATGTAGACAGATTAATCCCCATACCACCAATCATAGTAAAATGGAGCTTCTTAAGTGAGGACTCATGAACAGTAGTGTATGGATCCTCATATATTTTATGTTACTTTAAATATTTGAAAGACTGATTTGATGACAATGAGCTTTGGGGGACCAAATTGACGTCACAAATCATTGAAGGAACTAAATGTTAGTTTAGTTAAGAAAAAAGGAATTACTACATCGAATGCATTCAATACAACAACTATCAGGAGGTCACTTATGGACCACAATAACATGTACTTCTGCTATCTGAACATTAATTTCCTAAATTGTCTTTCTTCATCACATTTCCTAAGCCATACTCATAATCCAAGCAATCCACTAAATAATAATAAAAAACTGTTAACTTACTATCCAGCATAGGCAGTAAATGTGATCAATTTCACAACCCATTTTATCCTTTTTCTCGTTAACACACGGACGAATAAAATGTAACCAATCAAAATGCAAAAGGTCAAACATAAAATGACACAGAGACAGAACAAACGAAAAGAGAAACACTCCCCCCAATCCCCCACCAAAGAACAAAACTCCAAAACATGGTGATGGTGAAAGTACCTACCTCTAAGTACCTTGCTTCTTGTTCCAACCGTTTCACTTCAGCATGTACCCTATGCTTCCCTCTCGTATCTGCAGAAGACAGAGACTGAACCCGGTGGGTCATGGGGTTCGCGGATTCGGGCCCACCCGATTGCATTTTTTCTGAGGCTGAGGATGTAGCAAAGGAAAATCCCTAGCCTACACTGCTACACACAGTTGATGAACCACAAAGTCTATGAAACGGGTGATTAAGCTCAAAGACTCCATTTTTTAGGGAAACAAGGATGACCCAGGAATCTTCATGGACTCCATCAAGTGTTGGCCATGAAAGCAGGGTGGGTTCTGAAATCAACAGAGCAGGACCTAAGGTTGTACTTGGAACACAGAGATACAAAGACAGGTCAGAGGTGTGTTTGGTGAGGAATTCAGCGAAAGGTTCAGGTTCTGTGTGTTGGATGGATGTTTCTTCAAGTTTGGAGTAATCACAGTGGAGAGGGAATATATAATATGGGGTTAAAAAGAAAACCTGGTTTGAAGTGTTGAATTTGAAGTTGAAGTTGTCTTTTTTGTATTCTGTTAGGAAAAAGCTGGTTTTCTTTTGAGTTTCTCATTTTTTGGGGTATCCTCTCTCTCTCTCTTACTTTCCAACTTCCTTTGTTTGAGCAGTCTCACGCGGTGCCTCTGTTTTCACTCTGTTTACTATTATGCAGTTGACACTTGCTCTCTCAGTGGCAAATCTCTGTTTTTACTCTGCTGTTTACAAACAAAATTAACTGTTGTTTCTCAATTTCCTTATTTGTTCTTGGTCTTGGGATATGCACTTGTTGCAGTTTTTGAGAATAGATCAATAGCAAACCTTTGTAAATAGGGGAAAATATTAATTTAGATTCTTTAACATGTATATTTTATAACTTACCATAAGATGCAGTTTAGTTCTTGAATTAAAAAAACTCGATTTTTTCTAGGAGGAATGATTTTTCTTTATGTAGGAGATATTTAATGGTAAAATTGATTTATTAATATGCATGCAAGTTATTAAGTGTGTGTTTTGGGGAGTGTTTCCTAAATGTGATTTTGAAGAAATTTAAATTTGTAAAATTATTTTTGAAGTAAAGTGATTATGTTTGATCATTTTTATTCTAAACACAAGTCTAAACTAAGATTGATTTGACAAATAACGTTACTTTGGTACTGATGGCATGATAAAGAATATCATAGGTAAAAAATTTTAAACGATATGTATTGCATTATGTGTATTACTGACTTACTTTGGAAACATTTTTGACAACCTACACCATGTCAAGTTGACGTGATTTAGTGTCAAATCCGTCCACATGTGCCACATAGGTTTTATGCGTTAAAAATTGGACAACATAGTGTCGAATGGACCTAATTGCAATAATTGAAATAATTAGGGGACTCAATTCGCTCAATTGAAAACTAGATGACTAAAATTGCACAATTACGATAGTTGAGAGACCAAAAGTGCAATTAAACTTTTTTATTAATTGTATCTAGCATCTAGTACTCACCTAAGATTTGATCCTTTGCAAGTGGTATAATAAAGATAGAAATATCAATATTAGCAGTGGTTCGTGACTCCATCAGCCAACCTAGTCCATAGCTCAAGGGTTAAACGGATTACAAAAATATTGATTCACCAAGATCTTGAGTTATCTCGACTCGACTCATTTAACTTGTAGGTTGAGGTGAGTCAATGATGAGAGACCCAATCTATTTTTTTAACTTTTAAAATTTTTATGTTGTGCGAGTGGTGTTTTTATAATTTTAGTTTTTTTAAATTTAAGACTTGTGTTTGAAAAAATTAGATTTTATGTCCTTTGAAACAAAGGGTAAAAGGGGTGCAAGTAAGGATGACAAAAACAATCATACTCATAGATTCTCATACAAATTACCTGCAATGGAGTGAGAAATGGATAATGAGAGTGGAGATCATAATTTTCGTCCCCACATATACTCACATATTAATAACAATCATTTTATATTAAATATAGAAATGACATTTTATACCACTTCCATATGAGATAAACTTAATTTTCTTTGGTATTTTATATTTTTTAATGGACGAACTCATGATAATAAAAATAATTAAATATATATTGTATATTATATGATGTTAATATAATATATTTTATATTATATTGTATAGTATTATTTTTCTATAATTACCTAGATATAATAGATTAAAAAACACCATACTTATTACCCACATAATACTTATTACCCACATAAATATTCATATTCATGAATATATAAATCTATGGAGAAAACCCCAAGGGGTTAGCTCAATGGAGCATGATAGGACTTGTATCCGACTGGTCGTGGGTTCAAGTCCCTATTAATTCTTTTGGAGTCAAGTAAATGTAAATCTCTTCGTAAGTGTTCTCAGAGCCCAGAGGTTTTCCCTACTTTAGACTATGGCGCTATCCCTTCACCCTAAATTTTTCAATACCAAAAAAAAAATCTGTGGAGAAAAAGTGACAAAACACTTACCTATTTGGGCTGCGACCGCATCCCGTTGTCATCCGAATGAAGCAAGAAAAGCAGGTGTGAACTTAAAAGTTAAAACTAAAAGGGAGAAAAAATTGAGACCATGAAGAATATAAATACTGGCGTGGTTTTCTTTTTATTTTTTGATTAATTGTTTTTTTTTGGGACATAATATTGGCGTGGTTGTGTTATTCCCTGAAAACACAAAACAAAATTGAAGAAAATTCCAAGTTTTGGACTTCCCCGATTCCAATTCAGCCCTTCTTCTCCAACCACTCCAATCCAACACAACTCCATCGATTCTCCTTCCCAACAACGGTGCCAGGTTCGATCGTTTTCCTTCTTCATGCTTTTTGCACATCTCATCGATCTGCAAACTTGACACACCGATCCAACGCCAAGTTGGATGGATGCTTTTGTTTTTTTGGTTGAAAAATCAGATTTTGATGGGTGATTGTTGTCTTATCTCAGGTGGGGTGGGTTAAATTGGAAGTAATCAGAGATATATAGAGGGAGGGGGGAGGATGGGGGCAATGATGTCGAGGTTCTGGTTCATGTTATTCCCAGCAAAGGAGTATAAGATTGTGGTTGTTGGTTTGGACAACGCTGGTAAAACCACCACCCTTTACAAGTTGCATCTCGGTGAGGTTGTCACCACCAACCCTACTGTTGGCAGCAACGTCGAAGAGCTCGTCTACAAAAACATACGATTCGAGGTCTCACTAACTTTACCACTCTTTACTATACATAGATAGATAGTCTCTGTGTGTGTGTTTTAATTAATACATTAATATATGTTGATCTTGCCTCAAGGGATTAGTCAAGTGCCATGTTTATTTTTACTGAATATCTATGAGTATTGGCGTTTGTGTCTTTCTCACTCTTTCATTGGTTATATCCCCAAAAACAACCCCTTGTTAGTTGATGGCAAACGCGAACTAGTGCCCTTATAGTTCAGGATTAGAAGTGGAAAGTTTTTATTGAAAAGAGTAGTGTTTAGCAATACCAATGCAGTGAGTGTTCTGTTTTTCGATAAAAAATTTCTATTTCTTGATTCCTTGATCAGTCCTAAGGTCAGTTGTTAACAAGACCCTTAGTAAATCATATTCCCTTCATTATATCTCGGTTTTTATTTAATAAGTTTTTTTTTTGTTTTGAAGAAAATAGGATCATATCATTACATTAGAAACTGAAATACAAGATGGCAAAGACTCAAAAACATGGGGACTAGACCAGGATGTGGCTACCTTAGCAAGGGAATGAGCAACCACATTTGCTTGTCTCCTAACATGACCAACCCCAAAAGTTGGATTTAAAACTAACAAGTTCTTACAATGACTAATAATAAAACCAAACTCAGAAACAATACTAGATGAGGAATGAACAGCATCCACAACTCTTTTAGCATCCAGTTCGAAAGTCATGTCATGAAGCCCTAGCTCCATCGCCCACTGAATGGCTTGTAGCAAACCAGCAGCTTCCCCTTCATGAACCTCCAATCGCGTCTGAGCCCAGCTCGTGCGAGCCCGGATCACCTCGCCGGAGTCATCACGCAAACACATTCCAATGGCCGTAACAGAGATGTTAGATGGAAATGCCGCATCAACATTAATTTTGTAGTGCCGCATCAACATTAATAAGTTATTGTTTAAAACTTTAAATCCTTTATCTCATAATATATTATCTCTCCACAATTCCCTCTCCTGTTAATTAGATTAGATTAGATATCTTGTACTTTTAAAATGATGGGATAAACGGGAATACAAATTTTCATCTAAAACTACACTTGAAAAGGAATGGAGGGAGTAGGTCGCAAGCAAGCTATTTAGTTTATCTATCAGCACTCAAATTTAATTCTGCAAACTCATGAAACATGCATGAATTATCCTTTTAACTTTAAACTTTTACCATAACGTCTTTTAGGTTCCAATGAAAATTGTGTCTTGAAGAAACATGAACCAGAGACAACTTGTCTCTGATATTGTTTACTTCTCTTGTATTTTCTAAGAATGCTTGGCTACCCTTGATCATCTACAATTCTAACCACCCTTTGGCATTCAATGTGGTGTTTCTGTATGAACTTGGAGGGTGATCTCATTAGTGTACCCTTTGCTTTGTCCTTAGTGGTAACAAATGTTGCTGGGAGAGTAGAATAAAGTCAATTGATTCATGTCGCCAATCCTACCTCTCAGAGATAAGACTTAATTGTTATTGGCGTTTTTTGGGAGGAAGGGGGAGAGGCTGAAAGTTGATAACATTTATTACAATTATATTTATACTTTTCTTCTTTGGGTTTTGAAGAGGGCAAGCATTTTTAACCTTTTACAAACTCCTTTATATTGTTAATTCTTTTTATTTTTTCCCTCCTAGTGAAGGGGTTAGTTTTGATAACAATCCACATTTATGTTTTTAAACTACATTTGGTATGGAATATTCCCAAGTTTTACTATTTGTGCAGGATGAGATATTACCCTCTCCACTTGGTCATTTATTTCAGGTCTGGGATCTTGGCGGACAAGAAAGACTCCGAACATCGTGGGCAACATATTACAGAGGAACTCATGCTGTAATTGCAGTGATAGACAGCAGCGATAGAGCCAGGATCTCTATAATGAAGGATGAACTTTTCAGGTTGCTGGGTCATGAAGATTTACAACACTCTGTCATCCTTGTCTTTGCTAATAAACAAGATATCAAGGATGCTATGACTCCTGCTGAGATCACTGATGCACTATCGCTTCACAGCATCAAGGACAATGATTGGCATATACAAGCTTGCTGTGCCCTCTCAGGAGAAGGGCTCTATGATGGTCTCGGATGGATTGCGCAGCGAGTAACTGGCAAAGCACCAACATGAGGTTGGGTTGCTGGAAACCTGGGATGAGATTCATTTTTCATGCATTGTGTTGATGTGATGAGTGACATAAATCTTTGTATCATTTATATTTCAAAGTGTCAAGCCAAGCAGGTGTGTGTTTGAATTGCTGTGCAGAAAAAGAGTATTCAGTAATCGATTAAGACACACACTTTCCCAAGTTGTTATCAAAAGAAGCATCTGCAATGCGCCTTTGGTGCAGTGGTCACTTCCTGTTGGCTGTTTGCTGCTTCCTCTCACCACTACAACCTATTTTTCTGGGTCTGTGTTTCCCCGCCCAGTTGGCTTTATATAATAGTGATTAGTTTGAAGTATTTATTTATAAATTGGTGAAAATAAACTATTTATATCCGAAGAAAGAATTGATAGTGTTAGCCTGCTTTTTATAGTTTTTAGTCCTTGATGAAGTTCCACATTGATTGATAATAAGTTAAGTAAATATGGCGTAGTCTTCAGTCAACTCTTTCATGATTTCCCTCGTTGATAACAAGATTTTTTTTTTTCCTTTTCATCTTCGTCCTCATGCCTGTCTTGATAAAAGCCAATCCCAATCCTTATACCCCTATTATGCTGTCACGCCAAACATCACTAAACTCGACATGTAACAGTAAAAATTGTCGCAATTATTGTATACAATTTAAAAACTTTTTAATTAAATAATAAATTAAAATTTATTTAATAGCTTGCACAACATGTCTAGTTTTCAGTATTTGTCTACAAAAGCAAGATAACATATGCATTTCATAGTTGGCATATCTGCTATTTAGGCCTACAATCCCTTCCAAGTCCAGCTAACAACTGAAGCTAGCTAGTGGCACGGAGCAAAGTCAATGGTTTTGAAGCAAGAATGTTATCCTGAAGTAGCTTTTCCCTAAAATGTTGGCAAGATGGAAAAATGCAAGAAATGATCATAGGTTATTATCAAGCTTATTTTATATGTGCATTGCATGGGTCCAATATTTGACCATCGATCATTTCCTATCCCCAAACTTGATTCTCCAATCTTTCAGATGGGCATGCCCTTTGGAACTATTTGGTCCCTGATCCACATGTAAATTGGAACTAGTACATAGTAAGTGGCTGCAATTGCACCAATTACGAGCCGCGAGAGAAACACCAATGGATTTACAGGCTTCTTTACATCCTCTGCCTTAGGACCAAGCTGCATAAAGACATGCATAACCACACTTCAAAATCACACTAGAAGTAAAGTAGGGGAAATAAACTTCCAATTATGTGTATGTATTAGACAATAAACGAATCTAAAGGCTTCCAGGAGGACTAGTGTTCAATGGATTTTGATATCAAAATGTAGAACTTCAGAAGGATGTATGCATTACCTCGAGGGGAGAGTCACCTGATAAAGGCTTGACACCAGTGACAGAGCAACCCATGATGAGGCCGTGCCGCCTTACACCACGGTACCATTTTGGACCTATCCTTTTCAGCTTGATATCTTTAAAACCAGCTTTTTTAAACCACTCAATATACTCTTCCTCCTTGGGGAATAACATCCACATGTCTGCAAAGAATTGAGACAGCCAAAAAGTTGGGTATACGGGACCTATAATACATGCTTTGCCTCCTATTCTCAGCACTCTGTATGCTTCCTTAATGCCACGCTGTGGGTCAGGCCAGTACTCAATACTGAAGAACATAATCATATGTTACATTGATACATAAGGAGAGAGATAGAGATAGCACAGTATGCAGGAAACATATATAAATTAGCTATTTAGTAAAAGATGCTGATTAGTTTTGCTTTTTTGGCTAATGATCATGAAGTTGAACTGTTTAAGATTTAGTCATGGTAAAAGATGCTTACTATCATGATTCATGAAGGCTAATTTTTCAAAATTTTCGGTCCAATGATCATAGACTAAGATTTAATTATGATTTGACTTATAAAGCTCAATTGGGCATCAGCTATCTAGCTATCCACTATCCTATGGTAATAAGTGTAGTTAAAACTACATATCAGCTTAAATGCAAAATTCTTATCAATCATCCTACAAGCATGCCTTAAAGTTGAGGTTACTCCAAACCCATGCCAGAGAACTCATAGTCTCTCTTTACCTTAAAAAAAAGTGAACTTTACTCACAAACATTAAGACAAATTAGCCCCAAATCTACAGTGAGGGGTATAGTGGTATATAGTCCTTGAGAAGAAAAAATTGTGACCACACAATGATGATACCTTCCGGCAGAAACATATCGGTCAGCATAATCAGTTGGAAATGGAAGATCTTCAGCATCACCCTCAATTATCTTGCATTCTTTCAAGGGTTCCTTCTGCTTAGCCTTAGCCAGCTGGTGAGGAGACTGGTCAAGAATTGTGACATTCTTAGCATCCACATGCTTCACTATACCAAGAGTGGTGAACCCAGTTCCTCCACCAACATCCACAACCCTCATCTTACGGTCATAGAGATCAGCAGGCTCCAATGCCTCATCTCTCATGTCCTCAGTCCAGTGCCCTGGGTTTATGATATGGTCATACACAATAGACAGAAACCTGTAGAACCAAAATGCCTCCTTTTTGTGTTGGATGAACCTAGGCTGTGAAGAAGGCCTGAAGGATGAGATGCTGCTGCATCTGGGTGTCAAGTTTCTTTTACCATATGACACCACACTCTTCTTGAAGAAGCACCTCTTGTGAAAGTTAAGACCCACCGAGCCTAACCCAGATGGAGGAGCTATGCCACTAATAATTAGCTTTGTGTTTTCAGTGCCACTGAGCATTAAGGAGGCCATGGAGTGACAAGAATGAGAAAAGTTGCAGAAAGACTAAGTTCTTCCAAGGAATACAGCACTTTTAATTATTTATTTATAATATATAATAATTTATGATAGTTTATATTCTTAACATATATCACATAGAAATAAGACATGGATGATTTGGAATTTGAGAGTGACTTGGAGAATGGTAAGGCATGTTAAGGATTATGCAGTGAGAGATAAGGACAAGGAACTTGGTGCTGCTGCAATAAATAAGTGGATATGCACCACATAACATATGCTAGCGCTGATGTGATGAGTTTTTCCTGGTGGTAATAGTTGTTGGTGCTTGTGACTCGCTTGTTCCATTCACCACTGAGGCGTTGCCATCACATGAAAGCACAATAATGTCTTGGATTTTATCATTTTTTTGGTACAATTTCATTCGGGAGAATTACCGCTAAAAATTGGTAAATTCACTTGTTTACGAGGAATTTTAACTCTGCAACAAAAATTTTCCATAGCAACTAAGATGATGTGACATAGATAGTAGATACTTGGGTCCTTGAGCATGATGTTAAGGGTTCGATACTCACGTTCACCCAAAAAAAAAATTCCATAACAAAAAACATAGGGTAATTGAACAATAAAAATAATAATTACTTATTGCACATATATTCTCCCTCCCATGTATAAAACTCTGCCCTTCCTCCTCTTTTCCCCTTCCAATTAATTAATTTGTCAAACTCTAGCAGATAAATTCTTTTGACATAGATCGAAGGGATCATGCTTGGATGAACGCAAGCATGCCTTACAATCTGATCAGGAAAATGTTATTAATATTTCTCCAGAAAATTCAGTGATAACTATAACCCTAATTTGATGTTGAATATGCTTCATAATTTGTTCTGTTTCTGCAGCTGTGGACGTTAATAGATTACAGAATATGGTTTCACTTTCAATCTGCCACTCTTTTCGTGGTTCTGTATGATTTTACATAAGCACCCTGGGCTCTTATATCGAAATATGCCGCATTGATCAGAGCAATGACACTTACAATGATAGTATGTTTTTGAACAAAATTAAGCAAACATGAATATTACATCGTACCCCAAAAGTGACAGTAGTACTCAGTTTAGTCAAAGGCAACAATAATTAGTAAAGAGCAAGGAAAAAAACAGTGGAAAAGTACTGTTAAACCATCTATTATATTCAGTCTATGAGGGGATGCAAAATTAGAATGAGGACAAGAATTTACACGGGACAATAAATAAATTAGCAATCCAATCAAAGAGATTAGAGATCAACCAAATTAGCTTAATTATGAGGCATGCTGCTAGCTGTGCATTTCTATGTAGTGCTTAATGATGAATATGAGATAAGTTGCTGAAAATCTAATATAGCGAATTTAGAACAGCGAGATTAATAACATTAATTACGATTGTATGAAAAAATAACATTAATTACTAATAAAAAATTCAAGAACTAATACGTATAAAATGAATAACAAACACGGAAGAATTGAAACCTAGCCGCCTCTCTCTCTCTCTCGCTCAACCTTCCCTCTACTCCTCCCTTCCTTCTTCTTCATCCACTGGAGAGGGTGATTTTGGGTCATTTTTTTGGTCTAAATTCACCCATCAACATTGTTTTTCTATCATTTTATCTAAATAAGTGATTTTTCTAGATAGATATGGTTTTTCTTTCGTGTTTTTCCATGTTTTTCTCGTTTGCGTGCGGGAGTGTTTTGTTCGTCGTCTTGGTGCAGCGTCGTTTGGTCTCTCGTCTTATTTCGATATTCTTTTGGTTTAGATTGACAGATCAGCTTCGATCCATTACAGATTCAATCGAGACTTGGGCGTCAACGCTACAGATCCGGAGGCATGGGTACTCCGGTCACTTTGATTTTGTCACATTTGTAGGCTTTTTGTCGTATTATGCTATTAATTTGGGAGTGTGAATTTGTTCGTAAATTCATTTTTTTTATTTTTTAGTGAGGTTGAATTTGAGTTGTTATCGATATATTTTCTAATTTAAATGAATGAATATGTTTTTTAGTAAAAAAAATACGTATAAAATGAAGAGAAAGAAAGAAATAATATTACTTACTAATGAAAAATAAGAACTAATATTCTAACGTACCAATGATTTATGAAGTGTCAAATTCAGAACGTTGCCTATGATCGATCCTTTTTCTTTTTTTCTGAAGAGACCTATGATCTATCCTTAAAACAGCAAAAACTAGTCTAAAAACAACACCTACACAGCTTGTCATGCGCAAATTATCAAAAGGGAAATTGAAAAGCAACATTATTAATTTGTTCGTATATTAACCATATTATATTTGGCTTTTTCTTTCCCCAAAAGAAAAGTAGATACATATAGTATTTTGCCAAGTGCTCCGCAGCCGCAGTGAACAGACGGTCGCTGATATCAAACAAAGTCTCAAAGTAAGAGAGAGACAAAAAATGAGAAAACTCAAAAAGAAAACCAGCTTTCCTCCTCCAATACACAACACAAAAACGACAACAACGTCAACTTCAACACTTGAAACCAAGTTTTCCTTTTCACCCCCCCACATTCCGCTCCACTGTGCCCTCGAGTGAATGCTTCAAAGTTCAAACCTGAACCTTTTCTCTCATATATTCTTCACCAAACAAACACACTGCACTGGTGACCTGTCTCTGTCTCTGTGTTCTCAGTACGACCTTAGATCCCTCGTCTGTCGTTTTCAGAACCCACCCTGCTTCCATGGTCAACACTTGATGATGCGGTCCATGAAGATTTCCGGGTCATCCTTGTTTCCCTCAAAAATGGAATCTTTGCACTCACCCACCTCCGTTTTATAGGCTTTGTAGCATCACCAACTGTGTGCTGCAGCAGGCTAGGGAATAGGGATTTTCCATTGCCAACATCTCAGCCTCAGAAAAATGCAATCGGGTGGGCCTGAATCCGCGAGCCCCATGACCCACCGGGTCCAGTCTGTGTCTTCTGCAGATACAAGAGGGAAGCATAGGATACATGCTGAACTGAAACGGTTGGAGCAAGAAGCAAGGTACTTAGAGGTAGATACTATTCTCATCACCACCATGTTTTGGAGTTTTTCTTTTTGTTTGTTCTGTGTCTGTGTGTCGTTTCTTTTATTGGCCTTTTGCTTTTTGTTCTTCCATGTGAGCATGTGTTAATAACGAGAAATAGTGAAGTGGGTCGGGAAAGTTTTTAACTTTTTCTTCAAAATTTAGTTTTTGTTGTTGTTATTTACTAATTGATTGCTGGGCTATTCTTCTATCAGCTGGATTTATCATTTGAGTTGTTTATGGAATATTGGAATGTGGTGAATGAAGACAATTTCGGAAATTATGTTGAGATAGCAAAGGTACATGTAATTGGGGTCCATCGTCCGTGAACCTCAAGTACGAGGTTGCCTCTTCTTTTGAGGAAGCTGGCAAAGATTAAGAGCATGGATTCATTTTTGGTTCGGATCACTTTCGTGACCACGCAGTATCCCAAAACTGACAACCAATGACTAATCTGCGCTCGTGGGGCGTGGCTTTCACTGGCCAAGTATTTTTTTTAACACTGTGGGAATCATGGGACCTCCGGGTCGAATAAGAGCATGAATTCTAAGGACGTGTTTACGTAAACAGTTTAACTAAATGCTTTTTCAATAAGCTATTCTAGGGAGCTTAATTAAGCATTTATTCATAAGCTATTCTAATGAGTTTACTGAAATATATATAACATGCCATAAGTTATTTTTCTGAGTGTTTCCAAAAACTAATATAAGTGTTTATGTCATGAGATAAACTCAAATAAGCTCTTCCAAATGCCCTCTAAATTTTGTGATCAATTAGAAACCAAAATTGGACATTTTAGATCACTTACAAGAAGGTACTCTTTACATTGGGCATTTTTGTACTAGAAGGCACTCTTTATTGAATTGGGGAATGAAGGGAATCATGTAAGGACTTGATATAGATCTTGACTAAATCAAATGAAAATTAGACCCCCTAGCCTTCATCTATCCTTACCAACCTAAGACCTTCTAATTTAGGTGTGAATAAAATCTAGAGGCATCTGATAAGGGGTTTGTCAAACTGAACAAGTGCCAACACCTTTTTGAGCTCCTGTTCTGCTCAGTTAAGGATATGCAATTAAGCAATCGCCATTGATATTCAGAGAGCTAGCAAAATCCCTCGTCAACATCAATGGACATAAGGAGCAAAATAATGTTGCCACGATCTTTCAGCTGCCCCCTCCTTTGGCTAATTTTGTGATTTTCCATTAATGAGTAGATAAGGTGGCCACTTTTTAGGTGACAGCCATATAGCATATTCTTATCTCGTGTGACAACAATTTCATGTTCAAAAGTGTGTTATCAAGTCCTTAATTAGTTAGGCTTATTTTGTATCCATCATGAGACCTATTTCATCCATGGCAAATAGAAAGATGCAAGCTTTAATTTCTGAGATATATAGGGTTGATTTGTGTATTGCTTTGAGTGGTCACCTGCGTGGATCTAGATCACTTTGAAGTGGGTAGGACTGGGACAATTTAAATTTTTTTGGACATGCCTGTGAAACTATATCCTGTTCCATTATATGCCCCTAGCATTTGGCAGAAGCTTGTTTTTAGTTGTCTTGTATTGTTCTGAAGTCTGAACAAATGGTTTGATTATTATCCCTATGTTGCTTAATTTTTAAGGACAGTGGGTATGAAAATTCTTAGGATACAAAATCTCCTTGCTGCACACTTTTTAGGAAGGTATAAGTTTCATCTGAGTATTGTATTCTGGTCAGTATGACTAGGTATAGGTTCCTTGTGTGTGTGTGTGGGGGGGGGGGGGGGGGGGGGAGGTAATTGTAGCACTAGATGAAAGGGTAGTCCAATCCTCTTCCAGATGATCTTGTCTGCATTTCCTTTTTCCTCTTTTTCCCCCGTGTTACAGAGGAGATCTACGACTTGCGCGGGGGGAGGTTGATAGGCTTAGGTATAGGTAGCAGCCCTCTTAGTATTCTATCCAGGGATCTAGCAGTCCCCAAAAGGATTCAGTGCCATTTGATCCAAGGCTCTTAAGCATGCACATCGCCTTTTTAGTTACACTATTATTATGCTCATATTTTCACTGTTCTGTGGGATTGAATTCCCTAGTCTTTTATGTACCCAAACCCCCCATAAAAAAATCCTTAGTCTTTTTGTGCTGCATGTGCTACTGTTATCTGCTGGCTTTTTCTTACTGAATAATTTTCAAACTCGGACCTTTAATGAAAAAATATGGGAGATCTAGGCAACCATCTGGTGGGAGGCTGATTGTGGTTCTTAGCCTCTTTTTCAATGACTTATTTAATTCTCATTTTTGAACTTTTGGTTTTACTTTTAATGTTCACTTCAAAATGAATGTAGGAAGAACTGGAACAGCTTGAAAGGATGGAGAAAGCATCTGCACCGTGCAAAGAGTAAGCTCAAAAGCGCAAAATGTTCCCAAAATGTATATAATCAATGTTGGTTTAACTTTGAATTTTCATCTGGTGTTTGTTTTGCCAGAATGCTTAGCAGTGTGGAAACAAGACCTGATCCGTTACTCCCATTGTAAAATCTCTTTCGTGAACTTCCTGTGTTTAGTTGTAAACACATCTTATCTTTGATATATTTTTGTAACAAAAGATCTATTTTTTCTGGTTTGACAGAACAGTTGGTCCCTTAAATCCTACATGGGATCGATGGTTTGAAGGCCTCCAAGATTCCAAAGGCTGCTGGAAATGTTGGATTCTCTGATGATCAAAGCTTAATTGTTACAGACTTACAGTTCTACTCCTTTTTTTCTTCTTTACCCCAGATTGGCCCAGAAAATTTGACTTTTGAAACAATAGATATTGGCATATTTTCATGAATGCTTCCGTGTGCATATGACAATTGCAGCAAATACATAGCTGTTTAGCTTATTTATTTCACATAACAGCTTAATTGCTCAGATGATAATTCCAATCGATGGTTATTTAAGATTAAGATATGTATATACAATATATAATTTTCATTATAAAGCATGTGGAAAAAAGGTAGGACCATAATGGTTTCAATTTACTGATATCTGTGGTAAACAATATGCCCCATTAAACAAATTGAAACTGAAACAATCTACAAATTAGCTTGGCTTGACTCTGTCACTTATCACATAAATTCAATACATGAAAAATGAATGCCACCCTTGGTTTCCAGCAATCCAACCTCATGTTGGTGCTTTGCCAGTTACTCGCTGGGCAATCCATCCGAGACCATCATATAGCCCTTCTCCTGAGATGGCACAGCAAGCTTGTATATGCCAATCATGGTCCTTGATGCTGTGAAGAGATAGTGCATCAGTGATCTCAGCAGGAGTCATAGCATCCTTGATATCTTGTTTATTAGCAAAGACTAGGATAACAGAATGTTGTAAATCTTCATGACTCAGCAACCTGAAAAGTTCATCCTTCATTATAGAGATCCTGGCTCTATCACTGCTGTCTATGACTGCAATCACAGCATGAGTTCCTCTGTAATATGTTGCCCATGACGTCCGAAGTCTTTCTTGTCCGCCAAGATCCCAGACCTGAAATAAATGACCAAATGGAGTAAGTAATATCTCATTCTGCACAATAGTAAAGCTTGGGAATATTCCATACCAAATGTATCCAAAACCACATATACATGGATTGTTATCAAAACTAATTCCTTCCCTTAGTAGGGAAAGAATAATTGGCAGGGAAAGGAGTTTGTAAAAGATTGAGTGTCTGTTTGAATGCCAAAATGGTGATTAAAGTTGTAGAAAATCAAGGGTAGCCAAGCATTCTAAGAAAATAGACACGCAAGAGAAGTAAACATTGTCCTGTACAAACTTTTGTCTGGTCCTAGTATCTTCAAGGCACAATTTTCATGGAACCTAACAGAAGAATTAAATATGAATGCTGATAGATGCTTCTGGCCTATAATTTGGGGGGTAACTTTGATCAGACCAATGAAAGAGAGTAGAGACAAGGGCTCATACTCATATATGGAGCGACAACGTAAATGACATTCAACCCTTGAAGCAAGATCAGCATATTAATTAAAGCAAATACATACGGAGATTATCTATGTATAGTAAAGAGTGGTAAAGTTAGTGAGACCTCGAATCGTATGTTTTTGTAGACGAGCTCTTCGACGTTGCTGCCAACAGTAGGGTTGGTGGTGACAACCTCACCGAGATGCAACTTGTAAAGGGTGGTGGTTTTACCAGCGTTGTCCAAACCAACAACCACAATCTTATACTCCTTTGCTGGGAATAACATGAACCAGAACCTCGACATCATTGCCCCCATCCTCCCCCCTCTCCCTCTATATATCTCTGATTACTTCCAATTTAACCCACCTGACACAACCATCACCCATCAATTATGAACAAACAACAACGGTATCTCAAAATCTGATTTTTTTTTTCAACCAAAAAAACAAAAGCATCCATCCAACTTGGCGTTGGATCGGTGTCTAAGTTTGCAGATCGATGAAATGTGCAAAAAGCATGAAGAAGGAAAAGGATCGAACCTGGCACCGTTGTTTCTGAGGAGACTGCGAAGCGAATCGTAGTTGTTTGCCGTGAGAATTGGAATAGTAGGAAGAAAGGAACCCCCGATTTCCGATTTGTGAAGGGAGTTTTCAATTTTGATTTGTTTATCGGTGTAAGAAAAGAACTGCATCATAGCCTCATAGGAATGTAAACTACTTGAGTCTTGCGGGGATGATGACGTGGAGCGCATTGATGCCACTGCCAGCTGAAAGTCGCCAGCCACGTCAGCCTTTTGGAATTTTTAATTATTCTTTTCCACAATTTATAGGGCCGGACATCAGTCAGATTTGGGCCTTATGGCCCAATCCGTCAACATGGAGACAAACTATTTTTGTCCATTTAGATCGGGTTTGACAAAAAAATGTCGGTTTGTCATTAAGACTGTCGGTTTAGGTGGGGTGGATTCGAGTAGTTTCGGTTCATATTGGGCCGATTCAACCTTTTAGAGCCGAATGAATTTCTAACCAGTTTTCGTTTTAGCTCAATTTTACAAGGTATTTTCTATTTACACATATATGTCTTTTTATTCAAACATACATGATGTGGAACTAATAGTTTCATATGTATATTTTTCTTTTAAAACATACATGATGTGGAACTAATAGTTCCGCATATTGTACTTTAGTTTGAAACTAATAATTCCATAGGTATTCTTTTTAAAAACATACATGATGCAGAATTAATAGTTCCGCACGTTGTAATTCAGTAGTTCTGCAAACCTGTGTAACAAATAAAAAATGCTTATAGAACTATTAGTTCTGCATTGAATTACAACGTATAGAACTATTAGTTCTACATCAAGTATGTGTGGATAGAAAAGTACGTATATGTAGATAAAAATATCCTTTTACGACGGGTTTTAACTTGACTAACTAATAAAAGGAAATGTCTTCATAGAAAATTCTCATTTTAAGTGTCATTGACAAAAGAGTTATATATCTTATCTTATCTTACTTTACCTTATACATTCATACATTCATGGACCTTTGCATAATATTCCATATGTCTAAATCATATTCCTAAATAATACAATATATAGTAAACAAGTTTTACACATGCGTCTAATTATTTCACCATCTTATCACACTCTAATATTACTTAAATTAATACTTAAAAGATATTAGGGCCCTGTTTGGATAATAAGTTTATCTACTGCTTATAGCATAAGTTGTATAAACTACTTTTATAATCGAAGAAAAATTATAGTGAAACTTATTTTATATAAGCCATAAGCTGTTTTGATAAGCTATCCTGGGTAGCTTATGAAAAATAAACCCAAAACAGCTTATGAATCAGTCATAAGCTGTGTTCATAAGCTCTGCATAAGCCAATCCAAACAAACCCTAGTTTTTAATCAAAACTTAAACTTTTTCCAACCAATTAATATTTAAAAAAATAAGATATTGATAAACCATTGAGAAACTAGTTTTTTTTTCAACCAATTAGATTAGTTTTTACAAAATTATGAAATTCAATATTCCCAAGCATTTTATACTCGCCAAAATTAAGTTAAAATGACTCCTCTAAAATAAATCCAAAAATAACGGTGCACTAAAATTGGCACTGCACAAAAAACTCGTCGTTTCCGCAGTCTGGAGACAAACAAGGCCAAAGGGCGACAATAACATCGAAAACGCACCTGCGCACCCCACCCCAGTTCATCCTCTCTATAGTCAGTGTAGCAGTACTGTAGTAGTATAGTATAGTATAGTATAGTATTCATTTTTTTCACTCCTCGTTCTCTCCGCCCCCAAAACGCAAACACAACAACGTTATTATTTTAACACACAAAAAAACCTCACTTCCCAGTTCCCACAACAACAGAACCTGCAACATTAACAACCACCCTCTCTATCCAGTCCCCGCCGTCACCGCCACCATGTCAGTGTCACGCACCCTACAACTCCAACTCTTCACCCCACCCCACACATCCACCTTCCACGCCCACACCCACCTCCCAAGTCCCAGACTTTCCTTCCCCCGGAGCACCACCCGGCGATTCCCCGCCATTCGCGCATCGTCGGCGTCGGAGATGCTGGTGTCGGACAACAACGGGGCAGGGCCAGGGTTGTCGTCGGATCTGGGGTCGATCGAGGTGGACGCGGTGACGGAGGCTGAGCTGAAGGAGAACGGGTTCCGTAGCACGAGGAGGACGAAGCTGGTGTGCACGGTGGGCCCCTCAACATGCGGGTTCGAGCAGCTCGAGGCACTCGCCGTTGGAGGCATGAACGTTGCCAGAATCAACATGTGCCACGGCACCAGGGAGTGGCACAAGACCGTCATCGACCGCGTCCGAAGACTCAACCACCAAAAGGGCTTCGCCGTCGCCATCATGATGGACACTGAAGGCAGTGAGATCCACATGGGTGATCTCGGTGGCGCTTCTTCTGCCAAAGCCGAAGTATTTATGTCCTATATTTCTTCGTCAATCAATTACTTTATAAGAAAATCAAGTCATTCTCTCTCTCAAAGTGTGACACATCACATCGTTAATTCTTTTTTTATTTTCAACTAAAATTGTTTTGTTTGTTGGATTTTTTTTTATTGTTTTTGTTAAGAAAAGACTTGCATGAGTTGAGTCCTACTCATCCTATATGCTTTTATGCTTGTTTGTGACTGCTTCTTATATGTTATAAATGACTTTTACTCTCTCTTTCAGGATGGTGAGATCTGGATTTTCAGTGTTAGGGCCTTTGATTCCACTCTTCCACAGCACACCATCAATGTGAACTATGAGGGTTTTGCCGAAGGTTAATCTGATGATGAAGCATTTTGATTTTGTTTTTTGTTTCTGATATTGTGTTTTTTGTTTGATGGGGTGGTTCTTGAGTTGATTAGTTGGTTTCAATTTCTAATGTGTCAGATGTGAAGGTTGGGGATGAGCTTTTGGTGGATGGAGGGATGGTTAGGTTTGAGGTGATTGAAAAGATAGGTCCTGATGTCAAGTGCCTTTGTACTGATCCTGGCTTGTTGCTGCCAAGAGCAAATCTCACCTTCTGGAGGAATGGTAGTCTAGTCAGAGAAAGGAATTCCATGCTCCCTACTATTTCTTCAAAGGTTCCCAAACTCCTTTGACTCTTATTTATTTTGTTTGCATCGGTTTAATGATAATTGGAAACAATTGGTGCATGCACATAGGCCCCTAGAGCTCCTGCTACTGAGAGTTTAGGAAGGTTATGTGAAAGGGTGATAATTATTGCATACAATGTAATTCTCTTTGGCTAATTCACTCGAATCATGAAATTTTTTGAATTGTTTATTAACATTAGTGTTTTTGAGTCGTTTTCTTATAACGGGCTAATTTTGGGCCAGTTACGGGGATCGATTGGAATTGAAACTCCATAAAAAACTGAAATTTCAGTAAAACCATTTAGAGCAAGGTCCTTTTTAATGGTTTTTCCTTAAAGTTCTTTTAGGTCTTCTTCTGCCTCTTTTAATTGTACCATCTTCAGTTTTAATTTAAGTTTCTCGTTTGAGTCTTTGTTGATCTCCTTCTCCGAAGTCATGACCAAACGAACCACCTTAGGCAAGTTTCCATTGTTTTCTCATCAATAGGTTTTATATGTTACTCAACTTTATGATCTTGTTCAAACTTCATTGCCCAGCATTAACTGCCATAGAGCATTGCTGGTCTGACTGTTGCTCAATATAATATATAATATTCTCTTTTGTTTGATAAGCACTTAGCATTTCTGCATTTTATCAAGCCAACTTGAATCTTATGTGTGACTTGACATCCCCATCACTTTATATTAGGATATAGGGACAATCAGAGAACAGTTAGGGAAGTTAAGTAGTTGGAGTAGATATAAATAGGAGAAATATGAATAGAGAGATGCATTCTGTACATTTGATAGATTGTGAGTGAAAGGAGCAATCCTTTGTGAAGGGGAAACCCTTGGTGGAGAGGTTTCTCTCCTTTTCTCAGTATTCAATAAAATTGTTCTTTTTTTTTTTTCAATTGTTTCTATCAACTCTCTCTTTGTTCCTAATGATTGGTCCGACTTGCCGGATCCTCGAGGAGCTGCCAGAGTAAACAGAGGAGTCGTGAGTTGGAGATTTGGTAAACCAGATAGGAGCTATGGAGAATTCGGTGGCATTCTTGAAGGGAGCCAACAAGGTGATGCAGCGTTCTTTGAGGGGGAGCCTTATCAAGCTCAAAAAGATGTTGAAACAGTGCTGAAGAGGCATGGACCGACTTGCAATGAAGGAAAGGTGAAGGAGCCACCCTTTTTTATCAAAAAGAGTTCTGAGGGAAAGGGAGAAGCCAGTATACAATGGGTCAAGGGATGAAGAAACAGATACAAGATGATGAGGGGAAGCGGACAGAATATTGTGCAAGAAGACAAAAGAGATCAATAATTACACATATGGTGATGGAGAATCTGAGATTAGAGAGATGAGGTAGAGGTGAAACCTGATTAGTTGGCCGAGAGGAGTGAGCAGAGGCAAGGCCTAACATAAGAGGGAGGTAGGGAATGTGATATTCTGGGTCATAATGGGGGAGCAAGAATAGTGAAGGAAGCAAACCTGCCACACAAGGTGGGTGGGTCGCATGAGAAGAAGGCAAAACGAGAATTTGTCCTTATAGGTCGTATGAACAGAATACAAGATTCGAGTTTTGAAAATGATCTTTTGGTAACCAAGAAGTAGAAATTGGGGAAAGAAAGAGGGGTAGTATGGGAGGCACAATGGAGAGTCAATGAGAAAGGGGAGCGGGAGGCAGGAGTAACAAGGAGCAAGTCTAGAGCAGAGAAGACAGAGGCAAGTGACATCGTGTTATCATGTGTGGGTCTCAAACAGTCTGGTTGACCCACCTGACCTCCACAGGAAGCCACCCCACTTGCAACGGCCAGTGGGCCGTTTTCAGAGTTGCCATGGCTCGCAGAGCCAATATGGGCAGAATTGCTGCAGTGGGCCAGGAATGCATTTTTCTCGTTGTACTCTAAGAAATCCAGCTCTGCAGCTGTTGCCGGAACTGCCGGATTGGAATTTTTAGACAGCAGCATGGAGATTCAAGTTACACGGAGTCCATCCATGCCCCCACCACCACTAGAGCTGCCAGTTGCCAGCCCCCATGCATCGATGAGCAGGCCCATATCAACCTAGCCATCATGTCGTGTGTGCACACCAGAGAGATCGGTATCGTTGTGGTTGTCGTTGGAAGGGGTTCTAGAGGAAGGAGAGGAAAAATAGGTATTTTGTGAGATGGACCTGATTCTAGACCTAATAGCCATACCCAAATTGTGGGGGAAAGCATTTAGAACTTGGGCTAAAGTCGAGCCAGTGGAGCTAGCCCAAAAGTAGAGAGGGGAAGATTACCCGAACAGCTACGGCCTGCATACAAGTGGCCTTTTCGGAGCACTCCCAAAAATTGCAAATCTAGGCAATCAAATTTTCCAGTCCAGAGGCTTCAGTACACAAAATAGTTGCAGCAATGAAGTTTCAGCATACTTTTCACAATTTTCAGACAAGCATAATTTACATCTTACATTTCCAGTTTTCAGATTGCAACCTTGAGGACAAGGTTAAATTTTAGGTGGGCTGGTATCATTAGGATATAGGGACAGTTAGAGAACAGTTAAGGAAGTTAAGTAGTTAGAGTGGATATTTTGTATACATAGGAGAAATAAGAATATAGAGACTGAGAGGCATTTTGTACATTTTATAGATTGTGAGTAAAAAGATTAATCCTTTGTGACACGAGAACCCTTGGAGGTAGGTTTCTATCTTATTCTCAGTATTCAATTAAATCGTTCCTTTTTTTTAAATTGTTCCTTTTTTTCCAAATTGTTTCTCTATACCTTCTCTTAGTTCCTAACACTTTATATGGTGGATTCAAGATACCCAAACCATGCAACTTACAGTATGACATCCACGAACCACTGTGATAGCAGTGCCATAATAAGCCATAGATAAAATTGCTACAAATCACATCCTAAGGTCATTTGTCTGCACTTGTTTCTTCTTTTTACTAATAAAATTTTGCTGAGATTAGAAATTTAGAATATATTATCGTGCAGAGCCAATGGTCTAACGATGAAGGTACCATTGGTTTGTGGTGATTCTTAAGTCTGTCTCTATTCTCTAAGAACAATTGTCCACCTAATTTTGCACTGCTATTTTCCCGCTTGGTGTGGGCCTTGGGGAAACATGTTGGCTATGATTAGACTGACTCTGGTTCAAATTTATGAGAAAGCAATGTCCAATATCTTGAAAACTTCGAAGTTTTTACCTTGTAATGCATGTGGTGATGGCAAATGATTTACCATGGTGATCTCTAGTGAACTCTAAAGTCTATATCATGCAAATTTTGGGTTTTATGCTTTTGATTACTTGTGTTGGACTTCAAATGTAATTAATACTAAATACTAAATTTCCCTCAGTCAAAAAATATCCATCCTAATATGTGTAATTTTCTTTTATCTGATTTTCCATATCCAGGATTGGTTAGATATTGATTTTGGTATTGCTGAGGGTGTGGATTTCATTGCTATTTCATTTGTCAAGTCTGCTGAAGTCATTACTCATCTTAAAAGCTATATTGCTGCACGATCTCGTGATAGGTATGTACTGAGAACTTTATTATTATTTAAAAGTATCACCATATCATTTCTAGTATTATTATTGTTTCAGTAATGACAAATAGCACCTTTTTTGAACAAAGAATGACAAAATCTCCTTTTTATCCCTTAAAAAATTACAAGTGTTGTTCAGATTGAGGGAAAAATAGGTTTATACATGGTCTTCAAAGTTGCAGCCACAACTTCTGTGATTTCAGTGGCTATAGTGGCTGTGACACTGAAATACAACGCGATGGCAGAAAAAAATAGTGGCCAGAGGCCACTGTAGTGATGCTCTGTTGCAATAGTGCTGTGATGGTGTGCTGTTAATAAACAATAACGATTCTTTATATTTATGGAATGTGCTAATATTGAGTGTCAAGACAGAAGTACTATAATGTGATGAATCTGGTGATGCAGTGATATTTCTGTCATTGCAAAGATAGAGAGCATCGATTCATTGAAGAACTTAGAGGAGATCATTCAAGCATCAGACGGAGCTATGGTGGCACGAGGAGACTTGGGAGCTCAGATACCTTTGGAACAGGTTCCAGCTGCTCAACAGAGGATTGTTCAACTTTGCAGGCAGATGAATAAGCCTGTCATTGTTGCCTCTCAGTTACTTGAATCCATGATTGAGTACCCTACGCCTACAAGAGCTGAAGTAGCAGATGTTTCTGAAGCAGTTAGGCAACGAGCTGATGCTTTGATGCTTTCTGGTGAGTCAGCCATGGGCCAGTACCCTGAGAAGGCCTTAACTGTTTTAAGGAGTGTCAGTTTGAGAATTGAGAAGTGGTGGAGGGATGAGAAACGCTATGAAGCTATGGCACACCCATCAGTTGGGACTTCTTTTTCAGAAAAAATATCTGAAGAAATCTGCAATTCAGCTGCAAAGATGGGTAAGCAGTCTTCATGTCTTCTTGTTTTGTCTATTTTCCTTATTTTGTTCTTACAATTTATTATATTTTCTATAATTTTCACTATTTCATATTTTATTTGATTTGATTTGTAGCATTGCATCGACGTATACTGTTTAAAAGATTAAAGTTAACTATAGGTTGTTACACTGCTTTCTAATTGGTATGTTTGATAATCAAGGTAATAAAGCCTATAACCATGATAGTTTCTGTAAGAATGTCTGTTCAAAGAAACTTTTATGTTGGAACTTGGTGGAATTTTTTTGTTGTTGATAATTCAGTGTTTCTGTAAGAATGTGTTTAAAGAGGCTTGCTGTGTCTTTAACATTATTTGATATGGAAATCTCATTTCATAATTTTCATATTTGAACCACTATTATAATGATTGATGACTGGTTAACACATTTCACTTTTATCTAAGTTTCAGTCTGTTTGTATGGTTAAGAGAATCCAAAAGCTCATTTTTTATTTTCAGTTTTGTTTGCTTTGGAGTTGTTTAGTGACATTTCTAAATTTGAGTTTTAACTATTGCAGCCAATAATTTAGAGGTGGATGCGCTTTTTGTTTACACAAAGACAGGACACATGGCATCTCTACTGTCACGTTGCCGTCCTGACTGCCCAATCTTTGCTTTCACTACCACTCCATCTGTACGTAGGCGCCTGAACCTCCAGTGGGGCTTGATACCTTTCCGTCTGAGCTTCTCTGAAGACATGGATAGCAATCTCAACAAAACCTTTTCATTGCTCAAGGCCAGAAATCTGATCAAATCAGGTGACCTTGTCATTGCTGTCTCAGACATGTTCCAGTCAATACAAGTGATGAATGTTCCTTGAGAACATGTTTCATTTCTTCTGAAAGCACACTACCCTCTAAGAGTTCCAGATTATAGATATCTATTTGCCGTTTGTTCAAAACTTGGGGTGCTGCGAGAGTGTGCTAAAATTTGGAGCAGAGAGACTACATGAATGAATTCTATCGTTGTGTCATTTTAAATCTAAAGGATGCAACTTGAGTTTGGGGGAGTTTATGTTTATGCATACACCTTGAAGCCCTTATATATATATATATATATCTTTCAGTCTGGTGAAGCAATATAGTGCAATATTCACCCTTTTTAAGTTGTAAGGCACATCTTCATTTTCTATGTTAGATTGTATCATTGTATTAGCTTTCAAGCCATATCGAGTAAAATGTGAGATTTCAATTTAGATTCCACGTGTCACTAATCAGTATGGGGACGTGTCAGATATGCTCAATGTATTGCATGCTGCAAATTAGACTTCGAGATATTCATATTGTCATTGCTGACAAATGTAAGCAAGAGGCCCTGCAGTTGATTAAGGAAAGGAAATGAATAAACTTTACTAAAGCAAGATTCTTCACTGTTCATATTGGCTTTGAGTAATGAGTAGTAGCTCACGTTGTTCAGTTTTCCTTTGGTACCGTTTCTTTTCATTCGGTTCCTTGTGGGCAAAAGCTTGTTGAATGCACGCTACAAAGTCACTCAATGATTAAATCATTAACGGATACTTCAACTTTTTTATTCTTGAGGCATTTGCTCATTCACAAAGAAACTGTTAAAAGTAGAGTTTCATAAATTTATTCTTCTAAGAAACGGGAAAGACGATATCCATACTTTCAAAAGTGTTGCTTGCTTTTGAACATTCTTTGCTTGTCAATTTATGTATAGCCTTTCAACAATTATGCATAATATGGGCAGAACTAGAAGAATGGCATTATTTGGTGTTCTTCTTTTTTATGTACCTGATCACAATATATGGCAAAAGAAAAATCACAAGCTTGATAAGTTATGCCATAAGTTAGCACATGGTAAATATTTAAGGCCATAATGTCTTTACAATTACTACCAAAACTATGCATAAGTGGAAATCTGAAATTTGAGGCAACATGTTGAACTTTCTTCATACAGAAGTTTTAAAAGCGAAAAAAAAAAGTTTGGACCAAAAAAAAAAAAGCGAAAAAGTATCCACATAACGACAAAATTGCAAATCGCAAATCCGTGATCAAATTTGATGGGAAGTTGTGTTACCCTACTTTATAAGGACTTCATTAGGGAACATCAGTGGGTACATTACTGGTAAAATTACAATTTTTGTTATTTGTATGCCAAAAAAAATATCAGTCAATAAAACTTGTAAATTTATTATCATATCACAACAAGAATAACATACTTTTAAAAAATTGTAAAATAATACATTGAATATAATGTGCTATTCTTTTTAATCTTGTGCAGTAGTAGAGTCACATAATATAAATGAACTTATTCAATGCCATCTGCCTCGTAAATGAACTTAATTGTGGTCAGTAACTAAAGTTTTGACTGGGTCATGCTTTTTAAATTTTAATTATATGATCCTTTTGAACAGGTACCTTCCTTGGCTCCTTAGTCTTCCAGGCCAACCCCACCCAGAAAAGGGGAAAAGGGCCAAAAAAGAAAGAGAGTGAGATAAAGACATGGGATATGTAAGTGACCTTAAATGACCAAAGAGCTTAGGGTGTCTTTTGCCACTACCTTGATAGAAGAAGTCATATATGTGATGTGCAGTATTGTTAAGTCTTTTTTAAGTTGCTGAAAAGTAATGCAAGAGCTCCAGATGTATGTTTATGCAGTTCTTTAGCTTTTACAATTAAAATTTGAAGAAGGGGTATAGTACAATGCTCTTTTTGTTTCTTCTTTATTGTTCTTTTCTCATTAACTTGAACCCAGAAAGAACATAAAGATACGCATAAAACAAAGGGAAAGAAGAAAAAAAAAAGAAATAAATAGAAGAGGGCCCACCATTTTAAATAACCAAAAATTGAAAGGAGATAAGATGTTTAACTGTTTACTAATTTGACATGTTACCTATATCTGTCAGTCAAGTTAAGGTGCCTTATATTATATGCTCACATCATTTGAGTCACATTATTTATATGATTTAGATAAACCAGACTTACACTGAATTTATGTGCATCATAGTGTGCACACCACCTAATATGCATTAATCAGCGCAAAAAAATGTTTCTTAACTGGAATGCTGTGTTAGTGTGTGAGAGTGAGAAGTATCCAAGTGCAATCAATTGAAACCACGTACTGAAGTGGCTTTCAACTTACCACACAAGGCCAATAGATTGATTGGGCTCAAATTATCAAACCCCAGCTCCATAATTTAGTGGACCCACATTTGCAATTGCAAGTTGGGGAAAAAGATATGAATGTGACTTTTTTTTATTATCATCAATATGAAGGTGACTTGAAAACTTGAAAGCACCATATAACACCTGCTACACTACCCATTATTATGGTCACTGACAAATGACATAAGGGTCCTTGTAAGTTGTAGTCTTTAAGTTAATCCCTAGTTGAGTTTGGTTAGTGTATATGAGCCTGTTTGGATTGGCTTATGCAGAGCTTATGAACACAGCTTATGACTGATTCATAAGCTGTTTTGGGCTTATTTTTCATAAGCTACCCAACATAGTTTATCAAAACAGCTTATGACTTATATAAAATAAGTTTCACTATAATTTTTCTTTAATTATAAAAGTAGCTTATACAGCTTATGCCATAAGCAGTAGAGAAGCTTGTTATCCAAACAGGGCCTATATCTACACAAAGATCATCCAAACTGAACAGAGGGATCATCACACGTGAGAAGATATTCTTTGCTGGGGTTAAAATCACTCAATTGATTCAAACGGGTGCTTAAATCATAAAGAAAAAAAAAAAGTTTTTTGATTGAATATAATTTTGTGAAATTCTTAGCATCATCATGAATGGGGTCCCCATTGGTAAAACCCATTGAGTGGCTCATAGATTCATCATCAGCCATGACTCTTTCAGCCCCATGTGTATAACATCATCACAGTTAAAATGTGCCATTATTTGAGCAAAAACAACAACCTAGAGTAGGCACCTCAAAATCAAATAAAAAGGGTACAACGTTAATATGAGGCCTAGTTTTTGGCTTTCTGACATGGGAAAATCAGGAAACCGAAACAAGAATCCCAAGGATGGTTTTAGTGGCTAGGAGCAGGGACTGAGGCATAATGTCCTGTATCGGTGTGCCCTTCCTTATCAAACACTTTGTGTCCTTATCAGTCATCATCTCACATTTTATTTTATATTTATATATCGACCTATAAAAATCAATATTGTTGTCGTTGAGACACCAACTTTTGTTGCAATTGATACAAACAAACACAAACATCTCTATAGTTTGAATAACTCATGATGAAGCGCATTTATCATGGTGATAGTCCACACATTTGAATGTTGGGTGCTTTGATCATATTCACAACAAATACACTAAATTTCATATATGTGTCTATATATATCAGATTAAAAGAACTTCAATTTTCTTAGATGAGTTCAAAATCCTGTAAGAAGATTGAGCAAGCGCTATCATAATGATTGCGTTAGAGCCATTGTATAATTTAACTGGATTAATTATTCACAAATTTATATCAGCAAGGCACCGCAATAACATTATATATACACTGATAAGAAAGAGGGTCTGCAATGCATTAATAAATAGTCTTTGTCTTTGGACAATAGCTGCTATATCCATATCAATTAGTGGAATTAACAAGGTCAAACAAAGCATACTTTATTTTATACACATCTCTGAATGAAATCAAAATATTTTTACAATCAACAAAAGTGGGGTCCAGTCTCATGTGGCATATATATTGTGATCACTATCAGATTATATAAACATGACATTGCAAATAGTTCTCTTAGGTGAGCAAGATACACACTTGACTTGGTATACGGGCAAATACTAAATGGTGCAGTGGTAGGCCAACCATTGAGGTACTTTGTGGGGAATTTGGACAGTGACAACCAGGTCTGACGAATAGCCTCTCTACTTGGCTAAGTGGTTAAATGGTGGATGATTGGTTGCTTCTGTGGGGTGGTCACCCACATTTTTTACTCTCTACATGACCATGCTTCTTATTCAGCACTTATTTTGTGATGTATTTTGAAGATGACTTTTGTATATTCTGAATTCTGATTGGTTAGCTCTATCAAACAAGAGGGCAAGAATTACGTTGTGCAGGGATAAGATTATTAAAAAAACAAATAGACACGTTACACATTAATGTTTTGGCTTAATTGCACTTTTGGTTCTTAGTTATCACAATTGTGCGACTTTAGTCACCTAGATCTCAATTGCGCGATTTTGACATCTCAATTGTTATAATCAGGTGATCCCTCATCTATCATCCAATTTTAAAACCTACACGGCACACATGAGACTGATTTGACACTAAGTCAGGCACCTTGACACTAATGATGTGGCAAAGGCCCTCATATCAACGACAAGGTAGCTGTCTCAGTATCAAATCAATCACATGTGTGTGTCATTTAGCCTCTTAACATTAAAATTGGATGACACACTGACGAACGAAACGATTATAGTTTTCCTAAACTTGGGGTATGGTGAATATATATTTACAATTTTCCCATTTTTTAAAGTTTGGTGAAAAATCTGATTTATCTAGAAGAGAAGGTCAACTTAGACATAGAAAGTGTTTTAGGGATGGAAACATTTCAAGTAATTGTGACATAAGTAATTATTTAGGTGTTAAGGTGTGTTTTTATTTTTGTGAGAGAGACAATGAGTTACATGGATGAATATAAAATATGTAACTTCTATCTACTTTCTGTGAAGGTTAATAAATTTAAGAAAGCGCCATATAAGTTTACTCTGCATACTAAAATGGAAATCAATCAAAAACAGGGTAGCTAGTTTACTTTGATTGATTTGGACCTTCCATGGAAAATATGACATGAGATCTTCCTACACCAAAGTTAAAGAGTAGTAGACTAGAGTACATCAATAAAGAGAAAATTGAAAGAAACGAAAATAGTACGAGAAAACTAACTTAAACCCACTTATGGTTAAGTAAATTGAAAAATGAAAACTAGAGGTCCTAAAAAGAAGTTGATGCCGTTCTCTGAAAGTTTTTTGTTTCCAGGCAATTGATATTTTCCTTTGTTTTTCTTTAATTAGAGATGTTTAAGGTTTTCCTAATTGGACTAAAATTATGAATGACAAAGTAAACCCTCATGTATATATCATACAACATTTTCTTATGCATTTATGTATGCTTGCAAAATTGGTTTTTCAACATGAAAATCACCTTGTTGGTTTCGACGGTATAGTTTCTCCGTTTATCTTATTGTACACTGTAACTATGTTGACATTATGTCATGGAAGGGATTACAGATATCACTCTCTCTCACCGTCTCACACACACACACGTGTCATTAATTATATAGACTTTGAATCAGTAAACCGTATTCGTACTCTCGAATTGGTCACGGTCCAAGATTCAGTCTTTAATAAATAATAAATAATCATTATTAGTTATACACGGGAATCGCTGTATTTTTCACCTCTATTCTATTCCGTTGTAATCCACTTGAATTAAGCTATAGGATCAGGTGCAAAATCAGAATTAAAATAATATAAAAAAAGAAAATTAATCTACAGTGTTCACAAAAAGTATTAATTTAAAACTTTTAAGGTTTTAATAATAATATAAATGTTAATAAACTAATTGAAACAAGAGAAAAATATAGAGATATAGAATAATAGATAAAAGAGAAAATAAGATAATGTTCTATTGCTACTCTTTGGGATACTAAACTATGTGTGTACAATAAGGGTGATATTTATAATTACCAAAAAACTTAATCTTTATTCTAGATAAATACAATTGAGATCTTATTTTAATTCTGATCTTATCTCTTCTAGAAATAGACATTCACAGAATATTTATAACAATAAAATTATTTTTATGATAAATGTAGAAAATTAATTCTTCAGAATTTAAATAGGACCGTGCATGGCCCCCTTTAGACAATTTGGTCCTGCTAGGGACCACTAGTTTCAAGTACTGTTTTTTTCAAAAAAAAAAAAAATTGGTCTGTTTCAATCTTTCAATTTGATATGTAAAACCCGAATTCGGAGGTTGAATTAATGGATCAATGTTCAATAATACATAATGCTTTCAGCAAATGAAATCTAAAATAAAACTATAAAAGGTCAATAACCTATTCATTGCAAATTCCAAAATTCATTTGAACTCGTGACTTTTTCAATTACCTATAATTTTTTCAATTAAATGATTTCTAATAATCGATTATTATATGAAAACACACATTATAATTCCTTAAGATCAATAATTAATTATTATGCAAAACCTACAAAGATAATATTGTAATTTGATCACTTAGTGTGATTACTGATTACACTAGAATAATTTGATCACCTCATATATAAATCTAATTTTTATAATTAAATATTTTATTTCTTACAATAACCATGAATTTTCACATGATATGCTAGGAAAAAAAAAAAGCATTGAACATACAAGGATTATAGCAGGCATTCAATTATATAGGCCTGCTTCAATTGTAGTGACTATATGGAAAATGACACTCATCTACTTCAATTTGTTTTTCCCCCACTCTTCCCACTTCATAGCCTTTTCCTTTTCCTTTTCTTTAATTAGGCCAATACAAGGCTAGTCTTTTCAAATCAGCGAGATCAATGAGATTATTAGGGAAATACTGTATTACATTATGAAATTTAGTTTTGGCCAAAATGTTTCCCTTCTAAAATGTGTATTAAACAGGTCATGGATATAATTAATTAATTAAAAGGGGGAAATAACTAAATATGTGTGTGTGTGTGTGTGTTTTACTAAACTAAATGTGTGTTTTGAAATTTATCAAAAAAAAATGTGTGTTTTGAAAATTGAGATTGATGTGAAACCAAAATGTTATAAAAATGGTGAAGTATTTCAGTCTAATTTTTACTAATATCTGAAAAAATAATGATAACAAAGTAATTATTTTCTGTTTTAACATAGACAATTGTTATGTCTTATCACCATAAAAAAATTTCTTCAAAATTTGTTTTTAAGATTGTTTAACAATTTTTTAATTTTCTTTTATGCACTTTAAAACCGGAAAATCTGGAACAAGTTTTACAAACGGATTTATTTATCCCTTCCAAAAAAAATGTTAAGCTTCAAATATACAGGCGCTACAATTTTTTGTAGAAAAATGTTAGGTATGTTTCGTTAAATCTCAAATAATGTTTGAACTGCAGTTTGATATGAACCAAGAAAGAGAAGCAAATTAGAATTAGAATGTAATAAAAAAAAAGAGAAGCAAATTAGAAAAAAAAAACTCCCTGACAAAATTTTTAGAGCAGCTTTTAGTAATATATTCCATTGTTGTCTATGGCTTTGTTTGGGCAAATTCCATCTGTTAGTGGATTGATTAATAGTTAACGGATTTAAAAAAATAAAAATATTTAGTAAAAATTAGCTTATAATATTTTTTTAGTAGTGCATAGTAGTTTTTTATATGTTACTTTAAATAGCGTTTAAGCTTATAGTTTATAGCGTATAATTTTTTTTCTCATTTTTACCCTCATTATTTTTATTAAATTTCTTTCATATTCTCTATTAAATAAAATAAAAGATTATTATAATATTAATAATAATAAATAAATAAGTAAATAAATAAATTACTTTAACCAATAAATAAATTATTTTAATTATAATAATTAAATAAATAAACAAATACAACTATAAATAAATTAAATTAAACTTAACATAAAAGCTTTAACCAATAAAAATTATTTTAATGAGGTCGGGACAAATAATAAATAATAAATAAATAAATTATATCATTACAATATAAATTTTAAAGTTTTAACTTCTAAATATCATAATAATTAGTTTATTATTTATGAATATTTTACCATATTTAATATTTAATATTGATTAAAGAAATGTAAACAATAATTAAAAATATACTTTTATGTCATTTTATATTTATCAATTAGTTAATCGCTAATTTTACTAAATACTTCAACTTCAATTTAGTAATTTTCTCACTATCAACTATTCGCTATAAAGCTCATCCTTTATCGATTATCTGATCCACTATACGCTAATTTATCTACTATTTACTATAAACTATTGGTTATCCGCTATTTTTTATCAAACCAAAGCCTATATATATAAACTCTTCCACATTGTTCGTGTTTTTTAGAATGTCCATAAATTGGATCGGATACCCATCTGCCATGTCTGCTTTCCAGCCGTTTCTTAATTAGCTGCTTCCTTTTTTCTCAAATTCTTAATCTGATACTCTTTCTATTTTTTTTATCTGTTAGTTTTTATGAAAAAATTTATTTATTTTTATTTATTATTTTGGTAATTTAAAATTATATTTTGATAATTATATCCTTAATTTTATTAATTATTTTACATATTTTTCATAACTTATTAATGTAGTAGTTGAGAAGTTCAAAGACTAATTATTATTTTTTTAAATTATTTTACTTTTCAACAATGTAACTTTATTACTAATATAAAGTGGGACTCTAAAAGCCTATAAAAGATGAATTGGATAATTAAATAAGAGAATAAAAATAATTAAAATGGTGTGATATATTAACATAGAGAGATAAAATGATATAATAAAAAAAATAAAAATATAATAAAAAAAAATTTATCAATTAATTGATTCTTTAATTATAATAAAATAACCTTAAATAATAGATAAAAAAAAGATAGAGTAATTAAATTTGGCATGGTTAATGAAAAGGAAGCTACATTGTCCTTAAGGATAGGTTTCTAGGGAATAAAAATTGAAGTACAAAACCACTCATGTTGATCTTGTAAATTATGAACGTAGGACCTCCTTAATGGAATTCTTTAAACTTCTCACCTAACAAAAGAGTGCAACTTTTCCTCAAGTCTCGTACAAAAGTAAACCCCTACTATAATTAAAGCATTTGCATCTACAAAGCTAATAACAATCCCGTGTTCCCAAAAGATTTAAAGAGGCAATGATGTGTATCAAAAAAAAAAGGGCAATGATGGACTTTTTTTTTCAAAAGAAATTTTAATAATTTCAATAAACATCATCAAAAGAAGTTCACTAAAAGCGGCATCAATAGTCTAGTCACATTAAAGTTATAACATGGGAAAATAATTAAAACCTAATAGTGTTTAATGACAAATATGCTAATCCATTTTTCACCAAAAAAAAAATGCTAATTCATTGAACATGATTATGTTTCCCTAATTGCAAACCCTTTGGCTCTTTCGCATCCTAATCATAAAACAACAGGAAAGATACTTTTTTAATTATAGACAATCCAAATGAAAATACAAAGTTATTATAAGTTTGATGTTTGATATAAAAAGTTGAGGTGAATATTCAAATAATGTTATTATTTTTTTTCTTAATTTCTAAAAACTGAATTGCTATTTTTTTATTTTTATTATTTTTTGATGAAAAGAGAAAACAAAGAAACAGACAACAGCTAAGACACTAGCCTATACCCCGAGGCATACCACCTCCCCTACCATCATCAGCCAGAATAATCCCTAGTCAACAACAACCCAATCAAAACCAGCTGCACTATGGCCTTTATTAGCAAGAAGATCCGCTCCACGACTGGTTTCCCTGTAAGTGTGAATAACTGAAGTTCTCCAATCTTGCTGATGGAGAATAGAGATGACCTCCTGAAGAAGAGGTTGCATGAATAAGTTGGAAGTCTTACCAGTCTGAACCATCCGCATCACGACTTCCGAGTCCAGCTCAAAACAAACACTATGAAGATGCAACTGCCGAGCCAACTTAATACCTAGGCGCAAGGCCTATAACTCCGCCCACAGTGCAGTAGACGAACCCAGTTTGGTGTAAAAACCCGCCACAAACCCGCCATGCTCATTTCGAACCAGACCACCACAAGCAGTGCTACTCGATGATCGCCAATGGGATCCATCAACATTCACCTTGAACCAACTCGGATCAAGTGGTTTCCAAACAACTTGCATCAACCGCCGAGCCACAAGAGCAATATCACCAGCAGAGGGAGAGCGATATTGCTGAATGAAATAGGCCTGCTGCATCGTCACAACAAGGAGGTGACTGCCAAGCTTGGACTCCTGGGAAAAGGCCAGCGAATTCCTATCCCTCCAAAGCTCATAGACCGCGACCCTAAAGAAGAGCTGCCAATCCAATTGAATCCTCCCCACATATTTCTCAGTCATATTCCAATCCAGCCAAGAGCAAGTACCAAGGCTAAAGAACCGACTCAAGTGATCCAGGTGCACCACTGATTGCCAAAAGGACTGAACTTCGTCACAGTCCCGCAGCATATGAAGCAGTGTTTCTGGACCTCCTTGGCATCTCGGACACAAATTGTCATTCGTCATATGGCGCTTGAACCTCTCCTCATTGGTGAGCAACCTTCCATGAGCCAGCTTCCACAACATCGCACGATAGCGGTTCGGCCCCTTCCAGCTCCACACTTTCTAAAACAAGGGATTAATAGCTGCAGCCTCCTCGTCTAAGTCCTGCAAAAAAGAAAAGGTAGATTTCAGCGTAAAATTACCATCACTAGTAGAATTTCAGCAAGGGAAATCTGCTCGCCCATGTGAGGGGGGTTTTATAACAGCAATACGATTGCAAACATCAAGAGGTAAGAGGTTCTGAAGAGCTGGCCAGTCCCATTGTCCATCACAGGCGTAATATGCCACCGGGAAGTTCAGCTCTCCAGAAGGAATACCATTCCCAATAATCGTATGAAGAGATGGATAACCCAGGATCCATGAATCCCTCCAAAATCTGGCGTTGCGGCCATCGTTAATGACCCAGGAGATGTTACGATCAACATCCTTCCACGCATTCACAATGGCCCTCCACGTTGGAGAAGCATTATTTCTCGCCTTTATCTCTGGGACCGCCTGCACCCCACAAGAATACTTAGTACGCATAATGTGAACCCACAACTTAGTCGGTTCCGCCACCAGCATCCACGCGAGCTTCATCATGTGGGTATGATTGAGCATGCGAAGATATCTAAACCCGAGGCCTCCTTTGTCTTTAGGCTGGCAGATAGTCTTCCAAGCGACAAGATAGCACTTACGGGGCAGAGGAGCCCCAAATGAAATCCCGACAGATTTTCTCAGTTGCGTCACACACTGAAGCAGGGATCGGAGTAGACTGGACGACATACCTCGAAATACTAGAGAGAGAGGATTGGGGCAGCGAGATGCGTCCAGCAAAAGAAAGAGAAGAAGCCTTCCAACCCGAAAGCTTTTTCTGCATGCGATCCAGAATATAGTCAAAAGATGATTTAGAAAGCTCATTGGTGTAACATAGGAGCTCCTAAATACTTGCCCAAGTCGTCAGTAATGGGAATCCCCAACTCGCGACTCAAAGCTTGTGGAATTGCCATTTTTTAATCTAACGCTTTTTTTATTTCAACATATATAGTAAAGCATACATCAAATTTATCAATGGTGTGATATTATCTGTCTTGAAAGGAAAAAAAATATTTAATTTTAGAATGTGTTAAAATTTGTGGGTTAGGAGAGGTGTCAAAGTGAAAATTAAAATAATCCAAAATGAGAGAAATAATAGATTTTTAAAAAATTATTTATGAGAAATGTATTTTTTTTAAATAAAATAGGTCAAAAATGCGTCAGTCTAGCTCAAATCCGCCTTGACCTGCAGTTAAGTTAGTCGTGTCAAAATAACCCAAAAAATTATGAGCCTAGTTTACGATTTAATCCACCTATGAGTTGAATTGGACCGAATTGACTCACGAACCACAACTCATATAACATCTCTAGATTGGTTGTGAAATTTACTCATTATCATAAAAATTCACTCTTTACAATTGCTTAATTGTGTAGTAGGCTAGAAGCCTAGAAGCAATATGATTTTATGCTAAGGAGTTCATTCCCTTTTCTTTCTTCCCCTTTTTTTTTTCTTTCAAAAAGGGGTTAGAATCTGAAGCTTTGTCTTTATTTTTTATATCAATATATAACATTTTAGGATCTAAAATTCGCTCTCTATTTCTGTCTTTCTGAAATATCATATTTTACCATCTTGCTGTTGTGACTTGTGAGTTATGATATGTCATAACATTATAATCAGGCAACATTTTTTTCCTAAACTTTCATATATGTTTTTGAAAAAAAAAACAGAGTGACGGAATGCTTTCTCAATCTCATAAATAAATAATAAAAAATTAAAAACAATTAATATCAATCCCTCATCAAAATCAAAATTTGAGCTTTCTATATATGGTTGCTTGTCACTACATATTGGTATCACCAAATGATTCTTTCTTTTTCTCTTTTAGAAGAGAGAGAAAGAGACAGAGAGATTCATACATAGAAATTTCAACAATGTCCTCTATTTTATTCTCCTCTTGTTTCCTTTCCCCCATCCAAATGCAACATCAGTGTGGTGGAAACACGGAACGGAAGATCCCTTTCATCTTTTTTCCATTTTCTTTTTTGGTTATCCATTATTTTTTCCCCACTAATTACCGTTAATATTATCCAAAACCAGGAAGATAATTTCGACATAAATCAAATTATGGAAAATAAATAACATTACATGTTCAAAATTGATTAACACGTTTATTTTAACTTGACTCATGCATCCTCTGTTTCGGACAACTTCTTGTGGCTGGAAAAGGGGCACACAAGATCATATAACAAGGGATATGCCTTTACTGTAAATCTGATGACAAAATTGACCAGACATGCGTGCAATTGAAGAGTTCTCCCACACTATAAATGTTGTGTTTATATTACTTTTACTCTCACAAACGACAATTTACTCCATCATTTTGATTGTCTTCGACCTAACTTTCCAAGTTCATGAATTGTTTGACTGCTAAAATGACCCACAAGCTACCTAGACTATAATTACAGTATGAATGAATTCCCATATATACTACAGTTTATATATATGATCAAATATTTTACATCATTGGCAAAAAAAATTTCTAATGATTTTTATTCACGATTTCGGGTAGGAGAAATAGTGAAATACTATTTCTTCAAGAAGATTATTTTTCCCCCCATGAAGTTGGCTATATTTATAAAAAGGGAATAAATATACCGATATACAAATCTTCAAAAAGAAAAGAAAAATTGAAGAAAAAACTTCTTAAACCTATTACATACATTCAACCAATGATATCAATTCATAATTTCGAAAAGATTTAATTTAATATTTTCCTTTGAGAATATTATGTTAAAAGCGGACCAATTACATTTTTAAAATTAGATTTCAAAGTGTTATTTCATTTTTTTAAATAAACTATACATTTTTCTCAAAAAAAAGACTATGCATACTAAATTGAAATGCACGTCCATCATAGATAATAACACACACCTACAGGGGAGTGCAATCATAAAGTTCAAACATAAACAAATCAACAATTAAAGCAACTAAAGTGTTTGAAATTTGTTTGAAATTTGAACCACCCTTGATTGGATGAAATGAAATGGGTCTCTTTTGATTTAAATTTAGACTATAAGAATACAACAGTTTTAAATCTCGTAGTGTAGAATTTTGCTATCCTCAGGGCTGGTCTTGAAGGAGGCGACCGCCCTGGACCTCATTCTTTGGAAAATCAATAGGTTCGATTTGGTTTTCAGTTCTCTTTATTGAATTTAAACCAAATCATTTTTTTGTAAACAAAAAAAAACAAATGTTTTCAATAGCCCCTTGCATCAGTACGTCCCGATCACCCCACGGCTAAACACTCTCACTCTCTCAATTTGTCTTTAATTGTAAATTGTTGGCCGAGTTTGCTTAGATCATCAAGTCACATACAATATAATTTTACTTACTGTAATGTTGACATTCTGGCTCGAGATCAGTGAATTAGATAAACACTATCATGTTTTTATTTTGATTAGGCTATCCTAAGACCATGATATAATTTATTTTGATTAGTACATTTTTCACATAATTATTGTTGAAAATTTATAAGTCGTATTTATCTTAAAAATAAGAAAGAATTGAAAAAATGAAGGTTGAAAAATATAAAAATAAAAAACAATCAAATTCCAAATCGTGAACATTTAATCGGATCGAAATTTTATTAAGGAAACAATTTAAATCAAACCGAACTACATGCTCTAGATCTTATATTTTTTGAATCGGGTGACTTTAATCTTGTCTCAAAACTGATCTAAACTGAACCACAAACTCCCTTGATAATGGATAATAACAATTTAATAACTAGACCAGCAAAAAAACACATTTTATCTAAAATTATTTATAGTGCAAAACTATTAACCTTGGACCTAAGCTGATTTCTCTTGTATGTGTGTGTATATCCTTCAGGGCCTTCACGTTATTGTCAGTTGTCATTGATTAAGCGACCGCTCTTGCCTCTTCAATTATTTTAGTTAATTTTTTTATTTCACTTCTGATTTTTTTGGCTATTCAAAATAGTAAAATTTATACAATTACAAACGTCGTATTGTTTTTTTGGTGAAACTTACAAACGTCGATATTTTAGTAATGTAAAACAAACTTTCATTTTCATTTTTATATTTTCTTAGATAGTAATTTATTTATTTTTAAAAAAATATTATATAATTAATTCATTGATTGATTTTTTATATTAAAATAATCCAAAATTTATAGCTAAATTAATGTCATTGAATGAATAAAATTATTATATGATAACTATGTTGATGTTGTCAATCTGTTCGAATGCTAAATTAATGTTGCAAATTAAAATATATATTTTAAGAAGTGAAGTTTTTAGAGTTCAATTTTTCTATGGGTGAATATATATTTTTCATATAAAAAAAATTAGATTAGGGGAGACACACCGACTTTCATTTTCATTTTTGTATTTTCTTAGATAGTAATTTATTTCTTTAAAAAATATTATATAATTAATTCCTTGATTGATATTTTTATATTAAAATAATCCAAAATTTATAGCTAAATTAATGTCATTGAATGAATAAAATTATTATATGATGACTATGCTGATGTTATCAATCTTTACGAAGCTAAGTTAATGTTGCACATTAATATATATATTTCGATACATATATTGAGAACTGAATTATTTAAAGTTCAATTTTTCTATATATGGGTGAATATTTATTTTTATTTTAAAAAAATTATATTTGAGGAGGTATACCCCATTCAATGTCACAGAGAACCACCAACCTCAACTAGAGTTTACGATGGAATTTATATATAATTTACCAACGAGAATATTCAGAATTCGAACCTAGGTTAGTGCAAGCGGAGGATCCAACTATATGTGCGGGTCAAATTAGCATCTTTCTTAAGTATAGTTGAAAATTAGGAGAAAATTAGCATCTTTATTTGATATAGTGATCATTTTATATATCAAATAAATTTTAAACCTTTTAATTTTTTATAAATTAATTTAAATACCAATTAATTTTAAATTAAATTGAACAAAATTTACAGGTCAAGTAGGATCTAATAGGTATTCACTCTTACTATTTTGTCAAATGCATAAAATAAAAATCAATGTAAATTGTAAGAAGATGATATTCTATATATAGAAATAGATATGCTGAGATCTTAAGCCTATGTTTGAAACCGCGTCCATATGCCCTGGATGGTCAGTATAATTTTTTTTGACAACTTGGATGACCTTGAAGCTCCAAGTATTAGCTTATGCGGTGGACCTTTAATTAATGAGCTTCAAGTTAATAACAAGGTTTGAAAGAAGACAAAAAAAAAATTAATGAGTATACAAATAATATAATAAATTTTATAAATAGAAAATATCAATATTATAGAGACTAAAAAATTATTAAAAACCTAACATTATTTATCAAAATTATGATATTTGTACACCTGTCAATTTTCAATATTCATCTAATATTATTCTCTCGTTTCATCTCTTCCTTCTTATTACATATTTATCATTTATTTCTTTTGTCCTTCAATGTCTCTCAGGATCAGGATATATACTAGCATATGAGTAATAATAATTTTTGTTTATCAAAACAGTTGATCTCTGTACACGTTTGCAAGGCCCTGGGTTCATACATCCCAACACCAATATCCCATGGTCCTCGTATCGTACACACCAAACCCCACAAAAAATCCATCTCTTGTTTCACACTTTCACTTCACACAGTTTTCAATTATTATTTTCTTTTTAAAATTTCAAAAAATAATAGTTATTTTTAACAAAAGCGAGGCACGTAATGCACAATCGCCACGATCACTCTGCATAGTTGGTGGTTTTTCACAACCCCAGAAATCCAGAACACGAGGGGCATCTACCCGATATTCCACGTAGTGGCAAGGGCACCACCGTAAATCCGCCCCCAACGAAAACCCAATGCGTACCGCGCACGATAATCTTCTCCAACACGCGTCACCAACCTAAATGCTCCGTGATTGTCTTTTGGGGACCCAAATCATCCGCGCCATGTAGGATCCTACGTGTCATCTACAGACCACGTCAGCAGCTCTTCATCTTCACTATAAGTCTATAAGTACCCATCCCTCCCTACCCCAAACACCTAATCCAAAACGCTAAAAAAGAAGAAAAACAAAATACGGAAATTAAAGACTAAAATAACAGAAGCCTCTGCAACCCATTTCTCTTCCTCAAACAGGGACCCACCGCCGGCGACTGTGAACTGGCCGGTGAAATGAACATCCCGGCGAACTTGTCTTCCCTGTCCATGAACAATGCACGTCTCGCCGATCATCGCCGCCATGTTTTCCATGAGAAGCTTGATACCGAAACGTTTTTCACCTCCTACTCCTCCTTCTTCTCCACTCGCTTAGACTAGAAGTTATTCGATACTTTTTCTCCAAAAATGGAACATAGACGATAGAGTAGCTATTACAAAGCTTTTCGCAGAATTTTTGTTCTTGCGATTTTTCCTCTTTCTTTTTTTTTTTGTAAAAAATATGCCTCCGATGAAGATCCAACCCGTCGACATCGATTCACAGAAGCTGAAGGAAGCGACGGCGGTGGCTCGGAACGACGCCGTTAAGCCGGTGTTGAAATCGCGGCTGAAAAGGCTGTTCGTATTCGACCGGCAATTCCCGAGCGTGTTGAGGACTTCCTCTTCCTCATCGGAGAAACCAATCGCCGGTGAGGCTCCCCAGTCCAACAACAAAGACGGAGCCGGAACGGCAGCGTCAGAGTTCGAGCCGAGCTCCGTTTGCTTGGCGAAAATGGTGCAGAGTTTCATCGAAGAGAGTAACGATAAGCAACCACCGGCGGCGGCAGCGAAATGCGCTCGCAACCGCTGCAACTGCTTCAACGGCAACAGCAACGACAGCTCCGACGAGGAACTCGACGTCTTCGGTGAATCAATCTCCTCTGGCTCGTTCGGAGACGCCGGCGACGCGCTCAAGGTATAACACAACTCACTAAATTTGCAAAAAAAAAAAAAAAAACTCAACGACTCAAGCTTATTAGGTAGCTCTAGTTCAGGATTTTCGTATCTTCACATCCAAACACTCCTAATTCCGTGTTTCCTTTTTTATTGCAGAGCTTGATTCCTTGCGCGAGTGTTGCGGAGAGAAACCTCTTAGCTGACACATCGAAGATCGTTGACAAAAACAGCAAGGTCTACAAACGAAAAGACGATTTGCGAAAGGTCGTCGCTGAAAGCCTTTCATCTCTCGGTTACGATTCTTCTATTTGCAAATCCAAATGGGACAAAACACCTTCTTACCCTGCCGGTACTCTTTTTTTTTCTTTTATCAACTAAAATTTTCATTACCACTGAAAAAATGACTGGAGGTTTTCAATTGAATCCGGAAATCCTTTGCGGAAGAATGAATGTTTTAGGGTTTTGATTCAGGTGAATATGAATACATCGATGTGGTTGTGGAAGCGGAGAGGTTGATAATTGATATCGATTTTCGATCGGAGTTCGAGATAGCTCGATCGACGGGGACCTACAAGGCGATCCTTCAGTCTCTGCCGTACATTTTCGTCGGGAAATCGGATCGTTTATGTCAGATCGTCGCCGCCGTGTCGGAGGCGGCGAAGCAGAGCTTGAAGAAGAAAGGGATGCACGTTCCGCCGTGGAGGAAGGCGGAGTACATGCTAGCCAAGTGGCTCTCCGCCTCCTGCACCAGAGCGAATCCGTCGCCGTCCTCCGCCGTGCACCACTCGACGGAAAACCTGAGCGGCGGCGACAGTGCATCGGCAGAGAGTGACTGTGGTGAGTTGGAACTGATCTTCGGCGAGAAAGCATCTTTGCCGGAGTCGGAAACTGTTTCCGGTGGTGAGAAAAGCTTGCCGGCGGTGGAGATTCCAGCGTGGCAACCGCCGGCGGTGAAAGTGAAGAGTGTTGAGAGAGGAGCGAAGGTGGTCACCGGATTAGCCTATCTTCTTCGAGACAAACCGTAGAAGAAAATTTTGCACTTTTTTCTTTTTTTAATCGTTAATTAAAAAACATAATCAAAATCAAAGTGTTTGGATAAGAGCAAGGCTTCTTCCTTTTTTTTTCCTTCAATTTTTGATCCCTCTTTGTTGTTCTGTTGTCCCTTTGCAAGGGACTCTGTAAAAAGCGACTATATACACTAGCAATCAATGTAATAAAATAGCTGGAAAAAGAGAGTAAATATTTGCAAAATCTAAGTGCAAACCTTATACAATATTTCTTTGAAGCGAAGAATTATAAATTTATTTTAGTTTATAAATTCTCATAAACAAGAAGTTGATCTAAATTAAACCCTTATAATGGTATTGACCAAAGTTTTTATTCCACTATATAGAAAATGGACGGTATGAACTGAGTCATAGTATTTTATTTCTATATTAACCTTATTAAATACACTAATATTTCATTTATGTTTTACAGAAATTCAAAACTTGTATTTTTAATAAATAAAAATATCAATAATCCAAAAATAGTAAACACACAAAAAAGTTCATGTGGAAAAAATGCTCTTTGCAATTTGAACTCTCAGTTTGACTATGTGTTTGTCTTTGCGGTAAAAAAGAGATTGAAGCATATTTCATACTTTCAGTAACTTTTTCGTCAGAAGTGTCTCGGGATGCGACATCGGCCGTTGCCAAACACATTGAATCAAAAGTTACTTGACTAATGGCTATATACCGAGATACTATGCAATCAAATAAAAAATGTATATATCATTAATGATATTTATTATTTTTTTGATAAAATTAATGTTATTTATTATTACCGTCAAAGTTCAGTTTTAATTAATAAGTTTTGAAACGTAAATCGACGATTTAAAAAGTATAAGTAATAATGAGTCATTACTCGCAGACTACTGGTATATTGTAAAATAACGAGGACATAGATGATAGTTGTGTCATTCGCGTTTAAAGTCTCTCATGACATAATACATAAATGAACACAAAATAAGAGATAATATAATTTTTGGCGTAAGTGCATCGGTGAAGAGTGACTGTGGTGAGTTTGAATTGATCTTCGATAATAAAACATCATTGCCGGAGTCGAAAACTGTTTCCGGTGGTGAAAAAAGCTTGTCGACGGTGGAGATGCCAGCGTGGCAACCACCGGCGGTGAAAGTAAAGAGTGTTGAGAGAGGTGCGATGTGGTCACCGAATTAGCCTCTTGCACTTGGTTGAAAGAAGGATCATTGCAATTTGAACTCTCAGTTTGACTATGTGTTTGACTTTGTGGTGAAAAAGAGATTGACGCATATTTCAACCGAAGATGCTCTCAATAGCTTTCCCGTTAGAAGTGCCTCGGGATGCGGCACTAGTCGTTTCCAAACACACATTGGGGGTATAGTTGGATAAACAATTTATTTAAGTACTTTATGACATAAACGCTTATGTGTAAGCTATTTTTATAATTAAAGAGAGAATGTGATGAAACTGATTTCATATAAATTGTAAGCTATTTTGATAAGTTATTCTAAAGAGATTATGAAAATAAGCCCAAAACAGCTTATGAACCAGTCAAAAGCTGTTTTCATAAGCTCTACCAAACACGCTGACAACTACTTATGTCAGTAAATAAGCCCAAATAAGCTTTGCATAAGCCAATTCAAACAAGGTCTGAATCAAAAGAGTTACTTGACTAATGGCCATATATTAAGATTAGGGGTGTGCAAGGGATGATGGGTTGGGATGGGGTTATGCTTGTCCCTCATCCGACCTGAAAATTTAAACGAGCCAAAATGTAAACCCGAACTCATCCATACCGAAATGACCCAATGGTGTACAGGTCTAATTGAGATCGGGTCAACCAAAGTTGTTCTCAATAGCTTCCACGTTAGAAGTGTCTCAAGATGTGATACTAGCTGTTTCCAAACACATTAAATCAAAAGAGTTACTTGTTACTTGACTAATGGTCATATACAGAGATACTATGCAATCCAAAATAAAAAATTGTATATATCATTAATGATACTTATTATTTTTTGACGAAATTAATGATATTTATTATTGACGTCAAAGTTCACTTTTAATTAATACCTTTGAAACGTAAATCAACGAGTTAAAAACATAAGTAATAATGAGTCATTACTCGCCGACTACCGGTATATTCTAAAATTATGAGGACATATATCTTAGTTATCTCACTTATTTTTAGAGTCTCTCATGACATACCACCGAGGCAAGGGCAAATCATAGTAGGGATAGAGGGGGGCCATGACCCCAAGCTTTTTAAATTTTTTATGCATATATATACAATACAAGTAATTTGACTTTTAGTGACAGACAAAATCTGTCACTAAAAGATTAATATTGTGGCTAAATGTCCATTCTCCATTGGCGCCTCCCCATCCATTATGCATTACCACGGGCAATGGGTTGTCAAAATTATACCAATTGTCACTAAGTCATTTACTTGTACCAAGTGTCACACTGCAAGTTATACCAATTGTCACTGGAAGTCATAACAATTGGTATAAACATGACTTAAGGTTTAACTTCTACCTACAGTCAGTAGTGTCACTAAAAATTATTACTATTTATTATAGTTTAAATTTATTAATTTTTGTTGTTATTATGAATTCTAATGAAAATAACTAATTTCACAAAAATTTGTAATTCAAATAAATAAATTATAAACACACCCTAATTTTATTTTTGCCCCCTCAAATATTTGGTTGAAGCTCCACCACTGTACCGAGGCTTGTGTGAGATGACACAGGTTGCTCCCAGTTTAACCGGTGTTCCTGGGTTCGAATTCAGGCTTTGAGAATACAATAACCTTAAATCTTGCGTGGTAGAGATTTGCCGCTTAAAAGGTCCTCCCACTCGGCACGCAGGGATACCTGGTTTAGACCAAAAATGTCTCTCAAGGTGTAATATATAAATGAATGCAAAATAAGAGGAAATATATATTTTTTGCTAAAATATATTTTTCATTTTAAATATATCATTTTTTATTTTGGTACTTTTTCATTTGTGTTTCTATTTTAGTCCTTTGTTTTTCAAGAATGTTCACATTAGTTCCTACAGTTGACTGGGCTTCGTTACGTGGTGACGTAGCAGGTCATTACCAATGCCACATGTTAATTTTTGTTATTTATTTATAATTATAATTTTATCACATGAGTTAACAGACATGTATTGGGCTATATTCCCTAACCCATTCTCCACCCATAAATGGAGGTACTTAGGGTGGTAAGCGGGTCAACCCACTTTGTCATCAATCCGTCTAAAATGAGTCGGTTTGGACAAGGGAGGTGAGTTGAAAATCCCACCCCATCTCGTGATGGGTTGGCCGCAAAAAAAGTTCTCCTAAAAAATAAGATATTTTTCTGAAAAAATAAAACTAACCCGGCTGGCTAAGGGTTCTAACTGAACAGCCAATCTGATATTGATTTTTGTGGCACAATACAAAATGTAACGGGGTGTGTGAACTTACAACCCAGCTGGTAAAAATCGACACGCAGCAATGATAATGAAGAAATTCATGGTCCTACGGTAAAAATTAAAAAGAAAAGCGAGAATGTGTGGGCAGTTAAATTGACGACTGTGACTGAGGGCAGTAAAATCTAGTAACTTGGCATTGACAATGGATGGCATGTGTTTCCTCATTCCCAGTCTCAGAGAGAGAGAGAGAGAGAGAGAGAGAGGGTACCTTTGGAATGCATCACGTGTGAGAGGCATTACATTACATTTCTCATAAGATTGGTAGTGGCGGTTGGGATGGTTGAAAACAGTGAACACACACATATATTAATGTTGACTGTCTTGGCTTCTCAACAAACCACCTCCTTGCTTCGTATCGTAGTACCAAATTTGGTGCTTTTCTAATTTTTACTATATTACTTACACTGACTGATTTCTCAGTTCTGACTAAATCACCTGAGTTCTACGTTTTTATTTTTCCTCATACCTATGCTTTATTTTGAGTTATGGTCAGCGAAAATTTATCGACCAGCAATGTCAGTGATACATCCCACATGCGATGCGGGGAGAAGGAATTAAGTGAAACAAGATGTAATATTTCTCATTTTTCTTTAATTTATCTAGACTCTTAAATTATTTTTTTTCATAAATTTAATGGTCAATTTTTGTGGTTTATCGGTAAACCACATGATGCAGTGGCTCACTATATATAAAAGCCACCATATATATAGATTTTTAGGCAGATATTATTCATCAACAAATTGGGTTCGAAGGAAACCGGACCCTTTTTCCTCCTACTTTTTAGCAAAGGGTCATACAAAATTTGCTGTTTTTTTTCTTCGTGTTTTATATTAATTTGCTGTTTTCCGTGTTACGTGATGTTAATATTTATGCAAACAAACAAATGCAATGATTTCATTTATACAATAAAAAATATTGTAAAGCTTTCATCAAATTAATATAAAATTTTGAGTTGTGTAGTGCAAGTATGCAGCTTAAGAAACTAAGAATGAAAAAGCCTTCCCGCAAATATGATTCAACTATTTTCCCAAGGCAATATTCTAGAATTTGAAAAAAAAGTGACCAATGCAACATTGCAACCCATTATATATTTTTTCTATAAAGTGAGGCAAATTATAAGAAAAACTGTGCGGTCCCCTCTACTCTCGTTTGTTTTGGTGATATACTTTACTTTTCTAAAAAATCAACTAATTAAAAGCTAATTAATTGGCTAACGTGTAACATTAAAGGCACAAAATATAAGCAAAAAATAAATTTACCTTAAATGAACTTCTTTATTAAAATATAAAAATGGCAATAATTCAATTTTATATTTATCAGAGATCAGCAACTACCAATTTGTACATGGTTATGAAGTTAAGTTGCATAGTTGGGCTTTGATCAAAACGAGTCTTGGTGGTGGCACACCATGCATCAGAGTTATGATCTATTGGTTTATATCTTACAGGTTTTGACCGTTGCCAAAGGTTTGGGATTCAAGTGCTGCATGCTTAGGAGTCCGTAAAAGTAATAGAAGTAATCTTCTTTATGCTGCTACTGGAATGGATCAAGAGAGGGTAATTGAGTGTGTTGTTGATGGCCTGAGAGCGGTGTGGCATTGGCATGGTTTTGATTTTTGAAGTTGCTTCTAATTATTTTCCCTCCTTCCCCTAAACAGTTTGGTGCCTTTCATGTAAAGGTTTTTTTTTTATTAACCTTCAAGTTGATCATACACACACACAAATATATATAGAGAGAAATGATATCAAATGACGGGTTTTTTTGATTAATACCGAAAAAATTATTTTGCCAAATACCACGGTTTTTTTTAATTAGGTTTGTACCATGGTTGCGTTTTAGGTGAGAAGTCCTATTTCCAAAACAGGACTTCTCACCGTTGTTTTAATTTTTTTTTAAAATGTCTATGAGAAGTCCTATCCCCAAAACAGGACTTCTAAACACGTTTTTTTAATTTTTTTTTCAATTTTTTGTTTAATTTTGATGGTTTAGGGTTTAGTTAAGGTGGTTTATGGTGTTAGGTGGTTTTAGAATTTTGGGGTTATTTAAATTAATTAATTTATTTTGTTTATTAATTCAATTTATTATTTAATAATTACTACAATTAAGCTAGTTTATGACATAATAGTAAATAATAATACATTAAAATGATTACATTAAAATTATAAATGAGGTACAACGGTCTACATTTTCTATTAGGACATTTATTGCCGCTATGGTTACATATACACCATAAGTTATTCTCCTAAATGGTGTCATGTTCCACACCTTGGAGGTTTTCGGTTGTGTGCAGGTTGTATACGTCGTGTACGTCGTTGCGTTGGATCTTCTTCTTCAATAACAGTGGCAGATTGCTCCTACTGCGGCTCATTCTCATTGACATATGGATTTGCAGTAGGGTACGTGGAATCTTCTCTTAATTCGCCAATATATGACGTTGAGGAACTACCAGCTGTGAAGTTAGGGAATGACGGCGTGCCAAATGTGTACATGTTTTGCATATAAGCAGCCGCTGACTGTGGCATTCCAACGTCTACACCAAATAGATTAGACATGAAATCATCATCGGTAGAAGCGAAAGAGTGTCGACGCGGATCAAAATTTTCAGGAGCCTCTTGTTGTGTGGGGCTAAAAGCAAATGAATTGCGAGGTGGGTCGAAGTGTTGTTGTGACGGAGTGAAAGCAACAGGGGGGCTAGGTTGTCGGCGTGTAGTACGTCGTGGACGTCGCTGTGTGGGCATACTAGGTCCAACATCCGGAGGGTCCTGTACATAACTGCGCGGGTCTTGCAGTTGTGGTGGAGTAGATAGGTATAATATTGAGTTATTCCTAAACCACACCATATACTCCTCTGAGTGCATGACATAACCCTGAATCAGTTGCTCCTTTATTACGTGACGTCGACGCTCCTTCCAAAGTTGGATCCAATAGGCATGTACATCTTTCCAATTTTCACTGTGGTTGCCTCGCATGTCCACTGCGTGGAGTTTATCCATGTTTTGTGGTGCATCTGGTATTTCTTGTCGGAGACCAAACTGAAGCTTGACTCTATCTGTTTGATGCCATTCTACAATTTGAAAACATATCAAAGCAGTATTGACACTCTACATTGTAGAATCCTGGAATGCTTCTGCTGGCAGGCAGTCTAGAATATCTCTATATGGCACCCACATAAACTGAAAAATTAAAATATGTTAGTAATATGTCATAAAGAGGGAAAATCAAGCTTCTTACTATTTTGAACAATAAAAAATTCAACCTGATGAATCTGCATGTGATCCAGCCAAGATCTGTACCAGGTTATGTCACCGCGAGGAGTTCCAACAAATTTAAGTCCCTTGCCACTCTATCTAGTGAATGATATTTTTGGTGAGTGTAGTATAATTTGTAAGTATGTAAGAAACGATGGAGTTTTTACTTACCGTTCTGCTAATGGAAACGATGGTCCACGGTTGCACTGTGGTGCAAGGAACGGCATGCGGTACCATACCCAAGATTATAGCAGTAGTGTACATCCACCCATAGAACAATTTGTTGGTGCACTTCCACGACACAGTTCCCGATATAGATTAGCTAGACACGCCGAACCCCAGCTGTATCGTCCAGCACGCTGAAAATCTTCCAACAAAGGCAGATACATCAGGTGAACTCTATTGAAAGATTTGTCCGAAATCAAAACCCCCCGATTAAACGTAAAATATAAGCTCTACAATGAGCTTTAATCTGTTCTTCTGTTGCTTCTTGCGGGAGGGTGGCAAAATTCTGTTGCAACCATTTCAGCTTGAGAGCTTGTCCTTTCATCTGTTCTTGTGGAGGAGCCTCGCCCAAAAGTCATTCGCATTCGGATTTCCAGTCAAGCATACTCGGTCCAGAAACAGGTATTCCGTTCACACGCAAACCTAGCTGTAGTGAAACATCCTCCAAAGTTATTGTACATTCTCCGACTGGAAGATGAAATGTGTGGGTCTCTGGCCTCCAGCTCGTTCTACCATTGCAGTTGCCAAGGCTTTGTCAATTTTCACACTTCCCAATTTTGCGGCGATAGAAAATCCAACTTGCTCCAAGTATGTAGCTATTAACGGATTTGGTGCTTCCAAGAAGTGATGGTAACAATCAATCAGATTCTGCAAAGGAAAATTGAAGTCGTTAGTTTTAAATTACGCTTGAGAAGTATTACAATTACTTACCAATTCCCCTATTTGTTGAGATCTGTGAAGGTGTTGGAGTCTTAACAAAGCCATGGAGTGGGTGGGTGCAATGGGGGAGAGGGAGAGGCATGAGAGGAAAGGCTTCAAATATAGAGGTAAATAAAGACTTGGTTTGTAACATTTAAAAGGAAACATATGAGTTGCTTCAGAGGTAGAGGACTAGGTATGATCAAATACTACAAGAAAAGGAGTCAAGGAAAAGACTACCCCTCGAGAACATGCATTGCATCTAAGAATAATTGATGATATGAGTCAAGGAAAAGACAACCCCTCGAGAACATGCATTGCATCTAAGAATAATTGATGATATGATGGAAAAGTTGAACATCAATAATGTTAGCATAATGTTTTTACTTTAATTGTTTTAGATAAAAGAATAAACATGACGTGCAAATAACATTTCTTAAAATTGAATTGGTGTAACTTTTAAAATAGCAAAAAGAAGTTGAAATGTGGACCGTTGTACCCCTTTTATAATTTTAATATAATCATTTTATTATATTATTATTTACTATTAAGTCTTTAATTAATTGTAGTAATTATTAAATAATAAATTGAATTAATAAATAAAATAATTTTATTAATTTAAATAACCCCAAAATCCTAAAACTACCTAAACCCTAAATCGACCGAATTAAACAAAAAATTGAACAAAAAAATAATAAAAAAACATGTTCAGAAGTCCTGTTTTGGAGATAGGACTTCTTATAGACAAGTGTGGGAGAAACCCCACCCATGGTGTGACAACGAACAAACAACGTACGAGATTGCAAAGAACAAATATAGATCGGTTCCTAGTTGTGAATAAATTCCCGCCCTCAGTGTAAAAACGTCAGACCAAATGCAAATATAAAAAAATTATTAAAAGTTATTTCATAAGACTGTCTAATTTTATTTCTTATGCCCACATGTGAAGTATGTAATACTAAATATTTGATACAGAAACTAGCTAATAAGTGAATAGAAAAAAAAGTAAAAGTGTTAGTCAACTACTACTACTTAGCTGTAAGAGTAGCACTACATTTTGTTGTGTTTTGACCTTTGTATTTTTTTGAGGACATTGCAGTAGGTTCATGTCAAGCGTGGATGAGTCACGTGGGTGTAGCCTTTGTATTTTTTTGAGGACATTGCAGTAGTTTCATGTCAAGCGTGGATGAGTCACGTGGGTGTAGCCTTTGTATTTTTTTGAGGACATTCAGAAGGATTTAAAGTTAATTGTCTTCATTCGAAAAATTGAGTAAATGAGATTGGATGGGTCATGTGGGTGTAGTGTGTACCATGTACCATTCAGGGAGACTTCATATCAATTATATTCATTTAGAAAAATGTGTAAAGGAAAGTGGATGGCTCACGTGGGTGCAGTAAGCAGCCTTATCATTTTATCTATAAAAAGAGTAGAGGTAGGTGCAGTGAATACGAAGATTAAAATCAAACCCCAAACTACATACACTTCACTCATACACAAGTCATGAGTTCTTCATCTGTCTTTGTATTTGTCTATTACAATGGATAAATTGTTTACGATGATTCACAAGGTGTGTTGTTTCACTGTGAACATCCAAAAGTGGTCAAGGTGAAGACCAACATGAACCGTGATCAGCTGAGACAACAAATACAAAGGAAAATCCAACATGACAATAGCAAGATGGTGACCAATCTTATTTATCGATACCCTTTATCGATTGCACCGAGATATGTCCGATACCAGCCATTACATCTTGAAGAAGATGATGACATACAAAGCATGTTTGAGGTAAGCAAAAAATTTATAAACCTTGGCGTTTCTACCATTGAGTTGTATGCACAATTAGAGGATGTCTCTGTTGTTGACCCCCAAGCCCAACCATCATACACTCATCAAATAGATCTTAATTCGCCAACACAAGCATTTGACACATCATTTGCTAACCAACAATTTTACCACACTTCATTTGATGAAATTCAACCAAACAACACATCATTTCCCCAACATTCAAACTACCATTCATCTTTTCCATCATCCTCAAACTATCACCCATCTTTTCCTTCTTCTTCAGCCTACAACTCATCATTTCCCCAAACAGAGGACTACCGACCATCGATTCCTCAAGCTGACGACAACTCTCATGTCCTTGAAAGCTTTGTTGCTGGTTTCCACAATGAAGAAGTAGGAGACTTCAGTGAAGATGAGGATGAAATTAACCTTCAGAATGTTGACTTCGACAATATTGACACCGAAGAACCTGCTGTAGATGCGCCTCCTTATGACCCGCCTTCACACTTCCACAATGTCAACATAGACGAAGTTGAAGAATCAGATGAATACACCCACATTTTGTCCCGATCCCACCTGCAAGGAACTAATGTCCCAGAAGCACTTTTTGTTGGTATGCATTTCCACACAAAAGAGGATGCCCAACATATGATCAAGTGTTACCATATAAAAAATTCTCTGAATTTTAAGGTAACACACTCTAATTCTGAGAGGTGAATTGCCAAGTGTACAACCGGTGATTGCGCGTGGAGATGCAGAGTCTTGCTTCGCAAACAGACTCAGCTTTGGGAGATCCGAAAGCTGAACGGAGAACACACGTGTGCATCAACAAGCATTTCCAAAGATCACCGTCAGCTTGATTCAAACATTATCTGTGAAAGTATCAAGCTCATGGTGAAGCAAGATCCGACAATATCAGTCTCGGTGTTGATTGCACACATCGGAAAAGTTTTCAACTATAACACTTCTTACTGGAAGACTTGGAATGCGAAGCAAAAGGCCATTGAACAAATATATGGCAATTGGGAGTTGTCATACAATGAGCTTCCAAGGTTTCTCATAGCCTTGAATACTCATGTTCCGGGCACAATTTATGAGCTTCAAACAGTCCGATATTATGAAGGGGGACAACTAATTCCCAACAAGAGAGTCTTCCATCGTGTCTTTTGGACTTTCAGTCCCCCTCATCAGTGGATTTGCGTTCTGCAAGCCTGTTGTTATGATTGATGGGACATGGTTGTATGGCAAGTATAAGGGGACACTTCTGCTAGCTGTTGCTCAAGATGGAAACAACTTTCCACTTCCCATAGCCTTTGCCATTGTAGAAGGTGAGACAGCAGACGCCTGGTTTTTCTTCTTACAGAACTTGAGAAAACATGTCACACCCCAGGCCAACATTTGCTTGATTTCGGATAGGCACGAATCAATAAAAAGTGCCTATCAGCGACCAGACAGTGGATGGCAACAACCTCCGTCAATGCATGTGTACTGTGTTCGACACATTGGCCAAAACTTTGTGAGGACATTCAAGAACAATATCATGAGAAAGAAAGTCGTCAACATGGGTAAGTACCATATTCATGTACATCGTAATTAATTATATTTCTATTCTATTCATACATATTTTAATATTTTTGCTTTCCACCGCTTCAGGATACTCCCTCACTGAAAGAAGCATTACTTATTACCGGGATGAGCTCGCAATGGAATCGAGAAGCCGTGGAATGGGTTGACAGCCTTCCAAGAGGAAAGTGGATGCAAGCATATGATGAAGGGCGACGTTGGGGGCACATGACGACTAACCTTGCAGAGTGCAACAACAAAATACTAAGAGGGACATGCAACCTTCCGATCACCGCATTGGTCCAAGCAATTTATTATAGGTTGTCTGAAACATTTGCTAAGAATGGAAGGCAAGTGGCCACAATGATGGCATCTGGCCATGTTTACACTGAAATTCTGACCAAGGCTATTGAGAAGGAACGGGTCAAAGCACATTCTCACCAAGTTCATACTTTTAACCGACAACAAAGTATTTTTTGTGTAGAAGAAACTATCAACCCACGGGAGGGGCGACCTGCAGGGAAATTCAAGGTAGACTTAGATGAAAGAAAATGTGACTATGGTAAATTTTAGGCAATACACATCCCGTGTTCATATGTCATCGCTGCTTGTTCATCTGTTTTCCACGACTACATGATATATGTACCTCCTGTGTACAAGTTGGAAAATGTCTTCAATGTTTACTGCGAAGAGTTCAGTGTGTTGCCCAATGAAGAATATTGGCCAGAATATACTGGACCTCAAGTGTGCCACGATCCACAAATGCGGAGGCTACCACGGGGTCGTCCACAATCTACTCGCATTCGCACTGAGATGGATCAGGTAGAAAGACATCGTCACCCTAAAAGGTGTGGACTGTGTCGAAATGAGGGTCATAGCAGGAATAGATGTCCTTATTACAATCCTAGACATTCTACACAAGAGTAAGAAATGTGGACCGTTGTACTCCATTTATAATTTTAATGGAATCATTTTATTGTATTATTATTTACTATTATGTCATAAACTAGCTTAATTGTAGTAATTATTAAATAATAAATTGAATTAATAAACAAAATAAATTAATTAATTTAAATAACCCCAAAATCATAAAACCACCTAACACCATAAACCACTTTAACTAAACCCTAAACCATCAAAATTGAAAAAAAAAATAAAAAAACGTGTTCAGAAGTCCTATTTTGGGGATAGGACTTCTCATAGACATTTTTAAAAAAAAATTTAAAACAACGGTGAGAAGTCCTGTTTTGAAAATAGGACTTCTCACCTAAAACGCATACTATGGTAGAAACCTAATTAAAAAAAAACCATGATATATGATAAAATAATTTTTTCATACATGGTATTAATCAAAAAAAGTCTCAAATGACACTTAAATGTCAAACTCTTATAATTATATCAATTAATAACTTTATGTAATTATTATGTATATATGAAGTACTAGACTAGAGTAGTGGCTCGTCCACACTCTACTGAGTACATATGCATGTGCAGTTGCTTTTCTAGTTTTCCCCCTCAGGTTACTACAACAGAGAAAGATACTATTCTCTCTAGTATGAATTATAAGTAAAAAAATTTAATTTTATGTTGATTAAAAAAGTCAGTTAATTAGATTAATTGTTCTTGATTTCAATTAAAAAATAAAATTTATTTTAAAATTACCTACTATGACTAATAGCTACCAATTAAAATTATTCATTCCACCTTTTTTATATTAGAAATACAATTTGAATTAAATAATAGTATTTTTAGAATAGACTCATTAAATAAAATAAAAAATAATTAAATTTACTTATAATTGAGACCACAAAATATAAATTTTTTTTTGTTTAAAATTGAGATCGAGGGAAGTACACGTATTGTATTATATAAAATAAAATTTCATTCAGTCACTTGGTAACAAGTCAAATAATCTCACCCAAAAAAAAGTCAAATAATTGAGAGTCACCATTTTTTGCTGAAAAAATAATTGAGAGTCACCTCTTAACGCGTTTGCGTGTACTTTTAAGTTAGACATGAAACTTACATCTTTTCATATAATTTTTTCTACTTACAGGGGAATTGGGGAAACAGATAAATAAATAATTATAGTGCCTTTTTTTGGACAATTTTTTTAAAAAGGTAATGTGTCACCGAAACAATTATTAATGCACATATTTTTGTAAAAAATATTTCGTTATAATCATTGACATTGTTTTTATAAAACAGAATTGAATTTATGTTTATAGAAAGCCAATTACTAATGAAATTTAACTGTTTCTGTTCATGAACTGATGTTTAGGGGTTAAAAAAAAAGTAAGGATAGATAAATTTTTATCTAAAACAAATCTTATTATTTTGAAAAGTGATTATGACTTTTTTTTTGATAAAAAAAAGTGATTATGACTTATCATAAAATGAGAAAGTTTTAATTTTTTTTTCAGGTTAAGTTTTCATTTTATATTTTAATCTCAATTATGCATACTCTCAAATTAATTTCTATCAAAATTCCCATTTCGTAATAAGTTTTGCTCTTTCTTTCGTAAATCTTAACTGCTCCAATTTATATATTGAATTAAAATATATTAAATCTAGTTTAATTTATATTTGATTTTTTGTTTTCAAATATAAAAATTCTCATTAATCAAGGAAAATTGAATCGGAATTCGCAGGAGTCCTTTATATTTTTTGGAGAAACAAGAAATCCTGTAATTATGATCACCGTATAACACATAATATTATCTTCATTTTGAGTGCTATGCAATGAAGTAATGCTAAACATGAACACATTATTTCAAATTAATATATAATATAATATTTCATACTTGATTATCCAATTAGAGGAGTGGTATAACCCTTGTAACTATTTTTTAGACATACACTTTGATGTATTGAACATTTTCCTATGCAAGCTCTACGAAGCGTACAATTAAAGGGAATTTCAAAAGGAAATAGAATAGAAGTACAGTGCTGGCAATCAATTTCAGAATTGACATTTAACCTCACGGTCAAAATATATAATCAAATGTCTACCGAAAATCACATATAAATCTTACAGATATCATTTTATTAAATCATTATTGAACATTTTGGGGTTGTAGATAGAGCTGATAAAATGGGTCGGACCTAGTGGGTCGGGTCAAAAAATAGAGGCTTAGACAAATAAATTTGAGTCTGTTTTTAATTCAAGTCTTTTTGGTTCGGTCCGACAAATAGAGGGTTCAGACACACAAATTTAAGTCCATTTTTAATTCATGTTTTTTAGCTCGGCCCGATAAAGACCGAATCATATGCGGGCCGACTCGAAAATATAGGCTAAAGCCCGAGCCCGGTCCAAAAAATAAAGAAATCAGACACAAATTTAAGTCTATTTTCAATCTATGTTTTTTAGCTCAGCCCAATAAAAATCGAATCCGATGCGGGCTGACTCAAGCCCGACCCAAAAGCCCGTTTTGCTATCTTTAGTTGTGGACCGGAAGTCAATAAACATTTATTTATAACAAATGCTAGCCTAGGGGTGTGTTACAAGGATACTGATAAAAATACAAAAATTTTATTATAAAAATATGACATTTAATATTATATTATATATATATATATATTAAATATTGTATTTTTATACTACCTCCTGTCCTTATTTTCAGAAAAAATAGGATTATTTTTTTATCCAAATTATAAAAAATATAGGCACATTATTAAATGTCTTAATTGTTTGAATTTTTTATACCCTTATTTTATTATGGAACCAATTTCCATACAAGTAGTTTCAACTATTTTAACCATTTAATAATAAGAATAATTTTGGAATAAAATTTAAATTAATTAAATTTAACTAATTCAACTATTTTTCTTTAGTATTGATGAATTAGTTATTTGTCTCTTTTTATAATAAGTACATGATGTAGTAGTAAACATTTTTTATTTCATAAATTTTTATTACTACCTCCGTTCCTAATTATAAAAAAAATTTTGCAAGTTTATTTGTCTCTTTTTATAAGAGGTTTTTGAAAATGTGTCATGTATTAATTAATTTTTACCTAAACTATCTTTATTTATTGAAAGAGAGATGTAATAATATATTAATTAAATGAGAGATAGAAAGTGAGAAGAGAGATGTACTATTATTAAGGACAATTTTAGAAATACAGTGTAAATTATTGACATATTTAATGCTATAAACTATATTAACTAACTTCCTTAGTAAAAAAAATTAAATAAAAACCTCTTATAATTAAGGACGGAGATAACATACCGTACAAGTTAGCAAGAGCTAGCATTTAATTGGTACCCTTGGGTGCTATTTGGGCCATAGCTCATTCAAGATGCAACCCTATTGACTAGTTAATGTTATTGGGAATCATTGACTGTCTCATTTAATCATATATGTGACAAAATTGATGACAAATTGGAGAAAGAGACTGCAGCTTCTTTGAACACCAAGGACAATCAAATTAATGTGACCCCATCCCAACTCGATCGTAACCTCTGTTTTACTTACTCTCCATTAATCTTTTTTATTCTTTCTCTCTTTTGAAGAGATAGTTCTTCATACACTTGTCAAGCTATAAAAAACCACCATTGAAATGGCAAAGAAAAAACCAGTTTTACAACCCCTAGAGAAACTCTAACCAATAAGTTGCATTTGGTGAAATATTACTTTAATGAATGCAATAAATAAGAGAAAGTCAGGAGATGCTTTTTCATGTAATTATTTATTGGAAGAAAGTGAGTTCTTTCTCTTCTTCGGGTTTTAATATATTGCTTCTTGTTACTCTCTGAGGAAATCAAATGCTTGTTTGTTTTGTTATCTTTCACCATTGGGTCATTTTTGTTTTTGGTCTTTTCCTTCCCCCCATTGATCTGACTAAGCATAGCTGAAACTTCAACTATTAATCCCTTTCTTAGAACATTTTCAATAAAAGTTGTCTATGAGAGTTGTGTAATTTATTTTTGATGGGCCTATAATGTCACGTAGGATTTAAGAGCACTCGCTAAATTTTATTTTAATGATAAGTTATTTATAAGAATTGTTTATAAGAGTTATTTATACAAAAAATCTAACTTGAAAGTTGCTCTTTCATAAGAGTCATATCATCCAGATGTATTTCAATGTTAAAATCAAGTATAGCTCTTTCATATGCATTCCTATCAGAGATGCTCTTAAGACATTGTTGGTGTGGTGAAGCAATAACAAAATTATGAACACAAGAAGATAAAACAGCAAAAGGTTCATTAACTGGTTGAGTGGACAGCTTTCATCAGTGGCATAGGAAAGGACATCACAGGAATCAGAGACAATCAGAAAAAAGGTCATGAAATTAGCCTGCGGCTCACTTGGATCATGAGCTTCTGCATGTAATGCTTGCCTTTTAAGTTTTGCTGCTCTAGCTGAAAGAATCCTAGAAACCAGTGGACTTGTGATGTGATATATTAATACATGCAATAAATGACATTTGCAGATGGCAAGTAAAGAAATTCAAGTCAAGGGTCTTGGAAAAAATAAAGATTTTTCATTTCACCCTTTGATCACTTAACATAATGCTAAAGTGCTTCCATTGTGGTTGTTTGTTTGCACTGCCAGTGACATGTTTGCCATAATGAACTGCCCATTATCTTAAATTCTTAATTAATAATAACTTTATTAATTTGGGCCAATTGCCTTTTTTCCAGTTACTAGTGGTGGCTCATGAAGCATCTATTATCTGCTATGGGAATATGCCCTTAGCCAAAGCAGCAGTCATGTCACAATGACAGAGACCAGAAATTGCACTCTGCAGCTACAACTATGTTGCGCTATGTGGTTTACCTTTTCGGCTACTCGCAGTGCTACTGAGATTTGATAAGATAGCAAAGTTTTGGAGTATTCAGCACACAGAATTAAATTTAAAGCAATTAGTACTACTACTACTACTACCACCTAATCTACAATTGGCTAAGCTTCTTATTTGTCGTGAGGTGGACATCATCATCATCATCTTCTAAATTCTAATGGGTGTTCTTTATTTTACTACCAACGTCATGTCACACTTAATAAAAAAAAAAAAAAGTTTTGAAATTTTTTAATATGATATTACAAAAATCAGAGAGTTTAATAATAGGTGCTCTAATAGGTAGTGGTAGTAGTGGGAAGAACCACAACTCTGGTTTAGTAACTCAAATCGCGTCCATGGTTAATGCTACTATGTCATTGGTTCATCTATCTCTATCTATTAGTAGTATATAATATTATGTGAGGTTGTTAAGGCAATTATTCAACATTAAACTGACCTTAAGTTTATAAAGACCAGTTGTTGAGAAGGATGCGCAGTTTGAAACTTGAAAATCTAACACCATTATTTTATTTCTATGATTGAATTGAAAGCGATATAACACGGTGGATTTTGAATCAAGAGACGGACTAGCTCATGCTCATCCATAGTAGTGAAATTCTGAAATAAGAGGATATTTATTTTTTTCAGTTGCAACTAATTGAAGATGCATTTTATGTAGTTGATTATATATGGCCTTCAGGAAATATAGCAATATACAGAAAGAACTATTGTCTTCTTAGGCAACAAAATTCAAGTGGTTGCATGAATACAATTATACAAACTTAGATTAATCTTTAAATCTTATATTTGAGTTGTCCAATATACTATAGTATGAAGTAAAGGATTCTGTAGTATTATGTCCAGAAAAATATTGTATCAGAGTGTTTGGAAATTGGAATCTGCGCAATCAAATTGTGATTCCTACCTGCCATTTCATTTCATTTCATTTTTAAAAATTTTCTAACTAGTGATCATGAAAGGAGTAAAATATTTTTCTCCCAACTAATACCTCTGGTTTCAAAACCACTTTACCTTTTAAGTACTTCAACTTAAAAGTTCAATTATTGAAGCTAACTACTACGGTAACCCACTCATCATACAAGAACAAATATAAATAAGATAAGGACAAGAGAGAAGCGAATTCCCCCTTAAAATATTGATGTGATGTAAATTATATGATATGATTGTGGGTTATTTATAAACTGCAACATTTATATAATTGAGTTTGGGAAAATCACAGAACTATATACGAGCGATGTGAAAAATCTAGAATATGTACGGAGTGTGCAAATGTAAATTTATGCAGATAACATCAATCTTTGAATTAGCGTATTGGGACTGCTAACGCTACAAGATCTGATGGAAGGGAATATTGTTCGCACAATTAAATATTGCAGAAGATACTAGCAATTAAGCATGACAATAAGTTTTTTTTTTATCATTATTCACAAACAAATAAGTGGTCCAGATTAAGGTTATCCTTGTTTTTATTTCCCTCTTAACCCCGCTATAGTTAGTAGCTAGGGGGACCCTGCTCTCATGAAAATTATGTGAAGAAACTGGAAACTGTAATATTATTGCCGTATCCTTCTAGACAATTAAGCTGTGTTAAAGCAATCATGTTGGGAAAATAAACTTACAACACAACTGATACAACTCAATCTTAAAGACTGAGTTAAATGATAATGGGTCTGTTTGGATTGACTTATGCAGAGCTTATGAACACAGCTTATGATTGATTCATAAGCTGTTTTGGGCTTATTTTTCATAAGCTACCCAGGATAACTTATCAAAACAATAGCTTATATAAAATAAATTTCACTATAATTTTTCTTCAATTATAAAAGTAGCTTATACAGCTTATGTCATAAGCAGTAAATAAGTTTGTTATCCAAACAGGGCCAAAGTCTAGGGTTTCAGTTTGATCCAAATTGAGCCACCTATTTTACTTTACTTTTTGAATTACTTGCATGCACCTCAGGACGTAAATAATAATTATAATGATAATAAAAGTACTAATGATCTCCCTCGTGACTCTTGGGATTCCTGTTCAGATAAAATTAAGCATTAATAAGGTGAAAAACTGAATGCCCCTCATTGAAATTTGGAGGTAAAACTGCAATGAGTTTAACTTGGAATCAAAGGTAGGAGTATGTGCAGGTACAAGAGAGCTAGTTTATTACTATGCTCTAATCGATTCTTTAAAGCATAGCTTCCAGCCTAGCTGACATTAATTAATACTGTGTACCTACTTTGTAAGGTAATTTCTTATTCTCTCTTGGTTCAAATTTTTAATAGTTTTAACTTTTTATTTTTGTCCCAAAGCTTTGGTTTTTATAGAATTTTAAGATATAATTTATCATATTTTTTTAACTATACCTTTAGTGTAATTAATATTTTTGAGTGAAGAAATAATTAAGATAATTGAGAATGATGAATAATAAATAAGGATATTTTAGTTTAAAATTTGTTCAATTAATTATTTATTAATCTACGTGCAAAAATCTTAAACCACCCAAATTTTAAACCAGAAGGAATAGTAACTAAAAGATCAAATGCCCAAAACCAGTTACATCTGTATCTGCATTATATATGCTGAAGCACACCTGAGAATATCAGAGTGCATGGTACACAACAAACCCTGTTCATATCAAATAAACAAACCTTGAATCAAGATAATAAAGTAAATAGAGGGCAGCAAATTTATTATGTTTAGTATCTACTATCTAGCTTCTACTATAGTACTATTCTACAAGATAAGAAAAAATAGGTTGAGTAGCTTTCATTATTATCATTAATTATTGTTTTTGGCAATCTCTGTTTGATATCAATAGACCCTATTGGTACGTACTCCCTCCGGTCCTATATATAAGGAACAAAGAGAGTCATTTTGATGGTCCTATTTATAAGAAATAAAACATTTTTTTTAACAAAATTAATTGTCCATTTCCAATTTTACCCATATTTATTCTCACACCACTTAACAATGAGTTAATCCATTTCCAATGCAACGAAAATGAAAAGACTCACGTTACACGGATACACACACAACTTTAAGAGTTGGTACATGGGTCCCCTCGTATATATCCATCTACCCCCTCTCTCATGCATCAAGTACACAGAAGTACAACCTCCACTCTTTTCATGCATAAGTAAAGTGTAAACGAAAGGACAACATGAAAGAAAAAATAGAGTCTGAGAAAGAAAGGATAAAGCATGAAGAAAATTTTATAGTGAAACAACATTTTAATCTGAATGAAGTGCCTGATTCATATGAATCAATTGCTGAAAGGGTTGAGGATTCACTGGATAACAATAACCGCAAAGTTTGTTTTTCCAATTTTTTAACAATAACTGCGAAAGTGAACTTTCTCTGTAATTTGATAACAATTCTTTTATCCTTGGATGCTGTTATTTGAAAATTTGGTATGAATTCTAATTAGTGGAGTAGTACAATGACTCTTGCTCTGCTTTGCTGCGCGCACGTTCGGGAATTTTCAAAGTTACTTGAAGTTGATAATTATTGTGTGGAATACAATGTATGTGCTATCATTAATTATACCATGTCCACTTTCAATGCGAAGGGTATTTTTGGAAAAAAAGTTTAAATTAAGACATTATTAATGGAAATTTACCCATTTCAATGTACTTTTTGGTCTGTGTGTTTTTGTCCCATGTTTCTTATATATAGGACCGGAGGGAATATTATTAAATCCCGAAACTTCCTTGTTAAATATGGTTTTTTTTGTTAAGGTTTGTAGGTCTCAACTAACAAAACAAACAAGTGATGAAATCTTAGGCCAGCAAGTGACCTAAAACACCAAAAACCAGCTCCAGTATGATGAGGTAGCTCGGCAAAACCTTAATTTAACTACTTGTGAATAAGTCCTTGATTGGTTTAATCACTCGTTTGTCCTTCATCCTTGTAACTACATACGCTGCAGTTGACTCTTTTTGATTCCCTCTATCTAACTGGAACCAAATCGCTCGCTAGAGCTAACTACAAGTATTATTAGTCTAAAAGAAAATGACAATGTAATAAATTCAATGGTTATATAACATTTGTGTGAATATATTTTTGCTTTTTGCCTTCCAACTTTTACCAAGTACTTTAATTTTTTTTATTCTGTTTTTTTTCCCAATTCAAGGAAAGGCTCATTATTAATGTGGTTACTGGTTATGAGAGAAGTCCACAAGTATGTTCCGTTGAAGAGCAACGTACTAGCAAGAGCAGAAACCCACATAGCTTCCATCGCGCCATAAATGGCAATTTCTATCTACACATACATGATTTTCTATTAACACATACATGCTGTGGAACTATTAGTTCCGCAAGTGTATTTTTTTTCTGACACACACATACCGCGGAACTATTAGTTCCGCGGGTTGTAATTCACTGCGGAACTAATAGTTCCGCAAGCATTTTTTATTCGTTATGTGTGTGTCCGAATTGAATTACAACGTGCGGAACTATTAGTTCCGCGGTGAATTACAACCCGCAGAACTAATAGTTCCGCGGTATGTGTGTGTCCGAAAAAAAATACACCTGCGGAACTAATAGTTCCGCAGCATGTATGTGTTGATAGAAAAATATGTATGTGTAGATAGAAATTGCCGCCATAAATTGGTCAAACTACAATTACACAACTGAAGAAGTCCGAGACCCATTTGAGTGATTCCACTTCATTATTAAGCCGGTGGGGTTAATTTTCTAGAAGATTACTCCACATTGGATTTCTTTTGGGTCGGTGGAGAACTGATTAGTACTATCACTACATTTTTTTTCTTGGGCTTGATGGTGAGGTCTTTTTTTTTGTCAAATATGAGATATATTGAAAAGGGCAAAGCCCAAACATTACAGATGGGACATGAATACATAGACCCATAACAGATATGTTATAGCTACACAATAAACCCAAGTTATGCTCTGGATGAGCCTAAACAGCTCCCAACTGCCCAATTAACAGCAAAGGCAAAACACAGTGAACAAACAAAAACAACAAATAGAAAAGGAAAAACAAAGACACAGCTTAACACAGAAGCCTAGCACACCATAGACATGAAAAAGGATATTCTTGATGGTTAGGTCTAACTTCTAAGAGAATCACAAAGATACCCCCAAGAGGACCCTTTTTTTTGGTCAAAGAAGAGGACCCATTTAACGTTAGATAATAAGCCGGCCTTTTAAGCCCACTATACAAAAGATCTCTGGCTTTCCATTGCCCATGGATGATTGACGCAATCTCAACTATGTTAACTAGCATTGTTTCATTTTTCTGGTCCAAATGTACACTCATATAGTAAGACTTGGTGACGTCATTCATCTATTTAGCACCCCCTCCCAAAAACATAGAGGCACTGCAGCCCGTTTCACCTGTGAGCTAAACCGAGTTGGTCTTTTTTCCCAGGTTAAATGGACCAGCCCATGAAGCCCAAAAGATGCGACCCTAGTTTCAACAACTATTTTCTTCTTGAACAAAAAAAAAACACTTGACCAAAAAAAACAACTATTTTCTTCGTTTACCGAAAAAAAAACCACTACTATTTTTTTCAATGTTTAAATTCTATCCCTTCATTTGGGGATAAGGAGTGGAAGTACTTGATTCTTCCATATCTTAATGAGTTCCTAACAACACATTCACATCCATTCAGATAGAGCCATACTTGAAGAAATATTAAGGTTCAGTCAATCCAATTTCCTGCATTAAGGGTAAATTGAGAAGCTCCTTTCCCCAGGAGTATACTGCAGAATGCAGATAAAACGGGAACCATAAATTTTGACTGTTAAATTATCTAAAGCCAAACAATAAGAATATAGCCACGATTGAAAGGGATTCGTGTCAAAGCCACTAGTTAATTTCTTCCAAATAAGCAAAATATGTTGAACACATACAACTTCTATTAGAGATCAACTTGCTTTGAAGTTTCATCCAAATAAACATAAATATGACAAATACAAGCCATAAAGAAGGCTTAAATTATGTAGACAACCACCAAAAAGAAAAAGTAGCAAATGCAGAATTCAGATCTATACACGTCCAAAAATAACACCAAAGGAAAAAGAAAAGGTTAAAGGGGCAAGAAAGTGCAATAATTTATTGGCATAACAGTATCATTCTGTCAGAAAACCACGTTGTCAACATCAATACCCTCAACTTGCTGAAGGTCTTTTCTTGATCCAAACAATCCATCGTGCATGGACAAAGGAAACATGTTGAAGATAATTCATTATGAACCAAGAACAAAGTCCTAATTGTTTCACAACTGTGCCATATATTTCATGGAAGGAGCTCATCCTTATCAAAGTTTTCTCCGAGTTTAACCACACAGAGCCTCTTGCTAGGAATATGACGGAGGGGAGCTCTCAGTTCTCAAACCGAAACCTGTCTCAGCCATCATACATGCTTAGTTGCTTAACATCTTATACCTTACCGTTGCGCCAAGGCAGCAGCTACACAGAAGATGAGAAAATCATTATTTGCAAAACATACTTACTTAACTTGAGCAGAGAAGAATTAAACTCATGAAAGAAATGCATTTAAGTAATAAAAGAAAGTGTAATTAAACTTTAAACATTGATATGTAAATTACAGAAAGTCATACAAATAAAAATAAGCTAATTGCTGAAACATTTGTCCATGAAAAGCACTGGAGAAAGGGGAGAAATATGTTCTTCGAGTAGTAACTGTATGGAATAAACAACCCTCGTCCTTATCATGGAAAGCCCTGATATGGAAGAGATACTAGCAGAAGAGAATGAAATTACAGAAATAGAAGAAAAGAAAAATAAGGGCACTATTAGATATTTTCTTCACAAGGAATTAATTTCAAAAATCGTTATTGACACCCAGGTTATTTAGAAACGAAAAATAAAACTCCAAAGACTAGCTTCCTGAAATCTAAACATAAGCTAGAGAGCCATTCATCAACATAAATCTGGCCCAAAACAAAAACAATGTGGGATATAGTTTATGATAAGAAATTATGTCCGAATTCATTACAAGTACAACATACAAGTTTTTAGGCAACAGTGCGTCAACACAGAGTCACGATTCGATACATAACACTATAAAGGCTTTATCATTCTCAAGTCTATTATCTATACAAAGACACTAAAGCATATACTGCCTTCTGCAATTAGCATGGTCACCACTTGGACATTAAAAAGATGATCTACAAACTAGTATAAACTTGATGCTAGGGAGTTCTCCCTTAATAAGTCAAAAAACCTGCCACAGCACAGAAACCATACGGCATAGTAACCTGTAAATATAGACAAACACAAATAGTTGCATGGACAATTGATGTAACTGAGAAATATCAATGATTTCAGACCTGATTTGGATCAAGATTTTTCTGTGCTTTTGCCTCAACATTTGGATCAAGATTTTTCTGTGTTTTTGCCTCAACATTCAACAAGAGAACTCAAACAGATCAGCTACCCTTGAAAAAGTCAAAATAAATTAGTGTCGTTATGTTGATTCTTCAAAGAGTTTTTGCATTATTTTGATCCTTTAATAATAAAAATTGATACCAATTTAGTCTCTTGACCAGAAAAAAAAAAAAAAGAAATCAATTCAATCCCTTAATCTTGCGGTCTGGACATCATAGGACGATTTTAATGCCATTTTCCATGATTAAGGAATTAAATTAATGTCAAAATTATTTACATGAATAAAGTGACTACGCTTATATCTTCAGCAGACTATATAATAGGGTTTACTTGATAAATTATAACCTCCATGTCAAATCTGAAAAAATAGGTCAGAACTCTTCCGATCTGTATGCACAGATAAGTTTACTATTTCTAGTGGAACCACCTTGGTGGGCAGCACTAGCTTATCTCAGATAGGTTAATGATTAATTTTAGATAGGCTGCACATGCAGTGACTAATGGCAACTTTCAGAAGTTGAGAGCCAAGCTGAAATTACAGTAACTTAGATATATGGGATCAGCTGTGTTAACTTGGATGCATGATTTCTCTTAAGTTCACCTAGCTATCTCAGCAGCCTCACGGCCCATATTGTCTCTTGGTATGCTCAGATCAGAAACTAACACATTAGAGAGATTTTGGGTTATATTTCATATTCCAAGTATTTGTGGATTGAAGATAATCCACACATAGATGGACACAATGGCTTCACATATAGATGTACACTCAAATAACTATCCCCCCAAATGTCAAATCCATCAATAAGTTTAGATAGAATCATAGAAGGAAGACCTGATCATTATATAAACAAATGTTGTATTGTCATCATCTTGCATTAACTTCATAATCAACTTACTATAAAAGAAAAAATAGGCTCAAACCAACATTTGTGACGAGTGAGGAATTTTGTTCCAACAATTGGCTCAATTAGATGTCATTTTGTTCCAACAAATTTTCATGGCTAAAACAAAAAAATAATTTTTTAGTGCTGATGTGAAATCGAAAGGAGCTTTCAAAATGGCAAAAAAAGAAATGCTTCTCTCAGTAAGATGGGGATTTGGATTTGCCCAGAATGTTGATGAATAATCATTCATGGAATCCAACATTCCCCTTCCAACAACCCAATAAGAAAGGAAGGAAAAATCTGGAACCTCACCGGAACACATGTAGTAAAATCTCAAGCAGTGATGTAATGGAAGAGCAGAACACTGGAAAACCGAACGAGAAAAGTTGAAAAGACAAACCTTGCGGCCCCACTTGAAGCGTATTTCACGGCGACGAAGGAACTGCTTTCTGTCCTCGTACCATACAAGTGTGCCACCATCCCAACATGCCATGCCAGCAGCAACTCACCACCTCCTCATACTTTTTTTTCCCAATTTCCGTTCTTTTCCTCGCCTGAATGATGATACTCAACAATGAACGATACCCATGCGGCCATGCCATGCCATGCCGAGTTTCAACTCCATCAACATTCCAGCTGGAACCCCATTATCCCCAACACAACAGTAGTACAAAAAAAAAAGAGTGAAAAATTCATAGCACTGAGGTGATAAAATGGCAATGAGGTGAAGGAGTCACAGTAAAATGGTAATTTTTCTAGCTTTATTCTTTTCATCGTCCATCGACAAATGGTTTCAAATTAGTCAACATGATTAGAAGCAAAAGGATTCTCGGTTTTTCAAAAATAAAGTAAGAGAGAGAGAGAGAGAGTGAGAGAGATAAAGATATTTATGTTATGATTGTTTTAGGCGAGTGAAGTGCGCCCACACATGGCAGCTGTCTCCACTCCATCTTCTTCCCTCCCCAATCAAATGCCTCCCAGTCCCCCACTTACCCTTTTCACTCTATATAAGAAAAAAACACACCGCAAATAGCTACTTGACCCTCCTCTCTTCACAGTTCTCACTCGTTTCGCACCTTCTTCATCACCCACCATGTCGCCGCTACCGAATCTGCTTCTCCTTACCCTGGTGGTACTACTGGGGTCATGTGCAGCAGCACGTGATCAAGACGCATCGGTGCAAACCCTGAACACCAAAGCACCATTCAACCCAAGGGTTCCCTTCCCACCACTCCGAACCCTCTCCTCCTCGAAGCGCTTCGAAGGTTCTTCCGATTTGGTGAAGCTCAAATACCACATGGGACCAGTCCTCTCCTCTCCGATCAACATCTACCTCATCTGGTACGGCAAGTGGGCACAGCCACACAAGCTCATCATCAAGGACTTCCTCAATTCCATCTCCTCCCCCGCCGCATCCTCCGCCTCCCCCTCCGTCGCCGACTGGTGGAGCACCGTCTCCCTCTACACCGACCAGACCGGTGCCAACATCTCCCGCGCCGTCTCCATCGCCGGCGAGTACTCCGACCTAAGATACTCCCACGGGAAACACCTCACGCGCCTCACCGTCCAGGAAATCATCGCCACCGCGGTCCGATCCAAGCCATTCCCCGTCGACCACCGCAAGGGGATCTACCTCGTCTTAACGGCCGATGACGTCACCATGGAGGAGTTCTGCCGCGCCGTCTGCGGATTCCACTACTTCACTTTCCCCTCGAAGGTGGGGTACACGCTCCCGTACGCGTGGGTGGGGAACTCCGGGAAACAGTGTCCCGAAGTTTGTGCGTACCCGTTCGCGGTTCCGGGTTACATGGGAGGAGGTGGACCGGGGAAGCTTTCGCCGCCGAATGGTGACGTTGGGGTTGATGGGATGGTGAGTGTGATCGGGCACGAGCTGGCGGAGCTGTCGTCGAACCCGCTCGTGAACGCGTGGTACGCCGGGGAGGATCCCACGGCGCCGACGGAGATCGGTGACCTTTGCGAGGGTTTGTACGGAACCGGCGGTGGTGGCGGTTACATTGGGCAGGTGATGAAGGATGGAGATGGCAGGACCTTCAACCTTAATGGGCTTAGGAATAGGAGGTTTTTGGTCCAGTGGGTTTGGAGCCCTGTTTTGAATGCTTGTGCTGGCCCAAATTCTATGGATTGAAGAATTTGAGTTACACACCCACCACACAGTTCAATTCTTACCACTCTCTTTTCCTACTCCTACTGTTACTGTTAGTTACTTACTACTTGCGATCCGCACCTACTGTATCATATATGTATTGATGCCTTTTTTTTTCTTCAAATTTTATTTCCCCTGCTTGAGTAAATTCATTAATATTAGATTGCTCTGTTTTTTTTTTGGCACTCCCAGCCAGATTAGTTGAGTTTTTTCACTCCCTATTCATCACTATGCGTGTGTCTGCATTAGATTCTCGCCACCGAGGGGAAATTGAGCCATGTGTGTGTTTGTCTGTATATCGTTCAAACTAATTCGTTATTTCAATGTATGAGCCATGATTAAATTGGCAAATTGAGTTTCATACATGGGATTCACACTTGCTAGAAGTTCCTTGTGCTTATACCAATCAACATTCTTAAAACAATTTTATAAACTTCTTTTTCTAAGAATTTATTTTATAAGTTCGTTTAGTCAAGGTGGATCTAGAGGTAAGAATGGGCTCTGATCCTTCCTTCTCAAGTTTTTATACAAGACAAGATTATGCATGTATTAAAAATTATAATTTTATTATATACTGACATTTTTTTTTGATCAATTATTATGTACTGATATAATTATGCAAGGCAAAATTTGTTTACTTTTGACTCCTCTGTTAGATATTTTCTGGATTTGTCCCTACTTGTAATGCAGAGATATTATTATAAAGTACAATAGTATATAATAATCGAATTAATATTTTTAGATTTAGCTTTCAATAAATATTGTTTAAAATAAGGAAAACTTTGGATGTATAAAGATTGTTCATTTTCTAATGATAAGACGAATTCTCAATCTTAACAAAAAAATTGCAAACTCCTTATTAACACGATCTTTTAAGTAATGTGGTTGATAAATTAGAATGAGCAAAATATAACATAGGGTTTTTATTTTATGATTGGTCTATGTTAAAAATAAGACATAACAAGACATAAAATTTAAAAAAAAATCTTAATTTTATTAAAAATATAAATCAGTAGAAAAGAAAAGACTATTGTCCAGCCAAGAAAAGCTACCTTAAACTCAAACTCAAGCCTTGTTATCAATAAAAACGGCAAGTCAATTAGAAGAGTCAAGCTTCATTATTTAAACAAAGGCTTCATTTACGACCAAAAAAAAAAAACAAAGGCTTCATTATTTTATTAAAACTGAATGCAGACCATTTATCCAAACAGTATCTTGTTAGTCTTTGGGTATAGATTTTCCTACTTCTACTTTCTACCAACCAAATCAAGTCCACTAGAGCTAGTATTGACCTTAGCACATTTAATGATCATATGCCAAGATGAAGTCAAGTAATGGGAAAAAATAAATACTCTCTATTTCTTTTAATCTATTTTTTTAAGGTTATTTCACAATAATCAATGAATCGTTTAATTGATAAATTTTTTTTTTCTGTTATACCCTTGTTTTTTCGCTATCACAATATATTTATTTACTTTCTCTACATTAAAGTGTATGAAAAATGAGTAAAATAATTAATGTTAATAAGGGTGTAATTAACAAAATATAACCTTAAACTATCAAAATAACATATAAATAATAATAAATTTCTTCTTAAAAATGAACAATTAAAAAGATATGGAAGGAGTACTATATTTTTCTTTGGAAACTGTAGCATTGATTATTGTCAATGTATTAGATTTTACATTTTCAATAAATAATTTTTTAATTGTTAAGAGTAATTTTAGCAAAATGGTAATAAAAAAAACTTCTACAAACAGCAATTCTCAGAGGAAAAAACAAAACAAAAAAAGCCAATCCCCCACTGGGCACATGGTAATCATGACATTGATTATGCTTGTTTCTGATCCGTGATTATAGGTTTTGGCAAGCATGTTTACTTTTGCTTTCGACATTATTGGAATGGATGGAATGGGTATAAAGAGGGAGAGCAAATTTTTTAGCCATTTTTGTGATTGAAGAGTCGAGGGGATGATGGGAGAGAGACGCCCATACACTTTGTTTGGATGACAAAAGAAATAGGAAAAAAGAGAAATAGAAAAGAGAGAAATAAAAGAGAAATAGAATAGAAATTTGCATTGTTCGGTATAAGAGAAAAAGAGAATAAATAGAAGAGAAAGAAGTGTGTTTATCTCTCTCACTTCGTTTGGTTTGATAGAAAATGAGAAGAGAGAAATAAATTTTTTTGAAATGACAAAAATACCCTTCAACTTTTTATATTATTTTGAATTTTATTTTATTTAAAAATCAATTTGATAAGCAACCAATTATATGCTAACAAATAAATATTAACATATCTAGAATTTTTTACTAAAAAGGATATATCATTATATTTTAAATTTTTTGTATATTAAATAAAATCATATTTTCTTAAAAGTAATTTATAAAACATTCAAAATATATTAGCGTTTTTTTAAAGAAAGAAAATAAAGAAATATATAAAGGGGAAAAAGTAGTATAACGTATCACCACTTTCTCTCCTATGCACTATTTAGTGTTCACGCAAATGTAATATGTGAAAGAAAAAAAACCTGTTCTGCACAGTTTGAAAAATGGTACAAGTGGAATGTGAAAAAAGAGAGTTCTGATTCAATCAAACGACAGAGATTATCACTCTCTCTCACCTATTTCACCTCAAACAAACACAGGGATAGTGAAGGGCAAGGGCAGGGAAATGAGGAGAGACCTCAACTCCAAAAGTGTTATCTAACCAAACCAAACCAATATCCAGGCCCACTTTAATTGGGAAATTTATTGTCCACAGCTAATCACATGTCCCACACGGTACACATTTACACAAACACTCTGATTAATTAGTTTGGAAAACATCAAGTGTCCAACAAAAAAGATGCACCTATTCATAATATTTTTTGCAACCAACAATTTGGTGGCGAATGCACTGGTCGTGCAAGAACTGATTAGTCTCTTGCAACTTTATTGTGTGCCTTGCACTGTTCCATGGCATGGCATTGCCCGTAAGCCTTGACAAACCACCGGAAAATTCTCCAGCCAAGCCGCGACGGCCTTATTCCTTCTCATCCCTTCTTCTTCTCTTAGAGGCGTCACAGTTCAACACGGGCACTGTTGTTTAGTGAGAAAAGTTTTGGCCCAAGAAGTATTAAACCATTAAAATATAGTTATTATCTTGTTGATATATTTTTTAATTACATGCAAATATTAAAAACGCATATAGTGATATAGATCAGAATCTAATCATTTCCCTACGTAACTATTATGACTTTATGAGCCTAACACAATGTTCTTATATAAGACCATGTGTTTTATACTCGCTCGCGCAAGACCATGTGTTAATTAGAGGTTTCCCGTGTCCGGTTATATTTATTAATTAAGAATGTCTTTGAACGATTATTAGTATATGTCTCGCAATCGAATACACTAATAATTGGAAGTGACCTTTTCGATTTAGAAAAAGGCCATCTAACAAAAAATACAGTACTATTATTTAATTTGAAGGTGCCTTTATGATTAATTTCACACATTAGACAGGTGTGATATTCATCTTTTTTTAAAAAAAAAATAATAATAATAATCAAACAACAACAGCAACAATGCATGCATCGGCATATTGATGAACGCCCTCGTCCTGAATGTTCTCTTTTTGCTATCTATATATCGAATATATACCTTTAATTAAAGTAGTCAACAATTAGCATAATCATCATTCTACAGTTCTCTATCGTCAATTAAAAGCGGATTTATTCGTTTTCACTTTTTGCTTTCCTTTGTGTTTGCTACTGCTGCTTATCTGATTCTACCGAGAGAAATCACTGTGTCTGGAATAGATTGAGTGGGCACAAAATAAGCAAATCAAGGCCTCATAGTACAAGCATCAAGAAGTGATCAAGGAGTTGTCTCTCGTTAAAGGAAAAGAAGCAAGTTACTGCAATTCTCTGATATGTGAATGCTTCTTCGAACATTAATCAATTACAAATTCTGTAATTGATGGTTTTGCAGAGCCAAGTTGAACTAGAGGTGGCTATTGCAGAGCTAAATATGAGGCTGATTTGGTTTCTTACAAGTTGCAAGATCAACTTGCTTCAACAAGTTGACATAGGAAGGGGGCCGAAAGCTGTAGCAGTGGAACATTTTTTTTCATTTTGTAGATTTTATGTTTTTTTGTTTATTTTTTGGAATTGGTGTTAGGCCATGAGCCCAAACTTTTTTTCATTTTTTGTTAGATGAAAGTTGGGCCAAAAGCCCAAACGTGTATTTGGACTGTTTGATATTCTTTTGTTAAGCCCAAGTGACCCTAACTTTGAACAACTTCATACATTGGCCCAATTTCAGAATTCAATGTTTATTATTCCTTGCGCGAACGACCAAAAACAAAAATTATATCCTTGCGCGGGAATAATTTCTATCCACTGAGTTTTCATTTTCTACCGAATTTACGTGGCCTTACTTGAACTTAGATCTTTAACATTAATTATTATACTCTTATTCGAAAAAAACATTAATTATATATACTCAGTATTAAAAACATTAATTATATATGCACCCAAGCTATCAATTATATTTTTTCCAACAATATCACTGTTTAAGAAATAATTTCAGTCAAGCCTGAACAACTCTGGATACGTTTTTCTTTCTCTGATAGCTCCTCAGCTAGACAAAGTAACTTAAAAACTAATTTTCAGATTTGAAAGGTCATTTTAATACATTTTATGAGAAATCACGTAACAAATAATGCTCTATTGACAATAATGGTGTGCACACACTTTCAACTTCTTCAGCAAAAGAAACTAAACTGCCAAACTATCAAACAAAGCTGCTGGAAGCAATCTTCGACTCTTTCCATCTTTGCACACTTCCTAAGATCATTAACTATGAAACCCTTTAATTAAACTTCTCCCTTTTGTATAGCCTTCACAAAATAAAAATAAAAATAAAAAGGACAAGAGGATTAATTAAGGTTTAACTTAGGAACCAATGGTTGCCACTTTAGGCACAGAAACAGGGAACTCATGAATCTCATCCATCCAAGGATTCTTCTCCTTTGCTGGATTAATAGTCCTCAATGCACGCCACACTGCACTGTTACACTTGAACCCAGAACCAAATGCAATCTGCCAAGTCCTGTCACCCTTTCTGATCCTCCCTTTAGCTTCAGTGTAGGCCAATTCATACCACAAGGAGCTACTAGAAGTGTTACCAAACCTGTTAAGGGTCATTCTTGAGGGCTCCATATGCCAATCAGTAAGCTCTAGATTCTTCTCCAACTCATCCAACACTGCTCTTCCACCAGCATGGATGCAAAAGTGCTCAAATGCTAGCTTAAAATCAGGGATGTATGGTTTTATCTTCATCTTGAACACTTTTCTTGCAACCAAAGTGGCAAAGAACAAGAGTTGCTCTGACATGGGAAGGACTAATGGGCCAAGTGTGGTGATATTGGTCTTGAGGGCTTCTCCAGCTACGGCCATTAAGTCCTTTGAGAGTGCCACACCAACTGTTTTCTTCTCATCTTCCTCTTGGAAGACACAGCCATAGGATTTGTCATCTGCACCTTTATGAGTACGCACTGTGTGGATAAGCTGGTATTTGGCTCTTCTGCTATCAGAAGGCTTGTTGGAGAGAAGGATTGCAGCTCCACCCATTCTAAAGAGACAATTTGAGACTAGCATGGATCGGTTGTTGCCAAAATACCAGTTGAGAGTGATGTTCTCCATGCTCACTACTAAGGCATAAGAGTTGGGATGAACCTATACATAAAAGATTATCATATAAAGGTTAGCCCCTAAAATTTTACAGTAGAAAAATATTCTAAGATAGTCAAAAAAAGAAGAAAAACTTAACACATAAGAATCACATATACAAAACTATCAATAGAATTGCTTTTGACCCAGCTATTATTATTATATTATATTATAGATTATAGATATACATAAAGGAAAAAGTTACGTGGACACCCCATGTGGTGTATATCACTAAAGTGAGATGAGAAAAAAATAATAAAATAATGAGATATGTGATGTGATAGTTACAGAAAAATAAAAAGAAATGAGAGGTATTAAATGAGTAAATATATTTGTGGGGTGTACATAACTCATACATAAAAGGCTTTTTTTGGTATATCACAAGATGACTTTTCAATTAATGATTAGTGAGTCGTTAATTTCAATGCTTCATTTCATCCAGTTGGACACGTGGACAATTGGTAGTAAGGCATATAAACACACCTAAAAGCGTCTATATCTATGAGATTAAAGTCGCTCGCTTGGGACAGTATTAAATAGGGTGGCTAATTAGCGCTAATCTTCACAACTGCCAACAGCAGCATGCACAACTAGGTGCTAGCTGCAATTGTACCACAAGAAACTTCTATGCGTCAATTAATATCCTAATTGTGGACCACAGTAGAATTATGATATCTAAATATTACAAGAATTTTATTTAATTTTTATTTGGCCACACCTGAAGATCATATACAAGACAGTTATAATGATCATGTGTACTTGATATAATAAGACAAAAGTATGAATAATTAAATTTTTTGAAAGAATTATAGAATGAAGTGCAAACCTGAAGGAGCTGCTTGGCAAGGTCTATAGAGATAAGGCCAGCACTACAACCCATGCCCCCAAGATTATAACTTAGGATGTTCCCTCTCAACTTGTAGTGGTTCACAATCATTGCAGAGAGTGAAGGTGTGGGGTTGAACAAGCTGCAATTCACCACCAAAATCCCAATATCCTTAGCCTTCACCCCAGTTTTCTCCAGAAGCTGGTCAATGGCACCAAACATCACTTCCTCTGCTTCTTTCCTTGCCTCAGCCATACACGGGTTTGGTGGGACACTCAAGATTGCTGAAGGCAAGTAAGTCTTTTGCCCCAAACCAGACCTCTCAAGTATCTTCTTCTGAAACGCCAAATTCTCCTCCGAGAATGTCCCAGTCAACTCAGACCTTTCCATGAACATCTCCCTCGTGCATGTGCAATCCGTGTTAGGCTTGTAACATGCAAAGTCCACCAAGTAAACACCCCTTGGACGGCTCATGAAGTAAAGGGTCACAAGAAATACCATGAGACAGGAACACAGAGTCACTGAGACCAAATTGAACTTGAGATTTTCCCATAGTTGAACAACATCATGGTAAGAGATAGTTGATAAATGAGCTGAAGCTACCCCAAGAAGGGGTATTAGCAAAAGGTACATAGCATTGGAGATTAAGTAGTGGTACCCAAGCTTAACATACTTGAGCTTCACAGATAGCAGAAAGTTGGGAAGTTTGTTCCTTTTTTCTTGTGAACCTTCAACAGAGATGTTGGTTCCTGAATTTGGGGTTTGAATTTGATTCTTGTGATCTGCCATGGGGTGGGGGAACTATAGTACTCTTTTGAAATATTGGGTTTGTGTGAAGCAGGGGAGGAGAATTGAATATCCCAAAAGGGTAGATAGAAGAGACAAGGGAACTTTAATATAACAATTCAAAATAAAAAAGAGGGTGGCTTTGGGTTTTTTTCTTCTCAATGGGTAGTAAAGGACTCAACTTTGGAAGAGAAATATGTTTGCCTAAGCATGTGAGTGTGAACGATAATTAAAGGGAGGAAAAATGTGTTGCAAAAATGTGGAAGATGGCAGGGTTTTAAAGGGGGTGTGTGTAGAGAGAGAGAGGGATATGGGATTGGGAGGGAGGAGGGTAGTCGATACAACTACCCCAACGAACTTTTAATTGTTATGTGTGGAGGCATTGAATAAGCCAACTGGGAAATAGCCAATTCCTTTTTACTGCTACTTTACCACCCATTTCTTTTTTTGGCAATGTATTTTCATTTCGTGTTCATTTATTTATTCATAGACGCTAAATTTAAGTACAAACACTGCACCATAGCACATGCATGCATGTTAATTTGATCGGTAAACAGTCCACCACTTGGGTCAAAATCACACGTTTGGTGATTGGTGAACTATACAAATAAATGATATGTTTATGAGTCTCCCCTTTCTGTTTTTTATTATTATTATTTATTATTGTTGTTGTTCTCTCTTCCATTTCACTTTATCGATCGTTTCTCAGAAAGGAAAGCCTCCATTTTATATACATGCTTCAATAAAAAAAGTTGCACACTTTCTAATTAAGTAATCCCTCCCAACTACTCTTTGTACCTAATTTTAAAAACAAATTAAAGAGTATGTAGAACCACAATATAAATTTTAAAATTGAAATTAGAATTAATTCATATTAATTTTTGCCAAAAAAATAATATTTAGCATTTTCAATTGAAGAGGATCAAGTCCCTAACCAACTATAATTTCTCTTAAAAGAGACACTAAAAAAAAAAAATCCCCGAAAAGCAAAGTACCATACTCACGCGGCGCGGAGGAACTTCAAGAGCATCTAAATCTAGTTCAAAATTATGAGAGTAATTAGTAAGCTAATTCATGATTGTATACTTGAAATACTAATTAAGAGCGTGATTCGATTCCGATTAATGATGCTATATTGAAAATATGTTGATATTATCCATAGCGATTACTAGTATATTCTTATTTGAATCATTTAAAAGGAGTAAATTAAATTAGAACAGTTGTTGTTATTGATTGATCAGAGCGTATGGCAGAGTAGTGGAAGTTGATTGGGAATGGAAGAGGGACAAGGCGAGAGGTGTAGGCACCGTCTCACCCATTTGACCTTAAAACAAGTCACCGCTTACGCAAGGCTCTTTCTTTCTTTCTTTCTTTGGAAAGCGTGTCCAATGTTTTAAGAATAAATATGGGTAGACACCCTTTAAGGTGTATATCACTAGAGAGAGATAGAGTGAAATGAGAGAAAAATGATAAAATAATGTGATATGTGATATGATAATTAGAGAGAAATAGAAAAAATAAGAGGTGTTAAATTGATAGATTAATTTTTAAAGTGTATGAATATCATTGGTCATGTTTTAACGACACTTTTCGGTTTTGTATCCATCCATCCAACAAACCCGTAACTATTCCTCTCTTAAATGCTCTAACTTCCCACCAAACACCCCCTTCCCAGTTGCCATGTGAACCACAATTCCCCTTCTCCGGGCAATGCTTATAATAAACGCACAAGTAAAGAGGCAATTTCATGTATAAGATTTTGGATAAACATTAGTACCTCACATTTTATTGGTGTAAAGATGGAAGAGATTAAACAATGTTAGACAAGAAATCGGCCTCACACGAAACAAACTACCATCTCTCCCTCTCTTTATATTATATTAACTAAAGAGTATCCTAATTCAGAAAGACATATGAAATAAAAAATATATATAATATTAAATATCTTATTAATAGAAACTTTATTATTTTTATACTCTTAATGGGGTATCGCATTTGCCTTATTATACGATTTCATTTTTGTGTATATATGGGCTAATATTTGTAAAGGACTAATTTAAAGTTCTGAAGTGCAAATTCAAGATGTTTGTGTAACTAAATTGGCCGATTGACATTTTCCAAACAACATCAATTTTGTTATGAGAGTTTTAATAAATATATGGGACAAATTTTCAATATTTGTGCACTACCTAATTCCCACATACAATAATCGCTTTTATGAAATATGACAGTTTTGAAGACTGATTTCTTTCTTTATGCGTATGTAGATCCACCCAACTAAACTAGTCAGATTACCCGGAATTCAAAATAATTTTAAGATACCAAAAATCTCAAATTTAAAAAGAAATATCTATATACTCCCTCCTGTCCAAATCTTTAGTTGGTTAAAGTTTTGACACATAGATTAAGAAATAATTAATTGAACAAATTTTAGACTAAAATGACCTTATTTATTATTTATCATTCTTAATTATCCTAATTATTTCTTCACTCAAAACTTATTAATTATATTAAAGGTATAGTTGAAAAAATGTGCTAAATTATCTCTTGAAATCCTAAAACAACCAAAATTTTAGAACAAAAATACAAAACTAAAAGCACTAAAGATTTAGACTAGAGAGAGTATCTTTGAATGATGTACTATTTTAATTATGAGAAGTATTATTATATTAATAAATTTGTACTATTTTAACTACAATAATTTTAAAATATGATTAGAGTAGGAGACAAAATTAAAATGACTATATTTCAATAATATAATATATAAAATATTTCTCTTGCTTATCAAAAAGTAATTAGAGAAATCGAAACATTCACTTTTAGTATCTCATTTTTAAAATTTTATTTTTAGTCTTCTATTTTTTGTGATAGACTATTTGTAGCGATGATGTAGTCTCTCATCGTCTGGTCAGATGGATGATATAATCTAAGAATAGCTAGTAGGGATGGGCATGGTTTTAAAATTAACTGAACTGAACTGTGAACCAACCCCAAACTGCACAAAAAAGAACCAAACTATTGCAACAGTTCGATAACTGATACACTTTATAAAAAATGGTTCAGTTAACTGAAACTGTATTAAAACAATATTCGGTGAACAGGTGAATTGCAAACTGATTATGTGACTCACTTCTTTTCATTTCGCCAGATAAACAGCAGCCAGAAACCCAACGACTCACTCCGCGAACCACCACAAATCCACACACTTTTATTTTGCGTTTCTGTTTATTCATTTATTTATTTATTCAAATTTTTTTTTGCAACTTTCAGTTTTGGGAAATCATGGCGGAATAATTAGTTTCTTTTCATTTTTATTTTTGGTCAAAGGAAGAATTTGTTTCTGAATCGCGTTTTTCTGTTTTCGTAGCTCAGGGAATCTTTTTGGACTTGTGATGTTTTATTTTTGGTTGTCTTTCAGCTTCTTACTTGATTCATTTTTTTCAATGCTGGAAAAACGAATACCAGGAGCAAAACCCAAAACGCGTGCACACACCGAGACCTTCCTTTGCCGAATGAGCAATTCATTCTGGATCAGTTCGAAACTTCTAAAATCAGTGCACTGGACAAACCTGTTCAGTTCGGTTTGAGATAAATAATAATCAGTTCAGTTCAGTTTCACCAACCTTTTTTTCAGTTTGGTTTAGTTCAGTTCAGTTTTTATCATTAACCGCACCATGCCCACCCCTGATAGCTAGCTAGCTAGCTTAATAAAAATAAAGATGGAAGAGACTTCCAGTGAAGGTTTCAGAAGATGATTAATTATTTTCCATTTTCTAAAGAAAGAGGTCCCAGCTAGCTGAGTTAATTTATTTGAACAATTAATGGACCCAATTTATATTTGTCTATGCCAATCATTTTACTGCAACTGTGATCGTTGATCATAAACACATGATGAAAACCGAATTTGTTTTCGTCACTGTAGATCCAACGCTACTGAACATGACGACCATCTGCCATGAGGTGACTTAAGGCTTCGATCAGTGGCCATTCAATAAAGACATTTTAATTAGATGACAATAATGCGCTGTAGTACTATGTGTAGATATTAAACATAACTCTTTCTGACAACCATTTTGATCTCCAACCAAAGTGAAAGCTCATTTAGATGATAATAAATATTTAATATTTCATCCTAAACAGTACTACCATATATACCAATGAGAAATCGATATATATAGGAACATACTCAGCCAATCATTTGTCAATTGTCACTGCGTAAGTAATTTGCCATTCATTTAGCATGCTGAACATTAGTATTTTACTTATTCGATGGGAATAATATCACAAGAAACTTAGAGAAGTTTTTTTTCTTCTATAAAACAAATTAAGCTATGTGAAATTAAGGTGAAGACTACGGTGCAATTGTTTTTATGTCATGTATGATGGAATTGATTTTAAACATTGATAGTTTTTTTATTAAGTAATAATATTGTTTAAAATAATGCACGGCTGGAGGTCCAAAAAAACTAATATATTGTGCAACAAGAGTTGAACGTGGGGATCATACTGCTGGGAGGTACGGGAAAAAATTGTTAATTAAGGGGGTGTATTGGATTAGAATTGTAAAAGATTTTAATAGATTTTTCGGTGATAATAAAATAAAATCATGTGGTATTCAATCAAGACTTTTTAATAACATAAAAAAATCTAGTGGTATTCAATTAGGACTATAATGACTTTTAAAAAAGGGCAACAAAATCCGGTGGTATTCAATTGGGATTTTTTACAACTCAATAAAAGTATCTTGGTATTCAAAAAATACAGATTTCGGTGGATTATTTTGTATGGTAGATTTCGTGTGACTTTTGAGTAAAAAATATAAAGATTAGACTCATCCAACAATCTCACCCAGACCTTTGAGACTTCTCAGACTTTTTTTTCTTGCCGTTGCAACATTGTCAAATTCACCAGGTAATTCTTCTTTTTTGTTCTTTTTTTTTTTCCTTTTTCCGATTGATTTTTTTTAAACATTCTTTCTACGTTGAATAGGCTTGACTTGGATGGCAATGTTGTAGATATGTGTGTACATTTTTTTTGTACTTTACCTCCTCAAACGCTATAGTAACCAAACGCGATTTTTCCATCATTTTATTTCATAATCTTCCACTATAGTTTCTGGCCAAATGTGATTTTTCTATTTTTTTTACCCTCCTTGTATTTACTAATTTAAAATTAATATAATAAATTTATCCTTTTTCAAATTTCAATTATTTTTCCATTCTTGATCATCTTTTTATTTTTATAAATATAATAGTTTTCTTAGCAGATTTCATTTATATTTTTTGTTTCTACAAATTTCCAGGTTTCATTCATATTTTTTTATAAATTTGATAAATATAGTAGTATTTCTTAACATGTTTATTTATATTTTTTTGTTTCTACAATTTTTAGGATATAATTTTTTTTAATTTTATTTTTGATAAATAAAATATTTTTTTACTGGTTTCTCATTTATTATTTTAATTTTGTTTTTACTTTAGACCGGAAAACTATTTCATTTATTTATTTTATATATATCTTATGTGGTGTGCTTAACACAAACAGAACTTTTGTCAGCATGTGCAGCACTGCATAACTTTCTTCACAAAGAATGTGGTTCTGATGAATTTTCGATTAAACCAACATGCAAATCTTCATATTCGATATTACCAGTTAACGAAGACTATAATTTTGAGCTAATAGACGAATCTTCACAATCAGTATTACCAGTTAATGAACACTATAATTTTTGCTTTTACTGTCTGTCTTAGGAAGTAAATGGGGAAAGTCATTTTATTAGCACCTGTCACTTGATGTGCAAAAAATGACTTCAACAAATTTGAAAATTTATAGGAAAAAAAATATGAATGAAATATGTTAAAAAAACTATTATATTTATAAAAATAAAAAGAGGATCACGAATGAAAAAATAATTGAAATTTGAAAAAGGATAAATTTATTATATTAATTTTAAATTAATAAATACAAAGTGGGTAATAAAAAAGAAAATCACATTTGGCCAGAAACTGTAGTGGAAGATTATTAAATAAAAAGATGAAAAAATCGTGTTTGGTTACTAAGCGTTTGAGGAGGTAAAGTACAAAGAATGTATACACATATCTACAACATTGTCATCCAAGCCAAGCATATTCAACGTAGAAAGAATGTTTAAAGAAAATCAATCGAAAAAAGGAAAAAAGAAGAACAAAAAAGAAGAATTACCTGGTGAGTTTGGCAATGCTGTAACGGCAAGAAAAAAAAAGTCTGAAAAGTCTCAAGGTTTGGGTGAGATTGTTGGATGAGTCTAATCTTTATATTTTTCACTGAAAAGTCACACGAAATCCACCATACAAAATAATCCATCGAAATCTATATTTTTTGAATACCAAGAGACTTTTATTAAGTTGTAAAAAATCTAAATTGAATACCACTGAATTTCGTTGCCCTCTTTAAAAAGTCATTATAGTCCTAATTGAATACCACCAGAGATTTTTTTTATGTTATTAAAAAGTCTTAATTGAATACCACAAGATTTTATTTTATTATCACCAAAAAGTCTATTAAAATCTTTTATAATCCTAATCCAATACACCCCAATTAATTAGTGATTTTTTTCCCCCGTACCTCCCAGCAGTATTATCCCCACGTTCAACTCACGTTGCACAATATATTAGCTTTTTTGGACCTCCAGCCATACATTACTTTAAACAATACTGTTATTTAACAAAAAAAACTATCAATGTTTAAAAATAATTTCACCGTACATGACATAAAAACAATTACACCGTAGTCTTCACGTGAAATTAATTCGAAATGGTCTAGAATCTAAACTAATTTTTTTTTAATAAACAAAGCCATGTGAATATTGATTCGAGATGGTCTAGAATCTAAACCAAACACACACCAAACCTTAAAACAGAGAAGAGCAAAAACGAATTACTATAATGAAATTAAAAAAAAAACTATTAACTTTACTCGTGAAACCTGCATATTTAAACGTACAAGTTATTGAACAAATTAAAAGGACGCTTTACGAACAAAGGATGAGTCCATTTTTATCGGCACATGTATACTTTGCTAGCTATATATATATTTTTGTGAAATTATTAATTTTATAGGTATTTTTTTTTCCACCACATACATTCCACGAAACTAATAGTTCTGCAAGTTATAATTCACCGCAAAACTATTAGTTTCATAGGTATGTATGTGTTCAAAAATACCTACAAAACTAATAGTTCTACGCTGAATTATAACTTACAAAACTATTAATTCTGTGAAATATATGTAGTGAAAAAAAAATATACGTAAAACTAATAATTTTATAAAAATATATGTATAAATAAAAAATTATATATGTGTAGTAAGAAATTGACAAGAACTAAAGGCAAGTGGAAGCTAAAAAAGGCTACATGTTGAATTTTTGTTTTGACCAATTCTGGAAGCTCATCAATGTCATAATAAACACAAGTCAACGACGCGTTGGTACACTACTTGGTAGAGCCCCACGGCCCACCCCATTATTATTATTATTAATGTGAAATATAACAAAGTACCTTGATTAATTCGATGTATAGCTTGCGATGTACATCATACTAGCTGTCTTGATTAATGCTGACAATAGAGAATTTTGGGGGGCTGTCATCCTAGCTTTTTCATATTAAATTGGGGTGTTCGTGCTTTACACAACCATGATTGAGACCTTGCAACACATCTTCCTGTTTTACTTTTATCTATTCTGTGCTAACTATTTCAACTATAGTTAATTCGTTGTTTGCATACTTATTTGCGGAGATTTTAGTCAGAAACGCCTCATAATGAAAAATTGTTGAACAACACGTACCACACGATGACACGAATCAAACTGGAACTTTGATGACAGTGTAAAGCAATTGATTATGTAAGTTGACAAAAAATAACTATCAGAGGTGAATTAATTTCAACAAAAAGGGGATCCACAGAAAAGAAAATTGAAAACTTAAGAAAGATAATTGAAAATAAGTGATATTTTCAAAATTTAATGGACATACATGAATAGACTCAGAGCGTAAATTGAAAAAGAAAAAAAGGCAATTTGGTGTTATAAAGTTTTTCTCATGGCAAGGTCTAACGAGGGAAGGGTCAAACTCATTACGAATTTATTGTAGACAGTTTTACTTTGCAATGTTACACAATCTTGAAATAAACAAACGAAAATGCAAGAAAGTAAATTGAATTATATTTTCTTAAAACTCATTTACTTTGAAAAATGTTTTCTGTTTTCATTCCCTATATTCAATTTATTTTTTTTGTTTACAAAGATTTGTGCAAAAATTTAGTATTATATTATCAACTATTAGATTAATCCAATGATCAAGATCTATGTTGCAAAGACTAGACTGCAGTGAATCTCTCTGCGCTCCCCAATTCCTGCCTAATCTACTGCAATCTATCGAAATAACCGCTTGCAAATTTCAATTTTGATTTACACAGAACATTTCACTCTCCTTGAGACCTTGTAGGGTGCTGTAACTGGTTTGAGTTTCAACAGAGCGAGTATTAATGTCGGCTTGCTCTTGCCAACAATTGATTACTTTGTCAACACTGATGGCTTAAGTTGGAAACCTTATAGTACTCTTGTGAGTGTGAAATAATGAGAAAGAAAGAGAATGGCAGTGTGAAACTGAAATGTGAATGAATGCCTCCTCTTGCTTCTACTCTGTAGTGAGTTTTGTCTTATATCAAGTAACAAGTAATAGCACTCCGACGTTAACATCAAATCAAATAATGACAATTGACAATAACAAGATAAACCAGCTAGTTAGCAGACACATATCTTGAAATTTGGATAACTGTCATTCAGCATCAATTTAGAAGACAATTTTTTCAACATATTGGATAACAACAGATGCGATGCGACAATTAATGAGTTTACACTATTAGAGAGGTTTGTAGATCTAATTACACTGTTACAGTTTACCAATTGATCAAAACCTCTCCCAAATTACTTTTAAAGTACCTTGGATTTTCAAGTAACAAAAAAAAAAAAAAAACAGGAAAGAATGATTTGAATTTCAAGGGAAGAACTTTACATTGACGAATTAGCCATTTCACAAACGCCAATATATATCCAAGAACAACTGAGTGACATGTATCTATGTAAGCTAATTGACAATCACATTTACCCAATAAATTAAAGAAAAAAAAAAAGAAAATTAATTAGAGTACTAGAGTTGAAGCAAATTGTTCCAACTTTAGGGCCTAGAGTTTTTCACTCCAAAACTCCTGAGACTGCAGATGAGGATGACTTTGAATAGCGTTCAAGCAATGACAATACCTTAGCAGCTTTTCTCCTAAGGTGGCCATCCCCATATATATTCATTCCAGTAAGACCAACCAAACGCGACCTAGCTGTTGTTCCATAGTACTCCACCATTTCCTTTGACACAAACACCTTCTCCAAAAGTCCTAAAGCTTCTGCTTTTAGAGAATCACTCCCCCAGTTCAAAATATCCAACAGGGGTCTCATTGCATTCGACTCATGCAACACACGTGCCCCTCTCTGTGGAAACTCCTCCAAAACCAACGTGGAAAGTGTCTGAATCGCTTCATAAGCAGTTGCATGTACCTCCCCATGCAACAGCTTTATCAACCCAGGCAAAGCATTTGCTTCTAGAAGACAAAACGTGGTGGCAACACTGCAAACACTGTCATGTGCTGCACAAAGAGGAACACGTGATGACTTGAAGAAGAACCAGCTGCTGCAACCTGTTGGTTTGGAAACAACAACAGTGAGCTTTGGAGTGCTCATGGACAGATCACCAATGAAAGCTGCTGCTCTTGCCTTTGCTGTGACTGAACCAGTGTTGAGGAAATTCACAAGCAAAGGGTATATCCCTCTTTTCACCAAATCAAGCTGTGACTCAATGTTTGTAGGGTCTGTGAACCTGAAGAGTGCACTTAAAGCATTCTCCTTTGCTTCCATTTTACCAGTTTTCAAGATGCTTATGATTGCATCAAGTCCACCCATTTCAATCAGCTTCATGGTTAGTTCTCTTTCTGATTTTGGAAGGTTAGCTAGTAAACCAGCAGCAGCCATTTGTACATTGTCATTGTTATCATTCTCAAGAAATCCAATTAGAGCTTCAAGTCTCCTTGGCTTGAAGAGGTATTCAACTACTCCTTCTGGCTCATGCTGAGAGAAAAGGAAGAGCAGAACAATGGCAGTCTCACGGATTTCCGAGTCCAAATCGTCGAGAAGTGGGAGAATTAGAGATACCCCATTGGCAGCAAGGATTGCTTTCTTCACCAAACTAGTCTCAAACTTGCAAATGCCAAGAAGGGCACGTAGTGTGGGCTTGCGAAGGTTGTGACCTGAGTTTGAACTCTGCTGCAAAGCTAGCAAATTGGTGATGATGGAGTCTAGTTCAAGTTGTTTCCCTTCTCCATCAACGAAGAAATCGATTCCATCATCGGAAGATGAAAGCTTCTCAAGGATTTCGGAGCATTTAATGGCGATGAATGTCCGTGTCCGAGGGGAGAACACTAAGTCTAGAATGAGAGGAACACCTCCTGATGCAGCAATGATTCCCTTGTTGGCATGAGATCCTGCTAGTTTAACCAGAGCTGATAGTGACAAGTCTTTTGATTCAATGCTGCCAGACAGCATTTCTAGCAAAGGAGGTATAACTCCTTCCTTGCCAAGGAGCTTCAAGTTTAAATCATCCAACTCCAAATTAACTATGGCTTTTGCCATTGATATTCTTGAATCTGGTCCTGAGAAGATAAAGAAGTACGATAACTATATGATCTACTATATTATATGACATCCTTGTCTTTTCTGCCATTGCAGTTGCCAAGTATATATTCAATGCAATGAAAATATTAATCTCATCACAATAAACATGTTACAACTAGAAAACATTCCATCTTCTTACCTCGAATCATGCGATCAGCTAGTGGTTTATACCAGCCACAACTAGCAGCAGTGATGATGCTGTCCTCATTTATTTCAAAAAGCTCCATCAAAATCTTCTGTGCAACCTCAGCTGAATCGTTTACAGGTTCCTTTACAAGGGTAACAAGGAAAAGAACTGCAGTGCGATTCTTAGAAAGTTTTTCACAAAAGCATTGGTTCCAACCAGACCGTTCTTGGAGCAACTCATATAGCAAATCAACTGCTGCCTTTGAAATGTTAGAGTCACTCTCTAAGCACGAAATAATATGATCCCATCCTTGAGATTCAGCCACTTTCTCCTATAAAATTTTATGCAAATATTGAACTTAAATTAGTATTCACCATTGCATGAGAGACACTTCAACGTAGAGATTAATAACATGGAAGCAGTGAGCCATAATGAGCAACAAATGACTTTTTCAAAAACATTCTGTTCAAAAAGATAAACCAATAGCATAATCAAGGAAAAAATTGCAAATCCTCAAGAAGAATGAAGTGTGTGGTTTGACTGAAAGGAGAAAAAGAAAAGGCTTGCTTACCTTGTTTCTTGCATGCCCCTCTACAGCATCCTTCAAAGTAATCAAAATCCTCATCTTCACTTCTCTGTCACCAGAGTTCCCAAGGATAGAGATAACAATATCAGTAAGCTCTCCAATAGAGATCCAGTCCTTGTTAATAGAATTCTCTCTTATCAGTGCCTGCATCTGGCTAAGGGATTCTTGCAGGTCAGAATTTGATAATAGATTTTCCCTGATGGACCTTATTAGAAGACAGTAATTGAGTTCTCTCCACTCTTCAATGGATTGTCTTAGTGGAATGTTAGACCTCAAGGTAGTATCTTCAAGAACCTCTTTTGTTTCTGGGTCATTCTTGTTGCCATCATGAAACCAAGCCTCAATGGCAGATCTCTCACATGTAGTGCCTGTGCAAAGGCTGACAGGATCAACCATAACAGCTCCAGTTATGCAACATAGGAAAGAGTTAAGTGGGAGGATATAATTTTCCCTTGAACCATATCTCTCTATCACCTGAAGCCTTTCAAAGTATTGAGTCTTGACTTCTTCATAGTCCCTTGCTGCATCAGCTCTAGAGAGTAACTTAATGATCTGCTCCAAGAGAACAAATTCAGCCATTTCTTTCTCGTTTGCAGCTGCTTCTTTTTCCTTCCTAATGCTTGCCATCTCTTTGCTTATCTCTGAGGGCTCCACTGGCACCCCAACTGCCATTGCTATCTCCTCAAGAATGTCATTTGCAAAAGCCTGGTCTAGTTTCTGTTCTATAAGTCCCTGGTTCAACTTGTCAACAATTTGAAGCTGAGACTGTGAAGCCTCAAACTCCACCCTTTGCATCTCATCCTGTAGTCTATTAACCTGATCAGAAATTCTTGACAGCACTTCAGTATTTGCAATGGACAGTGCAGCCAGAGACTTTCCAATATCCCTTGTGACTTCCTCAACCTCCGCAACTATGGATCGGCACTTAAGCAGTAAGTAGAAGCGGCCGCGGTTCCTATACTTTTCAACCAAGTTATTCGCCCTTTTAACATCTGCTTCAAGGGACTCTAGAGCAACCCTTGCAGCTTGAGACTCATTCAGCTCTTGAAGCTGCAATTCCTTTAGCACTGGCTCAATATCAAATAGGTATTTTGAAAGGGCCTTGAAACTCTCTTTACCAACAAGAACATCAGCTGCTGCATGAGCTGTTCTCAAGACCTGGGTAGTTACCACAGTCAAAATTGTTCCTATGGGTATGAGTTCCAATCCTACCATGGTAAAAAGTCTCTACTGAATCCTCTACTCAAACTGAACTCTCTCTGTCTATTGCCCGGAAGTTGAAACTATTGCACCTGCCAATTGCATATCTTCTTCTCTGGAATCAAATTCCTCTAAATCAATCCTCTTGTAGAGCATAGAAATTAGAAAATATTCTGCATCAGCCCATTAATTCTAGAATAAGCCATGTAACAGAGAAAAGTAAAGGATATAAACTGGAAGAAAATTAATTCATCTTTCTTTGCCATTCTATATACAATAAACATCAAACTCATATTATCAAAAATAACAAAAACTTTCAGCATTTATTGTAATTGGGAATAAAATCAATTCATCATAACTGCCATGATTTTATCTCTCTTTCTTCTATATAAAAACTGATGATGCATACCTGATGTAGAAATGTAAATTCTGAGATGAAGAGATTATGTTGCTCTAAAAGTTCTTACTTTTTACTTATTAGTAATTCTCTTTTTCCCTTTTGAGTACTCAACAAAAGACAAGAGCTTAGAATCCCAGATAAAAACAAACTGAAAAATTGTGCCTAAGCTGCAGCAACTATAATTCTATCATGCTGAGGACAACAATGTCTGTCTATATTGCAAGGTGCATAAATAAAGCAGAAGGGGAAAAAGGCTAAGAACCAACACTATGATAGACCATGAAATCAAGACATAATCCAACGACTAACTAAAGAAGAGACATTATATTTATATAAACTTTTCAAGTAAAAGTCCAAGTTTTGAAGGAATAACAGCAAGTCACTTGTAGACATAATTCAAAACGTACATCTTCAGCATAATACTAGTCTTATTCAAAGTCTTCAGTCACCACAACCAGCAACAACAAGGAAGAAGAGAGTGGTAGACTTACCTCACAGAAGCTCAAAACTCGGAAGAGAACTCAGAACTGAGAAGCAGTGTTGTTATTGTTGTTATTATTATTTGGCACAGAAGATATATGGGAAGAGAAGAGTTGAGCTAGTCAATGGTTTCACTTTCAGGAAAGTACCAATGAAGTAGCATTTTTTCCAATATTTATATGTTTTCAAAAGCTTATACACGGGTTGACAAAAAGTTGAGTGCAGACTGCAGAGGGTCAGACCAATTTGTGACACACATTTTCTCTTGCATTAGATTTTCTTTTCCTCGAAAATTGATTGGTTTGATAGACTTAGCTAAGTTGAATTAATGGGGTCCAGGGAACGCGGACTGTTGATTTGGTCGTTGAGTTAATGTTTGGCTAGAAATTTCATATGAAAGAAACTTGATTAGATGGACTGGATAAAACAAAAAATAAAAAAATAAAACAGTGAGTAGTAATTATAATGAATTACTTGATTAAGTTGATTAGTTACGTTTTATTATTTAGTCTTAAATATGTTTTTAGTCTCTCATTTTTCACTGAGATTCGTTTTTAGTCCCTCAAAAATAAAACGCGTCCTTTTAGTCCTTTATTTTTTAAAAATTGTCTCTTTTAATCCCTGGGGCCATATTTTAAATTCAAAAAATATCTTTTAAATTTATACTTTGACCCCTCCCAAGTCTGATGCTCACCTTAACCCATTTTTTCATTTTCCTCCCCCTCAATTGATGCACCGCGCCCCCCATCCCCGCGCGGCCAAGGGAGAAGCTCCACGCAGCCAAGGGAGGCTGCACACAATGACGAGAAGGGAGGCGACCACCGCAATCGCACAGGGAGGAAAACGAGAGAGAGGACACATCTCATGGCGGCTTCGAGGAAGGACGTTGGAACTACTCCTAGCAGGGATGGGGGCCGCGGTGCATTAGTGGAGGGAGATGAGAGCGAAAAAATGGGTTAAGGTAAGCATCAAGCTTAGGAGGGGTCAAAGTATAAATTTTAAAAATATTTTTTGAATTTAAAATATGGCCACAGGGACTAAAAGAGACCATTTTTCAAAAATGAAAGACTAAAAAGACGCATTTTATTTTTGAGAGACTAAAAACGAAACTCAATAAAAAATGAGGGACTAAAAATAGATTTAAGCCTATTATTTATTTTCTTTAGTCAATGGATATAGATTGGAATCAGTGATAAACTTTTATTTATTTATTGAAAATGTACAAAGATGACTTTTGCTCTAATAATCTGTTAAGAAAACTACAGTGACAACAAGCCTAATCACCAAAGAAAAGAGAAAAGAATAAAGTGAAAGGATCCTTTGAATGGCTGAAAGTGTGACAATGTTTTTACCCTGTACCAGATAGAGTAAGAATAGTTTCATAAACTTAAACTCCCATATTTTTCACATATTTTCATGCAAGTCATTGAATAATATCCTGAGTTTTTATTGTTTTATTTTGTTTTCTATATTTTCTATCACTTAATTCTATTCCGATTGGTCTTCCTTTTTTTTTTGGTCCAAAGAAACATCTTGTATTAAAATGGGCCGAGCCCATAGGAAGCAATACAAGGAAAGAGAGGCACCCAGGCCAACTCAGCTAATGCAAGCATTTACACATAGAAACTAAGAACACATAAATGCGCGGCTGACTATCACAGCAAAAACAAGGCTGCAATAAAGAAGGCAATAAACAACTCAACCACCCATAATATCTCACATAATCCAGCAAATCCAAGGCTACGAAGCAGAAAAAGGAGGAACAAAGAGTTCACCGTCCTTTGGCAGCGCAAGAGGCAGGAAGCACCCAACAAAAAAAATATATAGAATGAAAATTGGTCTTCCTTAAAAAAATATAGAATGAAAAGTTTTGTTGGGTCACGAGTGGAATTCACAAAACAATAAAAAGGCCCAAAATCAACAAATATAGTATATCGAAAAGGGAATTGGTAAATACACCAATATTTTTGGGCATACACCCCACATTTAAAAACTAAACAATGAGAGTATAATAATAATTTTCTGTATAAATATGGGGTATATGGCCAAAAACTGAGGTATATTTACCAATCCCCTGTCTAAAACTAAAAGAAGGCCCAGAAGGACAAAACAAAACAAACTAAGACGTAGCGGTATTCAAAGAGATAAAAGTATGTTGACCAAAAAAAAAGAGATAAAAGTACTAAGCTGCCACGGCCCAAAAAAAATAGAAACTAAGCAGCAGAAACAGAAACAGAATAATGGCTTGGAGTCTGGCTTCAAAAAGAATGAAAACACTTCCAAAATTAAATTAAACTACATTTTTCATTAAAAAAACTTAATCAATCTATTAATTAATATATTTTATTAAAAAATAGATGATAAAAGTTTTAAGCTATCACAAATAACGAGATCAAATCCAATTACTGTAAGACACCAATTAATTGATTAATTTATAAGAACTATTTTTCATATCAACTTAAGTAATTATGAATAATATTAAAGGCCAACAGAATTAAAATAGTATTTATAATTATATAAATAAATAATTTAAAATATTTTGCAATTTTTTACATATTAATTGATAATAATTAAAATATTTTGTAATAAAAAGTATCTAGCACGAACATGGAAATTCAAAATTATGCCTTTTTAGTATTTGAAGTTAAATTTTGTGGATGATATTTTGCATTTTACACCATGTTAATTTGTAATTTTTAAGTGGATAAAAAATTTATTTGCCCATTAGATTTAAAAAAATTATTTACATCGTGCCAATTAATATATTAAAATGTACCATGAGAGGGAATTGAGATGATTATGAATAGGTAATATTTTCCCCTTATTTTAGGTCCACCAACAAAATCTCATTAACTATTACAATTTATAAAACTAAAGAATTTAACTAGTGATTTACTTAATACAGTGGTGACCAATTCAAGTCTTTATTTTAGGTCAACCAACAAAATCTCATTAACTATTACAATATATAAAACTAAAGAATTTAACTAGTGATTTACTTAATACAATGGTGACCAATGCCTAGTTTTGCTTAGTCAGGCCCTTTTGGTCATATAAAACAATATATGATTTTTCACGTAGGGTGAAAAAATGTGATTTTTTTCACTACGGGTGATGAAAATGCTTAGTCAGGCCCTCTCATAGAAAAGTGTTTTTTTTTTTAAAAATTATGTAAAATAAAAGATATTTTTGACTTCGTTAACCAAAAAAATATCTTAAAATCAGTTATACGCCCCTAAGATTATTGGCATATCAGAAGACGTAATTTGATTTAATCTGTCGTAAAATCCTCCCCTTAAGCCTTAACCAATATTTGGTTGTGTAAAATGTCGCAATCCCATCTTGTTTTGGTATTTGACGTTTGCTGTTTAACCCCTTTGGTAGGAGTTGAGATCCTCACCATTTATTTTTCTCTTTATTTTTTTTATTATTATGCTTTTGGGGGAAATAAATGATATAAATATGATACATAAATAGTGAAAAGTGCTATGTATTGCATTTATTCTCTCAAAAATATAGTAACGGAGAAAATGGAAAGAAAAATAAATAGAGAGGATCTTAACCCCTTTCGTAGTTGTAATCATAGCAGAGCCTTGTTCCCGTCGTGTGCGCTTCGTCTTCTGCAATGCATTGCTCGTCTTCTTGTCCATAATTAAGCTAAATAATCACCTATATTAGTGACATATTAACGATAACCTAAATCGTAGTATCTAATACTCTCATTTTGGTGGACATGGCCGTCAATTATTAGTGGGTCCAACTTCACTAGAACGTTGTCCAAACAATAAAGAAGCATGAAGAAGGCACACTTCACGTCTACGTTCTATTATTATATTAAAAAAAATGAAATCTAGCACAGTAAGAAAATCACCTTTTTTTTTAATCAAGATCATGATATTTTAACATCGAAAAATGTTACTTGTACTCAGGGGTGGCAATGTGGGCCAGCCCGCCAACCCGTCAAAAAGGACGGATCGGGTTGGGGTTTTAAACCCGTAACCCGTTTTGGCCCGCCCAAATGTGGGTTCAAAACGGGCTAGCCCTGCGGATTGGCCCGCCAACCTATTTTCTTTTTCTTTCTTTTTTTTTTGTGTTTTTTTCAGATTTGCTTTTACACTCATTTTTTTTTTTTGCGGGTTAGCCCGCCAACCCATCAGCGGGGCGGGGCGGGCTGGGGTACCCCAGCTCACTTTTTTTGGCGGGTTGAGGTGGGGCGGGACGGGTTGGCCCGCTTTGCCAACCCTACTTGTACACCCATAAAGGTGTATACATCTAAAGAGAGAAAAAAATAGAGAGGAGAGAAGTAATAGATATGATAAGTGATATAATGTGATAAGAAGAGAGAGATAAACAAAAATAAAAGATATTAGAGAAGTGATGAGATTTATGAGGTATCCATAAATCATAGTTGTTTAACATTCACGATGTGATTGCTTGGAAAATCACAACTTCTTATGACATGTTTTGGTTTCCAGGAATGCTATTACTTGATAATATTATTCAATATTCTCAAATATATGTTTAGTAAATATTTTAGTATTTATCGGAATTGTTTTGAATTTAATTTACTTTAGAAAATAAAAATTTAAAAATATATAATAAAATACCTGGAAGTGGAAAATTATTGATAGTTTGATTTTATTCCATGAAAATGTAAAATTCCCACCTTTTAATGTGAGAATAAAAAATGAAAATATTGTGTGTAAATTATATTCATATAAGAATTAATAATGGCCGGGAAGTCATCATAAAAAATAATGGCCGAGATTATTTTTTAAAAATTTATACCAAACATGGAAATATTACATCCAAACCCATGCATGATCAAAAGAATATTTTCACATGACATGAAACAAAAGCTCCTGGTTTTCGCTAAAGAAATAAAGCAAGTATTGTTACTCAAAAAAAAGAAGCAAGTATTGTTACCTTATCAACCCAGACTAGCGTGAAGTATTGTCTAGGTGCTTTATTTTTATAGCACTTATTTTTATCATTAGATCTAGTATTTTTGGTGATTAATGGCTGATATTTATTATCGGCAACCGGATGTATAGGTTTTTGTTCATTTTCAAATTAGCCCATTTATTTTTAAATTAATCCTTTAAATATATCAAATTTTTAAAAACTAACCCATTAAAATAACTTAACCTTGGAAACCCTTTCCCTATCCCACACACCGCCACTGCAAGTGAGGAACAGTTGAAGGAGATTGAGACTCTAGTTTTTCGGCAGAACTCTCATCGTTTCAAGGAAGGAGTGACAAGTCCTCCCCCTCTCCATTAATTTAATTTAATTATATATTATTATTATTACCATTTTCAATGTTGGAACGGGCATTAAAACGATGCAAGTGTTGCGCTTGGCACCCCACCACGAAGAAATCACTAACTACAACCATAAAATTAGTAAGGAAAACACAAATAACTAGAGGTGTCAAAGTGAGCCAGCTCGGCTCACCCGGGCTAACCCACCACGGGTTAGGTGAAAAGTGAGCCGAGCCAGGCTGACTCACTTTTTTGGTGAACCAGGAAAAACGCAGCCCGGCTCGACCCACTACGGGCTTGAGGATTATACAGGTTGGCTCACATGGGCTACGTGAGTTGGCTCATTTGCAAAAAGTGAGTTGGCTTGCCAAATTTTGAGTAAAATTAAAAAAAAAACTAAAAAATATTTAAAAAGTCATAAAATTTTTACTAAAAGGTTCTCCTTCCTGACCCGAGGGGCTCGAACAGAGCAAGTCCTTTAGCAGCCTACCTTCCATCCATTTCAAAACAACTAAAGCACAAGGCTCAGTAATTAGGAGATGAACTGGAATATCAGGAAATAGTTGGAACAAAGCATATGCTGCCGCTTTATTCTGTACATCCTACAAGCAAGTAAAAAGTAAAAACTTCAAAAAATGTATTGACAGGTAACAAGAATTCATTCCCACATCGTTTTACCATAATTGACAAAACTGTCATGCATTGGCTGCACCCAAGTTGCAACTTAGAAAAAGGTTTTCAGATTTAAAACGTTTTTCAGAAGATTTTACACAAATATGTAACGAGCAACTCTTCTAATTACTTTTTTATGGCAAACATGACGAGACACACATAGTCCACATATGCAAGCAAAATCTATTACGAGACATTCAGACACAAAGGTTATAGCATGATGCAGGTCAACGGTGTGTGAGAGAGAGTGAGAAAATGAAGTGCAAGGAAAGAAAATGCCTAACAGTTATAGTGACATCCTAGCTGACTCGATCTGACAGAGCAAGCCCTTTGGCCTAGCAGTTTCACACAATATAGAAGCCTTTCCGTTGTTCTGCTCATTTAGATCTATCCCCACATCACCACCAAAAATTCCAAATTAAAAGAGGAAAAGAAAAAAAGCATGTAAAATCATATCAAGGAGAACGTGTCTCTGTTGTCTGAATCGAATCGATGAAGGAACTACAACTGCAATGGCGGATCTGCGACGGAGAACAAAGGGCGACCGACAAACTGCGAGCTGTGACGGGAATGGCGGATCTGCGACGAATCTGCTCTTTGCTCGAAGCTTCGAGCGACGAACTGTTGCGAAGATCCAAAGACGTCACGACTCACGACTGGACGCGACTGCTGCGACGATGGCGGGACGCGACTCAGCGGTGGCGGCGCTGCTCTCTCTCACTTCAGTTCACTAGTGTGTCTGCTAGGGTTTCAGTCACGAACATGATGAGAGAAATGAAGGTCTGAAACGGTTCGGGTTGCCACTTGGTATTTTATTATTTCAACAGTTTTTTTATTTTTTTTAAAAATCGGGTTAACCCGGCTCGACCCCGGTTAACTCACGGGTTAAGTGAGCCGAGCTCAAATAACCCAGATCAAAATGAGCCTACTATTTTGCAACCCGGCTCACCAGTGAGCCGGGTTTATACGGGTTGGCCCGCAGGTTGAAACCCATTTTGACACCCCTACGAAATAACAACCAAGCACGACAAAGTAATAACTTTCAATTAAATATAGGACAACCCCCTCTTCCAAAAAATTAAAACCAGCAACCTAAAACGTAGATCAAGGCCTAATAGATTAAACATGAACACGCTACAAACACAAATCATTGTCGGCGGTGGTCCTTCAAAAAAAATGATGAGTGTTCTATTGGGTCTCTCGCGGTGGTTTCCTCCACCACTTTGAGCGGCCCGATCTGGGTGCCAGTCAGATCTTCCTCTCTCTCTCATCCAACCATTGTACGACCTCGTTCACCTTGAAGCCCGCCACGCGCAAACGTCCAGCACCGCCACGGACCACAGTGCGAGCTTCTGTGGCTCCCTCAGATCTAGTGATGGGGGAGGAGGATGCCGCTTGATCTGGCGGGGGAGGACGCCGTTGGATTTGGCGAGGGAGGACTCGTGGCGGTGGCCCATCCAGCTAGATCCATGAATCCCTATCTTCTCTCTCCTCAACCAATCATCCCAGCTAGATCCAAATGGGTTTGTAAAGGATAAGGAGAAGCATAAGAAGAAGCTTCGTTTTTATTGTTTCTTACTATGTGCCCTAATCGCTAGATCCATGGTCACTACGCCACTCCTTGAAACTTGAGGTTGCTGCAAAAGGTGATTGAAGATGCCATAGTTTAGATTCAATGGTGGTGGTGGGGGTAGAAAGGGGAGGGATGGGTTGATTTTTAAAATTTAACAAAGTTGAGGGGTTCAAATATTTAAAATTTAACAAAATTGAGGGACTAATTAATAAAATTAGGTCTTAGTATAAATATTTCTAGCCAATTACCAAACCTACTATTGTAGGTAAAAAATAAATGCTCCAAAAATGAAGCACCAAAATGGTGCTTCGCCCTAGCCTTCACCTTAACTCACATGTATTATAATTAATATCAGAGTTTAAACTTTTTTTATTAAATTTTTTAAAACTTTTTTAGTAATAAATTTTATTCTGATAAATTCATAGACAATTTAATTGCTCTGCGTATTAGATCTAGCAGTTATTATATATTTGAAAAAAATAATAATTGGAAGTTAATGTAATAAATGATTGATTTATGATTATTTAAACACATATATATATCGCTGTGGCTTATAGTAACACCCTTAAACAATTTTAACGAAGCTAGCCTTTGAAGTCGGTCTTCGCAGAATTCATAACACCAAAACATTGTTGTATGATCACAAAAATCTCACCCCATGTTATAAAAAAAAAAATCTAACCCACACGTACGTACAGTTAGAATTGTGGGATCATTTGTAATTGATTTTGACCTTCAGACATTAACTAGCTTTCTTTAGAAATATATATATATTTTTATATTATAATATTAACAAAGTATGCAAGTAGCATTATTTTTAAAATAAACGAGACATAAAATATTCTAACTACTATATTAATAGGATTACTGACGGTGGGAACGAAGCGGAAGGTCTTAATCATGAAGTACTAATCATGTTTTTTGGCTTTTTGCTCGTAATTTATTAATCAAAGACTGTAACTATCAAGCTTAGTTTATACACTGCACCGAGCAAAATGCTTATTTTATGCAAGAGGTGGCAATGATGCTCAATGTATTGTCTGACTCTTCTCGTCAGTGGCTTTCGATTTGGACTCATAAATATCTATAAAATTAATATAACAGGCGAATGATAGTTTCTTTTAAGTGAATCAACAATAAATAGAAAGAGATGAATGTACGAGGAGTCAATCAAACAAATTAAATCAAAGTAAGATTACAGAATCGAGTAGAGTTTCATTTAGAAAAGGATCATTTGCGTAAACTCCTAAAATGGAATTTCCCTATTAAATCATTATTACGCTAGCTACTTCTAGGTGAAGACTAGCATGAGGTACTGTAAAAGGACTCTCACCCATGAACCACAATTTTTAACCTGTGATACAAGGTCACCCGGTTAACATATTTTTCATTTAGATTTATTTGTCACCAACAGTAACTTGATACACTGTGTCATCGTCAGCTTCATGCACTCGACCTCGTCCAGCAACAGTGCCCTCGCCGGCATCGATAATCCGAAGGAACCACCACCTCCGACAACGACTGTTTTTGGCACAGGCTATCATTTCCCATCGACGGCGACGACGCACTCCGATTTCGATTGTTGAATCTCTCTTTGAAGGCTCTCTATCTCTGCTCTGTAGCTGGAAGTGAGATTCACCGTCGGCTCCATGTACTTCGCCTTGTTCAGCAGCAATAGCCATGTTACCCCAATGGTCCAATGTAAACAAATTTTCAGAAATTATACTATAATGCCATCAGCGAGTGCATCACGCCGGTCAAGTGAAGCACCTGAAACGTGCGCACGTAGGTCGGAGTTACCGCGATCACCGTTCTAAGGTTCTTCACCCCAAACAGCGCCCTCTGTTTCCTCTGAACCCTCTCAATTATCCGGTGAGCCTTCATCACCTCCAACGGATCCGGATGCGGCCACGGACGGATTCGGATGCCGTGCCGCCTGACCACCACCCTGCTAGTGGCGACGACAGCGGTTGTTTGGTTCGCTACGGCCTATGGGATTCAAATGAGCATCGACGGGAACAGTGATCTCGGCACCGCCGCCGGTGGAACTGAACGGGATGGTGTAGAGGTTGGTGGTGGAGGAAGTGGAGAAGAGGAAGAAGAATACGAGGCGAGAGAAGCGGAAGCCGAGGACAAGATTGATGAGGAAGCAGACGCCGTGGAGGACCAACCAGAAGATTGTCGCCGGCGACTTGACGATGCCGTCGCCGGACGAATCAAGCTGCAGCGATCCCCGAAAGCTATTTGTTCGGCGGTTAAAGTAGCTCTGTTGCAACGCCGACAACTTTATTTTTTATGACGACACACACACACACACACAGAGTCAAAGGGAGAAACTGTTTTTGTCTGTGTGTTTGTTTATGTAAGGTTTGTGAGTTGAAGTGGCACTAGTACCAGCAGCAGGGTGAATATGGAGCTGACCATGCACCATGCTGGAGCTTAACGTCTGCAACCCGAAACCGAAACTTCGACGGTGAACAAATAATCTCTGGGACAAAGAGGAAGTTAGACGACGGAGAAGAGATGAGTTTTTAAATATTAGATTTTTTTCCATTTTACTGTTCATTCCGGTTGCCGGTAATGAATCTTATCCGTTATTTAAAATAATATTATATCTGACGATTCAAAATGCCTGAAAACTTTAAAATTCGATGGTTCATGAATGAGGGTCCAAACACAGTACCTCATGCTAGTCTCCACCATGATATTTGTCCTTTTTTGTTTGACAAGAAACATTTATATATTTTGATATTTTCAATCAAGAAACAAAGATATTTGTGATTTCAACATACTTGTCCTAAATTTGTAAGTGTACCCTAATTATGTTTGCAACGTCGATCAAAGGTTACTTTTTCCTCTATTAAAAAGATTACATTTTCCTCTTAATTTTTAAGCAGGTTTTAATCATATATAGACAGCGAATTAAACAATAAAATGGTCAAATACTCCACATAATATCTCAAATTTTAAGGTGTACTACCTTATGTCAAATTATGTTTGCAACGCCAGTTGTATGTTGTCTAATAAGGCTACTTGCATACTTTGTTAATTGTTATTATAAAAATATATATTTCTATTTCTATAGGAATATATACAAATTAATGATCCCACTATTGTGCTGCGGGCCTCACCAAATCAAACCTCCTCTGCCCCAATGCCGACTCCACCTCTTTTGGAGTATGGTTTGGTTTGGAATTCTTTTATTAAGGTATCTTCTGTACCATATTCCATCTAGTACTAGTATATACTAGAATAAGAAGTTTCTCCACAACTACCTACAAAGTCCTTGGGTTTTTTTAATTATTTGAAAGCGCTCCCCAAACAAAGCTCATGAATATATATGATCTTTTTGATTAACCAACAAAATGAAATCAATCAATAAACTGTAAATTAAGCAAAGTACCCACAACAGTTAGCTAGTTCAAGAAGTCAAGTTTTGAATTTAAATAATTAAATGGTTTTTTGGCAATAGAAGGAGCCGGAGCCCAGAAAAGAAAACTAGACTACAACCTGACGCGGGATAAGAACCCCAAAAGCATCGCGCTGCAAAGTTTGTTCGAGTTGGGCAGGAGCTTGCTCATACAAATTAAACTAGGCCAACTTGATGACAAAAAAAAACCTATGATGAGGAATACTCTTATTATATCTTAAACATTATTAATTTCGTACTAAGAAGGTTAAAGAAACTCACACGAGAAAAAAAAACACTTCCTCTGTTTCAAAACTATAGCTCTTTTAGTCTTTTATTTTTATTTCAAAACTATTATAATTTTACAATTCTAAAAATCATTAATTATTTTTTTCCACTCATATCCTTATTTAATAACTACTAATGGGAGTAGTTGACATTAATAATATAGAGATTTGTAAATAATTTATCATAAATACTCTTTCATTAAATAAGGATATTTTAATCTATCTATAACTATATTTTACTTCTATTAAATATTTTTTAATCTGTATATATTAATTTTAAAAAACTATAATTTTAAAACGGAAGGAGTACTACGTTTTCAAGAAGCCTCGCGCGCGCGCACACACACACATTAATCACAAGGAATCTGTGAATGTTCCGGGAAATTAAATGAAATTAAAATTGATTGGGTGGTCTTCAATGACTGCTTCTCCAATGTGCAGCAAAACGGTGTGATTGGGTTATGTGCGTTTAGGTGAGGGAAAACAATAATGATTTCCATTTGCCAGATAACAATATACCTCGCATATTCTGATTATTCCATATTGGCCCCAAATTGTCACACACGTGGTAGTATATCAGATAAAGAAAGGGAAAACCAAATAGAAATAAAATTCCTTTTGAGTAGTGGAAAGACTCAATGAACGGTTATAACTTATAATGCCCCAGTCTTAATAACACTTTTCTTGAAAGAGAAGTGTGTGTAGATGATATTTTTGTTTAAGGGATGTATTGTCAGAACTTATTGTATGGTCATTATTATATCTAACAGTAGTTATTAATTTGTGAAATTAGCTTTGCTTTTCGATGTACTCCATCTCACTCCCTCTTCTCTTTTTCTTGATTAGCCAACAAAGGCTTTCCTCGGACCAACTTGCATGAAGCGTCCTTGTTAATATATTTAAAGTGTTAAGGAATTCCTAATTTCCTAATGTGGGTCCTCAAATTCAAAACAACAAATATTCTCAACACTTTTGTTTTCGCCGGAATCTGATCGGAGATCGAGTCTAATTCTTCAGAGAGAGTCTTTAGGATGAATCTTAGGCCACACTAGCGGTTTATGCAATATACCCTGATTAGGGTTAGGACACTCCTATTTATAAGGGGAAACTATTCATTAATGGCCCAAAATAAATCAGGAAAGTCTTGCTTCACTAGGAGATAATTGGGGGATCTCATTAATAAGGAGGGAATCTGGGCGTGATCTCAGGGATTGACCCCAGATTTGGACCCATGGTTCAGCCACGAATCGTCTCGGCCAATCGTACCTCAGCGAGGTCTGGTAGGTCGGCACATGTGGTAACTCAGACGAGGGACGTTTCCACGAGGTGCATCTCGGCAGGACCCTCCCATCTCGGCTAGGTGGTTTCTTGCTCGGCCGAACAGTACAACTTTCCTTGGATTGGATTGTGAAAAAATGTTAATGTATTAGACAATTAGTATGTAATTATGTAAATATTTTTGAAAATTTAAGGAATGCTATATTCATTAAAATTATTTTTTAGTATGGGTTTTAAGTCTTTTTTGGAAAGCTATAAACAATCTCACCTCAAAATCAATTTTATTTATTCCCAAGACAAATACGTACTCCATCCGGTCCAAATATTTGGTAGTTTTAGTTTTTTATTTTTGTCCCATCTTTTTTCAACTATACCATTAATATAATTAATAAGTTTTGAGTGGAGAAATAATTAGGATAGTTGAGCATGCTGAATAATAAATAGAGTCATTTTAGTCTAAAATTTGTTCAATTAATTATTTCTTAATCTATGTGTCAAAACTTTAAACAACTAAAGATTTGTACAGGAGAGAGTATTGTGTATTTGAATTATAGTTTATAAATTTGACTTGGTTGTTTGCAAAATTAAAAAAATTGCAATAAAATAATTTATATTTATTTTCTTATTTAAAAAAGAGAATTTTAATTTTAAAATATTTCAAACATAAAGGTAATTAACTTTTTTCTTTCATTTATACCATAATTTATTTTTCCCTCCGTTTCAAAACTATAGCTCTTTTAGCCTTTTATTTTTGTTTCAAAACTATTGCAATTTTATAATTCTAAAGTATCATTAATTATTTTTTTTCACCCATACCCTTATTTAATAACTACTAGTGGGAGTAGTTGACATTAATAATATAGAGATTTGTAGATAATTTGTCATAAATACTCTTTTATTAAATAAGGATATTTTAGTCTATCTATAACTATATTTCACTTCTATTAAATATTTCTTAATCTGTGTATATTAACCTTAAAAAACTATAATTTTGAACCGAAGAGAGTACTAAAGTTTTGGTCAACGATCCTAATTATATTAAAAATTATGAACTCATATTTTATAAGAAAAAACTCACCTAAGATTGTAGTCAATTTTGCTGAGATTAGTCACTCATGTTGCCTGTAAAAAAATAATTTTTTTAAGTAATTCTTACTCATATTATTCTATTTTATTTTGAATCGGTTTGACTCAGATATAAAAATAAATGTGAATTTCATTTAAATAAAAGCACTCTTGATGAGTATTTATTTTCACAAAAACACAATAACTAAGGAAATACTTTTATTCAGTTGAATTTTAATATATTTTTAAAAACAGATTATGTTACCAACAAATGACAATTAATGTGTTCCCACTTCTACCCCTTTTTTTTTTCTCACTCTTTCAGTTTCTATTCTAGGCTCTAGCTCGTTTACTATTCATTTTTATTATTCTTAAAATTAAAAAAAGGTGCTTGCTGTGGTACCCATAGAAAATATCTGGGTATGGTACCTGACCACTAAGAATATGCCATGTGTAAATCTCTTTGCCATGTCACATGATCATATTTATTTCTATTTATTTATAAGTATATCCCTTTATTTATATTTGTTTCTAAACAGACCCCTTTATCATTTTTGAAAACAGACCACAGAGGAGCATGAAGAGCTTGAAAACACATCGCTGCTATCACAGAGGAGCTTGAAAACAGATCACAAATGTCGATCCTGTTCTTCTTCTTCTTCCGATCCATATTCATCAACGACCACCGTAGAGGAGCTTGAATGGAAATAGATCTGACCCTCTTTCCTTTGTTATCATCGGCACCATCGATTGAAGTCTTAAGGGAAGAAAAAAAATGCACATACGCCGTCTCAGGCTTGACGACGACGACGAAGACGGCAAACAAGAAGACGCAGTTGAGCCCCAACCCCAGCCTCAGACATTCACACATCAAGCTCCAAAATGTTCGAGTTTTCACTCGGAGCCCATTGTAATCTCCGACGACGACTTCGTCGACGTCCCTGACGACCTCTCTCCGCCGTCTCCTTCGGCTTCCGGTGGCTCTTCCGTAAGCGATTATCTCCGCCGCCTCGGGTTGGGGCTGAAGAGGGACTGGCTTGCCGCTTGTCTTCGCGAGCTCCAGGGCTCCGTTAGGGGATTCGAAGGGTTCGATGTCGCCGCAAAGTCCAAGCTCTGTTTCCAGCACTCTCTCTTTCCCGACCTCAACTTCTGTGGTAGTGGCGTGCTTCCCCCCAATGTCGATTCCATGCACCTCGCTCTTCTCCCTGGTCCCTACGTTTTGCAGGTCTCTTTCATTGCATTGCATTGCATTCAACGATTCACTTAATTAGCCATGTTCTTCATCTTATCATTACAATTATTACCGTGTCCTACACTTCAATGTTACCATACTCGCTAGTTTGATGCTCGAGAAAATGCTTATATTAAATGATTGGACGACTCAGGCATTTTTTCAGTGTTTCAATCTTGGGTTATCCAAATTATGCTCTTATATGATGGACAGTGGGTCAAGCATTATATGGTTTCTGATATGTGTTTTGTGTTGGTCTCTAATTGCTATCAATTTCTTTTATTTGTGGAACCTGAAAACTCTATACCCTTGTGTTTTCATTATGATATTGGATTTACAGTGGATTTGCACGATTGTATTGGCAGGTTGATGAAATAATCAATATCAGTTGTCCTCTACGAAGCAGATATCAACAAGCCCCTCCTGGACTTAAAAGGTGTCTCAAGTTGTCAATGACTGATGGCATTCAGAGAGTCTTTGGAACGGAGTACAGGCCTATAAAAGCTCTTGAAGTTTGTGCACCTTCTGATTTAAAGGTTTCTTTGGTGCCATGAGACATCCTTTCTTTTTAATTTGAATACACATGCATGCTTCACTTCACCTTGAATAAACGCAAGTTCAGGTTAAATTATTTAGATCACAGCAGCGATTTATTCTATAGTATTCATGTTTATGATTATGGTTTAGTAAGAGGTATATTAATCCTTGGATTGTGCAAATCATGCCCAAAATAATGTTTATGTTTTGGCCTTTAGAAATAAGTTATTTTCTACATTGACTATTAATCTTGCTCAGTTGCTATTACTGGATTAGTTTTGTATATTTCATTAAAACAAAAGACTTAGTTAAATAATTTATAAACAGTACTCATTTGGATGTAATACTTTTAGTGGATTTAATGTATCTGGGTACATGGTATGAGCTCAAATGCTCAATCAAATAAGTAGAGGTTCATTCTTAATTTTAGTCTTCTGAGCCTTCTCTTGTTAATCACTTGTTAATCTATTGTTACGGCATGTAGTGATTCTATCCCCCTTTTTGGTTATCGGAGAAGATCATACCTAGTTTTATCAGGGCTGCTTGGTGCACTCTCATGGAGTTCAGGAATAAGGATAGCTGCAATTTCATGCTAAGGATAGCTGCAGTTTTATGTTAAGGTTGGGTGCTTTAGGTTTTAATTTTCCATTGTTTGCTGATAGCCAGAACATCATGTTAATTGGATTCTTTGTACTGCATTGAGTGGATGTGATTGGGTACACCTTATGTACGTATAATGTTTTGTGGGAACTGATTGTTTCAAGTAACAAAAAAATTTGAATATCAAATACTATTTTAATAAGAAATGTTTCACAAAAGAATTTTAAATATCAGTGCATCCTAAAACAATTCTGCCTTAAAGAAAAAAATATAATCTAATAAAGGAGTAGTCCTAGTAAAATATAATATAATATTTCAAGTCTCCACAAAATGAAATATAATCCAATAAAGGACCAGTGCTAATCTAAGGGGTCTCTTAATTTTCTGGTGCTTCTTTGATTTGTTGCATGTATTGAAGGGATCTTTTAGCAACTGATTGCCGCAAGTTGTTAAATTAATTCAAAGCTAAATCCAGTGCCAGCTTAAGTCTAGTACCATCATCAACCTGTTTTATCAATTTTCAAAGTTAGTAAAATGAAAAGAAGATTTATTATGTTATAATCAGAACAAATGTAAGATTGTTTGCCTGAATCTTATATCCATTTGCACCCATCTCCATCATCCATGTGCACACCCACACTCCACAATCATTTCTAAGTTTATTAAAAGAAGAAGAAAAAACTTTGTTAAAGGGTAAGCTAAGATTTCAAGACTAATAATTATAAATTTTCTGTATGGTAATAAGTCTTACAAGTTCTGCTTTTGGTAGCCTAGACCATCTGGAGTAACATTTGTAAACTCTGAGATAATAGGTCTATTTGTGATTTGAAACTCATAGAATGAATCATCCTGTAGTAGTTCTTCCATATATAATGCCTATTATGCATTTGAAAATGTTTAGAAATTAAGGTAATCCATTGATGCAACATATAAGTATTATATTAAAAGCAACACTTGATTTTACCACTTTATTTACACTTCTCTCACGGAGCCTTGCTTGACAATTTGTACGAGTAACAGGCTTTGCCTCTCTACGTCGATCGTTCCTCAACAAATGCTTCTTATTTCTCAATCCTTGCCGACTACAAACTAATTGCCTCATGACAATATTATTCTTAGAGTCACGATACACATCATCTTTTCTAACCGAAAATCCATGACATCTGGCATAAGAACAATAAAATTCCCAAGCTGCGTTCTCTGAATCAAATTCAAGTCCTCTAATCTCATCAGCTGTCAAATCAGAAACTTTTTTGTAACCTTCATGCAATTTACCACTATCACCATCATTATTAGGAGGAACATTACCATTATCATCATTCAAAAATGAATCATTACTCAAGTCATTGAATTTTCCTTCGCTATTACTTGACATGCTGAACTCACTGAAAACAAATATTTACATATAAGAACTCAAACACAAAAAATATTCAGATAAATATCATTTAATCATTTAACTGCAGTACAATTAGGGAGAGTGAATATTTGCATAAAATCCATAATATAGCACATTATTTTTTCAGCATAATTTTCAATTTAATTTTGGCCAGAAAATAATCAAATAATTAATATAATGAGATATATTTATTAAAAATTATTTCATGCAGCCAAAAAATTCTGGAAACTATACAGTAAGATCCTACTAAAAAAATAGAGCACAACGCAAAAAACGGCATCGAAAAACGACACTTGTATAGGCTACACTCTCCCTCACTCTCCAGGGTCCACAAGTGGGCTTCGTGCGAGTGCATCACCCCCTACCTCCAGTCGGGTCAACCCACACAGAAACGGGTCGTTTAGTTGCAGCGAAATTTCAACGTGATTCTACTACTTTGAGTCTCATTTCGTTTCGTTTTCTCATGGGTTTTGTAATCAAACATATTTCTAATGAATCTTAGCACAAAAACACAAATATTTCATAGCACATACAAGAGATTTTGAGCTTCAAAAAATCGCAAACGAGATTAATCCATTCAGCGCCATTTTTGCACGATTGAAGCTCCGATTTGACTCGATTTGATGCAATTGTTTTGTGTTTTTTATTCAGAATCATGTCTATAACTATTATACCATGAAAGCCCTAATTATAACAATCAAACCATGATAAATCAAGCTTCAAATCGTAATCAATATAAACCCTAACCCCTCTTTGTGTTCTTCGAAATTTTCTCTCTACAGTAAACGAAAATTCACGAAACTAGTGTTATTAGATTTGTATTGTCTTCCTCTACAAAAACCCTAAGGTTTCAATTTCCAATTTCAAGTATATCATCATTCGAAAATTTTGCATGTAAAAAAAACGAAAATAAATCAAAAATTGAAAAACAATCATATACAAATAAAATATGATGAAATCAATCAAAAATTAGGTTTAATTATCAGTTGAACTGCTTACCTGGTACTCAAGGGAAACTGGGATGCTATGGTGAGAAAGAGAAAGGTGTTCTAAGTTGTTTTCTACGGTAGAGAAATGTTTTTTACGGTAGAGAAGGGTTTTCTGTGCAAGAGATAAGGGTTCATGTGTTTGTAACAAGTGATATGTTATTAAGTTTTGACTATTTAATTAAAAGTCTCTAGGGATATAAACATAAATAATAAAAATATAATTTGCATTTTGGTAAATGTTGACTCAGCATTTGCATATTTAATTTTTTCCACATATTATGTTTTTATTGGACCATGTCATCAGGGTACCGAAACTCTTAAATTTCACAGGGTACCATAGAATTTGCCTTAAAAAAATCGAAGTGGAGCCCACCGGTGAGCTTGATATTTCTCTCACAGGAGACAGAGCTCAAAGCAAAACTTGTATATAAAATCCCATTTCCTTACAGGGACGCACTCAGTCCCGTGGGTTATACAGCACTGCACTACTACTCGTTGGTTGTTCTGTTTGCGTCGTCTCACTCTGTCCACTGACGACCACGACCAATAACTAACACACGCTAAGCCATGGAACCGCCATTGCAACCTCCACCGCCGCGCTCCACTACCATCCTCGGAAAGTACCAGCTCACGCGCCTCCTTGGCCGCGGCAGCTTCGCCAAGGTCTACCAGGCCCGTTCCCTCGTCGACGGCGTCACCGTCGCCGTCAAGGTCATCGACAAGTCCAAGACGGTAGACGCCGCCATGGAGCCCCGCATCATCCGCGAGATCCACGCCATGCGCCGCCTCCACCACCACCCCAACATCCTCCGAATCCACGAGGTCATGGCCACCAAGACCAAGATCCACCTCGTCGTCGAGTTCGCCGCCGGCGGTGAGCTCTTCTCCGCCATCGCCCGCCGAGGACGCCTCCCGGAGTCCACCGCACGCTGCTACTTCCAGCAGCTCGTCTCCGCCCTCCGCTTCTGCCACCGCAACGGCGTCGCCCACCGCGACCTCAAGCCCCAGAACCTCCTCCTCGACGGCCACGGCAACCTCAAGGTCTCCGACTTCGGACTCTCCGCACTCCCGGAACACCTCAGCAACGGCCTCCTCCACACCGCATGCGGCACGCCGGCATACACCGCGCCGGAGATCCTCCGCAGGAGCGGCGGCTACGACGGGTCCAAGGCCGATGCGTGGTCGTGCGGCCTCGTACTCTACGTCCTCCTGGCCGGCCACCTCCCGTTCGACGATTCCAACATCCCGGCGATGTGCAAGAAGATGTCCCGGCGAGATTACCGGTACCCGGAGTGGATCTCGAAGCGGGCACGCTTCGTTATCCACCGGTTGCTCGACCCGAACCCGGGAACCCGAATGAGCCTGGAGGCTTTGTTTGGGAACGAGTGGTTCAAAAAATCGCTGAGAACCGAAGCGGAAGAGAGGGCGTTGAGGTTGGATGCTGGTTATGGCAACGAATTGGGGAAGGGTTTGGGTGTGAACGCGTTTCACATAATATCCATGTCGTCGGGTTTGGACTTGAGGGGGTTGTTTGAAACGACGACGTCGTTGGAGGGTGGTGGTGGGAGTGGGATTAATAGGAGGGAGAAGAGGTTCACGTCGAGCGCGAGGGTGGAGGTGGTGGAGGAGAAGGTGAAGGAGGTGGGAGGGGTTTTGGGGTTTAAGGTTGAGGTGATTGGGAAGAACAGTAGTGTGATTGGGTTGGTGAAAGGGAAGGTTGTTCTTGTGGTTGAGGTGTTTGAGATTGTGCCTTCTCAGCTTCTGTTGGTGGCTGTGAAGGTTGTGGAGGGTGGTTTGGAGTTTGAGGACCACCATTGGGGGGATTGGAAAACTGCTTTGCAAGACCTTGTGCTTTCCTGGGACAATATTGAAGATTAATCCTTAATCCTCCTACCTAATAATCCTAATCCTGATCACACACACATACATACATACATACATGTACATACAATGACTCATATCCTTGAGTTGACCCTCATGGTAGGTACGGAGTCCAATGTTTTGTTGTTCTTGTGCTTCTCAAGTGAATGAATGGGTCTACATGTGGAGGGATCAGTGCAGTGTGTGCTGTGAAAGGATTAGTTGCAGAAGAAGAGGACACGCAGAAGAAGAGGACACACATGATCCTGATGAATGACCATGGAACATACATGATGATGACGACGATGATGATGCTTGATGTTTTGTGAGAGATATACTTCTTTGATTTTTTAGGTGTTATGGCTAAATTACTGTATTAACTTGTGTTGGTTCCATCTCTTTATTTTATTTTTTATTTTTAAGGAAAAATATGTTATTATATAGTATATGAGAATGGTGCTGATTAATGTTTTACTCCCTCTTGAGTTCACTTACAGCAAAAATTTATGTCTTATTATAAGATCCTATTCCTACTAGTTTATATACCATCAGAATTTCATATGGTGTTAATTAGTGCTCATTCAATAAGCTTATCACATAAATATAATAACTTACACTACAAACGCCTAAATTCAATAAGGAATATCATGCATGTACATTAAAAATGCTTCTAACACTTGTAAAAATAAAATATTTTAAGGATTAGGGTTCTCTGCATAAATTGTACTATCTTGAAAAAATTATTAAAAGTAACTTATTGTCAGATCATTTCAAACATTTTAGAAGGTATTTATGTCACTGGTGTAGTCTCAAAAAGCTAAAGACAACCTCTTCTAAAGCCCCCTTCTAGTTCTTATGTCATATAATAAAAATTACTCAATCACTTTTATTTTTGTCGTATGTATAAAAGATAAGATGAATGTTTTTGGGCCTGTTTGGATTGGCTTATGCAGAGCTTATGAACACAGTTTATGACTTATTCATAAGCTATTTTGGGCTTATTTTTCATAAGTTACCTAGGATAGCTTATCAAAACAGCTTATGGCTTATATAAAATAAATTTCACTATAATTTTTCTTCGATTATAAAAGTAACTTATACAACTTATGCCATAAGCAGTAGATAAGCTTGTTATCCAAACAGGGTCTTTGTCTTATACTTCAATAGTACCAGTGTCATAATTGTTGGTTGATACTTTGCTTAATGAATTTTATTTAGAAGTTTGTTCCAAAATTTAATGGTTGCTTCTAGGGTGGACCACTTTTGTGGATGGTTCATGGTGAACCACTAACCATAAAATTTTTATAAAACTTTAATAGCTACTAGATTTATTGATAAAAAATTGAATGACCCAGATTAATTGAAAATAAAGAGAGGACAACTCAATCTTACCTTACACAATCCCTACCCCACCCCACTCCTCCCCCCACCTGCGCACGGCTCCACCTCCATGCCCACTCTCCCTACACAGCCTTTCCCCACCTTTTCTCTGTACAGACTTGCTCCTCAGCCTCAGATCTCTACCTCAGACAACAAAACAACCTCTGCTTCGTGTTGTTCTTCATCTTCTTCTTCCTCTTCTCCCTCCAGATCCAGCAAGAGGGCTAGAACCTAAGGGCACTCCAAGTGAGACAGAAAAGGCGGTGGCTGCTTCGTAGGAGGAGTACAAGGACCCATCTCCTTCTTTGCTTCTCTTCTCGTTTTCGCTAATTACCGCCACTCCACCTGACCAATCGCCGGCCGTGTTCCTACTCGGAGGCGTTTTCCTACTGCGACAATGTCGAATCCACGAAGTGAGCTCACCTTCTTCATACGATTTCTTCATCTTCGTTGGGTTGGGAGTTCCGTGGTGGCGGAAGAAGGAGCGTCCCGCCGTTGTTGCCGTGACGGTAAGTAGAAGAGAGGGATGGGGGTTTCGTGGTGGCGGAAGAAAGAGCGGCCATGTCGTAGTGGCTGTGATGGAGGGAGGAAGAAGAAGTCCCGTTACAGTGGGAGCCTAGGATATGTGCACAACGATGGAGGGAAAAGAGGCCGTCGACGGTGGCAGCTACGGCGTAAGAGAACTCAGTGTGGTTGGGGTATGATTTGGTGTGGAAGATGTACCACAAGATCTGATGAGACTAATCAATCCAATGGTTACAATTAGTTGTTATAATTTTACTCAAACTTCACCATGGTGAACCACCTATTTGGTGGTTCACCCTAGACAGAGCCAAATTTAATTAGTATATATATATAAAAAAAAAATTAATTACTATAATTTAAGGTGCTGTCTAGGGTGGACCAGCTTTTTAAGTGATCCACCATGGGGAAATGAAAAGAAAACTTTTACAAAACTTTGATAGCCGTTGGATTTAGTGATAAAAAATCAATGGCTCAGGTTAATTGAAAAATGAAAGAGAACAACAAAATCTTTACTCACCCAATCCCTACCTCATCCCTCCTCCCCTCATCCCTCCACCACTGCCGCATTGTCTCCAACCTCCACCATCCCCAGCCGGTCTGCCATTGCAGCACTGCTCAACTGTGAGTCGCCGCCGATGGTCCCCCCCTCCCCCTCCGCCAAGCTCATGGAGCTGGAGTAGTCCCATACATACGAGAGCAGGAAAAACCCAGGGACCAAAAAAACAAAAACAACAAAACTGAAAAATCCAAACTGGTGAAGTAGTAGATCTGAAAGGTGAAGAAATTCCAGTACCTAGAGATCAGTTTGAGCTGACCACGATTTTGTCTCTGAAAAAACACTTGTCTCTTTATTATGGCCCAACGTGAAAGCATGTTTCGAAATTCATGCCAAGAGTCGAAAGAACATAATTCCCATTCATTAGCCATTTGTAGTTGTGAAGTGGCCAGCGTGTTGCAATTGTCATGCCCAAACATTCCCATCCCTTTTTATTACAAGAAAATTCCTTTTGTTTGCTGATGGAACTAATTAAGAAAGCATGTTTGAACCGTGAACAGGAGCTCCTCTGTTCATTTAAGTTATAACACCCACACATGGTGCCACCCCCTCAAGCTTCCTTGCCACACCCTTGAGTTGGGGCACTTTGATTCAAACATGCCGATTGTTGAGATTCTTGTCTCTGATGGGTTTGTGCCCCATCTTGCTGGTGGAGAAGTAGATCGGGTGGCGGCGGCACTTTAGTTTACAAGTTGGCGGACATGGAAGGTGGGGAGAGGGGGGAGAAGAAGAGGAAGAAGAAGGTGGTGGTGGCGGAGAAGCCAAGCGCGTGGAATGACAGTGAGATGGGGGAGGGATGGGTAGAGATTGGGTGAAGAAAGATTCTGTTGTTCTCTTCCATTTTTCAATTAACCTGAGCCATTGATTTTTTATCACTAAATCCAACGATTATCAAAGTTTTATAAAAGTTTTCTTTCTATTTCCCCACGGTGGACCACTTAAAAAGCTGATCCACCCTAGACAGCACCATAATTTAAATCAATAAATATTTTGACAAAGTATAAATGAAATAAATAAAAACGTCAAAGGTTAAAATATAATAAATATAGTGGCCGTTGGGCCTCCAGCTGAGCAAAAATATGATAAATATTCAGTATGCAATAATATATGATCAGTGGTTGTTAATTATTCATGCTCCCATAAAAATAAAATGAATAAGATAGATGTCTCAATATTGAAAAAAAAAAAAGAGTAGATCCTCAAAGTAGAAGAGATCAAGTTTTACAATCATCAATCAATCAATATCAATATTCAATATAATATACAATGCACATAGAATTTAATCTATAATAAATGTTTAATTTTCATGACAGAAACTTTTTTTTTTAAATAAGAAACTAAATATGTATCATTACATATAAATAGAGTTAATTAATTTTTTTACAGAAAAACTCAAAAGAGACTGCAATATTCTCGTATTTATCTGTTTAATTTAAAATAAAGAATAAATAGTCATTTTGGTTCCAAGGAATATTAGGCGGTGTCATTTTGGTCTTTGATATATGCGAAATTAAAAAAAAATCCTTAATTGATGTCGGCCATTAGCCACTTTAGTTCTTGTCGTGAGGAAAACAATCACTTTCAGGGATTAAAATGACAATAAGTAATATTCTTCAAGAATCAAAGTCATTAACGACAGACAGTTGATGGTTTTTTTTTTATTTTGTATTTATCAAAAATCAAAGTGACACCGACTAACACTTTCAGAAACCAAAGTGACTACTCTAAAATAAAATACGTAGTCGATTCAATCAAGGGGCGTTATTATTGGGACCTGCAAAGTGGCAAGGTATGGGCAAGTCTTCCCACTTTCAACGGCCTCAAAGCATGCATGATAATTTCTTAATTAATTAAATTACTGCTCATAATCATATAATATTATTTTGAAAGGATATAATTTGTTTTATCAAAAAAAAAAAAGGAATTATCATTTGATATCTCTCCTAGATGCAACAAACCACCTCAAGAGCTGTAATTTATATACGGATACTTGTTGAGAAATTAGATGGTTAGACATGGATACCCCATTGAATCAAATAATTAAGGATAAATTATGTGTATGGTGGAACCATCAAGCAACCTTGTTAAAAAAAATTCAAGTGTATGTACTTTTCCATACATGTAACGTGTTATAAACATACTTGCACAACTGATCTATATTACTGCATGTGAATGCTACTTTCTCTCTAATTTATAAGTTTTTCTTGTGAAGTGTGTCAAGTCAATGGGTTTTCTTCCCTAACTTGGAAGATATATATTAGCCGAAAGTTCATAATATTTTGCAAATGCAACCTTCGATGAATTACTAATCCATTTATTTGAAAGTGACGCATACTTAAATAAAGAATAATATAATTATAGACTCACAGGAGGAGACCTTAAAAGCTTTTAAAAAAGAAAAAAGAAAAACGATGTACGAAGATTCTCAAATTAAAAATTATTGAACATGATATGTGTGTAAAAGAAATATAAAACATGAATATTCAAATGGAAAGAGCTTAACTATGTCAAAATTTTCATGAGCTGAACATATGAAAAATAAATTGTGACTCTCGTAAGGTGATATATTCTTATACCTGTTTTAGTTTTAATATATTAAATATCCAATAATTAATTATAAAAAAATATCTCTTATAAATATAATTTGAATTGCATATATATATATATATATATATCATCACGTGATCATATATGCATTTCATTTAGATACGGAAGATAAGCTAAGCAACATTCATACACACATGTATATACAGAGCACCGGTGAAAGTGAATTGAAATAGATGAATGATCACATGCGAGATCAGTTTTATTCAATCCTGATGGCGGAGACCGCGGAGTGCTCCAGAAGTCCATGTTGTTAGTATATATTTTTCAGCTTTCATTTGAATACAACTATCTGCTGCAGATATATAGTTATCAAAAATCTATCCGATTTACATTTTTTTCTTTCGGTGTGGCTTCTCAATGCTTCGAGTATACACTTACGGGATGATACTGTTTAATACGTTTGCCGACATAAAACACAGAGAAAAAAACAATAATCTCCTTATAAAGTTTCTCAGAAAGCGACGACGAGTAGGAATGTAGGATGTCCCTACTTTAAGAGATAGAGTCAAAGATATTTAAGAGATAAAAAGTTAAGTTTGTGACTTTTTTTGTAGCGATTACAAGAACACTAATAAGATATTTACAACTAGAGGTACCTAGATAGTCCAATTACTCTTGCTTTCTTTTTCAGGTCTCTTCACGATAGGAATACTGGACTAGATGCCCCTTAAACGATAATTAAGGCTTTAATTCTCAAGTACAACTCTTGACATTGAAGAATTAGTGATGTCTTTTCATATTATCATACATTACTCGTACCGAGTATACCATTCCTTAGTAGAATTTTTTTTTTATCTATATTTTTCTCAGAATTTTTTCCACTACTCTGTTTCGACATATATATATAAAAATTAAAATAATAATAATAATAATAATAACAACAGCAACAACAAAAAACAGAGACAAAAAAATTCTATGTTGTTTGGATTAAATAAACAAGGCAATAAAGAAGTGTGAAATTTTATCCTCTTTAATATATAGAAAATTGAGAAGAAATAGAAGATAATCATGTTATACTTGACATTTATACTCTTGAAAAATAATGAAGGGAGAAAAAAATGGTGCATGGATGAGTTTGTCATTTAAAAAAAAAATCTCTCTCTTCTGATTTTCTTTATGCATTGGAGATTTTTTCCATGTGGGTCCTATTACATATTTTATCCTCTTTATTTTCTCTCAAATATGAGAAAATGATATATTTCCTTTCCAATTGTATTACTTCTTGTTTTTTACCTTCCTATTTTTTCTTAAGCAGTTACGTACATGTTCATATTAAATACTTATATCATTATGTACCTTTTTTAAAATATATAATTAATTAGTTTCGTTCCAATTGTATATATCGGATGTCCCCGAAGGGACAAATATATATATAATTAATTAGTTGAATTATTATATGACATTATTTTGATAATTATTAAGTATATTGAGATTTATACAAAATTTTATTATTTTGATATTATATGATATTATTGTTTTTTTTACGAAATAATTGTTTATTATTGTTAAAAGATTTGTTTACACTAAAATAAATGAAAATATAATACTCCAACAATCAATAATGAAATGAAAATGTAATTTCCAACAGACTCAGTATTACTATTCCTTATCCTGCTGCTATCGTAAATTGTGTGGTGAGCACCGTTTATGCCCTCTTTTTTTGTCAATACCGTTTATGCCCTTTTTTTTGGTCAAATACCGTTTATGCCCTTGAGAGCTTACTGCTTTACGCGATTCGGTAGGGACAAACGGCTTATTCATGGGCCATGACCCAGGAAGTTATTGGGCCGAAAATTGCAGCTGGCCCGATAAAGTTTTTTTTCAGAAAAAAAGTATACAAATTAAAAAAAAATAAAATGTGTATTGTTAGAAATATTTCCTATTTCATCAAAAAAAAAATATTTCCTATATCATACGGATTTTTTTAATATAAGTAAAATTTAAAAAATTAACCAAAAATGGAAATACTTTTTATATAAAAAAATGGAAATTCTTTTAGAACAAACCAATACTAGTTACACCAAAATTAGATGTTGTTGAAAGATATAACCATTATATATTGTCTTTGATTTCTAAAGGACAATAAAGTTTATCTTAGTGATCATACTATTTGTAAAGTTGATGAGGATGTGCATATTGATTGACCGACAACTTAATTCCACAAGTTAATATTAAAAAAGGTGTACCGATTATGTTAATGAGAATTTTGGATGTGTGTGCTAGTCTTTGTAATAAAACTAGACTCGATGTTTAAGAGTTAGGCCTTAATGTGAATATGTGATTGGGGCCAAAGGCTTTGACCCGTAATCATGCTGTAGTAAGATTTACACTCCTTAGATAAATTTGGAGTCTATAGATCATGGGAATTGGGAACCCCTTTTAGATTTCCAACGAAGGGATCGAGTTTCTTTTTTTTTTTGTTGATACAAGATCGAGTTTCATTTTTTTGCTTGCTTTGCGATGACAATTAATAAAATCACATGATAAACTTATGGATAATGTTTGATAGATACCTTAATGAGTGTATACACTATGAGAGAAAAAGAGATAGAAGAAAGAGAAGTGATAGATGTGATAGGTAGTATGATGTGACAATAAGAGAGAGATAGAAAGAAATGAGAGGTGTTGGATGAGTGATGACATTATTGGGGTGTGTATGTATCATTACTCTAAACTTATGTCTAGTGTTGGTATCCTTTTTTTTAGAGAAATTATATATCATCTTACAAATCCTCCTACATATCCTCCTCCTACTTTATAAAATAAGAAAGAGAATACAACTAATATCTTGAAAACATAAAAAAAAATTTAATACTTTCTCTATTTAGTAATTAGGAGGATTTGTAGAAATAAAAGGTAGGAGGATTTAGAATTATTCTTTTTTTTATCAATACATGTTTTCTTCCACGGTCAATTAGATGTTACATTTTCCTGAATTTAAAATAGAGCTAAATTGAGAATTTTGATTTGTGATGAATTAATGAAGAGGATAAAAAAGGTTAATGTAGAAAAATATACTATACAAATAGGTGTTTCAAATAATGAGTTTTTTATATACAAATGTTGAAAATCAAGGTAATACAAATTTTTTGACTAGATTGAGATATGAAGATATCATGGATAAGTCAATGGAGACTTGACTTTGGGCACCTTGTATATTGTTGCCATTGATGTTGCTAAGGGTGAAAGGTAGGGTCTATACTCTATCGACCCCGATACTCAGACCACCCTTTTTAAAATTTTACCCACCCTACACTTTGCTCATGTGGCAATTTAGTTGACTCAGCCCATGACTCATCAAAAGCAAAGGAAATTTGCTTCATCTCCCGCTCTTTCTGTCTTCTCTCTTCCTTCATCTCCCGCTCTGTCTCTCTGTTCTCTTCCTTCATCTCCCAGTCTGTCTCTTTGCTCTCTCTCAGACCACCGACCCTGTCTCTCTCTTTCACGGTTTGCTCTGCTCAGTCTCTCAGCATCGCGCTCGCTCGCTCTCACCATCTCGCTCGCTCTCTCACTCAAACCCACTCTACAAACGAAACGGAATGAAGAAACTGCCTCTGCAAAACGAAGACGAAATGAAGAAAGGGCGTTCTCTGCAAAACGAAGAAACCATCACTTTCTCCCTTTGCAACTCAACAAAATCTCGCTGCTGAATTCTCTCTGTTGCTGTTCATTTGTACGTAGTGGCATTTAACCACCTTTAGAGAACGATTAACCACATATTTCTTCACTATTAACCATGAAAATGTCAGTAATTGATTTACAACTATAATCTCACATGATAAATAATCTCAGTATGTGTGTCTCAATCCTCTCAAAATTGAAAGGATTTAGCTCAGAAATTCATCATTATCACTTCTGAGTAAAACTTGTCTGTTCATTTGCACGTAGTAACATTTAACCACATTTAGAGAACGATTAACCACATATTTCTTCACTATTAACCATGAAAATGTCAGTAATTGATTTACAACTATACACTCACATGATAAATAACCTCAGTATGTGTGTCTCAATCCTCTCAAAATTGAAAGCCTTTAGCTCAGAAATGCGTTTTTAGCACTTTTGAGTCAAACTTGTCTGTTCATTTGCACGTAGTGACATTTAACCACCTTTAGATAATGATTAACCATATATTTCTTCACTATTAACCATGAAATAGTTGTTAAACTTGCAATGCACAATATAACATGTACTTAACCACGCGTAGCTTACAATTAACCACATTTGTAAATAGAATTAACCACATGAATATGTCTATGAAAACTTTTTAATTTCATCACTAGTTGCCTATTTTTACTTGAACTCCAGGTTTAAGGTTCATCATATATCCTTCATAATGTTTAACTTTTATTTGTACAAATGATTAAATGAAGCCCTCATGTGATGTAGTTGAATTTAACTACAGATATAGCACGATTAACCACATATCGCTTCACACTTAACCATGGAAATGTCAATGATTGATTTACAACTATACACTCACATGATAAATAACCTCAGTAAATATGTCTGAGTCATCTGAAAATTTGAAAGTTTTTAACACTGAAATGTGTCTTTAGCACTTGTGACTCAAATTTGTATTTTTAATTTGACGTAGTTGCATTTAACCACAGATACAACACGATTAACCACATATTGCTTCCCACTTAACCACGGATATGTGAATGATTCATTTACAAGTGTACACTAACATGATAAATAACCTCAGTGAATATCCTTAACTGATAGAGCTAGCTAACTGACACACCCGCGGTTAGTTATGACTAACTATGTGGTTAGTCCCTCTATGTCAGTGGTTAAATTTAACTACTTGTCATGTGATTATATATAATGTATTTAACCACGTGCAGCCTGCAAATAACCTTATTTTTAAATGAAATTAACAACATCGATGTGCTTATGATAGTTATTTATTTCTTCACACATTGATTTAACCAGATTAACCCATTTTTTGTGTCCTATTAACCACATATTTTGAATGATTCAAGGATAGAGACGATATTAACCACATATTAACCACAGACTATTTACTCACATGCAATCGAAATGATCTGGACTCTGAATCCTCAATAAATTTTAAAGGCTTTAAACAACTTATCTAAATTGTACCTAGTTATTCGGGGAATGGTTCAGATAGTATGTACTTAACGATATGAGACTTGCAATTAACCATATTACCAAATAGCATTAACCATAAAATTGTGTTTATTAAAAGTTTATTTGATTACTAGTTAGCTAATTTTACTTGAAGACTATGTTTAATGTTCATCAAAATTCTCCCACAAATTGTTCATTTTTTTTTACAGTTATCAATCATAATTTAGTTGCAGTAGGACATGAAATTGCACTTAACCATGCTGGCCATTACTATTGCCAGTAATTATGTGGTTAGTTATGAATAATTATGTGGTTAGTCCCTCTCTATCAGTGGTTAAATTTAACTACGTGCCAAGGATATGCCAAAATTGAGTCACCAGTGTTAGAGACACATTTATGTGTTGAAGCCTTTCAAATACATTGAAAACTCAGTCATATTTTACTTTGTTACTTGTCATGTGATTGTATAAATAGAAACCCAATCATTGACAAACTTGTGGTTAGTTGTGAATAATTATGTGGTTAGTCCCTCTCTATCAATGGTTAATAAAAGGTCTCGCGTGGTTATACGTTTCGGATCCTTTGGCTTTGTTCCCACATCTTGTGCTGAACATAAACCTTCTGGGGCTGGTCTCTTGAGAAAACAATATAGAAACCTCCACCTTTTGGTTCTAAAAGCACCCCATTGTTCTGTGAATGACTCAACAAAAAGTCTCTGTATAAAAAGTCAGCATCTTCATTCCAAGAGCCAAAGAAGAAAATAATTGGAGCAGTGGAACCGGTTTTATTTTCCTATGCCATTTCCTCTATAAATCCGCGAAAAGGTGCACACATCCTCTCCCTGGTCCGCGACTTGTGACAATTCCATGGACCAGGAAAAAAAATAATGACTCCAAAAATACAATAAAAGAGGAAAGCAAAATGTGAGAGGATAAAAAGAGAAAGAGGGAAGCTTGAGGCTTTGTGGGAGCAGCAGCAGCAGAGATCCTTGAGCTTGAGCTGGGGCAATTTGCTGAGAAGGGAAAGAGAGTTTTCTCTATTTGTGTTTTTCTTTGAAAGAGAAAACAAGTTCTCTGTGTAAGTGAAAGAGAAGAACGAACAGAGCGAGAGTCAAAATTTTATCTTTGAAAGTCATGATGCTGAGTCACTAAAAATTGCCACATTGGCAAGTGTTGGATGGGTGTGGGCCACGTATGGATGTACAAGAAACATTTTCGATACTCTATAGTCCAACACAACTGAAGTGAGCTTGCAAATTGCAAAAGTCCCTTTTACGAGGGAACGAGGGGCCACAACGTTAGGTAGAATGAGTGCAATGGCCCACGGCACGTGCTCAATCAAGTCACCCAACTTTGGGGTCAATATCTCTATGACTAGAAAACAGAAATGAAATAACCTAGTATTTAGAGAAAATTGCATTGACCTCCCTCGAAATTTGCTTAAATAACACATATACCCCCTCTATTTTTCAAGTGAACACTCACCACCCCTGATTGTTTAATCAAGTGATATCGATCTGTTAACGTCTGTTACAGTGACATTTACTGGTTTATAGCTGTCAGCAGTTTCCCTCATTGGCATGCATCTCTCATTCACCCCTGAACTTCGCCCAGCAACAGCCATGGAGTTTTCAAGAAGGCACAACAAAACAAGATAGTTTTTCTTCAGGGAAAAGTATGATGAAAGTTGAAAACTCTTATTCGATGCAGATTTTTTCCATGAGATTGCTAATGCCCAAATTAAAAACAACAACAATGGGTTTCAACCGGGTTATAGCAATATTTACCACCGACAACAAGCTCAGACCTTAAGTAGAAGGTCAAATGATGGGTACAACTGAAGGAAATATGGACAGAGTGAGAACCCAAGGAGTTATTATAGATGCACATACCCCAATTACCCCAATTGCCCTACAAAGAAGAAGGCTGAACGGTCTTTAGATGGACAAATTACTGAGATAGTTTACAAGGGTACTCATAACCATCCTAAGCCTCAGCTACTGGGAGAAACTCATCATCTTCATCTTCTTCCCTTCCAACCCCTCCTTCAAACCCCATCAGCAACATTGAAATCCCAGATTAGTCATATGCCACCCATGGCCGTGGACAAATGGATTCTATTGCCACCCCAGAGAACTCATCAATATCAATAGGGGATGATGATTTGTGAAACCTTTTATTTTATTTTTAAGAAATGGGATTGCTTTCTTCTTTTTGTTTTTTCAACTCAATCCCGGTTGGAGCAGCACAAACAGCACAAGCAGCACAAATAGATCGAAATTTTTTTCCTCTTTCTTTAACAGTTGCTAACGGCGTGAACCAAAAGGGGAGGTCAGTGATTTTAAAGAAATAGAAGGGTGGTCTGTGTCATTTAAACATACTTGAAGGGAGGTATGTGTATTTTTCCCTATTGTTATTGTTATAAGCATACAACTACAAGTCAACAAAAATGGTGTATCGATACTGAAAGCAAACCTAACCATTAGATATATTAGTTTTTTAATTGATGGACGAGATGCATGACTGGAAAATTGAACTGTAGATATTTTTGTATATTGCAACAATATCCCTTCTTCACCTACATCGAAATGGAGGATCCAAATCCACAGCTATCTCATCTTCTTCCTCGATGATTCAACACTCTTTACCAAAAGAACCCATTTTTTCAGTTTAGCAACCGGGAGCTCAGAAATTCATTAACGATCCAAAACCCACTAATAATCCATGAACAAATCCATTAACAATCGAAAAGTGCAAAACAACAGAACTATTCAATTTTCTGAAACTCAAACACACAAACCCTCATGACTCACTTCGCGTCGTGCATTTCTACCACCTCTGCAACCTGGTAGATTTGCAAAACCCAGACGCAAAAGCGTATGAGTGTGGCATTATCGTCCTTGAGGAGCAGCAAAGGTGTCACTTTTAGAGAAGGAAGCGGAGACCATAAATCTGCAACAAAAAACTGTAATAAGCCAACAACAAAGGAAAAAAGTGGTAAAGGAAAGAACTTTCTCTTTATCGACCCAAGGGAAACACAGAAAAGGAAAAGGGTATCAAGGAATGTGCCAAGATTGCAAAAATTTTGTAAAAAAAAAAAAAAGAAGGAAAATGTTGGAGAAATGATAAGGGTAAAAATGAAAATGAGAGAAGACGAAGAGTGAGTAACTGCCATCCTCAATCAATCATCTTTCTCTCTGTGTCACTGTCCATCCATATGCAAGGCCTCTGTTTTGCAATTTTTCGTGGTTGAGAAAACCTTGAATAACCGGTTAAATGAACGGTGAACCGGTACACCATTTCGCCATTGTTTTGTTGTGTAATTAATTAATTAATAATTAATGTACGAATCGAGAAAGGGACTGTTGAGCGTTGACGCCTCCAAGTGATGCCTTTTGTTAGTCTTTTCGTGACATCATGCGTTTGCAATTGCAACTTGTTTTTTTTGGTATGGGTGTGTTGTTTTTTCATTTTTTTGGGGAACCATGATTAATGTCATCTTTACGACTTTACCCCTCTCAGTATCGAACATTCGTCACCATAATATCTTCTATGTGTGAATTTGTGAAGTGAGGTCCTCTCTCTCTGACCACATTCACAAGGAGCCATGCTTCTCACTCAGTTGCACATGCACAGCTGTCTCCCATGGATTCCAAGGCACACCAACTTCTCACCATCAATTCCCAACAAGAATTCCAGGTACTTGTTCATCTTCAACCCTTCTCTCTCTCTCTCTCTCTGGGGATTTCAGATCGGGGACCACCTCCGTTTGAGGGATTCATTGTTATGCTGTGTAGGTTGAAACCTAGTTAGTATCCGCTTTTTGATGGTGTTAACACAAGTCAATAATGGAAATGGTTCAGTCACTTAGCAATTTATGTTACTTACCATATACTATATATATATATAAATATATATGTCTTCAATGGATTTGCATATCCTTATGGTTGAAGCAGTACGGTTGACCCATTATTCCACTATTGCTAAGTGATAAATTGTTTTTTTTTTAATGTTTCTTAAATGAGTGTGTTATTTGAATCATTTTTTTGTTTGGTTGCTCGTGATACTTGTTCACAGGAGGTTTATTCCCTCCCACTTCAGCTGGATCAAGTCTTCAGCATTTCATGCGCATGGTCTTGGAGCACACAATGAAGGTGAGCTCCGTTAGTCAAGAGATAACAATGATGGGGTTTCTCTGATCGCTTTTTTATCGACTGATTAAGTAATCCTGCTTTTTTATTTTTTTATTTTGGGCACAAAAGCTTAAACTTGTCAATGTTGAGTTTCTGTAGGATAAGATGTTAATATTGACTTTTTTGTTTATCATATAATTGGGTGAAGAGATTTATTACCTACTTAAAATATTATTTTTTGGCTTCATTAGTCTCAAGAGATAATCCCAATTTCGCTCAACCAAACATTTTGTTCGATTCTTAAAGCTAAAATGGCCTTAATCTGTGTTTGACTTTTTTCTTTCTTTCAAAATCACCTCTCTTGCTATGTGAGTTACTGCTTTAGGCTACAATACTCGAGTTCATCTGTGCTTTTGGAGTTTTTCATGACTTGGTTCATTTTTTATACTGCCCTTATGTGTTACTGATCTACCTATTTCCAATATCTTATCACAGTTTTGACATTTCTGTTGTGTCCTCAATCTATTAGTTGTTCTTGTAATTGACAAATGAACTTCTTTCTTTCACTTTCTTTATCATCTACCAGCTTTTGGGCCCATTATTTGGCTCTCTAATGGCTGCTATATATAATTTTCTTCTGTTGGTCACTTCTCTGGTCAACTAATATTCATAACAGAACACCAAGTTACATGGTAACAGATGTGTTATTTTTGGTTTTCCTTTAGAAACTGATAATTGTGATCTTCATATTTCATTAAGGGGGATGGCTTCAACTTTCAAGTGATTGCAAACATTTGAGATTGATAAGAACAATCACTTTTCATTCTGTGGGATAGATAATATGTGGTGCTACTAATATTTGCTGCGGTGTATGACCTGGGACAGAACCAAGTCAATAATCAAATCCCAAGGATGCTGAGTTAGAGTTATTTTCTTACTTTTCTGTTTACACGCTTCTTATTTGTCTTCTATAATTTTATTTGGGAATAGTACATTGCATATGATTTATAAATTCAATAATTGTTTTATGACTAGTTCTAATGTGCTATATTATCTTCTCCCCTTCTTTTGTGTCTATGAAATTGTAAAATGAGTGATCTAACTAATGTCAGTTTTCAAAATGCATGGATAGGGTAACAAGTCTTAAATTGTTTACATTTATTAGATCTTGTACTTCCATTTATTTTTTCTATTTTATCGAAGTTTCCAATTGAGTCCTCAGCTATGTTGTTCTTTAAGCATTCATTGATTTTGGTTGTTTGCCTATTTCTGATGAGAGGCCCATTTGTTGTTCTTTGTACTACATATCTGAAAATTTCCTTTTTGAGTCTATTATCTGTTAGCTATGCTAAGTGAAGATTGGTTCCACTTGCTTTCAGAGTGGGCTCATGATATGTATATAACTAACTGAGAAACTTCAGCTACTGTTGATCTTGGTGTCTGCCTAATTGGATTTGTCTTTCACAAGATGTAGTCAACTGTGCTTTCATTCTGTTATTGGGATAATTTAATTATGTTATTTCCGTTTTTTAATATTTGTTTTTTTGTTGTCCTTATTGTTTCCCATGATATATGCTCTTTCTTGTGTGATTTGAAATAATTTCTATGGACCGATTTCATTGGTTATTCTTACTCAAAACTAAAAGCTGAATTGATGAAAAACTTGTAGGGAGATGGGGGGTTGATCTTCAAAGGTCAGACGTCAAGTCAAATTCCAAAACTAAAAAACATGTCCCAGAAAATCTGGGCACCGAGTTAATTTGGATGGAGAAAATTAATAATAGTTCTCAGGTAAGAAATGTGTGGAAAAACTTGGAAAATGGTACAAATTTGTTGATGATATGATATATATAGTAATTCTCCTATTTTCTTTGGATTCAGTGCACATTGTTCCTTCCCTTCGTGCTGGTATTTATACTTTTTGGATAAAGAAGGAAACATTGTGAAAACTGAAAACACAAGGACTATATTAAAGTGGCATCTATTTGACTATTTGTCATGCTTTACTGAAATTATATTATAGGATTGTACATTTGAAAACACAAGGATTATATTAAGGTGGCGTGAATTTCTCAAGTTATATTAGATTTGGGCAGAAGTCACTTCTTTGTTTACTTTTGAATCTTAGGTGCTTGAGAGTTACAGAAGATATGTTAAGACAATATTGTCGGGGATTTGGTGTCTATTTCTCAATTCTTTGATATTTTAGTCATTCATTTTGATAATTACATCTCTTTTAATTCCTGAAAATTGAATGAGCTTTCTTAAAGATGTCATCTTTATACCTATGAAGCTTCATAGTATCAACACTAGGTCAGCCTGACTTTGTGGAAGCATGGAAGTTTTTATTTTGTTTATGACTAGTTCTATAGTGGAGCTTCTCTGCCCAACTTGAATTATAATGTTTGCTGAATCACATTCAATCATGGTTTTATGTGCTCATCAATTTGTAACTTAAGAAAGCTTTATAAAGCTGGCTTAAGTACAGGTTTGAAGGTGTCTTTATTGAAGTATATGTTGATTATGCTCTTTGAACATATCATGACAATATTTGTACTATGTTATCAATGGCCTCTTTCAACTGTTATATAAAAAGTGAAATAAATATGCTTATTAATGGATATAACCTTGTCTTTGGAGCCATGTTTTCTTCATATTCCTTGTCTTTGTCAATATCATGGCTATCTTATGTTTAAATATGTTGGATCAGTGGATGTAATTAGGATTTGGATTGTTAGGCTTTGCAGTATTTAGTGTTTGCTAAATCTCTCAAAACACATGTGCTGCAGGGTCCACAGGCTAAAAGCATGATACAATATATGTCATTGTACTTCGTACTGAAATTGACGCATACAAAGTTTGTTGATCTGATGATAAATGTTGTCAAAGCAATAGTTCGAGATGTGCCTCAGACTCTTAGTGCAACAAGCTTGCCACTTGCTTGTATTTCTAATTCCTTGAATAAACCTAAGCCTCTCAAATTAGATGTGTCCTTGCCTTCTTTTCATGATATTAGATGGAGCTTATCACGGTTGTTGTACTTATTTAACATACAACTCGAGAGAAATGTTGCCACGTAAGTTATTCACTTCATGAGAACTTTTCTATCTGCTGGTTATTTAATAGATTTTAAACTCCTCAATTGACTAAAGCCTTTTAAGTTGCATTATTTTTATCCTTTCGATGTGTCTTGATTGGTATCAGATAATAATATTTATACCAGTATAACAGCACCATTGGATTGATATGACATGACTATAAGGCAAAGAATGTGCTATATGTGTCATCTTGCAAAAGAATTGCAATATTGTGTACTTTTTGTGGATTGTCAAGCTACAACGGGTTTTTTGTCATGAGGATGACTTCATAATTTGGTTGTCATTCTATTATCAATTTTGTTGTAGTGTTCATGAATTTGCAGTATACAGAAACCAACTTTCTTTGTGAAAAAATGGTAGCATTTGGGATTTATGGTCATCTATTCTTGCATTTTTTTATCTTGGAGGATTTGTATTAGATGGTTTTTGATAGGGACTTGGGTATTATGGGGTGCCTAAGTCCCACATCGAGTAGTATGGGATGCTTGGTGGAGTACTTAAGTGTTTGGTTCTTCCCCCTTGATAGCCAGCTTTTCAAGGGAGGGTTTCCCAAGCTTAAGTGGCTTTATTCTATGGATGGAGCCAATGGGTCTTGTTCATGTTACAAACTATTTTGTGGTATAAAAAAATAGTGATATATATGCTTGTTGTCTGAAATTTTCTTATGGACTCTTTCAGGTTCTTTGTGGTGCTCCTTATATTGTGCATCTCGTTTGTTTTCATTGGTGGTTTCCTGTTCTTCAAGTTCAGGTAATCATAGATAAATGCATTGTTTTAAGATTGTTAACCTGTTCTTATTTTTGTTATTTCCTTACTATAAATGGAATTGTCTCAGTTGGAAATCTGCCTTGTTAGAATTAGCCACATGTTATTTTAGTTTTTATATATACAATCCCAAATTAGTCACTAATTAGGATTAGATTTAGCAATCACATTCATTTGTATTGTAAACATATTATAAATATAGACCAGTGTGATCCGATTTAGACACTTAAATTCAAACTCAATATGGTATCAAAGCTTATCTTAGATCTGGTATTGGGCCACCCGTATTTCTTCATGCTCTAGATGTCTATTCCTAGGCGCGAGGGGGCTGTTGTTATTGGGTCGGGCCACCTGCATTTGTCCATGCTCCACATGTCTAGTCCTGGGCATGGGGGTGCGTGTTGAGATCCCACATCGGCTAGAGATATGGCCAACATAGTCCTTATAAGGCTTGAGCAATTCTCGTCTTACAAGCCAGTTTTGTGGGGATTGAGTTAAGCCCTAAGCCCAAATTCTAAGAATAATAGTACAAAAACATAATCAGCCCTCAGTTGCTCTATTTACATTATTTCAAACATTTTTTATTTATAAGTCGAATCCAGTGGTACATATGCATTTTTATTTGTTATTTTCTGCTATAGTTTGTTATCACTAAGTTATGGGTTCATTTTTATGGCTCTTCTTTGCACCAACCTAGTTAGATCCTGGCAGTGTGGCGAACTAGTACTTGATAGTTGATTTCACTGCTGTTGTGCTTATATACTTGTTTATCTGGGCCAATATTAGATTATCCAGTGGTAGTAAACAAACTCTGGAAGATTGTCTTTGGGAAGCCTGGGCGTGTCTTATTTCATCATCTACTCATTTAAAAGTATGTTTGTCTTATTCTGGACTTCATAATCTGGTTTTCTATCGACTCCTCCTTTCACATTGCTTATAAGCATTTGCTGTGTAACCAAATAACATGCTTTTTGTTGGCCTGTAGCAAGCATCACGTGTTGAGCGTGTTATTGGCTTTCTTCTTGCAATATGGGGTATATTGTTTTACTCTCGCCTTCTAAGTACCATGACTGAACAATTTAGGGTAAGATCTGAAGAATTAAGCATTCATTTAGCATTGTTTTTCTGTGCATGTCAACAATTGAGTTTTCAAAACAGAATAATATGCAAAGGCTCAGGGAGGGGGCCCAAATGCAAGTTCTGGAGACTGATCATATCATTATTTGTGGGATGAATAGCCATCTTCCTTTCATATTAAAGCAGCTAAATAAGTATCATGAATTTGCTGTCCGCTTAGGCACAGCTACAGCTAGGTAAATGGTTCAGACAAGGTAGTTGCCCATTGCCCTTTATCTTGTGTTTTGATTGCTGGCTTCTGTAATATGCTTTTTCATTTCTATGCAGGAGGCAGAGAATCCTTCTTATGTCTGATCTTCCAAGAAAACAGATTGATAGGATAGCTGACAATATTGCAAAAGATTTACATCATATTGATGTCCTTACCAAGAGGTATTGATGCTGAGTAATTTCCTTCTTTAATCATGGAAGCAACTTTTGTAAAAATTCCAATTTTTTCCTTGTTTGTTCGGGATTAATCTAGTCCCTTGATTCTTGGGGTTTTGCAATGGAATCCAACAATTTCTGTCATTACACTTTCCCTTGTTGGCCCTTCCAAACCCTTCAAACTTAGTTAATATGAACTGCTTTAAGCAATCCAAAGGACACTTCACAAACCCAACATTTTGGAAAAACTCCCTACTTGGACCATACATAGCTGCAGAACTATATAAGATAGTTGGTGTTTATTTTTGAACTATGCAAAAGAAAAAAGTAATGAATTGTACTCGTATGTTTAGTTGATTTAAAACTTGTTTTCTTTCATGGCTCATACTTGAAATTTCTGGCTTTACAGTTGCAGCCTTAGTTTAACAAAATCATTTCAAAGAGCAGCAGCCAACAAAGCACGTGCAATAATTATACTGCCAACAAAAGGGGATCGGTAAGAGTTCATCTTCTTAAATTGTTAATGATGCATGTTGTTATAATTCATTCTAAATCAAAATTACTTGACTTATTTTCATGAATTTATTATTGAAGTGTATGAGGGTGTATGATGATGTTAGAGAAAATTGCTATTTGTAATTATCATCATCATCTCACACAAGGCATAGTGGTTACTGGTTTGAGTGAAGGGAATGTTGGAGTTGAATGTTACCATACCCAGTAACAGGGCATGAGATCCATTGACATCAGTAATGCGATGTTTACCCGACAAAGCAAAGTAGGATGAAAAATGAGGGGTAAGGGTTCGTATGATCAGTGGTACCAAAGTCAATAATTTAGAGATCCTCAGATATAGTACCAGAAACATTAAAGAAAATAGAACTATTGCCTGTCATGGTTGCTAATATTTGGGAGGGCCTTTTCTCTGACTTTTCCATTTATCACATGAAGACCAACTACCAGCCTCGTAATGTTCAGTTAGTCACATAGATAACTTAGTTGTTTTAATAGACTAACTAATTTTTACTCAATTTGACTTTTGTCATATGCTGAACTTCACTTTGATAAGGTTTATTGATTTCAGATCCTTTATATGTTAGGTATGAAGTTGATACAGATGCATTTCTTTCTGTTTTAGCTCTTCAACCAATTCCAGAGATGGATTCTGTCCCGACTATAGTCGAGGTTTGTTACTCAAGCAGCTTTGTGTGAAACTAAAGGCAAAAATTGAAAATGCAGACAATAAAACTTGAGAAAATTTTCTTAATTAATGAATGTAGGTTTCAAGTTCCAAGACATGTGAGTTGTTGAAGTCAATCTCGGGATTGAAAGTAGCGCCAGTAGAAAATGTTGCATCCAAATTATTTGTTCAATGCTCTCGGCAGAAGGGGCTCATAAAGATCTACAGGCACTTGCTAAATTATCAAAGTACCGTATTTATGCTCTCTATATGTCATACATGTCATGTTTGTAAGGATTGCTTGTTCACTAACTTCTTAGATTTCTATAATGGTATTTTATATACTATGTTTTTCCTCTACCAAAATAATTCAGAATAGATTTCAAATAAGTTCTAAATACTGTTTGATAATTTGTGAATTAGACCTACCAATTACCAAATTATTCATTTTGTGGGTTTCTATATTTTTAATTAGCTGTTATTGATGTAAATGAACATATTGAAGTGTTCCTTTTTAGTCTTTTTATTGGTCTGGCCTTAAATTTATGGTCTTGGTTTCCATTTCCTGGTTTAGTTGGTGTTACAATAAAGTAGACTGAGATTATTTTTGCCTTTTTTTGAATATTTTTGTTGCCCTACATCACTACATGTATTTATTCCTGTATTTAAATTTTTTTACTTCCACTTGCAGAAAATGTATTCAATCTTTGTAACTTGCCTGATCTAGAAGGAATGACATATAGGCAAGTAAGACATAGATTTCAAGAGGTAATTAATTTCTTCAAGTGTATTCTTTACTGAGAACTCCATTTATATACTTTACATTAATGCTATCCATCTTGATATTATTTCAGGCTGTTGTATGTGGGCTTTACCGGAGTGGGAGAATATACTTCCACCCAAATGATGATGAAATTCTGCAGCAAACCGACAAAGTACGTTGACTTACAGATAACTAAGTCTATTTCATGCTTAATCATATCTCTCCTGTCTACTTTTTTGTCTTGAATTTTATGAGAGTTCCATGGCTTAAATGGTTGTCTGAACAAAGCAAGGCCTGTTGGTTAGATTCTGTTTTTACAACATAAGTCAGTTAGGCTTACATTCTGATATCACTCAGCTTTCCTCGTTAGGTATTGTTCATTGGATCCCTTCGGGATACTGAAAAGCCAGAAGTTGTAACCCCAAATGGGAAAGTAGGAAAGCTTGGAATTCATAGTGAGGAAATGCTTGAAAAGGATTTTGATTATGCCATCGAGATGAGTAAATTAAGACTTGCTAATATTGTGAAACGTCCTAACAGATCAGGTTCCAAGGTATGACTTCCTGTTCTATGATCTACAGATGTTTTCAACATGTGTGTTATTCTATAGGTACTATTTGAAATGTTAACCTTTATCAGTTACCACTATTTAGGCATCGGACGGGAATCTAGGACCAAAAGAGTGCATTCTCTTACTTGGTTGGCGACATGATGTTGTAGAAATGATTCAAGAGTATGATAATTATCTTGGTCCCGGAAGTGTTTTGGTATGTTCTCTGTTAAGATTATATATGCATCCACTTAAAGTTCAATATTTATGGTTTCTGGCCATAAACATTAAACAATATGCAGGAAGTATTATCAGACACACCATTAAATGACAGGATTATGAGGGAAAGCAACATCACTGGTCGTAGCAAACTCAAGAATGTTCGAGTTTCTCATAGGGTATTGTCTCGCGCAATCAATTAATGTATTCTAATTTGGTATTTCTTTTGATACGATCTTTTTCACTTCTTTTGGATACTGTAGATTGGAAATCCCATGGACTATGACACCTTAAAGGAAACCATTTTGAATATTCAGAATTCTTTAAAGAACGAAGATATTCCTTTGTCAATTGCCGTCATATCTGACAGAGAATGGCTTCTTGGAGGTAACTATGCACAAAAAGAATTTGTGACTGAAAATGGCCTACCATTGACTATATTCTCTTTGCAGATTCATCTAAGGCCGATAAGCTATCTGCTTATTCTCTCCTAGTTGCAGAAAATATCTGCAACAAACTTGGAGTCAAGGTGATAACTTTACCTTTTCTTTTTTATGACGATATGAATAATATGAATTGTTCATTTTTAAATATTAGTTATTCTTATGATTAGAGAGGATAAGCCTTGTTGGGTTAAATTGGCTGTTCTGTAGGTACAAAATCTAGTTGCAGAAATTGTTGATTCAAAGCTGGGGAAACAAGTAAATCTCTTGTTTTGGGTTTGTTTAATCTTTCAAATTTTAGATTGTGGTATGTTTTGATGATGGTAATTACATATAAAATGCTGCAGATTACTAGAATCAAGCCATCAGTGACCTATGTTGCAGCAGAGGAAATAATGAGCCTCGTAACAGCTCAAGGTTATTAATCTTTGTTCTCTTCTTGATTGAGCTTGACTTGCCTGCCGTGGTCTATTATTTTTTGTGTAAATGTAAAATTTATATTTTGAACTTGAAAACCAGTGGCTGAGAACAGTGAACTGAACGAAGTTTGGAAAGATGTACTAGATGCAGATGGTGATGAAATATATGTGAAGGTAATTTCTACTCATGGTTGTGATTGTGATACTTTGTTTTGTAAACATTCATCCCAAAATGTAATACATAAAGGTATTATTACATGAATCATTATGACACAGCAATATCAGTCTTTTGATGCCATGCTTTTCATTGAATTTTTCCTATCATAACATTTCATGTCATGTGACATGTATGAATTTGATAAGAAGGTAGCTTACTTACAACATCAACTTGTGTGCCAAACATGTGATTTATGCTGTAAAGTATATATATACCCTTTAAATTAAAACATGAGTGTTAACCTGCATCATAGCTGAGGAATGAAGGACCTTTCTTTTAATATATGCATTGTAGCTGTTGTGGCATTGCAGGCTGACTCAGCTTCATTTTCTTATTACAGGATATTGGCCTTTACATGAAAGAAGGAGAGAATCCATCATTTTCTGAGCTTTCCGAGAGAGCATATTTACGGAGAGAAGTGGCCATTGGTTATGTGAAGAACAACAAGAATGTATGCCAATGCAATTCACATTTATTTTGAATAATAACATTAATTCATTGGAACATGCTACTCATATGATAAGACCTTTCCCATTTGCAGGTGATCAACCCAGTTCCCAAGTCTGAGCCCCTCTCTCTTGAGTTGACTGACTCTTTGATAGTCATTTCTGAGCTGGAAGGTGAACAACCCATCATTTTGTAGTGATGCTGAGGCCTTGATATCATGCTAGGAAAAAAAAATTAGGAAAATTCGAAAATTTTGGTGATTGGGGTCGATTGATTGCTAATTAGGATGACTGAATATTCTTGTCCCACTCTTGCATCTTAAGGATTAAGGAATAAGTTGTGTCTGTGTTCTCTCGGGTGGCTTTTTATAGATGGGGGGGATTCAGAATAATAAGTTGTTACAATACGTTCCTCAAATGGAAAATATGGAAATTTAATTTAGCTTCTTGCACAACAAAAATGAAATGCAACTCAATAGATTCCATAGTTCAACAATGTTGTAAACGTTTACTTTTGCCACACGACATCGACTTAATCCATGATAAAGTTTTAAATTGTGATTTGTAACTGTGCAATTGTGACTACAATGTCAAATTTTGAAGTCTATGTGATCGTATTAGGATTGCTATGGTGGCTACATTAGTTATATTTGTCAATAAAATGCGACTATGATTTGAAACCTTGATTAATAATATTAAAAAAATGTCAATTGTTTAAATCTCAATACTATAGTAAATTACACTTCTCTCCCGTGTGAGAGATGGCTAAATTATATTCTCTTTTTATTTTGTGTGAAAATATACACTTTTTTTTTTCTGAAATATAAACATGTATTGCACATAAGTCTATTTTAACACGAATAAATCTTTTAAAGGTGATGAACCACTTTGAACAATCATTTAATTAAATTTTTTTATTATTTTTAATATCACTAAAAATTATTTTTTAAGCAGTTTATTGTTGATTTTATAACTTTAGAAGATAAAATAAAGTTTTAAATATTTTTTTATCGAATTTAGAATTTTGATCAAATTTTTATTTTTTCATAGGTGATAATTAGGGTTAACAACTATATGTTAATAGTCTTAGTACGAATAAAAAAAATAGAACAAAAAGTATGTAAAAAAATTTGATTATATTAAAATAAATTTAAATGTAATATATATTTATATTTATTTTTCAAAAGAAATGGGTGTATATTTTGACATAAATTAAGGCAATTTTTAATAACACATACATGGTTTTCTATGTGTACATACACGCCCGCGGAAATTAGTTCCGCAAGTTTATTTTTTTTAACACACACATGTCTGCGGAACTAATAGTTTCGCGGAGAATTATAACCCGCAGAACTAATAGTTCCACGGATATGTGTGTGTTGAAAAAAAATAAATTCGCGGAACTAATAGTTCCACGGAGAATTATAACTCGCGAAATTAATAGTTTCACAGATATATGTGTGTTGAAAAAAATAAACCCACAAAACTAATAATTTCACAAATATATGTGTATATAAAAAACTATATATGTGTTATTAGAAATTCCCTGAAATAAAAAAAAAGTGTAAGTGTAATTCAGTCAATGTCTTGGAACGGAGTGTAATTTACACTTAATGAAAAACAATGAGAGCATGGAAAATGAAAAAAAAATATATAAAAAGTAAAACTCAATTTCAATCAGAATCCCTCCGCACGCTTCCGCGGTGTTAAGATAAGACTCAAAAGAGAGGCGACGCGAGATGAACAAATAACAACAGAGAATGAGAAAACAAACCTAATAATAATAACAACAACAAAACAAAAGAAGGAAAAGAGGGCATTGAGAATTGAAAGAAAGAGAGAGGTAGTGAGAAGTTGAAGTGAGGGAGGAGGAGGAGGAAGAGGAGGAGGGCTTCATCATTTCATGGCTCACGGTGGTTACAGCAAGCGGCGGGTTAGGGTTAACCCCGCAAGCCGTCGATCCAGCAACGCCAAGAAAACCAAACCCCCCGTTTCCCTCAAAAACCAGATTCGATCCGCTGAGCGCATGCTCAGAAAGGTATTATATACATAACCCTCTTAACTCCTATCCCCGAACCCTAATTTGATTTTCTCCTTCTTCTCGTTGGAATTGGAATATAGCAGAATCTGCCACCCGAGGTGAGACAAGCACAGGAACAGAAGCTGCAAGCACTGAAGAAGCAGCAGGAGATTCACACTCGCCTCGCCGCCGAACGCCAGATATTCTTACGCGACAGAAAGATCAAGTTCTTCGAGAGGAGGAAAATTGAACGCAGAATCAGACGCCTCGAGAAGCTTCACCGTGCTTCCTCTTCATCATCATTATCTTCTGCTCAAGCTCCTTATTCTGACCAGCTTGCCTCGCTCAAACAAGATCTCCAATATGTTATGGTCTGTCAAAAAATTATACTACTGCTATATACTTGCTGTTCCATTGACCTGACCATAAATATAAATATAAAATCACTAAAAAACACTCTTATCTTTCAATTTTTAATGTGCAGTACTTTCCAAAGACTGAGAAATACGTTCCTTTATTTAGTGGAGGTGATGATTCGGAGATAGTTGACAAGAGAAATGGGCTCCGCAAACAGATCGAGGACAGGTTAACTGCTGCTGCTGCTAGTGGCAAGGATTTAGAAGGTTCATTCATTTTATCATCCATCTATACTACTAATAACATCATTTTATTACTAGTTCTCACAATGTTACTTACGCTTATTTTTCAAGTACTTGGTTCTACTTGTGTGAGTTGAGCTCTGTTTAAATTGGTGATTGGGGTCCTTTAGATTAGGTCAACCCACATGGACGTACCTCGAGCTTTGCTTGCTTCATATTTATTTCTAAATAAATTTTAAATGTGTCTTTGGATTTATTTATGCTTCCTTCCTGTTCGATTAAATCTCAACGAGATTTTGTGCTACTGTAGCAGAGACTGGCAGTGAGGACGATGGCCTTTTGGATATGAGTGATGATGATTTCTTCCTTGCTGGAAGTTCTAGTGACGAAGCTGATGCAGATGATGAATGGACAGACAAAAGCACGAGGTGAGCATACATGTTTTAATTGCTTTCGAGCGATTAATATCAATGAGAACTCATATATACGATTACTAGGCATGCAGCGAGGTAAAGGGAAATAAGAATGTTTAAAAAGCAGAGTAACTGAATCAACCTTTTTTTTTTTATGTTGGTGATAGTGAAATGGAAGTCATATTTTCCTTTATAAAACTCCTGGCAACTTCCCAACAGTATGCTAGGGAAATATTCTACAGGCTTTACTTTTTGGATTTATGTTAACTATTAAGATAAGATGATGTAAACATATATCCCGTTTTATTTTGATGAAATTGACTAGATTAAATTTTCTATTGGTTGCAGAGAGCAGGCTTCTAGTGCTTCTGGGAAAGCCGTGTCTGGCATGTCCAGTGATGAAAAAAATCAGGTCTGCAGTAAGATTAATAACTAATAACTGTATTATTATGATTTTCAATTATTCCAAATATTGAATAGATGGTCACAAATTATTTTGCAATTTTTAAACACTTCACCCATTTTTGTAGAGGCAGATTTCTGCTAGAGCTTTGATGCCTCCTCCTCGGCCTTCAAACAAGTTGTCAAGGTTTGGGTCATCTTCAGGCCAAAATTCATCTATACGAAGATCTGAGATTTCCTCATCCAGCAACACATCAAACAGCAAAAGCAGCTCTGACTTCAAAGTAAGGGGACCGTCAAGATCAGGGACAGGTCAAGGTAGTAGTCTAAGCTCCAACTCTGATGCTCACAAGCCTCGGAGAAAGAGAAGACCTAAGAAGAAAAAGAAGCAGGTTCATAACTTGTGCTCATTCTTGGTTTTTATTCCAGTATATGTTGCATTGCATGTTTTCAATTACCTTGCCTAGTTATCGCAAATCTCCTCACTAATATTGATAGGCAACTCTTGAAACATATCTATATCTGTATCTACATATTCACTTCTACTTTTTGTGTTCAAGTCCCGTTCATTTCTCTCAAACATATTATTGATAAATAAACTTTGCATTTAAAGTAGTGGCTTTGGTTATTCTCGTTTGATTGCTCAGTAATTTTACTGTCTGTAAATGCTTATAATCAGTATTTAATGTGGAAATTTATACAGAAAAGGATTTCTTACTGGCTTTCTTCAAATAATAGGGAGTTGAAGCAGGATTCATTAATCATGAGAATGTGAGATGATAAGAGAATTAAAATCAATTGAGAAGCTAGTTCTAATTTTTCTGTGGAATACTCTTAAATAATATGAAATAAAATAGGATGGTAAAATATACATCATAGAATTTAGGCCCAATATCAATGTTGTTTATATTTATATGGTTATATATGTGCCATCTGTGGGCGAATGACTTATGTTATGTCTACGCAGACCACTTACGAATTGTTTCTTCATTCATCAAATGCATCCAATATTTACTTTCCTATCTATTCTGTGTTCTAATTGTCATGCACATTTATTCTCTTGCTGTAGGCATGATGGTTAAACTGAGCATTGCCATGGGCAATTGGATTAGCTTCTTCGCATTCATTCGAGATTATTACAGTTATGTCCTACCTGGATGGGTCATGTTCTGCTGTGGGCTTGCCGGGAACCTCTTTTACTGGTTATTACGATGATCATATATGTACTGACTTGTTAGGTTAGGTTGAATTTGTTACTGTAGATTGACTTTTCACTGTGGGGTCTTCCTATTTGACCGCGGCATTACTGTAAATTGTATTAAATTCCAATGTGTTTACGTATGACAAGTATTCCACTCACGAGTCTTGAAATATTGTTGTATTGGCAAATATGATGTGTGAAATTTCTTTGACGCTGTGGGGAATCAACGTGTCCGAATCAAAACAAAAACAAAATTTGTTATTGTTGTCAAGTGAAAAAGGTTTTGAACGGGTTGTATACTTGTATATGGGGGAAAAAGGTTCAACTTGTTTCCTTTTGGAGCTCTATATGGGGAAGGGGATTTCCATCGTCAGACATGCGCTGGAGAGATCTTGTTTCTCGAGGAAGGTCACCCTCTTCGGATGATTCTCATTTAAAATGCTGCCATGGCTTGAGAAGGAACTGTGATGGGTTCTTTTTTTGGGATTTTTGTGTATTTTTTAGGTTTTATCAATAGAGTATTTTGGATGAAATCAAGTGTTCATCATTATTTATATTAATGTTTTTAAACAATTAATATAATTATTACTATGTTAGAGTTAATATAGTTATTAAACAATCAAGCAAATATATACTCGTTCACGGTTAATCTGACAATTTTATTTTAAAGGGAATTAAAGATAAGATCAATTAAAGCATATACATATTCAATGCACTCGATTTATTAGATTAACTTTAGAATGTGAATTTAACAATAAATAATTTTATTCGTGTACAAAATTATCTAATTCATTAAATTTAATTGGCTTAAATATGTTTTTAATCCCCGTAAATATTCGATTTTTGAATTTAGTCCATTAAAAAAAGTCAAACAAAGTTGTCCTTTAATTTTTTTTTATTTAGGTCCTTTTAGTGAATTAATCATGTATTGTGCTGATGTGGCGTTGATGTGGCATACGTATGTCCCTGTCATCACTTGACACGTCATTTAAAATTTATAAGGACCTGCTGACTAGGACTGTCTTCTTAATCATAATTTTTATAGGGTCTAATTAAACAACTTGAAATTTTTATAGGGACCAAAGTACATCAACTGACTGAGTTCTGCTACTGCTCTTCTTTCTCTTTCTCCTCCTCCTCCCATGGCACTCTCTCCTTCCTTCCTCCTCCACCCACTCCTTCTCCCACCACCACCACCACCCCCTCCTCCTCCACCACCACCACCCCCCTCTCTCTCCTCCTTTTCCCTCCTCCTCTCTCCTCCACTACCACCCACCTCCACCCCCTCTCTCTCCTCCTTTTCCCTCCTCCTCTCTCCTCCAATTACTCTTTCTCCTCCTCTCTCCACAGTTGACACACACAGATCCGAAAGGGTCAGTCCATGGCACCTGAAGATGACAGGGATGGAAGCGTGTCTGCAGAGGGCGATGGTGGTGTTGAGGTTGGCGAGAATTGGGGTGACTGTAACATCCCGGCTGCTTTTCGGATCGACGACTGTCCCCACACACCAACACGGGTCTTTGCAGCATGTTTTGTCCTCACTCACATGCTTTCTAGGAAACTTCCCAGAAGGTCACCCATCACGAAATTGCTCCAAGTCAAGCACGCTTAACTGTGGAGTTTTTAAGTGATAGGCTACCGAAAAGAAGATGCATCTTGTTGGTATGAGTAGTACCAATCAATTCTATTAAGTTTTCCTCAACTGTACAGTCTCATACCTACACAGTCTCAGAATTCCTCTCATTCAGGTATGATTTCGGTTCATTCATGTACCCCTTCGCCTAGAAGCCTGCCAGGAGCCACTCTTTGTCCGTGCTTCTCTGCACCGCGCGATCACTCCCCGCCCTCGTCGGCCTCAGGGTGTCACAGTGGCCATGGAAGAGAAGTAGTTCTGCACATCGATGACCAAGAGTGCACATGGTTTCAGATTCGAGTTTCTCTTTCTGATCTCGTATTTCTCCTACGATGATGAACTGAACTTGCTAGACATTATTATCATGAATCTGAGATGAGATATTCGGAGGGGGAAAAGGAGGAGAGAGAGAGGGGGTGATGGTGGAGAAGAGAGGAGGAGGGAAAAAGGAGGAGAGAGAGGGTGGTGGTGGTGGAGGAGGGGGGAGAAGGAGGTGGTGGTGGAAGGAGGAGGGGGTGGAGGAGGAAGGAAGGAGGAGGTGGTGGAGGAGAAAGGGGGATTAAAATCAAAATCTCAATTTTGAGAGGGACTAAATTCAAAACTTAAAATTTTTATAGGGATGTGTCTGATGCTATGTCATTAATGTAAGTCACGTAGATATGCCACATCAGCGTTTCGTGCCGCGTGGCATGCTGACTGGGTCATAATGTGCCACCTAGCAAGTTAATTCACTAAAAGGACCTAAATCAAAAAAAAAATTTAAAGGACCAACTTTGTTTGACTTTTTTTTAATAGACTAAATTCAAAAATCGAATATTTACAGGGACTGAAAATATATTTAAGCCAATTTAATTTGACCCATAATTAAAAAATATAAAATGATGTATTTAAAATTTGGAATAATTACCAATAAAGAAAGAACTAAAAAGTTTAATAATATTTAGTTCCCCATATAAACATCTACTCTAATAATAATGTAATGTAATAATAAATATATATTATAAACTCAAATTAAAATATTTTTAATTTTTAATATTAATAATTAATTAATAATGAATAAAAATGATGTTTGTAACGCGCCGTAAAAAAAAAGAAGAAGATGTTTGTAACGGGAGGGAGAAGCAAGAAATTGAGGAGCGAGGGTGGCGCCGCGAAACGATGAATAGATAGGGGAAGAAGTGAGCGGTGAGGTGGTGGAAATGGAAGAAGGCGGGAGGGTGTGGATTCAGATCCGTTCAGTGTTGGTATTATGGTGTCTTTGTCATCATCTTCTCACTGTGGCCGTCGCCGATAGCGTCACCAGAGAGGAAGCGAAGCAACTTAGAGACGAGGTTCGTGAAATGTTCTATCACGCTTTCAATGGATACATGGATCACGCTTTCCCACTCGATGAACTGAGACCTCTATCCTGCGCAGGAGAGGATACTCTCGGCGGTTACGCCTTAACCTTGGTTCGTAACTTTCCTTTCCCATTCAATAACAACAATTTCTCCCCAGTGCAATTGCAATTGTAACTGTTAATGCATCCATTTCGAAATGAGGCAGATTGACTCCTTGGACACTTTGGCTTTACTTGGTGACCGCGAACGCTTCGCAGCTTCCGTAGAATGGATTGGTAAAAATCTTCGCTTTGATATAGTGAGTAGTCAACTCATCAAATCAAACGCCATCATCCAAACATTAACTTATTTATTTTCTCTTGATTTGTTCTGTGTTGCCTTGGGTTGCAGAATAAAACGGTTTCTGTGTTTGAGACCACTATCAGGATCCTTGGAGGATTGCTTTCAGCTCATCTTATTGCCACTGATTATGCCACGGTATCAGTTAATTTATATTGCACATGATTGCATTTAGTGATACATGTGCATACATACATGATGAACTGATGAGCCTTAGTCTTGTTTCATGGCCGGTGAGGAGGAGGCATTAAGCCGTAGATGTTCTAAGTCAGATGGTGTTGATAGGAATCTCATTTAGTAGGATCAGACGAGGTTGTGGTTAGGTGGAATGTAACTCTTTCATGAGTGTTTGTTATCTTGTTATTCTCAAGTGCTTTCAGGATATCTGGTTTGAACTTTGAATATCAATTTGGATTAGAGTTGACTGGTGTTCTGACTCTGGGTAGTCAGATTCTTTTCATTTCATTCTTTTACTGCTTGGCAAGTTTTGAAATTGCAATGGCCCTTTAGTTATATGGTGTTTCTTTGGATGCTAATCCATGTGCCAAATCCTTTTGGGATGTGGTACAAAAGGTTTCTAAGTGCTTAAGTGATTGGAACAGTACTTTCCACCCTTTAGATGATAGGAATAGGATAACACTTTTTCAGGCATGCTTGTCCAGCATTCCATTTATTACTCATCTCTTTTGGGTGCTTGTTTATGCATTCACAGTGTACTGATTTGGTATCTCGATTCACTCAGATTTATACAAGAATATATACATGGATTTTTAAGGTCTTCAATGATCATCATCTCATTCATTGTCTACATGCAGGGTATGAGAGTTCCATCGTATGATAATCAGTTACTGAATTTAGCTGAAGATCTTGCCAGGAGGCTGTTACCTGCATTTGATACTCCTACTGGTATTACTCGATTCATACACAATTGTGCTTGTCTTTTAGTATCTTTGCTCTCAGTGTATCCTTTTGAAATTAAATATACTATCTTTCTAATTTTCACTTTTGATGCCATTGTACACCACTGTAGTGTTGACAGACACTGACACATACAAGTGAAGAATGATAGTGTGCATTGATGGCAAAACTCTGAGTGCTTCATTTAGAATGTTTAAATTTTGAGGGCTGAAATTTGCTATAATTTTCTTTTTGAAAGGGAAAATTTTAATCAGGGGAAAAAAGGAAACTACAATGAAATGGAGGATAATGTATACTCTAAGCGAATGTTGTTTTACCTCCTTAATAGTGCATCGTATATTGACTTTCATGTGCTATGTTGTATTGCAGGAATTCCATTTGGGTCTGTAAATTTGTTACATGGAGTTGATAAACATGAAAGCAAGGTAATGTCTTCACCCATGCTTTTTCCTTTTATGTTAGAATCTGTGTAGGTCTAAATGTTTTCTAGTCAATGATCTGGTAAAATGACTAATAGTGTCAAATGATATATAAGAAACAAATGGGGAACTTATAATAATTTAGCACAGGAACTGGCTCAGACACTGATCTTTACTCCACTATTTTCTTTTTGAGAATCAGAGAATCCTTCCTGAGATCAGTTTCCTGCTTGGTTTGTGTATCATATATCTTTAACCATTCTCTTATTTCTTATTGTGTTAAAAATTAGTCCTTTTGTGCATAGATAACTTCAACAGCTGGTGGTGGGACCTTGACTCTTGAATTTGGAGTTCTAAGCCGCTTGACAAATGATCCTAGTAAGTTTACCATTTTACCTTTAGATCATTTGTAAGCACATGTTATGTAACTATGTAAGGAAACAAACTATTATATTTTTTAGATGATTCGAACACAATTGATATAACTCATCAAAAGCTTTGGCTCTCACCTGGTCAAGTTCCTTCTTAGTTTTCTTATGTGTGAATTTTTTATGTGCAGTTTTTGAACAAGTCACCAAAAATGCAGTGCTTGGACTTTGGGCACGACGTTCAAAGCTTAATCTGGTTGGTGCTCATATTAATGTTTTTACAGGTGAATGGACACAGAAGGTACAGAATACATTTTATTTGTGGAAAGGCACATTATAAAAAAATTTAAGGAACACAGAGAGAGAGAGATCTGATACTATGGCAATTTTTCATCTATTATTTGTTTTAGGGAACCAATATTTAAAATAATGGAGCCATGAAATATATAGAATTTTATGCTCTACTTTCTTTAGCAATTATAGTGCCTTTTATTCCTACTACTGTTTTATCTACGTGTCTACCTTGCAATACAGTTCTACATGCCCACTCGTCTGGTATAAATAAATAGACAGGGATCCTCACTAGAGCTATGTTACTTATTCCCATATACTGTTCTTCCTTCTCTCTCTCTCTCTCTCTCTCTCGTCCTCTATATGATATATTGGTATTGTACAAGGGCTTGGTTCTCAACTTTGACTTAAGTCCTATTTCTTTCAGCCTTCTGCTAAAAAGAAATTGCAAATCAATCGTTTTCTGTAGATGAAAGCTTAGTAGGCACCCATCTTGAGGGGAAGCGTTAAGGATATAGTATAATAAGGAGGGAAGTGTTTTTGGAGTTTAGTGATTAGTTATTTGTAGTTCAGTCATAGGAGTAGAAGAGTCATCATGCATTCACTTTATGAGCATGAGGATGGGTCCTCTCATGTTAAAATTTCATATGACCTTGTCATGTGAATTTTTTGTGTTTATTTCTCTCTTCATAAATATTAAATAGATGGAATTCTATCAAAATTTGTTAAACGTACATGAAGAGAGAGATAAATACAGAAGTTTTACATGGCAATGTCATCTGGAATTTTATCACGGGAGGATCTATTCCTTTATGAGTGTAGTAGAGGTTTAGGTTTGGCTTGTGTAATCAACTATGCTGAGTAATTAGTAAGTGAAGCTTCTCCTGATATCTGGAACAGAGGACCCTTGGTGTATAAAAAATGAATGATAGAAGTAAGAAGAGTATAAGATGTGTATAATGAAAGTTATTGATGGTAGTTGACATTACCTCAGACTCACGACTTAAACTTATTTTTGTTAATTTTTTATTCATTTCTTTGGTAATTAAACTACTTTTCTTTAGAATCTGTTTGTTTTGCTTCTTCACTAGATATTGGCTTATTCTATTATGGAAGCATTTGAGTTATATATATTCGAGAATTATCTATATTCTCCCAGCTCTAATTTGTATAGTTGTCCATTTGAAGAGGTGAAAAATACGCAAAATATGGACTCTGTTATTTTACTGTTTATGGATGTTGCATTCATCTTTCTTTTTCTCAGTTATCTTTCTCTACCTAGTTATGCGTAACTTTTTAATTAGGTCATAGATTCTTCCTACTTTTGTGTATCAGAAGTAACTACAGCAGTCTCTTTGCCTTTCTGCAGGATGCTGGGATAGGAACTAGTATTGATTCTTTTTATGAGTATCTGTTGAAGGTCAGTTTCAGGAATTTAGTATTACGAAGCCTCCATAGAGCAATTTGCACCAAAGAGTCAATTTCTATTACTATGCAAAAGAATTACTGTTCCTTATAACTATCTAGATTTACTTTAGAAAAAACTAAATATATCCATGATGTTGTAGGAATTTTGTTTACATATTTTGTGTGATAATGTGTTTCCCTGTGTGTCTGTGTGCAAGCACACGTGTTTTTGTTTTATTTGCCTCTTCTGCTTTACTGTGTAATTTGATTGTGTGGGGTATCATAAATAAGTAAAACTTCTCACATGATATTTTTCCCATTTGTACATTTTTTTTTCTTTTGGTTCATTGGATTTATCTGATTCAGGGGAAAAATCTTGTATTCTGTGCTTTCTTTTTATGTTAATTAATTCGTCTTTTATCAAAATATTTAAAAAATGATTTCTCTCTCTGTATCTACCATAAATAAATGTGTAAAAGTGTTCAGCATGATATTCTTCCTATTACTATTCTTCCACTTGTTTGATCCGTGTTGAGGATTTCTCTAAAATTAATTTTATGCATTAAGGATTATTTTTAACCAAAAAAATAATAGAGAAAAAAGAGGTAGCATTGCGATTATAATTTTGTTACAAACTCTAAAATTGGTCTGCTTGTTGGTGCCAACTTATTTATGCTTGTCATATTCAGTTCTATATATTTTTCATATGATTGTGATTTTATTACATAAAAAAAGATGTGGTGTTAAAAGATTCTTCTTGGGGATATTTGCAAAATGAAATTATTGGCTAAAATGTTTTCAGTTTAGGAACATTTATCTACTCTAAGTGATTAATTAAGCCATATAGTGGTTATTGAACATTATTAACCAGTTGGAATATTTTCAATGAGAATTCCTTTTTATTTGCAATCATCCCTTTTTTGTGCAAGACTTTGTTAGTTAATATTACATTGGATTCTCTGATTTTGTTTTCATGCATGACCTTTCAGGCTTATCTGTTATTTGGAGATGAGGAGTACTTGTATATATTCCAAGAAGCTTATGCTGCTGCCATGCATTATCTTTACCATGACCCTTGGTAAAAGCTTGTGGCTATGAGTGCCACCCTGTAAATATAATCGACTTGCTGTTTATATTTCTTTGAAACTCTTAATTTATTTCAAGTTTGAGTCTCGGACTTGTATTTATGCTTCTAGGTATGTAGAAGTTAATATGGATTCTGCTGCTATTGTCTGGCCATTATTTAACAGTCTGCAGGCATTTTGGCCTGGCCTTCAGGTTTTCATTTTTCTTGTTTTTGATATAATATAGTGTTTTTAGTTGATCTGTAAATAATAATGTCATGGTTAGAGCTAAGTGAAACGAGTATTTTTGCAAGGTTTTAGCTGGAGATATCAATCCTGCAATTCGTACCCATGCTGCCTTCTTGAGTGTCTGGAGAAGATATGGTTTCACCCCCGAGGGCTTTAATCTTGCTAGTCTGAGTGTTCAGGTATATTTAGTTTTGACACCTGAGAACCAATATGGCTGTTAAAATGCTTATGCTTAGTTATAGCTCAAGCCTTCTTTCTATTAGTTGCATTTAGGTTATTGGTGATCTATTGCACCCGAATTTGAACAACATCCTCTTAACAAACTTCTAGATCAAAATCTCTGTTCATATAATAAATAAATTGTTTTATTGAAAAAAAGAATTTCGTTAGAGGGAAAATAGGAAATGTAGATGATGAGATATCCTCCAAACAGAAAAGTCAGGATAGAATGAGGAACTTCAAAAATCAAGAACGCAACAAGGCTTCCCAGTCTATATCAGAAATGACTACATTCCTGACCTGAAATAGCATGAGCAAAACTCTAACGAGAATGAATTAACAAATTCTAGCCCATAACAAGTTTAAAGGCAAAGAGCATCCATGCAGAGAGCACTTGGCCTTGATCAAATGCAGCAAAGAATTGCCTAGGTGACAAGCTGGCAAAACATTTAAATTGGACCATGAGAAACTTCTTCATAGCAAGACAGTACCAGTGATTACTAAGAGTCCCAAAAAAAAAGGTATTCCATAGGAATGTGGATTGATAGCTGTCTTATAACGCAAGAACAAGGGGCCTACTTTTTGAGGTTAGATCATAACATAATATCAAGAGAACGACTAGTTGAGGTATATGACTTAACGAGTGTTGATACTAAAACTAATTGTAAGATGAACAATAGTTTTATCATGTTTGATAGATTTAACATGTTGTCTTGTCAGTATTATATCTTATAGAGCAATTTAAGCCGTTAATGACAGATTGACTGTGAGAGATTTTAAGACATAAACCAGCCATTCAGTTTATGGCCCTTAAATTTCATTTTTGTTTACATTTGGCCAAGTCTAATACATTTTCTTGCCAATATAAAAGTATGTTAGTTTTTTTTTTGAGGAAATGTTTGCTTTATTACATCTAATATTTATGATCCGTGTATATTTTTCTCTCTCATTATATCAGCATGGGCAAAAGAGTTACCCGCTGCGGCCTGAGTTAATAGAGAGCACCTATTGGCTATACAAAGCTACCAGAGATCCTAGGTCTGCTTATATCTGCTTTTGGTTTGCGGTGTCATTTATAAAATTTGGTTGCTCATGTCTGCTTTTGTAATATTAATTATAGTTCTACAACTGTATCTGTACGTAGCCCTCTTTACCAAGATAAATAAGACTAGTCATGTACAATATTAAGTACTTACAAGTTCAAAAGAAGGGTTATCTATAAAGATTATCTCTCTATACATGTCTGTTGCCTACATTTTCATTACAGCTTGTAAGGCTCTATTAACATGAAGCTTAGTTCTGTCCTATGTTGGTCTTTGCAGATATCTTGATGCTGGGAGGGACATGGTTGCTAGTTTACAGTATGGAACTCGATGCCCTTGTGGATATTGTCACATTTCAGATGTTGAGCATCACAAACAGGAAGATCACATGGAGAGCTTCTTCTTAGCTGAGACAGTAAGAATAAATCCTACATGATTTTGACAATACATGCCCTCCTCCTAAACTTTTTCAAACCCTAAAAAACAAAAGAACATAATCTTTTCAGTTGTGTTTCATTGAAAATCATAGTCAAGATAGGTAGACAATCTTTATTTAGGGCTTCAACTGGTGTTTCTAGTAGTATTCAGAATTGTGGTGGAGATTAAGATTTTAGGTGAGGCTCTGATACTGTTTTAATGACCAGTTCTTTTGTAAAAGCTAAAGTTATTATGTGGAAGTCAAGGAAAGATTTTATAAAAAAAATTCAATTTCATTTTGTTTGGAGTTTCTTTTTTCTTCCTTCATAAATTATGCCTCTTACTACCGTCAACATTTGTCATGCCTTTCATATTTTGTAGTTTTCTATTATTTGTTTGAAAGAGAAATTCTGCTAATAACCTGCGTTACAATTAGGTCAAGTATCTGTGGCTTCTGTTTGATTTGGCCGTTGGTCCTGATAACCTTGTGGAAAATGGGCCATACAAGTGAGTGAGCTTATGCATTTACAATTTAGTGGCTGGACTTTTCACTATAAAAGATGAGTTATTTCGTGTTTCTATTTGCTGTGAAACAGGTACATATTCAGCACTGAAGGCCATTTATTGCCTGCTACTCCTCAAATCTCCCTAGTAAGGGAACATTGTTTATACTACGGGGCTTATTGTAGAAGTGGTGATTTAAGACAAAATTATTTTGTGTCGGAGGCAGACAGAGATAAGCAAGAATCCAATGACAGTAGATTTTATGGGAGCTGGACTAAAGCTACATATTCATCAGACTATACTACTTTTGAGCCAACTGCCGTTTCAGGTTTGATCAAGGTACTCAGTAGTAGTACTCTTTCCTCCCATTACTCTCTCAGTATTCGTGATACTCCAATTGAAAGGAACAACTAATTCCTATCCAATTAAATTGGAACAATTTTTTCATGTTGAGTATTTTGTTATAATTCTGCAGGGTTTCTGCCCAGGACTAGATCATGGACAGAAGTTTGGTATATCATACGTGCATTCAGCTGATGAACAACATGATTACGAAACCATCCAACAGAAAGAATCAATTGTACAAAGCCATTCAGTAGTGGTTCTTCCTGCCCACAGTTCTGACCATTTGCTACCTGACTCTAGCAATGATCATAATGATAGTCAGACCCGTGAATCAGATGTTACTTCTTGAAGTGACCGAGAGTTCTGGTGCTAATAGTAACCATGGTGCTGGCCTAACGTTGGTATGATTAGGATCTCAGCTACGCAAGAGGATTGGTGGGGAAGGATAAAAATATTTCAACTTCTCAAACTTCTTCAGGCTCTCCACCTGAAATATAAATCTGAGCTTTGTTAGTTTGTTCATACTTGAGAAAGCACGAGTTTGATATACAAGTGAGCATGAAGCTGAAAGAGTTTTTTTTTTTGGTCAAAGAAGCTGAAAGAGTTGAATGATGGATGAACTGACCCCTTAGATAGACAATATCCTGCTTCCTAATCATCATTGGGCTCGGCTCGTGTAAAAGAGTGTAGTCATTTTGTTGTATCATTATTTCCTATTGGTTCTTGTAACCTATTTTCCCAGGGGTATAATTAGTGTACATGTGATAGGTATTGTCAACAACCACCAAATTAGACAATTCAATTGCTGATAGAGTAGCAAATCTTAATCATCCTCCATCGTGGGGAATGGTGAAATTTGCTGCTCTGTAGAGCAATTTTAGCTGGAGGAAAGGTCTCATGTTAGGCCAAGCAATACATGTCTCGGGATCTCTGGAAAAAACAAACTATATTTCATCTCAAGAGGTGTCAAACCTTTGTTTGTTTGTTTGTTTGAAGAGAAAATGAAAGAAAAGAAATTAGGATAATAAAATGAGGAAATTATATCATATTTTTGTCATTGTAATGACAGACCGCGTTGTTCATTGATAAAAGTCAATGTTGCAAATTATCGCTCTTCAAAGTGGGCAGGCCGATTTGACCCTAAAAAAAAAAAGGGCAGCCCGAAGCACATCAGCCTGCCTGAGTTTAGGTCTATTTCTTCCCAAAATGTTTTCAGTATTTTCAAGTTAATTTGTATAAACGCCCATCTTAAGTAATTTATTTATTTACTTTTGCCTTTTTCTTTCATCTGCAGCATCCATTAAAGGAGGGAACAATGAAAGAGGATAGCATTAAGATTTCGGTAAAAAAAACATTCGTAAGTTTTTCAAATAGTATATCAAGCATGCTTCAACTAGGCGTTGAGATAAAAAGATATCAAATTGAGGGATGTTCGTGCATTTTTATAACTTGGATGAAATTTTCCAAAAAATTCAAAATATAAATATAAGCTTGACACAAGATCCTATAAATATAAATATAAGCTTGACACAAAATATAAATATAAGTTTTGGGGATCATACGGCATAGTTTCTTTTGAAACAACACTCTGGTCACCCTGCCCAAACTCAAAATCCAAAAATCAATTTTTATTTTAAATGATATTAAAATAATATTTATTTAATGAAAAAGCATTTGAGGTAAGAATAGACGTAGAGGAAACTTAAGATCCCCCCAAATTCATACTTTGTGATAACACCATGATGTTGCCTTGACCTCAAAGCCACCATTTCTTTCTTCTTTTTCTTTGTCCAACCATTTCTTTCTTTTGAATGAAGAGATGAAACGGTCTCATTGACTTAGGGATGCGAAAAAAAAAACTGCTAATTCTATATTATTCGGGCATTTTCATAGTACTCTCTGTGTGTGTGTGTCTAAGTGCATGACACTTTTTACTATTAAATTTATCTTTAAAATCTGTATTAATTAAATAATTCTTTCTTTAAAAATTCACAAATAATGTAACAATTGTTTTATGAACAATGATACATATACACCCCAAAAATATATTCATCCATTCAACACCTCTCATTTTTCTCTATCTTTCTCTAACTATCACATTATTTTATTACTTTTTTCTCATCTCACTCTGTCTCTCTCTAGTGGTAGACACCCCAATCTTTATTCTTGTTTTATATGTTAAGGGTTATTTTTGCATAATACTTTTCTTGCATTTTGCTAGGATTAGTCTTTTCTGACATTGATATATTGGCTCTATTCTAACGTGTCATCTAGTTGTTCTGCAGCACATGAGAGTTGGAGTATATGTTTTTTTTTTTTTGTGTGTGTGTAAGCAGCATATGTTCTTTGGTCAACAACATTTTGAAACATAACAGTTACAAGGTCTGCAAGGAAGCCAAGGATTATTTAATTTATATTTTTCTTTACTTGTGCACATTTACTGGCCTAAAATCTCAATGTTCCCTGCTACAGAATGCAACAGTGAGGACAGTTTCTGCTCTGTCAGTAAAATATTGTACACACTTTCATTATCATTTTTGTAAGATTAATTTTCCTTAAACTTTGCCGGGAAGAGGGATCTAAGCTTCTCAATTAGCTAGATTCAGAGTATGATTTTAGGCCGTGTCTAGGGTGGACCATCTCTTAAATGGTCCATGTGGACCATTTTTATTAACTATTAGATTAATTTAGTCATCATGATCTTACCATACACCTTCAGCACTGTATTTTTCCCATCAATCCGTCACTCTATTCCTCTGCCCAACCCAACAGCCGCGATGCCAAGCTCCTCGGACAGCAACCCCTGCAACAGGCTGAGCAAGCCAAGCTCCTCGGACAGCAACCCTGCTTTCTCCATGTTGCTCAACAGCTACAACAGTGTGCCCAGTCACACGGCGGCGGCGCAGAGTTGTCACGGTGAGAAGGTAAAGAAGGGATCCACCCTCAATTGTTCACGGTGGAGGAGATGTGCCCAGTCTTAGCCTCACGACCTACTTTCAGGTACTTGAAGATGAGACCTTGGTGCTCCAGCTCCTGCCACTGCAACACCGTGAACGGTGGTGGATGCGTCGTCGTCCACATCACCGGCGGCGGAGGAACGCTCATCTTTTTTTTTGTTGGGGGTGTTGAAGTTTTTTTTTCAACTGGCAAAAAACTCATCCATTAAACCATAATCAGAAGTTTCTCAGATTCAGTTCATCAATAAAATCAAAACAAGTAATACAGTCCTCAAGCTAATTAAAAACAAAAAAACCTTCCTCCAAGCATCTTCCTCACTTCTCATATGAGTTTGGTCCACGTTTCTTCCTGAATCCCACCATGGCGGCAGTTGTATTGCATGCGCTTGTGCATATGGTCCCCACCGGAACCCTAAAACCCCATCGGAACTTCTCCGCGGGTGTGGAGGCCGCCGATTACTAGTTGGCCCATTGGAACTTCTCCTTCACCATTGCCACGGATCTGCTCCACCGCCACCATGGACCCTGCGTTCGTGCCGTCGTCGCCGATTCCGTGGAGAACGATGACGGGGTTGAAGGTGGTGGATGCCGGCATCACGTGGAGGTAGGTTGGGGGAGGAGTGGGGTGGGATAGGGATTGTGTGAGTAAAGATTGAGTTGTTTTTTTTTTTTCAATTGATCTGGGCCATTGATTTTTTTAACAATAAATCTAGTGGTTATTAAAGTTTTGAGAAAAATTTTCAATCAGAGATTCATCATGGACCACCCACTAATTTTTCAATTAGTGGTCCACCCTATAATCCACCATGATTTTATATATTGGCAGACCTTGGTTACCGCTGTATTTATTTAATTAGGCTATACAAGTATAGAAGAACTTTATGTTTATTTTATTGCATGACAAGTAGCTATTAAGCAGAAAATAGGCTATGAACTTGCCATAAAGTTATGTCTATAGTGAATATTATTTAACGACCCGTTTGCATCAATTAAGTTAGTAATTACCCAAAACTTTTCTCAAAAGAAGCAATATGTTAAACCAATATGAGGTGGTGATAAAAGCAAACACGGACACAATCTCATGCCAAGGATTCTTATTCGAACTAACGAAATAAAATATCAACCGAACGTTATTTATTACTAAGTTTATTGAACAGATTTTCTCATTGATCGAAAAGATTTTCTCAGAAAATAAATTACTACTTCGTAGCAACTGATGTCTGCATGTTACAGATTTGATTTGATGGGTAGACTATAGACAAATTCTCAGACATCTGATTAATTTTTACTATAGGCTATAGTAAAAAACCTTGTTTAATTATATTCATTACGGGTTACTTTTATGAGTATCAATTATATCTAGGCATAATTGCTATTACGCCTTATGTTACATTTTTTTGGTGTGTTAGTACATTTTAGTCTTGAGAAACCGACACAGGACTCATAATTACATTCAACTTGTTTACCACTACCGGCATGGGGTGGGGTGAGGGTCCTTCCAAGTTCCAACCCCACACAAAATATTGAGCAAAAGAGGCACCATTAATTAAGTGTTATTAAAAGGAAGCTTTGTAATTAAGTGTTATGCATGAACTTTATCTATAAATATATGCTCACTTTACCTTAAAAACCGCGATCCTTTATAAAATTGCCGCCACCATTAATGTAATAAGATGAACTGCATATAGTCCATTCTCTGTATAATCGTTATAAGCATGCGCGGTCTCTAAATTAATTCGAATTGAAACGGCTTGACTCCATTCATTTATAGATAATTAGTTTATCCAAACAGGACCTAACTGATGCAATATAGGACTCGGTTGTTCCGTAATCAAATTTTAGATATGTATTTCTGAAAACTAACAACAACTTTTGGCAGTTTTGCTTGTTCATGATCTACTCCTGCTCCTATATAATATGAACTTTATGTATAATATGAATAAATGGCTTTGTTTAAGCTTTTTCATTATTCCAATACTAAAACGACTATTGCAATATTTGCCCTTCTTGTTGATGATTTTATTTTTTTTTCCAATTGTTAACAAGTGAAGTGAACAACTTTCAGATGAGCATTATGAAGGTTCGTCTACAGGGGGGGACAAAAAAAACTTATCTTTATCAACCATCATTTCTAATTCCTTAACCTCACTGCATCATATTGATAGACTAACATAATTTCTCAAACAATTTTTTATCAATATATTACTAATAACAACATCTGCATTAAATCTGTATATTTAAATTCAAAGGCTGATATTGTCTACTGCAATATTGTTTGCCCATAATCATATTTATCAAAGATTAGATCAATTCTTTGAAGATTATTATACCAACCACCCATCATTAATATTTTCTTCCATAACCTCAGTACTGTATCACTTCTAAATATCTATGTCTGTAGACTAATGGCCTGGGATTCCTTATCCACACAGCAATTTTGGGTATGGTTTGGGAGAGAGAACTCAATTGCCAGAATATATATGTAGGGATTGTGTACAGATGGAATTGATGAATAGAGGACCCATTTGTACTAAAATAATATAAAGGAAATTAAATTTCCCATAGGTCGCCTATCTTATCTCAGCATTTTTTTATAATTTTTTTTTGGGTAAACACCTATGACCTATCTGGGTTTTTAATTGAAAATCACATATGTAAAATGGAGACATTCAAGAACTAAACAAAAAAAAAAATTAACCTGTAACTTTCCCGGACGATGATGCCAAGTCATAAAAAACTTCAACTATTAGATGAAGGTTCAATAATACTTTTTTTAAAAAAAGTTATTGATGTAGAAAAAAAATAAGGAGGGAAGGCTACTGATCCATTTCCAGAGCAGGGCATATCCGCAATGCAGAGTTCCATTTTACTATCTTGTTTAGGAATTTAATTTCTTTAAGTGAAAGATGGAAAATGACCGAAGACATATATAAGATATTATTCATTTGATGATATATGTGATATGTGATCCCAAACAAAACACTAATCTAATAACAACATATCCTGAATTTTTATTTTTAATTTATGATTATGGATGAGATGTTAAAACTTGAAAACAATAATGGCGTATGTACATGCTTAATTTGTTTGTCCATTCAATAACACATAAAAATTTATAGCATAGTACTTGGTATATTACACTGTATATTCTTGCATCAATACAAATAAAAAAACTTGGATGAACAATACATATGATCACCCCTATCTATCCCCCTTGTACACGAAGTTCATTTGAAGCAAATCTCTGTGATGAGATTTCTCATTTGAAACTTGACAAAAAAAAAATCAGTGGACATAACAGCATATATCATAGCATCCAACCGTGGATGCTAAAACAACCATAGATGTTGCAAAACTTGAGGAAAGAAACTTCACTGTATCTTCCATTTCCCTGCCTTAGAGCACAACTTCAGATAGGTATGCTATCAGCATACACGAGTGATTCAAAACCCCATTAATTAGTTCCCGAGAACCCAAGCTGAAAGGTTGTTCCTTTTTTGTTACCCCTTCACACCAAAACACTTTTTCTCCTGATCTTTGCATAGTAATTTAGTTTAGTTGTTTTGTTTCTCAGACACCACAACCCAAACCTCTGGCTTCTGATCCTTTCATGATTCTTAGTCTTTTGCAAGAAGTCACAAACATGCTGCAAAATAAAAGGTATAATGTTTCTGTCAGCTTGCATTCAATTTATATAGCTAAATGATCAAACCATAGACAAACAAAAGCAGAGCCAGAGATAAAGAACTTACTCCCATGGAACATCTCCAACTAACATCCAGTCACCATCCTTGTCTTCATATGTAGGTGCATAATCAGATCCCTTATAACCTTCTTTTTCAGAGTACTCGCCTGAAAATCCAAATTAAACCCAGGTCATTTTCAGAATATTATAAATAAATAAAAAAAGTTCCTTAAGTAGTTTCATCATAATCATCATCATCATAATATAAACTGACAAATGAAACTCTTGTGAGTTTTTTTCTCTCACTCACCTATGGTCAACTTGAACATGTTTTCTAGAGCTTTGAGGAGTTGTGTGTAGCCTGCATAGACCTTCAAGTCAATTTTTCTGAGGTAAGGGGCTCCATCCATGCTCACTTTCACATAGATCCCACCACCCTCACCCTCCTGCAGGCTGTTCTTCCTATAGGATCTGATTGGTGGCCACCCCACTATCTTTGCCCTGCCATATGTCAACATATTGAATGAATCAATTAATTAACCCAAAAAATTTCAAGATTTCCAACATCAACACCATGAAAAGATGCCTTTTTTAGTTAAGCCTTGATGATAATGATCTGTTAAACTTACTTGGAAGGTGGGGCTGCATCACTGTCCACTTGTTGAGGAGCAATATTGGAGCTTTTTGAACCACACTCCTTGGAAGTAGTTTCAGTCAATGGCCTTTTGTTGTTGGCTTTAGGCAGTGCTTCTTTTTCCTCATTTTCCTGATCTGTCCCTGGAAGCCCCAATCTAAGCTCTGTAGCCTTGAGGTTGAGATCATTCTCATATGCCACACTGCTTTCCATAATTCCCCACTAAATTGATCAGAATTAATTGTATGTATATGCCAATCCAATCCAAGGCAAGCCCTCTATTTTCTTTCTTATTGTGCTTAAGCTTCTTCTAATCCTTGTGAGATGGATAGATAGATGTTCAAGACTTGAGATGAGATGAGATACAAGTGTGGAAGGATTTCTTATTTTATAGATATGATATTGAAGATAGAAGGAGGGTATGTGTACGTTATTGTGAGTGTGATGGGTTGGCAGAGAGGGGCATTGCATTTAATTACTTCGTGGCCATTCTTTTTCTCTGTTTGGATGCATAAATAAATTATGGACAAAGACAGGGAAAGGTGTCGGTAGCAGGAGCAGCAACTTTAAAGCAACATGTCCCCACATTTGGAGGACAAAGGTGGGACATGCACAGTCATTTCATTTCACCCTCTCCCATGAGGCTAATGGGGAAGAAGAAAAATATAAAAGACTTTATGGGGGAGGGTCAAGACTTAAAGATGCGGTTTGGGAGAGAAATCAGGAGCGTTGGCTTTAAGGAAAGGCAAAGGGAACATGCCCATGTGAATTATGAATTGGAGGGTCCCATCCCATTCTCAATTAAGCTGGTCATGGGCAAGCTATATGGCCAAACCCCATGTGGATCTCATTTTTCTTTTAATTGCTCAATGCCTTGTGGGCCCCCCACATTACATGTGAACTTTAGTTGTTTGTACCTCCTAATAAAAATTAGGAAGCACCCCCCTCCTCTCAACCCAAAATAAAATATCTAGTTTTATCAACAACAAAAATTAAATAAAATATCTAGAAGGAGAATGTTATTATGTGGAGTACAAATTATCATTATTGTGTAATTAACTGTATTTATCAAACAATCAATTAAAAAGTTCAATAAAATTAAAATCCAAATTAAATAAAAGGTATTTTGTAGAAAAAATTATTAAATAAGATGCAATTAATTAAGATTTGCTTATATTTGAGTCTACCATACTTAAGTCATTTTTTATTTTTTATTTATATTTGAGTCTAGAGTAGTATATATTAGTTTTGTTTAATTTTTAAATTTCTAGTTTAATGTAATGTAGACTAGGTAAGCCCCTATTCCATGGTCTGGCTTATTCTACTCCTAGACTTATGCCCATGGGTTCTAAAAATTCACAAGCTAAAAGTATCTTATCAGTTGGGGGTTAGAGAACAGTGTTACGTGAGTTTCACATATTCACATGTTCTTAATGAATTCCTTATCAATCAATAATATAATAACTTGCCTTTTACTAAATCAAGAGGTGAATCAATTAAGGGTTTAAATTAGAGCTGTCAATTTAGGCTGAGTCGGCCTATTCAGGCCAGTCTACAATGGACTAACACTTGTTTGGGTTGGACTGGGTCAACCCAATATATGTTCGGGTTAAGATTTTGTTAGCCTAATATCTTTTTTATATATATCGGACTAAGCGTGTATTTGGTTGCGCGTTCTCCCCACTGCAGCCGCATGTGCAACTGGAAGCTACAACTTGGAGCTTTTGCGGTGATAGTCTTCCATCGTGCATCCAGGGTCTTCCACTGTGGATCCAAACACACACTGAATGGACTGGCTCATCTGGCTTAACCATTTTGACATGCACCTTATAACTAAAATGATCAAAATCAAAATTATTAATTAGAACAACAATCGGAAAAATAATCAAGCCCCTATCTTAATTTTCTACATCGTAATTCTCCTACATTTTCCTTTACACTTTATATATACTCTTCTATATTAGTATTAAACTTGTCTTTAAATTTACGCAGAATTACATATGTTCATATATTCAATCTGACATGTTACGAATCGAATGTAATCCACGCACTCCTGATTAACTACTTGACTCGAAAACTAGTTCTTTTCAGTTGGCTGCAGGATGAGATAGTTTGGTAAACCATTACATTGCACCACTATTTAATTACTTTAATTTTGAAACTAAAATTATATTGACAATACCATATATCTTTCACATAATAATACCGAATCTGCAACAGCTAGTTCAAGCTTTCCTGCATTGCATAATGTAATAAAGGACCGATCGAAAAGATGCACAGTACAACCATCGATCGAAGAAGTTATTTCGCTCTCGATCCCTAGCTGTGGGTTTGTCGGATTTTTGCCACCATGTCGCTAATTAATTGATGAATCAATCAAGGTAGACAGTGGAAATGTAGCTAGCTAGAATTTGTGGCATGAAATCCAACAACATGGTTGTATAGTTAGCCTTTAATTTGGTCATGTTGTGGCACTTGCAATTTGAGCAAATCCAAAACAGCAGTGAGATAGATAGTGATGCTCAACTATTTTTATTTTTTTTGGTGAATGTGATGCTCAACTAATTATTCCAATAGGATATGTATGCCTGAATCACTAGCTAGCTAGCTAGTTGGATCTGCACGATTTGACAAATTAATGTTACTTTCGTTTGCATATTTATGAAGGAAAGGTTTTATATGAGAGCTATATAGCATTAAAGCAGTATTTATTATGAGAGCTGAGGAAAATGCATTACAACCATGAAATGGGAAGGGAATGTCCGGAATATAGAACAATGAAATATCTTTTCTTTTTTTTCCTTTTGTTATTGGTTACAGATCTCTACATATAAGTGATGACTCTGAAATTCAAATATATCTTGAATTATAAATAAATTAACTTTCACTATATATAATTGAGTATCTCTAAGATTTTCTGGAGTACTCATACATATAATAGTTGAAATTTTAATGTTTGTAACGTTGATAGACTTAAATATTATTCCTTTCCGATCCGGCCTCGAGTTTGTTATATTGTTAGGATCACTATATTTGAGGTATTGTCCGTTTTGGCCCTTATGTAGGTCTTCACGGTTTTATCTTTAAAAGACTCATCGATCGGTAGATTAAAGAAAGGGAGTGTTTATAAATTACCTTAGTCTCGACTCTGAACAATATGGGATTTTAATTGGTGTAGGTGTAGTTAAACACATGTATTGTATGTTTTTTTCATAGGTTTTGACCAAGATGTTAATATTCTTTAGGGACATGAATATTGCTTGGCACTTATGGCTAACAAAGATTCTAATTTATTGTGTTTGGCTAACGGACTTGTTGGAAAATGAAGGATATAAAGCCTTGTCACAAGAAATATGTCATATGATCCCAATATGTATCCTCTAGTCTGTTCTATAGCCTTGTCATTACCGACATGTGTTAATGCTCGATAAGGGTATTGATAGTTTAATTCAGATTTAATTATATCAATGTAAAGAAATAATAAAATATTTAAGTGAAACTTAATTGTATAATAAGAAGTTTAGATGTAATTAAATATAACATATCTGCAATAAAGAAATTAAGAAATATTACATTTTTATCTTTTACTATGTATAATTTATCATTAAGGGATCATTTGTTTAAAATTAGAAAAGCAAATTTTACATAAAATGTTTTAACAATTACTTTTTTGATATTTTTATGTAAAGAAAAAGTAATTTTGTATTTTCTTATAATTATAAATATAATTACTTTTAATTTTCTTTCTCATATACCATATTCATTATAATCAGGCTGTCAAAAAAATATTCATTATACTTATAATCAGAATATTATTTTTCAAAAGCTACATAAAGTAGTTTTTATTATGATCAATTTTTTTAGATTCTAATTATTTTCAAAAGTTGAAATAAAATAGATAAAAAAATCGTAAAAAGTAGTTGTATATATAGAAGAAAGAATTATCTTTACACTACTTTCTATTCTGTTTAAGGCTTTAATAGAATGGGAAATGAAAAATGACACTACAATCGAATTTCCACCTCCTAAACGATAGTTGAACGATGCTTACCTAATTTGGTACCCCACTTTTACAAAAATCTTTTAAAACCTTGACGCGTATTATGATTTTCGTGTAGGGCATTAGGGATGTTGAAGCAATTTCAAAATAAAAGTTTTTTTTATAAGCTAAATTGTATTAAAAAAGACTGAAAACACAAGAAGTGTCTCGCCCATATATGAATACAAAGAAATGATTATGACCTGAACTCCATCCCTCCTCAAAAAAGCAACCTCACTCTCGTAAACGTTACCCTAAATTAAAAGATAATTATAAAATATTTTTCCAGTAACTTTTATGGCTTCAAAGGGGATCAGATTAAATGCTTAGGCATTTCCTCAATAACTCATTAGTCTCAAAGGGGTGCTTTACTAGCATTTCTCAGTAACCTCAAAGGGATACCTAAGACATGTTTGATATACCCCAGTAACCCATCAGTCTCAAAAGAATATTTTATAAAACCAAAAAAAAACACAACATGAACTTCATCCCTTACGGACTCAACCAACACTACAATAAGAAAAATTTGTCCTACAAACAACTCTGCCTCAACACAACAGGAACACCTCTGCCACCTGTGTGGAGAAACCCACGCCAAGCATTGCTGCATCTTTCATTCCAAAAGTAGCTATCCTTAAAGATTATTCAAAAAATAATATTCTAAAAGTGTATTCATACCATACATAAATAGTACGAATATCACATAAGATCTAGCATTAAGTGATTTCTCAATTCCTACGGCAACAAAAAATAATAGGAGAAAATATTCCTCAAAAGAGAATTATGGAAACAAGAGAGTCATAAGGTGGCTTGGTAATTTGGAGAGAGATATAGTTAGATTGATAAGAAAATTATGGATAACATAACATATTAATTTATTAACATTTGCCTTAAAAAAAATATTGGACACAAATTAAGTTTGAATTTCTTGATCGAGTACTTAGAATATTAATTAGATATGTTACATATACTTTGTTGACGTTTAGTTAAGTAAAGAAATAAACTTGTATAAAACGTTTTTCTTTGCAATTCTAGCTAACATTCTTACCAAACAATAATTATTTTCGAGAAAAATATACAAACATATGGTTGGAATAAAACCTCAAGACTATTTTCCATTAAATATTCAGCAAATCTATAACATATTGGCGAATTCATTAATTAACAAATTCAATATTGTTATAAAATATCAAATAATCACTTAATAATTAAGAGAAAAAAAAATCCTTAACCACAATTTGGTTTTTTTTGGATAAGCAACCACAATTTGGTGATGACTAGCTAAAGAAAACAATTTAGTTAGTCTTCGGAACAAACATGACAAATCTTTAGCTAGGTACTTGTTGCTGTTTAATAGAACCAAAAAAATTCGAACAAACACATTTTGCAAGCCTATGAACCCAAACAATGAGGACCCTCTACAGGATGTCAAAAGCTGTATTTGTTGGGAATAAGCTAAAAATCGCAAGTCGGTGCTATGCTTTTTCTGTGGTGACTACTGACTACTTATATTGTTTTAGGACTGCGCTTTAATCCAAAAAAAGTGAAGCAGATCATCCAGCTCAGACATATTGAAATACCGAAAAATATACCGACAAATATAAAGCACGAACTGGTGTCGCAACATAGAACAAAGTTAATTAATCAATGGCTATGCATTCAAAATGGTGTTTTTTGCTAAGACATTAATTCAAAATGGTTGCGTCTTTAAGGAAGCAATTAAGAAGAAGAAGAAGAAGGACATACTAGCAATAAACTTAATTTTTAATATATAATGAATCCTAACTGTTTTTTAATTTTTTCTTCAATATTGATAAGAATGGTGGTGCGTTCGTGGACTATATTCAAAGTAGTCCATGTTAAAATGCACCTACATGACTACAACCGTATACTCTTTTTGTCTTTAATTATATGAAGTTTTTACTTAATTCTTTTCTATTAAGAAAGTTAGTTAATATAGTTTATAATATTAAATATGTCAATAATTTATACTGTATTTTTAAAATTGTCCTTAATAATAATACCTCTCTCTTCTCACTTTTTATCTTCCATTTAATTAATACATTACTATCTCTCTATTTTAATAAATAAGAATAGTTTAAGTAAAAATTAATTAATATATAATACATTTTCAAAAATTTTTTATAAAAAAAAATAAATAAATTTATAAAAAATCTCTTATAATTAAAAATAGAGAGGATATTTAAGATTCAATGAATGTTACCAAATACATTTGAATGGATATATTGGACTATATGTGAATGAAATGGCTTGCAAACTGCTGGCGACATAGCAATAATTTCACAATGATATGATATCCGACCAAAATGACTAATGACAATACAAATAGAGTGATCCCCACCAATCCTGTACATCAAACCCCACGTTTGACAATGAATTGGCCGCAGTTCTCATACCCGTGTGAGTTTCCTTCTTAAATTCCAATTCCTACCTATGAACCAATTGGAAAGTGCATTTTTTCATCTATTTAAATGCAAGAAGAGGGTAAAAATAGAAGTTTCTATTTTTATAAAATCAATTATTCTCTCTGTTTCAAAACTATAGTAGTTTTAGTCTTTTAATTTTGTTTCAAAACTATTACAATTTTATAATTCTAAAGTGTCATTAATTAATTTTTTTCCACCTATATCTTTATTTAATAATTAGTAGTGAGAGTAGTTAATATTTATGTTATAGAGATTTGTAAATAATTTATTATTAATATTATTCTATTAAATGAAGATATTTTAATCTATGTATAATAATATTTTACTTCCATTAAATGTTTCTTAATATGTGTACATTAACCTTAAACTGCTACTCCATAATTTTAAAACGAATGGCGTATATTTATATCAAATGTACGTACAAACTACAAAGTAAAATATCAAATACTATCTTTCTAAAATGTTAATGGATATGTACCTTAACATGTAACTTTAAATAATAATTTTTGCATAAATGAAAAATATTTTTACATTTTTTAAAAAAAAAATCATCTTATCTAACCTTTTTAAAATAACTATAAATTTATGACAAAATGCATATGCCTTATTTTAATTGGAAAAAAAAAGTCCATAAAATAAAAATTAATGAAAAATAGAAAGAGTGTAATTTCCTGGCGACATGATATTGAAGAAGGGACAATGAACGTCAAGTACAGAGGAACCCGTGTGGTGTCCCTTTGATGGGACATTTATGGGTCCCAACCCAATCCACACGAGAGGTCTGCTATACGATCGATGGTCCCACCCACAGTGATGAGACTACTACTGGGCACACAAACAAACACACACACACACAACACAGAGAGTAATAATGAGTCTAATGAATGACATGACTTGCCCATTTCCAACTCCAACTTCAAACCCCAACCCACTTTTGCTGCGGTCTTGTGTTGTGTGTCCTTTACTTACTTTTGGTCAGCATCCTTGCACGTCTATGCATCCAAGCCCATTCGTGTGCGTGCATGCCTTCTACCTAGCTTCCTGAATTTCATCGTTACTTGAGTACTCTCACTTGGGACCCTCTACATCACATCACATTATAGTTAAAGGTGTGGCTTTTTTACACTTATAACACAAAAAAAAAATTTATTTACCAAAATAACACACTTTTTTTTTATTTACCAAAATAACACACTTTTAATATAATATTAATTTAAATATTTTTTAATTAATTAAATATTAATAGTTGGTTTAAGATTGTGATTAAGTTGTTAATTAAATTAATATTTAATTGTTAAATATTTATTAACTCAATTTGACACAAAAGACAAATACATCAATATCTCTGTCTCCGCACACTGATCGGAACACTCCCCCTCTACTCCTTTTTTGTCACAAAAGACAGAGACATTGATGTTTCTGTCTTTTGTGACAGAAAAGGAGTGGAGGGGGAGTGCTCCGATCAGTGTGCGGAGACAGAGACATTGATGTTTCTGTCTTTTGTGACAGAAAAGGAGTGGAGGGGGAGTGCTCCGATCAGTGTGCGGAGACAGAGACATTGATGTTTCTGTCTTTTGTGACAAAAAAGGAGGGGAGGGGGATGCACCGATCAGTGTGTGGAGACAGAGACATTGATGTTTCTGTCTTTTGTGACAGAAAAGGAGTGGAGGGGGAGTGCTCCGATCAGTGTGCGGAGACAGAGACATTGATGTTTCTGTCTTTTGTGACAGAAAAGGAGTAGAGGGGGAGTGTTCCGATCAGTGTGCGGAGACAGAGATATTGATGTATTTGTCTTTTGTGTCAAATTGGGTTAATAAATATTTAACAATTAAATATTAATTTAATTAACAACTTAATCACAATCTTAAACCAACTATTAATATTTAATTAATTAAAAAATATTTAAATTAATATTATATTCAAAAGTGTGTTATTTTGGTAAATAAAAAAAAAGTGTGTTATTTTGGTAAATAATTTTTTTTTTGTGTTATAAGAGTAAAAAAGCCTAAAGGTGTAAATGAATCGAACAATTCGTGAATTATTTCGATTCGGTTCATTAATTGCTTGTTTAAATTTGTTTATTTAATTAAATAAGTTAAATTTAAACTTAAAATTGGACTCGAATATTTAAATGAGTCAAGTCTAAGCCTTATAGGCTCGACATTAAGAGTTCGCAAGTAGCTCATTTATATATATAGGATATGTATCAAGTGATCGGAGTTCTAATATGAGAGAATTAAATCTAGATCATACTATCATACATAGATAGTTGGGATTAAAAATTAGTTACTGGTCACACGATCACTTAAAAAGAAGCCAAATGTATGATAATGTTTTTATTTGGTTTATTAAGATTATTGTTAAGTTGAAATTATAATATTTAATATTTATATATTTTTGTATTTTGAAAAAGACTATTCTATTAATAAATTGATCATGGGTATTTTATCATTTTTTTTATTGATATTATTGAAATATGTAGAATTTTATTAAGTGTTAATCTTGAAGTTTTCTTTTTATAGTAGACAAGAGGTTTAATTATGAATTTTTTATTTATTAGATTATATAAATGTAATAGTCTAGAATTTTTTTAATTTCATATACCATATGTTGAACACTAATCTTTATTATATACTAAATCGGTATATAAAGTTAAAAGATAATTTAAGAAAAAAATTCATAAATACAAAATTTTGAGTTATAAATGAGCCAACAAGCCAAACTCAAACTTTACTTTTTTTTAACAAGTCCAAACTCAAGCGCACCCAACCCCTTCAATCCAGCAACTCCAAAAAATTTATTAAATGGATCTTACCAATAACTCTATATCCAATTAAAACCTACAAATACAGTAAGACCCGTCAGGAGAGAGGAGAGAGAGAGTACTTGTGCAAACACCACTCCCTATTAAGCACCCATGTTTTTTTTCCCTACAATGAGGGTGCTTAATAAGTACCCAATAAGTAGCACCCCCATTGGAGTTGCCCTTAGATGCCATGTCAGCACTCCACAGGCACGTCGGCATACCTGATAATTAAATATTAAATTTAATAATAGAGCAACTAAAATTGCACAAATTTAGAAATAAAGGGATCAAAATCACGAAATTAAAATAATGGAGCTAAAATCACATATTAACTATAGGACTAAAAGTACAATTAAGTCTAATTTGTTTTCAACGGTATCTTGGTACAAGCGAGTAGACACTATACATCTATAAAACTCAAATTTTTATACTATTATTATAAGTACATAACAAAAAATAAGTACATAACAAATCCCTTTGGTACCATTAAAAAAAAGGTTCAGTCTAGCGTGGATAAGTGCACAAATCATCCACCGGTGGACCACGATGCAGAAACATCTGATATATTAATAAAAAATTAAATGGCTAGGATGAGAGAAGGTTTGTGTAGGTCACCGGTTGTGAAAATAAATTTTTAAAAATTGCTACTAAGTCCCTGTGTCAAAACGCATTTGCTAAAATTGTTATAAAAGCAATGGTGATTCTTCCCCAGGAACGCGATGCAGCCAAAATCCTCATGCCCCCTCTCAACCTTAACAACCCCTTTCTCTCCAAAGTTGCCTCTGTTGCTGCTTCTTCCCCTGAAATGCTCCTTAATTGTCCCTCCAACAGAATGGCTTGGACTTCGATTTCCCTCAAATGGCTCATCAACAACAACCATCCACCCTCAAAAGATCCCAACCTTCCAAAGGAGGTCAGTGTTGTTATTTACTCGTTTGTTTTTTTAATTTCGTTTATTTGGCCAGGTTAAGATTTTTTGTTTTGTTTTAAATTTCTTCTGAATGGGGATTTGCTTCGAACAGTTGGTGAACAGGTAGAGAAGCCGGTAAAAAGGCAGAGGAAAAACCTCTACAGAGGGATGTCGTATGAGAATTACATGAAGTTTTATTAGATTCCGTACTATGATGGGCAATCTGTGGCTCCGCCCAATAATGTGCAGGAAGTTAGGGATCTATGGAGATTCGATTGATGAGCGTTTTCATGCTTCTGCCTCTTCTTTAATCCTGTGAAAGGCGGAATAAATTCTCCCTGTTCTTATGACTTGTCTCTCTTTACTTTACCTTGGGATGGAATGATGGATGGAATTGTAAATTTGGGTACTTGGTTAGAATTGGTGTCATGAGTTTCGATTTTCAGTTTATTTATTTATTTATTTGTTTTTCAGAATTTAGGGTCATCATTGTCTAGTTTTGTTCAATTGTAATTTTTCTTTTGGTGGTATATTGAACTGGATTTTATTACCAGATGAAATTAACAATGTTTGAATTCCGATTGACAATTTTTTTACGTTGAGTTTTATTTATTTTATAGTGGTATTGGTATATTGGTATATTTCAATTACGTTATGTCGTCTACGTCCATGATTTGTGGATGGAGAACCGTCGGAAGCTTGAGCAGGGCAAGCTTTTTTAAATAATATTGGAATTGAGAATACGTTGTCATCGTGTGCGTGTATGAGTAGCAAGCCCCCAAATACGTGAACCGAAAGAGATTAGATGATTATTTATATTTTATTCTTTGGTTGAATATTGATATATTATACACTATTTGCATTAATTTTAGCCATGCTTATTTATCTGTTGGGGTATCTCAATCTGTGTTTGAATTAGCTTGAAAGGTCTGCTTCATACAACAAACACAAACCCAGAAGGCCACTGCCTGACCTGCCTTCACTGTTGCTCTATAAAACTAATAAGGACCAAATTGCAATTAATTTCGTTGATTCATACGGTATCCTATGGTGCACCCTACTTAAATCTCCGCGTTTTACCTACTACTCTAAGTCATTTTACTACCTCACCGGTGGACTATATGTTAGTAATCCCCACGCTAGCCTTCACCTAAAAAAAATTAGCTAGTATTGAAACGTTGAATTTCCGTTTGGAAATCCCAAGTCGTAGTGTATCGTAAAAATGTTAAGAGATGATTGTTTGTGGCTTTTTTAGGAATTTACCATTGTTTCAAATTTTAATTTAGAAAATATCACTTTTTTTTTAAATTAATTAGTAATTTATTACTGTTTTTTAGGTGAAAAGTCTCCTCCCCAAAAGAGACTTATCACCATCGTTTTATTTTATTTTTTCAAAATTTCTTATGGGAAGTCCCCTCCTCTAAATCCGACTTCTCGCCATTGTTTTAATTATTTTTCCAAAATTACCTATGGGAAGTCTCCTCCCCCAAAAGGGACTTCTCACCATGCTTTTTTTATTTTATTTTCTGGTTTTAGGTTTTTCTTAGAGTGGTTTATGGTATTAAGTGGTTTGTGGTTTTAGGGTTTAGGTAGTTTTAGGGTTTTGGGGTTATTTAAATTAATTAATTTATTTAATTTATTAATTCATAATTATCATAATTAAATTGGTCTAGAACCTTAATAGTAAATAATAATACAATAAAATGATTACGATTGAAATTTCAAAAGGGGTACAACGATTCATATTTCCTACTCTGTGGAATGTCTAGGATGATAACTAGGATGATAATTACGACATCTATTCCTAGTATGACCCTCATTTCGACACAATCCACACCTTTCACTGTGACGACTCCTTTCTACCTGATTCATCTCAGTGCGAATGCGGGTAGATTGTGGTCGACCCCGTGGTAGCCTTCGCATTTGCGGATCGTGGCACACTTGAGGTCCAGTATATTGTGGCCAATATTCTTCGTTGGGCAACACACTGAACTCTTCGCGGTAAACGTTGAAGATGTTTTCCAACTTATACACAGGAGACACATATATCATGTAATCGTGGGAAACTGATGAACAAGTAGCGATAACGTGTGAACACGGGATGTGTATTGTGGTAATTATGAATTAATAAATTAAATTAATTAATTAATTTAAATAACTCCAAAACCCTAAAATCACCTAAACCCTAAAATCACAAACCACTTAATACCATAAACCACTCTAACAAAAACCTAAAACCACTAAAATCAAACCGAAAAAAAGAAAATAAAATAAAAAAAATCATAGTGAAAAGCCCCTTTTGGGGGAGGAGACTTCCCATAGGTAATTTTAAAAAAATAATTAAAACAATAATGAGAAATCAGGTTTAGAGGAGGAGACTTCCTATAGAAAATTTTAAAAAAATAAAATAAAACAATGGTGAGAAGTTTCTTTTGGAATAGGGGACTTCTCACCTAAAAAAACAGTAATAAATTACTAATTAATCTAAAAAAAGTGATATTTTCTAAATTAAAATTAGAAACAGCGATAAATTCCTAAAAAAAGCCATTGTTTGTCCATGCTATGATTTGAAAGTCTTTTAGCAAACGGTAAACATGTGCTTAAACACGGCTCTTGAAAGAAACTCATAATAAGATAGAGAAAGAACGAAAAGGACCCCACATTCACTGGCTTTAATTTGTTGAAAAAGACATCCAGATTAATGGGATCACCACAGGAACAGACATATAAATGTCTATCAAAACTATTTTCTTAATGTTGGACTGGGCTCACCTAGAATGGGCTATGAGTTCACCAGTAGACCATTTTTTATTAAGGCGGTGTCTAGGCTACACAGCCTCTATGGGTGGTGCACCAAACACCATTTATATGAGTTGGTGCACGATTCCCAATATTTTTGGACGGTTGGATCAATATGTGCCTCACCATCTTATCATGCACACTCCACACATTATTTCTCCTACTATTGTTATTTTAGTCTCTAAAATGCGGCTGTTGCAGCCTCTGAACCCGGCCCCCCTTGCGCCGCCGTAGCCGCAATTATTCTCCCAACCACCGTGTTGCTGTTGTGCTTTTTTTTTTTGGGTAAGCTAAGAGCGCGGCCACCGCTGTGAGCTAAGAACCCCAGACAGCGCAGCAATGGTGCGAGCTTCATGGTGGCTGGTCGAAACGGGCAACTTCACAGTGGTGGTCTGGCAGGTGATAGAAGCTCAGGCTGAAGGAGGGCCATCCACTGGTGACTGACGTAGACCGCAGTGGGTGCTCGACAGGGTACCGCAGAAGGACGACGAGACAGGATGGCGGAACTTTCGACATACACTTCGATTCATGGTGGAGGTGTTTAGTGCGCTGAGGTAGTTGCAAGGCGAAGCTTGGATGCCGACGACAATGGTCACACCTGTCTTGGGAGGTCATGCGATGGTGGGTTGTGAGTCTTGTGACTGTTGTGGGTCCAAGCTAGGACCAAAGATTGGTGTGGCTATGGTGACTCACGGCGTCGATGTTGGGTGGTTGACTGGTGGTAGGGGTGTTGTCCGCGGTGGCGCAAAAAGCAACGAGCGATCCAAACCTACAAAACAGAGAACGGTAAGCAGTAGACCTGAGGCGTCGGTGAGACTGCCCTTAAGGGTTTATCCGCCTGAATGCGCAAACCCCCCAGGGTACAACAGGCCCGTCCCGGCAGGTGACCGAGGTGTCAGAACAGCAAGAACAGAAGCAGGCAATGTAACCCAGACGTAAATTTGTGAGAGAGGAAGTATTTGGAAGAGAAGAGAAAGGGCGGTTGTAGCGTAAAAGAAAGAGGAGAAGGCAGCGTACTTGGAAAAGGGAGTGCGGCCTCTGTTTCTATAAGCAAGGATTAGAGCCGTTTGAAAAAGATTTTCCTGATCCGAAAAGATTTGATTAGTGGGCTAAAATCAGGAAAACTAGCTGTCAGTGGGCGAAAAGCAAGGAAGGAAAAACCGACTAGGATAGCACAACGTATCTGGACGCAATGCCGGTTAAAAACGTTTTGAGACTAAGTCAAATTCGAAGTACACAAAAAACATACTTTTCGGATAAGCCTTTCTGAAGACTTGAAAAATAATTTTCAAAAAATATTTTATGGCCCGGAACAAAAACTTGGGCTGCCTTTATATTGCGCGCAGGGGGGGCAAATCGGAGGATTTGCACTGAAATCATCAAATTTGGCCCATGCTTGTGTGCGCGCGAGGCCCACCCTTTTCTAGCTTGTTTACAAGCCTAAGGCACAAGATGATATATAAACTCTTAAAAGTTCCAAAGGCTAGGCAATGTGGGACTTCCCACTTTTGAAATAGCTCAAAACACAACAATCCCCCACATATTTCAAAAGTGTAAAAGAGAAAGAAAGAATGAGTTGAAAAAGAATTTTCTGGGTTGACATCTTGGACGTAACGCATCAAGTCTGTGTAGCAAGCTATGGAACCAGACCCTAGACTGATAAGACTTAACACACAGTGAATTGGTGTAGCAAGCTATGGAACCCAAGACACTTTACGTATGTTAGCGGTCTACCAATCACATTACACCCCCACATTCTTGCTATTACGCCGTTTTGCGCTAATAGGCCATGCGCGCGCCCGGTATTCATGAGTGCTCTAGAGATTTCGCCACGATCTCATGCAGGCGGCCCCACCTGACACTCATATAGGTGATTTCATCAAGTGCATGCTGCAAATCATACACCACCCATAAGGGATATGAAAATCATTAAAAGTTTTTAAGCTTAACCTCTCAATAATGCAGTGTCTAGCACTTTCTCAAAGGACACCATAGGAAAAGGACGAAATATAAGATTAGAATTAACCTTTAGTGCTAGCAGAACTAACAAGTGACTTGTTTTTACCACATTGAACCTTCTTCATGGGATCTCCAATCACAAAGGTTGGGTTCCCATCACTTGTTAATTTCAATTGGCTCAAGTCCCATTCCCCTTGATGTATCACAAATTAATTTTCTTCCCAGGGGCTTGGTCAGAGGATCGGCTAAGTTCACTTCTGACTTCACATAATCGATCGATATAGTTCCTTGTTTTTGCAATTGCTTTATCACATTATGTCTCAGTTGCACGTGTCTGTTTTTGCCATTGTAGGTCTTATTCTTCGCCACGGCTATTGCCGATTGACTATCACAGTGTATTGACACTGATGGGGTCGGTTTGATTCCCAAAGGAATTTTTGCCAAAAGATTTTTCAATCACTCAGTTTCACTACCAGCCAACTCCAGAGCTACAAACTCTGACTACATAGTGGATCTCGCAATTATTGATTGTTTGGCTGATCTCCACGTTACCGCACCACCACCAAGAGTGAACACATAACCACTAGTGGATTTTGTCTCATCTGAATCTGAAATCCAGTTAGCATCACTGTACCCTTCTAGTACAGCGGAAAATCCACTATACACAATACCATAGTTCATGGTACCTCTCAAATATCTCATGAGTCTAGCAAGCGCCTCCCAGTGATCCTGACCCGGATTATGAGTATATCTACTCAACCGACAACTGCATAAGCAATGTCTGGTCGAGAAAAATTCATCAGGTGTAGTAGGCTCCCAATCACTTGAGCATACTGAGATTGATTAACAGGATCACCTCTATTTTTCTTTAAGTGAGAGTTAGTTTCATAAGGGGTACTCACAGGATTAGAGTCATAATGACCAAACTTCCTAAGAAGTTTCTCCACATAATGTTCTTGGGATAGTATTATACTATCACCCTTCCTTATGATTCTAACTCCCAATATTACACTTGCCTCACCCATGTCTTTCATATCAAATTTAGATGCAAGAAAAGATTTAGTTCTGATCACAACATCAACACAAGTACCAAAAATTAGCATGTCATCCACATATAAGCATATAATAACATGTTCTCCATCCAAGGATTTGGTGTAAACACACTTGTCAGCTTCAATAGAGGAGAAGCCATCACTAACCAAAATTTGGTCAAATTTTTCATGCCATTGTTTCGGTGCTTGTTTCAAACCATATAACGATTTAAGGAGTTTGCACACCTTATTCTCTTGACCAGAAACTACACATCCTTCGGGTTGAAGCATATAAATTTCTTCTTCCAAATCACCATTTAAAAAAGCAGTTTTTACGTCCATTTGGTGAATTACTAATTTATAAACAGAAGCCAAGGCTATTAAAACTCGAATAGAAGAAATTCTTGTAACCGGAGCAAAAGTATCAAAATAATCAATATTTTGTTTTTGAGAAAATCCTTTTGCTACTAATCTGGCTTTATATTTTTCAATCGACCCATCGGGGTTATATTTTCTTTTGAAAATCCATTTACAACCAATTGATTTTGCTCCAGGAGGTAAATCAACTAAAATCCAAGTTTTATTTTTCGAAATCGAATCAATTTCGGTTTTAATAGCTTGTTTCCAAAGTTTTGAATCGGAAGAAGAAATGGCTTCAGAAAAAGTTTAAGGGTCATTTTCAATAAGATAAGTATAAAAATCGTTTCCGAAGGATGTTTCTTTTCTTGATATTTTACTTCTCCTTAGGTCCTCATGTAAATCATCATTAGAAATATCTAATGGCTCTCTAGATGTACTTTCATATTTCAAAGGAAATAAATTCTCAAAAAATTCAGCATTTTTTGTTTCCATAATTGTATTACAATCAAGCACATCACTCTTTATTACGAGGAACCTATAGGCAGCACTATGTTCAGCATATCCAATAAACATGCAATCCGATGTCTTAGACCCTATTTTCCTTCTTTTGGGTTCAGGCAACATAACCTTAGCAAGACACCCCCACACTTTCAAATATTTCAAATTAGGTTGATAACCTTTCCACAACTCATAGGGTGTTTTGCCAGTAGTCTTATGAGGAGTTCTATTCAGTAAAAAACATGCAGTTAAAATCGCTTCACCCCAAAGATTATTAGGTGCACCAGAGCTAATCAACATTGCATTCATCATTTCCTTTAAAGACCTATTTTTCCTTTCAGCTATACCATTTGATTCAGGTGAGTACGGGGGAGTTACCTCATGTATTATACCTTCTTTTTCACAAAAATCATTAAGCAAAACGTACTCACCGCCTCTATCGGATCTGATTATCTTAATCTTCCTATTTAATTGATTTTCTACTTCGGCTTTATAAGAAAGGAACATATCAAACGCTTCATCTTTATGCCTTAACAAATAAAGTTTGGTATATCTCGAAAAATCATCAATAAACGTCACATAATATTTTTTACCGCCTCTGGTCATAGTTTGTTTCAAATCTCCCAAGTCAGTATGAATTAAATCAAGCAATTCACTTTCACGTTGCACAGGGGGACATGTTTTCTTAGTTAACTTAGATTCTACATATACATCGCATTTACCTGTTTGTTTATCACTCAAAGAAATCATACCTAGTCGTTGCAATTTAGAAACATCGCAGAATTAATATGTCCTAATCTAGCATGCCATAAATCATACAAGTCAACCATATAAGCAGAAGAAGATGCATTCTCATTCAAAAATTCAGAAACGTTCAATACAAAAAGTCCTTGATCACAATATCCCTTTCCCACAAAGACATTATTTTTTGTCATAACAATCTTATCAGACTCGAAAGATACTTTAACCCCAGCTTTTCCCAAGAGAGCCACAGAAATTAAATTTGCCCTTATTTTAGGCACATGAAGTACTTCATTTAGAGCCAAAGTCTTACCCGATGTGAGCTTTAGGAGAACTTGTCCTTTTCCCGAAACAGGAGCAGTTCGAGAATCACCCATATACACAAGTTCCTCATCATCCCCTACTGGAGTGTAGGAGGTAAAAGCATCTTTGTTTGCACAAATATGCCTGGTAGCCCCAGAGTCTACCACCCATTTCTTCACATCGGTCACAATATTGACTTGAGAAACGACCGCAGCAATTATATCATCTCCGTCGGCCTCAACCAAGTTGGCCTTTGGCCTAGGAGGATTGTCGTTCTTCGCTCTATGCCTGCATTGAGGCGCATGGTGACCTGGCTTTCCACAAACAAAACACGTTCCTCTTCTTTTGAAATTGGGGTTAGCAACACGAGGGACATAATCATTTTTATTATTATTGTGATCAGGCTTTTTGTTATCGTACCTTTTTTTCGGCTTGTTTTGCACCATGTTAGCCCGAGCCGCCAGTGCCTTTGCTTTTGCAGCCTTACTGTCTTTCCGATTGCGATCTTCAATGATGATGTGTGTGATCAAGTCCGAGAGTGAGAGTTGCCTATGTTTGTGCTTCAGTTGTTGCTTGTAGTCTTTCCATGATTCAGGCAGCTTTTCGATGAGCACACCAGCTACAAACTCGTCTGGCAAGGTGATCTTTTCGGCTTTGAGGTCTTCTAGCAGCTTGTGGTATTCATTGATCTGAACCTTGATGTCCTTATCTTCAGTCATTGTCCAATTGTAATAATTACCTATGACGAACTTCTGTTTTCCAGCATCCTCAGCAGTGTACTTGACAGTCATGTTATCCCATATTTCTTTTGCAACCTTGTACCCACAGTAAACATCGAACAGGTCATTTGAAAGAGTACTCAGAATGGTGTGACGTCATACCTTATTCGCATATGTCCAATCCTCAGTTTGTTTTGGATCGGCCGAAGGTGACTTGGTATCCGTCAGAGCATGTGCGACCCCGTGTACGTCGAGCAGAGTGCTAATGCGTTCTTGCCATCGTCGAAAGTTTTGACCGCCAAACACCTCAATCTTCGATATGTCTGGAAATGGCTTCGCATATGTAGGCGCAGGGGGTTGAACGACAACAACCTTCTCACTGTTGTCATTGTTCGCTGGATCGGTCTCGTTGTTCGACATAATAAACCCTTAAGATTGTTGTCCGCGATGGTGCAAAAAGCAACGAGCGATCCAAACCTACAAAACAGAGAACGGTAAGCAGTAGACCTGAGGCATCGGTGAGACTGCCCTTAAGGGTTTATCCGCCTGAATGCGCAAACCCCCCAGGGTACAACAGGCCCGTCCCGGCAGGTGACCGAGGTGTCAGAACAGTAAGAACAGAAGCAGGCAATGTAACCCAGACGTAAATTTGTGAGAGAGGAAGTATTTGGAAGAGAAGAGAAAGGGCGGTTGTAGCGTAAAAGAAAGAGGAGAAGGCAGCGTACTTGGAAAAGGGAGTGCGGCCTCTGTTTCTATAAGCAAGGATTAGAGCCGTTTGAAAAAGATTTTCCTGATCCGAAAAGATTTGATTAGTGGGCTAAAATCAGGGAAACTAGCTGTCAGTGGGCGAAAAGCAGGGAAGGAAAACCGACTAGGATAGCACAACGTATCTGGACGCAATGCCGGTTAAAAACGTTTTGAGACTAAGTCAAATTCGAAGTACACAAAAAACATACTTTTCGGATAAGCCTTTCTGAAGACTTGAAAAATAATTTTCAAAAAATATTTTATGGCCCGGAACAAAAACTTGGGCTGCCTTTATATTGCGCGCAGGGGGGGCAAATCGGAGGATTTGCACTGAAATCATCAAATTTGGCTCATGCTTGTGTGCGCGCGAGGCCCACCCTTTTCTAGCTTGTTTACAAGCCTAAGGCACAAGATGATATATAAACTCTTAAAAGTTCCAAAGGCTAGGCAATGTGGGACTTCCCACTTTTGAAATAGCTCAAAACACAACAAGGGGAAGGGTGACTCGGCGGAGGAGATGGGGGGAGATGGACGGTTTCGGGAGGAAGAAGAAGGATGGTGGAAAAATCTGGTGCATAGGGTCTATAATAAGATCTGGTGGAACAACAAGATAAAAATTGATCCAACGGTTCAGATCTACTTTGTTTTTCGTTTTTGTGCACACCTTCACTTTAGTTAACTTTTGCACCTTACATCACCCACTAAAGTGGTGCAGGCTAGAAGCTGCCTTTTATTAAACATTTATAACATAATTTCTTCATCAAAAATAACTTATAATATGATTTTTTAACTATATAATAAAAAAAATTAACTATTTAATAATTTGTCCTCGTGATATAGCTCAAGTGGTTAAAAAACTCGGATGATATGTAAGAGGGATAGGGGTTCGATCCTCATCCAGCCCCTTTCCACAAACCATGTGTGTGTGAGTAATGACCAAAAAATATATATAATAGTTTTTTTATATAAATTGATATTATATATATTCATTTTTTCAAAAGTTTTTTTTTAACTTCTTCACCTATCTATTTAACAATTTTTTATATTTAACAATGATGTTTCTTTTGTAATATCCTAGATTAAGATGTTATCAATATCTTGGAGTCGGTTTATCAATAGGTTGAGTAGGAATTCTGGGATTTCTTATTTAGATTGGTGTTCAAATCCTTTGAATTGTTTGATATTGGGTAGACGTTGAAGGTCATATGATGTATTGGGTTGGATATTCCCCTTGTACTCCCATTTATTATATTTTGCTTATAGAAAAAAACATGTCATCAAGGATAGTTCCAAAAATCTAAGAGGGTTAAAAGTAAATAAATTTTAACATATATACATAATTATACTAATAAGAAATTACACATTTTAATAAAAAAATAATTCTCATATATAATTATTTGACATATTAATTTGAGGAGATCAGTGTAGGAAAGTGTGTGAAGACTCACATTGGTTAATATTGGTTAAGTGAAGACAATATATCATAAAGACTCATATACTCATTATCGTTGATTTTTGGGTCAAGATGTATCGTCAGCCAACTATTCTAGTCTAGTCACAAAGTTCTCCCCTCTTTGGGCTCTGTAACCCCTTATAAATAAATAAAAACTTATACTAACTGTTGGAAATTTCTAAAACTATAATTTAAATTAATAACACACTAGGAGTACTTCAGTTAATACATAAAGTTAGGTAAAGTAACATTTAGTAACCATCATGGTTTACTTTTACAAAGAAAGAAGTCTAGAGTCAAACTACTATACATCTTGTAATTCAACAGAAACAAAATATACAAAATAAACAAGCAATCTTCGGTTAACCAGTGAGTCTCAAAAGCACTGGAAACCAAAATTCACGAAGAATCTCCAAGAGTCTCAACCCTGTTTATCTGAAGGCAAAACATAAACTAATGAGAAATAAATCTCAGTGAGTGACAAAAATCATACAATACAATTACAATGAATTAAGGATTTCCTCATACAATTCCATAACTTCAATTGCATCTACTAAGTTCTAATTATTTTGGCTATTCTGAGTATTGCGGGCATGAATAGAACTCGTAATCACTGAGAGGTGTCCCTCTCCCATTAGCCCATACGCATGATTAGAGCTCTTAATCACTGAGAGGCGTCCCTCCCCCATTAGCCCATACTCCATCCTTTCCTTACCAAAGGATTAACATATGCAAGTATTTCATAAGAATAAACATCCATCAACATCATATTATTGCCATAAATCATATTACCTTCTTCTACATCATACTGCAATACCATAATAATCCAAAGAACAAGGAAAAACATAAGCATATGTAGTCATTACAATGGAATAAATCTAGTTCAATGGAGAATAAAACAAAACCTATCAAGTAGCTTTAGCATCTATATGACTATCCCACATCAATCATGACTAATTACAAGCATTTTAAATTAAAAAAATGCAAAAAACTCAGTTCTAAACACAGGGAAACCAATCCAAACACAGTAAAAACGAAAATCAACAAGAAAAATCATATCTTTACCTCCATGCATCATCTTCCCACAAGACATGTCATAAATAAGAACATGTAAGCTATTTCAATCAAAGAAAAGAACTTATCTCCATCAATTTCAAACTTCTTTTCCCTAAATCAACAACCCCAAATTAGAATCACCTACCCCAAATGTACCAAAACCCATTCCAAACTCATAACTCAATCAAACATGCTAGTTTAATAGAAACAACAAGGAACATCCAAGCCCTTACAAAAAAACCCCAAATACTTACATGCAAAACCCACAATATGAAATCCCTAAACCCCAAATGCACACATGCAACTCTCAAATACATATACATACAAATCCCTAGAACCCCCAATCCATGGAACACACAAGCAAGTTCCTATTGTACACTCACCTCAGAAATAATGTCCAGCTGCTAGAAGTAGAATCAACTTGGACTCTACCTTCCAATCCTTTCTTCTCCTTCCTTCTCTTCCACCTTCTATTGTTTTTCCCCTTTTTTTCTGTTTTTCCTTTCTTTTCTCTTCTTTGTGTGTGTGTGTGTACGGGAATGTGGGTGGGGACTGGGGAATGGGTTTTGTTTATTTTTATTTCTCAATTTAGATGGTAGTGGGCCCTTGGATGTGTATTTGGGAATTAGTCCCTCTAGTTTTTTTTCCTATTTTCAACCCCTTTCCACAAACTCATAACTATGGTTATTCTAATTTCTTCCCCTCCTAATTAAAACAATAACACACAAAATAATATAAAGAAGTATAAATATCAAATAATCATCATGTATAATAAATTAATACTAAGTTAGTATTTTGGAGATGTTACAGGCTCCCCCTCATTGCCTAACAGCGATACTATATGGTTGATGGTTCTATTTGGCTGAGTATTAATGGATGATGGTTATAAATGTTGGTGGGGCATCCCCTAATGACTCAAACTTGAAGGATAGTCTCACATTAGTTAAGACTGGGTTAAGTGATGACGTATGTAAATGTAAAAACTCGTATATATTCATTGTTTACTAACAGAGGGGGTTGGAACTTTCGCTTATTCCTCAAGTCCATCCTATGTGTCATACTTATACTTAATTTGAAATATTAATACAATTTTCCATTTTCCTAACTCTATGCATCTTAATTTGCTAATCATAGCCTAATAAAAAAACCGCGTCCGTTGGCTAGAGAAATGTTAATAAATTAATAATGAATATAAATAGGCAATTTGAGCAGTCTCCATAAGGTCTACATATTTTATATATTCACTGTGTTTAAACTAAACATTTCAAGAAGAGTCTTTTGGTCAGCCCCCACCATGGTGTCCCCTGTCCCAAACTCTACCAACATTTGGAATAATATTAGTGGGTGAAGATACTCGATCGAAATATTTTTATATAAGGCCGGGCCAGTATTAGAAGCGCACCACAAGCCTCCACGGTAAGTACATCGATCGATGAGGATCAACTTGGGATTCTGACCCATTAAGTTGAAGGGTGGGAACAAAAGTGAAAGAATCATACTAAAATTATTTTGAAAATTTATTTGTTTTATCGAAGGATGATATCCTGATTCCTAGCATGGAAAAAAATTTGGAGATACATCATGGAGTATTCATCATTTGTTTAGTCCATGTGTCTTTTCTACCTGAGATGTTGTGGATGAAAACAAAAAACAAATATTCATCATTTTTTAGTCAGGATTTTTTCACTAATATTACAGTATTGAGACTACTATTTTCTTGATCTTGGATCATTCCATGACTAATAAAAACAATAATTTTTTCCAATATTTGGATTTTAATTATCCGTATAGGAGACCATTGCTTACCACTACACCTAATCCAGTATTCTTCAAATTCTTTATCATGGTGTATTGATATTTTTTTTTTGGTCGTAGTATTGATATTATTTTAAGTAATCTTTATGGAGAAGTTTTTATTTTAACTGCGACTTTTTGGTCTACAGGCCTGCTTTATTTTTTCTCGCTGGAAGGGGAGGGCCAATGGCCCACGCACAAGTGTACTAGGTGGTGTATCTTACACAAAGTTTGTTAGTCGTTGGATCAAATAGTTTCACCAGATCTAAGTAGGACCTCTCACACAAGATTCGTCCATGGATTCCACTTTGTACTGCAACCACCACTCCAAGGCGTCGTGTGAGAATCTGCAAGCTGTAGGTGTTGCCATGCCCGCAGTTCCCGTGCCGGAGTAGTGGAATCGACGGCGGCTGTCTACGGGTAGAACAAGATAAGAGGGAGAAACATGATAAAACTAGAACCTGGGAGATACCCCAGAGTCCTCCGCCGAGTCATCCCCCACCCAACATGTCGGAAGGTGGCTTCGACGGCTCATCGTTCACCGGTGCCGTGTTCAACCTCTCAACGACGAGCGTCGACGCTGGCATCATGGTTCTTCCGGCCACCCTCAAGCATCTTTGACCGAATCCTCCATTGTCATGATTCTCATCGAGCAAGTCTTGCTCAAGATCAAACCTTATGGCACAAAAGGCAACAACTCATCGTTGCAGACTTGCAGTGATTCCGAGTCAACACTCAGACTCACTTCCACTTTCACTGAAAACGAAGGAGACTACTCATATTAGAAAGGATGGGCCGGCCGGGCTTTTAGAAAGGATAATAATGATAATAATAATTGGATCCACCTTAACCCTTAAAATTAAAATAAATTTCATTAATAATTATAGAAGCCAGAAAGAATAGCAAATGGTAACAAAATCAAGGACATGAGAAAAGAGATATACATTGAACGGGACAAGTAGATAACCCATGAACGAGGTGCTTGCGTCTTCCAATGTAGTGGCTGTAATTGTTGCAAGTGTTTGTGACTGAGCAACAGTAAAGCAAACTAGAAGGGTAAAATCTGGTGTGAGAAATTCACATTAGACCTGGTGAAACTATTTGATCAAATGACTAACAAACTTTGTGTAAGATACACCACTTAATACACTTGTGCATGCTAGACGGAGCCAAAAAACTACAACCATGAGGGGGCCTGCTTTTGACACATTAGGTAATGATAAAAATAACACATAGTGAATCAAAGTAGCAATGAGTATTTCGTCAAAAAAAATGTAGCAATGAGTATTGATTGCTTCGGACGAGAACGCGAGTTATATTAATTACTAAACAAGAATTAAATTCATTAACAATTTAAATGAGCCAAACATGTGGAATATATTGTGATTTCAAAAGGGAAAAAAAGTACTAAAAACAATCAATTAATACACATAAAAGAGGTATTACCCCTAAAACATTAAAAAAAATCAAAGCTGCAATTATAAAAAAGTATAAAAGAAAAACTATACAATTACTCATCAACCAAAGACCTAGTGCCAAACAGCTTCCAAAATATTTTAACCCTTCTGTTCTCTAATTAACCCACGATAATTAACAACATTAAAGCAAAGAACAACCGATCAAAAACCAATTAGCCATGCATAAAGAAATGACCAAACCTGAAATGTCTGTAAAGCTTAGCACAAATTATTAAATTCATCTTGCGTTGCTAAGTTGGACGTGGTTCGATTCTCGGTTGGGGCACTTGTGTGTGTGTGTTTACCATTTCTACTAGATAAAAAAAAATGACCAAACCTGAAATACAATTGGGCAAGTGAAAAAAAAAAAAGATGTTGTCCAATCTCCATTTCTTTATCACAAAACACGTCCCCCTGAAAATCCACTATCACATTTCTGCAAAATAGATTCAGTCTCATAAGCTAGCAGACGATTCAACAATATAATTGCCAAGAAAACGTGAGAACTTTGTTAGGATCACACAACATTTCCTAAACGTTCATAATATATAGAATAAATATAAATCCTCTAAAATAAGTGACTCTTGATCACACACACACACTCCTCCTCTTTCTGGTGGGCCCTATTTCCCTGCTCCTACTCTGTTCTCCAGGTATTACGTTTTTGACTAGAGGACCACTTAGTTTGACCTGATTTTATTGACCTTAATTAGATCAATATGCAGCAGGGTATTAGGATTTAGATTTAGGACCACCCTTAAAATCCCTATATATGTCACAGCTATAGCTAGCTAGTATTGTAGTAAAATTTTAGATTATGGGATTTATCTAAAATTGGGGTCACTGTCTACATTAGATAAGGATATGGATGGGATTTCCCCTGCAACACTGGGAAAAAAATGGCTTCTTGTATTCTTTTGTGATTGAGACTGCATCAAGTGTGTAAAAGACGAAAAATGTATGTTTTTTATATTGGACAAGTCCATCTGGGCATAGTTCTTAGAATATGTGGCCAAGAGGGTATGAAAATCCAAGGGATTCTATACTTATCATTGAGGTAGGTTAGAAAGAAACAACCCAGGATGGGGTTGAGGAAGGGATGTTGACAGGGCAAGGGCACAGCTAGGGTTTGAGATGTTTCCTTCTCTTTTGGATGTGACTTGTCTCTTAGTCATCACCATACCCTTAAAAGTTCAATAGTTATGATATTGGAAAACTGATATAGTGATTGATCATGAGGACATGTGCCCTGCTCTGGATTTGCTGTAACACTTCCTTCTATCCAATTCAATTTTCTTGCTTATGTACTCACATCACTTGCTTACCTTCATTAGGTTGACACCACTCTTCTCTAGTAATTTTTTGGATTCCATTTTTTAACTAGAAGTGTTTTTTATTTATTTTTAAGTTCCCTGATGAGATAGAAAATGATTTCATGTGCTTTTATTCCTTGATTATTAATTAATTTATGATCTGAGAGGCAATAATTTACTTTATGATATGTGAGAATTGTTCATAGAAATGCATGTGCTTATAGCTTATAAACGGAAGCTTCTGAGAAAAATCTTATCTCACTATAAACTATAAATGTGAACAAGTCTTTAAAAAATGATGAAAATATGTTTTAGTCGTGCTTTGGTGATGATCATCATATTATTCTCTTTGTAACACCCAACGAGTTTAATTAATTAAACGGAAAAGGAACGGAAGGAGGCTTGAAAAGAACATGGATGGGGTACTCATTATTATAGACCAAGATGAGTTTCATTTGTGTGGCTATTGTGTTATGTCTTAGAAGAATTTTATTAATGAAACAGGGACTTCTGAGACTGATAGGTGGATATTGATGAGTTCACTACATTTATTACAACAGGGGAAAAAAAGAAGTGATCAGATGAAAGATAGAGGTAAAGCTTTTGATCTGGAGATTAAATTATTCATAACACATTACTCTTCAAAAACAAGTAGCATGCATGTGTTAATTTGATACTTAACCGGTTAACCCATTAGATACAAGGCATTTTTTTTATGCTTAATTTTGAACCAAACTTCATGAATCTAGAACTAATTAATTTTGTTGATGAAAACTTACATCTTGCTTCTACTAACACAGCCAATTGTTCAACTAGCTATTGATGCATCACTAAATGCTGAGATTAAAGTTTTTATGCATGGAGATCGATAAAATCTTTTGTTGACTTAGTACTTAATTATATGATCTGCTGAAAAAGTTATTTTGAATTGAGGGCTAGCTGATGATGACTTCTATCGATCACCTTAATGTAATACCTAAATCAATATCTACCAAACTTGCTGCAAATCCAGGACCCTATCGATCGACTTTGTATCATTACATATCTGTCATGCTTTTTCCCATTAGTACTCACAAATTAAAGCTTTAAAGGTTGTGAATCACACTCTCTTGCCTATGAATTAGTCTAAATGGATAATCTGCGGTTATATTTTTAATAGCTGCACCGCACGCCGCTATAATCTATCCAATTTTTAATCCAATACATGTCCAAATTAGGTCATTCTGAAGCCTAAATTGAAATATTTTTTGTCTACTTTCATATAAAACAAAGAACACAATATTTCAATAAGCACACAGGGAAATGTGTCTACTAAAAATCATCATCAAACACTTGCAAAATTAAAAGACTAACTTGACCAAAAAAAAACTATAGAACTAAATTGAAACAAATAAATAAGTTATAGGACTAAAAGAGCAATTTTGCCATTATTTTTCTAGCATATGCCATATATATAAAACATAAAGCTAAAGGGTGGATATTCCTATTGCAGTTTTGAAAAATATTAAATAAATATTTTTGAATATTTAATAATTTTGTGTTTAATATTTTTCTTTTTGTTAAACACTGTTCACTTTTATTTTCTTAATAATAACATATATATTCTGTTAAACAGACACATAATAGTGAAATTTCAAGAAGAAAAAGCTGGATGACAAAAAAAAATTGACAATAATGACATGGCGGATGGAGCTTGTATTCGCCAGGGCGCCACCCCTTCTCTCATGCATGTACGTACGTTTTCACCAAGATTAGAATCTCGCTATAAACGGCTCCATTACCAAGGCAACACTAGATCTGAAGGTTCCAAAATAGCTCTACATCGATCCCCTTGCTTACAAGAGTTCCCTTGAGCCCTAAGGCAGCAATTTTTTTTATCGATCACACTGTGTGCTGAGTGTGTTCAGCATTAAGCTTCTTCCAGATCTAATTAACGTTTGACTTGACTTGAAAATTTAATGTTAGTTTCTAAATTAACAAACAAATGAAACAATTGATGTCACTCTTTCCGCCCGTAGATTGCCATGAGCATTACAAGCAACATGAAAATAGCGGATTAGACAGCCATTGTCAAACTTGTGTTTTGACTTTTTGGAGAATTTTCAATTAAAAAGCCAAACTAATTAATTTGTTCAGTAACTCTAGAGATTAGAGTTGGCAAAATGGGCCGGGCAGAAAAAACCCGAAAAATAGAGGGTTCGGACACACAAATTTGAGCTCGTTTTCAATCTGGACCTTTTTGGCCCGGCCCGACAAAGCCCGAACCCGGTAAAGCCCGAGCCCGAAGCGGACCGCATGAAAAATATAGGCTAAAGCCCGAGCCCGAAAAGTGGAGGGCTCGGACACACAAAATCGAGCCCGTTTTCAATCTGGACTTTTTTGCCCGACCCGATAAAGTCCGAATCCGATGCGGGCCGGCCCGAAAGCCCGTTTTGCCAGCTCTACTAGAGATAACCACTACAAGTATTTTAATTTAATTAGTTTTGCTACTAATAAAACTGCAATGGCGGAGGAGCTTCTACTCTTATGCAATTTAAAATTGTGGTGAAATTTAAACCCTTTAAAAGAAGAAACATTATTCCCTAGCTCCTTTTAATTAATTTCTTTATTATTCATTACTCCCCGTTAGTTGCAAAAATAGCCTTAAAGTTTATGAATTACTGATGCCAAAATGATCACGTTAATTAGAGTTCTCTTATATATCATCAAAGCTTTTGAGATTTCTACATTTTTTATCCAACGAAAGTCAATGTTATCATCACTATTGCCAATTGCTACGATCACTCGCCATCATTAACTAGTATTATTATTAATGTATCATCACGGCAAACCATTATTGCCCTTTTGGCCATCATCACTATCATTGCTTCTAGTAATATATATAATATTGAGAGCTTTAAAGAAATCTATTGCAATATTAAAATTTTAAGGACTTTAATCAACAGCCAACATGAATAAGGTACTCAATTAATTTTATATACTTGGGAGCATATATATTTAAAGGAAAATTAATTAATCATCTCAATAAAAAAAAACTAAAACTCCACCAATTAATTATGTCTATAATGTAATAAATCGTGCAGTCGACAAACTTGCAAAATTCGATCCAATAATTTGATTGGGGGGGGGGGGGGGGTGAAAAGCATGGTCCGGGTAGGGGTATATAAAATTTATGCGAAGTTACGTGTACTTCCCATGTTGTGAAGACAGAGGAATGCAATGCACTGTTTTAGATAACTAAACAATGGTAACTAGTCCTGAAATGAGAGGACAAAAGAAGATGGGGAAGTAACAAGACCAGGTGCCATGCATGTGATTTGAAAATTACAACAAAGACTGATTAGTATATTGGGGGAGACATATAGGAGGTCGGGCATTTCCATTTGAGTAAGGTCATGTTTGGATTGACTTATGCAGAGCGTATCTGAGTTTATCTATTGATATAAGCATTTGTCAGCGTGTTTGACAAAGCTTATGAAAACAGCTTATGACTGGTTCATAAGCTGTTTTAGACTTATTTTCATAAGCTCCCCATGATAGCTTATCAAAATAGCTTACAGCTTATATAAAATCAATTTTACCATATTCTCTTTTTAATTATAAAAATAATTTATACATAAGCGCTTATGTCATAAGTGCTTAAATAAACTGTTTATCCAAACAGGCCCTAGGTACCCCCAAATCCCGTTTGCACATATATATAGGAAGTAAAATTAATTAAATTATATATATGAATCAATCAGAGTCGGTTAAATGAAAGATCAACGTTCCACATATCTCCATGTGTCAGCATGCAAATGGTCCCAAACCTGATATGACATACACATGCAGTCACAAACACAGGTTCCCCCCCTTAAGGCTATATTATTGAGCTAGCTAACATCACTTTCTCTCTCTTCCAATCTATATAGCCAAACCAAGCAGCATTATAATAGAAGATCAGGACATAAGAAAAAAGAGGGAATTGCAATACCCATAAGGAGAAAGTGTGAAGAGTTGTTTCAATTTCTTTTCTTTTTCTTTTTTAATAATCTCTGTTAGTTTCTGCTAAGCTCTGTGTGGGTTTCATTGAGAAGCCAAAAATGGCAACTTTGTTGGGAAAGGAGAATGGTGGTGGTTTGAACCTGAAGGAGACTGAGCTATGCCTGGGCTTGCCCGGTGGCGGTGGCGGCGGTGGTGGCGGTGGCGGTGGCTCTGAGGTGGAAACTCCAAGGGCCAGTACTGGAAAGAGGGGATTCTCTGAGACTGTTGATCTGAAGCTGAATCTTCAATCCAAGGAAGATCTGAATGAGAATCTGAAGAAGAATAATGCTTCAAAGGAGAAGACCCTCCTTAAGGACCCTGGCAAGCCACCTGCCAAGTAAGTCCCTTAATTTTCCCACTTTTCCTTTCATAATAATTAAAACTCTCTGCATATGCTTCTCTTCTCCAACCCTTTTTTTTTTCCCTCTTGGATCTAGTATTAGGTTGACATGCAAATTTTTTTCTTTCATTTTTCTTTCAATAATATATATTTCTTAGAGTTTATTCAAACTTCAAACTTATAGTATATAGTTTGCATGAGGAATATATAAATTTCCAACTTTTCTGTGTAATATTTGTAGCAAAAAAAGAAAAAGAACGATATATAGAGTAGAGAAAAGAATAATTAAGATTGAAGGGGATTTGGAAATAATTAATATTCAAGTTTTTCAGGGCTCAAGTAGTTGGTTGGCCACCAGTGAGGTCATACAGGAAGAACATGATGTCACAGAAGGTTAACATGAGTAGTGAGGATGGGAGCAGTGATCAGAAGACAACAAGCAACAGTACTACTGCTGCAGCTGGGGCTTTTGTGAAGGTTTCCATGGATGGAGCACCTTACCTTCGCAAGGTGGACCTCACAATGTACAAAAGCTACAAAGAATTATCTGATGCCTTAGCCAAAATGTTCAGCTCCTTCACCACTGGTAATTAATTAGCCAGCCACTACAATATTTAACTAAGCCTCCTAAATATGTTAGCATTTAATTCCCCTCAAAATTAACCTTTTTTACCACAAGTCCACAACTAGTATAAGACTGAAGTTTATTAATTAATATATGGAAGATAATAAAAAAAATACCAATTATTATATATATATGAGGCTAGCTTTAGATCCTTGATGCATGGGAACTGTCAATGATGGCATGTGCGAGTTGGATTGATTAATCGTCTTGGGATTGTTACATTAATTCTAGCTAGCTATATGATTATATATGCATGGGTCATTTCTTGTGATTAATTATATATATATATTGATTGGAAGAATATTAAATTAGTTTTGTATGTTATTATGTAATGGGAGTACAGAAGGTAACTATGGGGCCCAAGGAATGATAGACTTCATGAATGAGAGCAAGTTGATGGATCTTCTTAACAGCTCTGAGTATGTGCCAACCTATGAAGATAAGGACGGTGACTGGATGCTCGTGGGAGATGTCCCATGGGAGTAAGTTCTCCATCCCTCTTTCTGCAGCTACCTATTATTTACAATATATGATATGATTTCATTATATGTGTATATTGGTCCCATATGGGTATGATCGATTTCATTATTATTATATATACATAATTAATTAGCCATTCAGAAAACATGCTTTAATTACTAGCCATTTGATCTTAATTATTTTAATTCTATAAACCCATGAATGATGAAATTAACCTTAGCTATTTATTTTTCTGAAGGATGTTTGTTGAGTCATGCAAGCGTCTGCGAATAATGAAAGGATCGGAAGCGATTGGGCTTGGTATGCATAATATTATATCTCAATTACATCATTTTTTTTAATAATTTCACTCATTTGATTAATATATATATATAAGGTGTCGTTGATAATTGTTATATGGTATTAGTATACTTATAATTTTTTATATAATGCAAAATTAATTGAATAATTAACCGTTGAATTAAAAAGTCTCATTAAAAATTTACAAAATTTCATGTAATTTAAAAATTAATTGATACTTTTTCCTATCAATTTATTCTAACATATAACATGTAATTTAAAATATAAATAGATATCTACTATTAAATTACACACCTTTGAACATCTATTAATTATTAGAAATTTTATACACATAATTCACTACTAGAAAAAGTACCCGACAGAAATTAAAGATAGAAAAAATAAAATTGGTCACAAATACTAGAGATGAAATTAGAGACAGATTTTATTTTATTTTTTTAATTTTTATTGTTAATTCAACTTTTTCTAGTAATAATTATTAAAATAACAAGATATATTCACACCTCTCTCTATCTCTGCCTGTGTGTGTCATTTTCTGGCTAGCTATTCTAATGTTGGCATCTTTATATATGTACTTTCAGCGCCAAGAGCCATGGAAAAATGCAAAAGCAGAAGCTGAAGCTATCAGATCAGTCCCATACGTACCGAAGTGGACGTATAAAGAAGATATATGAAAGCACTTCTGCTGATCAGACCTATGGAGCGAAGTGTTTGTTAGTTTGGATGTTGTGTCTGTGCTTTTGTTTTGTTCGTATATAGATTCAACTTTAATTTTAAGTATAGCCTATGAGGCATTTGTAATGGACAAGAAGCAATAAACTTAACCCATATACTAGTCTGCCTTGTTTAATTATTATTATGTGATCCTTCCCATGCTGTCATGATTGTTGGTGTGTTTAAATATACCTTGAATTTTAATGCATATTTTATTATTCCATCAAGAGATTCTTCATATTATTTTTCATTTATTTAGTATTGTTTTCAATAATTGTGTACTGCAAAATGATCAATGTCTCAGCTGGATGAGGAAGGTATTCAATTTTTATAATGTTCACAAGTGAGCAAGGGGAACAAGCCCATGTGCATGTTGATGAAGTTTCGTTTATGGCCATAAGTTTTATATAGTAGTCCTTGTCATTTAGTTTTGTAAGATCAAATAGGGTTTGGTGAGTGAAATGCCGTTTGATTGATATATATATATATATATATAGGGATCAAGTTACATCAGTGTAACACTTTGGGTAATGTTGCGCCATTAATAACTCTTTGTCGGATAATTAAACATTACTATATCACATAGATTAATCCTATGAAATTCTACCTCAATCTAAAATATGTGTCATTAAAATTCATCAAGATTAACGTCCTTTAAAGTGTATGATTGAGAATATTTAATTATAACCATTAAATTCAAATCAACGATTCACATGACATCTCTAACGGTGTGTTATGATAAAATATCACTAATAATGGTTGGATATTGATGAATAGTAAAGAATGTATTGAAAAATGTATGTTAGAGAATATATTGTTAGCACTCTTCTATTTACAAATAGTTATTAAATATAGTAACTATGTCAAGAATTACTCGGCAAAGTGATTCCACCATATACTACCTCCGGTCCTATATATAAGAGAATTTAGGGTTATTTTCTTGGTCTAAATTATAAGAAACATAGACCCATTTTAAATGCATCAATTGTATAAAAATTCTTTTATACCCATTGGAGAGAGAATAATATGCTTGAGAATTATGAGTGATTTAATGTCATTAAATGTATAAGCCACCATTTTAATCATTTACTATGAGGGATAATCTTAGAATAAAATTTATATTAATTACAACTAACTCATTTAACTACATTTTATTGGTTTTTGTGAATTAAATATTTGTCTCTTGTATATGGGATTAGAGGTAGTATAATACTATTATTAAGGATCAATAATGGATATATGGAAACCATGAGTTCAAACCTCCCCACTAATTATAACACACTGATTTACTAACATTTACCTATAAAAAAATGATAGATATACTATATACCAATATACATTACGAAAAGCATAAAAGAATTCTCGGATCGGACACTGACAGCTTCATGTCCTAGCTTTTGATGAAAATGTGCATTATTGTAAGGGATATGCCGTCTATATGAAATGCACATAAAAGCGATTGAACATCAAAATATCCATTATTTTAAGGGATTTGGGTGGATCTTTTGACGTAGCTTTTCTCCAGCTTAACCCAATTATAGTTAGAAATATTACGGTTGAGATCTTCAATTAATACGTACTGATCATAATAGTTCTCGGGGGACTTTCTGCATATTTTGAGGAGGTTGCCGTTGGTCTTGATCCTTAAAATTAATGTGAACTGGAAAGCTTTATGAAGTGGCCAAATTGGCGTGGCTATGTTATAATATGTGCACATTCATCCATATATAAATAGGCGATTTTTGAGTATCCTCATTTAGATAGATTAACTTTTTGGGATATATAGATTTATTTTTTTCTAAACTAGGGTATTCTTTGCACACGTGTGAAGACTAATCTTTTCGAGTCGGGTAGGACTATAGGTGGCAAAGCTTTACCACACGAGACTTAAGGTTGCTGTATTCCTATGATCTGGATTCGAACACAAGATCTCTAATTAAACTGAAAAAGACTCATATCATATCACCTAAACCCCTGGTGGTAGATATATAGATGCTTTGGTTAAGTTGTTTTAGTCTTTCACACGTTTCACTATATGTACTCGCCGGGAGTCATGTAAATATTATAGCCACGCCAATTTGGCCACTTCAAATAGCTTTTTTTTTTTGGTCAACAACTCTCCATTTCTTACGTAAACAATAGTTGCTAGCACTTCTCGTATAAACAATAAACGAAATTTCTAAGCCTCGCCCACTAGCCATCCTCTTCATGAGAATTGGGCCATAGTGGGCTCATCATTTTCTTATGGCATTACAGGGGAGTTGCTTTTCGCACCTTCATTTTTATTTTTTACACTCTCTTTCTCTTTTTAGTTTTTTTCTTCAAAATACCCACACAACTTTTGTGCGTTTTTTCTCTCTATTTTTTGACTTTTTGGAATATAATTTTCGGAACATAACAAATAAACTTCCAAAAAAATATGTATACTCTGGAAACTTATTTCTATAGCACAATTAATATTTAAAATACACATTTAAAATTTTAATACGTTCTATAAATTAAATTCTGAAAACCAATTAAATTAACTTTTAGAATTAATTCTTGGAACACAATTTAAATATAGTTCCATAGATATAATTATTAGAACACAAAAAACTATGTTCTGAAAATTAATTTTTGCAAAGGATCATAGAAATTACATTTCTTGTAAGATTTTTCCCTCCAATATTTTCCAACTCCTATACATTACAAGCCCATACCTTTTCCAACAACCAACTTGCCAGTGGCAATGTTTTGGTGTGAAAGAATATTCCAAATTCCATCACCAACATGAAAAGTTCAGAATATCCATTAAACTCGTTTATTTTACTTGTAGGTAATATTAAACCATGTAATTTCTATCCATGATGGTTTTTATCCACGAATATAAGCGGGTACGAATAATTTTGTCATCTATACCATTTATTGATTAATTATATATTTATTTGGAGATGATAATTGATATTTCCATGTATCTCTTTAAAAATATCTTGTCAAGTGAGTTCTAACTAATCCCTTTATAGATGTCATTAATAGACATGTGCTTGTTGGAGCAAGTCTTTGTTTTTTTTGGTCAACTCACACACAGGAGGATATGGGGGAAGGGGGGATATGGAGCAAGCCTTGCTTTTTTTTTTTGGGGTCAAGAGCAAGCCTTGCTTGGTGTAGGTTTGGAATACACTTTTTTTTTGGGTCAAAATTGGTCGTAGGTTACTAGGGGTTTTTTTATACACACATACACTGGTTTCTAATAACACATACACTAAAAGTTAAAAAGTCTAAAGTACCCTCACTTTCAAAAAAACTCTAAAAACAGTTTTCTCCCTCACTTCCGCATACTACCTCGACTCATTACAGTTCCGCGTCGTCTTCTCCACCGCGTCATCTTCTCCACACAGCCATCACAAATCCGCTTCTCGTTCTACTTCACACTTTCGCGCTAATCGCTAAGTTCCGTAAGCTGCAGTTCGTCTTCACCGTCGCACGCCGAGCCATCTTCTCTGCCGTCTTCTCAGTTTGTCTTCTCCATATCTATCCGTGCCTCACGCCGATTGCAAATTGACCACTACCGTTTTCTTCCTGCAGCGGATCGACCTCGTCCACCCTCTTCTCACTTCGCCATCGCAGGCGTCTTTGCGGAACTAATAGTTCCGCAATAATAAAAAAACGACACATACGTAATACTTCAAAATGCAAAGAAACATTTGGCGCGGAACTATTATTTCCGCGAAAAAAATGTACACGCGGAACTAATAGTTCCGCGTGTGCATTTTTTTCGCGCCAGTTATTTTTGTGTGTGCGCTAAAAATAACACCCGCGGAAGTATTAGTTCCGCACATATATATCAGCACACATATAACAACACTTCCGCAGATCTTCTTCTTCTCCACTTCAGCACCAATTTGTACCGATTTCCAACACAAAAAAAACACAGACCACCAAACAATGACAAGCAAAACAAAATCAAAATACAAGAAGCCCAAAAAATGATCTCCAAGAGCGTCTTCTTAATCCCGATCTGAACTTAATACCAATGCTTCTCTTTCTCCGCATCGCTTCCTTCTCCTTTGCCTCCGCCGTCGTGGATGACGCCTTCGCAGTCACACGTCCCAGCATCTACCACCCAACGCCGTCGCACCGTGAGGGGGAGTGAAGTGTGTGTGCGCGCGGAAGTGCAGTGTGTGTGTGTCTGTCTGCTGCGCGGCTGCGGAAGTGTCGAGAAAGAAGCTTGCGTTGCGGAAGTGTCCAGAAAGGAGAAGAAAAGGGTTTTAGGATTTTTTTAAAATTGAGGGTATTTTAGTCTTTTTTGTTTTGATATATGTCTAGATAGAAAGTTTGGTATGTGTGAATATAAATTCCCGTTACTAGGTATGGAATACACTTGTTTGTGCGCTAGCTGCTTTCCTTTTTTTTTTTTGCTAGATATGCACTGCTTTCCTTTGGGCCTAGCTTCAGCACAATTTTCTATTGAACAATGCGGCACAATACTTTTTGGCCCTCTCCTTGAATACCAATATAATTTCAACACAAAATTACAAAAAAAAAAAGTTGACCAAAAAAACCACAAAATTACAAGTTTTCAGAGAGATATATATATATATATATATTGACAAAAAAAGATATATATTTATTTTTGACAAAAAAAAGAGTTAATTATATTTCTTTTTTAGTTGTATTTGTGTACAAGATATTAATCATATTTATTTTTGTGAAAACTTTGTCTCTCTAAAATCTGTATATTTTTGTTTGATCAAATGAGATAATAGTAGTTATTTGCGAGTGCACATTTTTTATTTAAATAATATTGTTTATATTTGAAACAAACAAATATAAACAATGTGGATGTCTCGCAATGCAGAGGTTTTCTCTGATAGTGTATGGCCTTGCTGGAAAACTCTGAGCCAGATTCGGACTCTCTCTGATTGCTCTCTTTGAGTCTTTGGCGTCGTTCCGGGACAACAGGAGCCTAGGATGGTTACTTGGCATCCACCTACTTCTGACTGTGTAAAACTCAATGTGGATGGTAGCTCGTTTGGGAACCCTGGATGATCTGGTTATGGTGGTTTAATCAGGGACTCCAATTTGAGTGGCTGGTTGGTTTTTCTGGTAGTTGTGGTTTCACTACAAACACAACGCAGAATTACATGCAATTGCTAAAGGACTGGACCTTGCTTGGACTCATGGCTTTAGCAATGTGACATGTGAATCTTATTCTCAGCTTGTCTTGCAGATGATTGATGATGGGGTTGATCCCATCCACCCCTATGCCCCCTAGTTGATCACATTCGAAGCTTCTCCTCGCGGGATTGGACTCTCTCCTTTCGTCACACACTGCGCGAAGGAAATGCTTGCGCGGACTAGTTGGCAAGATATAGCGCTAATATGGAGCACGACATTCATTTATGGCCGCAATGTCCCCCTGCCTTATCTACCACCCTTTTGACTGATGTCATGGGAATAGTGTGGATTAGGGAGTAGTTTGTTTCTTTTTTCTGTTTCCTTTTAGTTTTCCCATTCATCAAAAAAATAATATTGTTTATAACTTTGCATTGCAGAAGTTTTGTTTTTTGGGGACAAATATCAATACAACTAATTGCCAATAATTTTAATTTTAATCTATAATATATATAAAGACGAACCCTCTCAAGACTAATTTTTACACATGTCACTTTGAGAGTATTTCAAGACTCAATTTGACTGATTGGATTTGAATAGGTTTATTGATTGATTTGTATTAATTGTATTCGATATGATATTTATTGTATTAAATGAATTTTAACCCTAATATAATGTAATATTGCATTCAGATTTATCTATTAAAATTGGATTTTTTGCATATTTATTGTTAAAATGATTTGAATAGGATTTCAATTAATTTATTACTGATTCAAATCAAATGTTTCGAAATACGATTTAAAATAAAATTGTTGTTAAAATGATATTTGCAAAAAATGAAAAATGTCAAGTTACTATGCATTGTTCTCATAAAAAAATCAACAATTATTCGAATCTTCAAGGCTCGCCCATATGTAAAAATAATAGTGTAGCTACTATGTTTTTGTTAATCCATTTTTTGAATCTACTATGTTTTTTCTCATTTCTTATGATCAAAATTAAAATTTGATTTTTTGTGCATTTATTGTTAAAGTGATTTGAATAGGATTTGAAATAATTTATTATTGATTCAAATCAACTTTTTTGAAATACGATTTAAAATAACACTAATAATAATTAATAATAATAATAAATAAAATAATATTTCAATAGCACCATAGAAAAAGATTATATCCATTTTTACACCCGTTTCAATAATTAATAAATTAATAAAATCCTGATTCTTCTTTTCCTCTTTTATTGCATCGATTTAAATAATTTGAAGTACGATTTGATTTGAATATATCATAATTTAAATAATATTATTAACCTTAAATAATTTATTATTGATTCAAATCAAATTAAAATGGGATTTTGATATCACCATAGAAAAGGGATTATACCCATTTTTACATCATTTCAATAATTAATAAATTAATAAAATCTTGATTTTTTTTTCCTCTTTTATTGCATCGATTCAAATAATTTGAAATATAAAATCAACCTATTTAAAATACAATTTCAAATAATTTATAATCAATTCAAATCAACTTATTTGAAATACGAATTAAAATAACATTAATAATAATAAAAATAATAAATCAAATAAGATTTCAACATCACCATAGAAAAAGGATTACACCCATTTTTTCACCCATTTCAATAATTTCAATAATTAATAAAATCATGATTCTCCCTTCCTCTTTTAAACGATGATTCTCTCTTTATTTTACCCCTTTGCAATTCTTCCTCTTTCAATCAAACCATTGTGATTACATCCATTTTTACTTCTACAAAAAAAACCTGATTCTTCATTTTCTCTTTTATTCCAGTGATTGTCCTCAACCAACTGAAATTTTGGATTCTATCAAAAAACAACTCGCACCCTATGTCAACATCTATAAATCATGGGGGCAGGAAGGATTCTTATAAGGTCGTGGTTCTATTTCTGATATTACTCCTAACACTGACTCCTGGACGTTGTTGGTTAGGATTGTCCGGCTATGGAGCGTACCGAGTTTTGGAAAAGTCAAGTTGCCCTACTCCCAAGAGATGATCTTTATGGACGATAAAGTATTGTTAACTCTTTTAATTTGTTTGAGTGTAGTAACCTAAATAATACTTTTTTTGTTTCTTTGAAAAGGGTGACAAGATCCATGCGACTATGAAGTGGGAATTGATATATAAGCTTGGCAAGAGTTTGAATGAAAATTTTGTCAATGTTATGTCCACTTTTAAAGTGGATGTGAATGATGGGCGCTATCGAACAACACGTCATTTGTATAAGCTACATTTTCCCATCGATTCCACGATAAAATTGGTGACTACTGCTGTCATTTGAGGGAATGAATTGTCTTTTACTGAGCCAAATGATTTTTTGAAAAGGAAGTATGATTGTGATTACTTGGTTGGTGAGTCTGGCTTCGATTTATTTTAATTTTTTATTTTGTCTTTTTAATCTTAGATCTTAATATATATACATGTATTGATATTTTTTATTTGTTCATTTTGTTTTATCATTTGTATTATTGTCATTCCTATGTTTATCAACACTTTCTCATCTAAGATGAGTTCATACTTATTGCTATTTTTTCTATTTTACTATTAATCATTTTTACCTATTACTTTTTAGTATTTATTCATTTTCTTGATCATGTTGTTTGTAACACCATGGCTATGATTAAAGTAATTCACAAAATATCTATATTTAACCACCACATTAATCTTTAACATATTAGCCATGGAACATTTTTTTTAAAAATAAGAGAGTGCTGATGTATGTATATATATATATATATACACACACACATAATTACAACAAAATTCTTCCACTAGCATAAGTCATATTGACTATTTACACAATGTAGCTAATATAATCTCTCAACATCGGTTTCATTACAAAAGAGAGCATTCAAAACATATATTAAAAAACGATAGACAACTTGGCACTCCAAAAGAGTTTGAGCAAACTTAGGGGATCATCTCAGAGGCTTACACCTGTTTATCTGAAGACATTAAAAATAAACTAATGAGAATAAATCTCAGTGAGTGTCTAAAGATATATATACCAGTTTGGTAAAATAGAAATGTCACAATCATCATCTCTCAACTTCAATCAAAATACACCAATTTAGCTATTTATTATTCTTTCTATTCTGTGGCTTTTGGGCATATTAGAGCTCTTAATCTATCGAGAGGCGTCCCTCTCACAAGTCGTTTCTAGGATTCCTTAGATCCCCGACTTCGCCCATACCTCAACCTTTCCTTACCAAAGGATGAATCTTTGATGCATCATAAATCATTTCATTAAATACAATCATGTGAAGAATCCATCACATACAACTTCAATTGTGAAATTAACAATATTTCATTGATGAATAACAACCTCTAACAAACATTGAATATGGGTATAAGTGATAGCTAGCAAAATATATACAGAGAAAAACATTAACCACTTAATAATAATCATTCCCCATAGTTCCCTAGTGTTATAAATTTCCATAGCTACTATTTAGTGTAAATTAGCTCTTTCACAGTTGTGAATATATTCGCACCATGGATGTGAACAGCACTGGGAATGATGTTGAATCTATCTGAAATAAACCTGACAGAATTACAGTTGTGACGAAAATGACACCGAGAGTGTAAATCGTGAACCAGTTCTTAAATCCTTATTGATGTAGCTAGCGCTTTCACAGCTGCGATTTAACTTACATCATAGTTGTGAACAGTGCTGAGTCGAAAATTTGATCCCTTTTCAATCCTAAGTCAAATTCTGCATCTCTTATACCAGTAAAACAACACTAATAGAGCCTCTAAGACCATGCATTCAAGACTAAGGAAATACCTCAAGTAATCATATAAGTTACATCTTAACTACATTAGTTTATACTAATTTCCCCCAATTTAATAGCAAATTGAAAACCCTAAACAGTTATTCAAAATGTATAACCAACATATGACCCACTTAATCAAACATGGGTATACAAAAAATCAATAAATCAACCATGCAAACCTTATAACTACACAATAATAAAATATCATAGAAATAGAGAGTGAAAACACAAATCTAACATTCAAGAGCACTCGTAGAAGGAAAAAAAACCAACATGCATTACCACCATTAATGTCACAAATTAACCCAAACCAAGAAGAAGAGAAAAGAACACAAACCAAGAAGAAGAAAAAAGAATAGACACTCACTTGATTAATTTAGCTTAACCAAGAACAAGAGAGATGAAGAACGCTTGAAACCCTCTTCTTTTTCCTTCCCTTCCTCTCTTCCCCTTTCTTCTCTCCTTCTCCCTTCTTCCTTTTCTTTTCTTGTTTCTCATACTTTTCCCCCATTTACTTGTTTTTGTGCGTGTGTCTATTTGGTGAGAGGGGAAGAGTGTTTTTTTTTTTTTTAACACTAAGTGAGTGAGTGGGGAATTAGATAGGTATAGGTTGCCAATATCTCTGTTTGCTAAATAGTCCCTCAAGATTCTTCTTTTTATTTCTCAACAATCCCCACTTGTATTTTTTCTATATATTTACACTTTTGACTCCCTTTACAAACCATCAATAATAATAATAATAATAATAATAATAATCACACTTATAAATAGATTAAATGACTAACACATGTATTTGTCATCAAAAGCACATATAATTTTAGGGATATTACATTGTTAGGTTTTTGTTTGATTTTTTCAAAAACCATCGTTGATCTTCTATATATTCGTTAAGCCAAATTTCTCCTGTAAGGCGAGTATATTTTATATTAATAATTTTTAGTTATGGATTATTTTTTAGAATTAATGTTTCTATATTTTGCTCTATTAAGTTTTTTTATTTTTTATTTTCTTTTGTAATTAATTTTTTTTGTTTTTTGCATATACATTATTTTTCTTTATCAAATAAGGAAAAACATCATAGATCACAAAAATTTGGTTATTTATTTTTTAATATTTTCCAAAAAATTATGTACGGGATAACAATAATTATAATTTATATATATTACTATGTTTATTTTAGAAAATATGTGTAATACTTTATTAGTTCTTTTAATTACAAATATATATAAATTATTTAAATTTTTCGTTCAATGTTTCTATTTTAGTAATTTTAGTTTTATATAAATTGTATGTTCTTAATTTGTAATTGTGTATCAAGCAAATCATTTGTAATAGTAAATCAAATATAACAACATTGTAACAAGCAAATTAAAAAAGGAAAGAATTTTAATTTATAGAAACATAGAATGTGGAATACAAAATGATGGCTATATCATAAGCGATGAATATATTGAAAATGGAAATGAAAATTTACAAAGAGAAATATGAAAGAAAAAAGGGCAATAGAGGAATAGATAATTAGGATGATTTGCTTAAATTAGAAAGAGAATTGTGCGATTAGAATCACACACAATTAAACACATTAATTGATTAATTTCTTTTATCGATTTTATTATGCTTGCAATGAGTATTTTGAAGAATCATAATTGATTGATTTTCTTTATTGGTTTTATTAGACATACAATGAATATTTGGAAATAAAAAATAGAATGTAGATTAAACACATTAATTGATTAATTGATTCCTTTCTGTTTTTGGTTTGTTTATTCTATTTTTGATTTTGTTAGGCATGTAATGAATATTTTGAAATGAAAATAAATATGTAAATTAAACACATTAGTTGATTAATTGATTCCTTTCTTGATGTTGAGGTTGCTGAACAAGTGAGAATGTGATACGTATAAAAAAAATGGACAGACATGAATTACATGATGATACATAGGTCTATGCTCTAAAGATGACACCAGTATTAAGTTTTTTATAGGGTAAAAAAACATTTGATGAGTTCAAATTTGATCATTTTAGGATTAAAAAATTTAAAAAGATTTGATTTTTAACGTTTATAGTTATATAATAATCTTAGGATATCTAAAAAGGTTTAATATTTGCTTTTAGGATGTGAAAAAATGTTTACAATTATATAAATAATCAAAATGATCTCTTCAATCTTGATTTGATTTAAAAAATTTGAAATTAATTTTATTTTATCTTCATTTGAATTTCATTTTTGTCAAGATTATATCATTTCATAAATAAAAGAACGTGGTGGATATTTTTTTGATACAATGTGGTGGATACTTTGCACTAATATGGTCGCAAAAAAATTATTTCTTCAAAATTAGTATGAATTTTAAAATTTTATTTTTATTTTGATATTTAGGAACAACTAATAAAAAATATAAAAAATATTTTTTTATCTTATTCAATATTATAATCATTATTTCTTTCAGTAAAAAAAAATCATTATTTCTTTTTCATTTAGCATTTTTATCAAATAAATTCATTAAATATTCTCTTTTGTCCAAATAAAATTGAATTTTCTCTCATTAATGTCTAAAAATAAATTGATAAAATAAAAAGTATGAATAAAATACAAAAAATGAGAATAGATATTTCTTGATTTATTTTTATATTACCATCTAACTAATTTATTGATCATTTTATATTTTTGAAAAAATTTGGTATTTTTATAAATTAATATCTGTAAATTGATTAATGTAACAATTAAAAATAAAATATAACATGCGTGATAAATATTTTATTTGAAACTATATCATTGTGTCAAATTTTTTACGTGAAATCTCATCGACATGTGAATCACTTAAAGAATTAAACTGTATAATATAATTTAAATACTTTTCTATTTTACTTTATGATAATTTTAATACAAATACATTTTTATTATTTTTTATTTTATCATCAACTAATTTATTAAATACTTTCTTAATCTAAGAAAATTTAAATTTTATTTTGCGCAAAAGTATCTATATTAATGGGACGGAGGGAGTACATTTGTATCCAAAATATATTGTGTTTTTTTTATTAATTATTAATTCATATGCAATAAATTTTTTATTATTAAAGTTAATGTGATTCTGATTATTACTTCATATGAAAACATCTTATTCATTTCTCATTCACGTATAAAAGAAAATATCTAACTCGTGCTGCACGGGTCACATATGCTAGTAATAAATAAGCGAGAACTCTAGCGTACACCCTCCTTTCACATTTAGATTTTTAATTTGTGAGTGATTGGTGGTTAGCGATAATTCTAACAATAAATCTATTGATTTTTTTTTTTGTTTAAATCAGATTATTTCTAGGGCCTGAATTTGAACCTAAGATGAAAATGGGAAAGACTCAATTCTGTCATTTCGTCCAAACCCTCATGATAATAAATTGTCTGAATGATTATTTATACTTCTTTCTTGTTGAATTATAGCATGAATAGTGTTTTAAAAAAAATATTTTCTTATTGTTTGAGATAAATTGCTTAATTTGTTAATTCCAAATTGAAAATGCTGAGTACGCATCTTCTGGCTTGTTTTAATTGGTGGGTGGGCGGGCGGGAGTGATTAGCAATAGTGCGCGCGGCTCCACTTGATTGTCACGTATGCGTATATGTGGTTAATTAGTTTTAAAACTAATTAACCACATATTTTTTTTGATCAAAAATATATGTGGTTAATTAGTTTTAATTAATTGAGAATTAATTTCAGGTAAATAATGACCTTTCTATAACTTTACACGTATACAGCTCGGAAAAATATAAAATACAAGAATGATTATATTAAAAGATACCGTCTTTACGAAAAAAATATTAGTTGGTAGGTTAATTATCAGTTGTTTTTTTTAAAGGTGAAAGAAAAAAGGTAGAAAGCAGTAACGCATACAAAAAGGGCTTTATGAAAAGGAATAAAAAATAATATACACCTATACTATAAATAGATTTTACATGAATATTTAATTATATCAACATTTTGTCATCATATATAAGTTCTAAAAAGTAATATTATAGTATTCCAAAAAAATAATATTATAGTTCTGTTCAAATATTATAATTTGATAAAAAGATGGTAAAATATAATCAGATTATCTTTGACGTAAAAAATATATAATTAGACATTTCTAAACATAAATTAAACAACCTTATATATATTTCACTAACTAATTTCTAATGAACATAAAACATATATATAGTTTGTTCCTTTAATTTGTTTGATCAATTGATCACTAGGGGTGTATTCTCGATCATGTGAAAGTCAAGGGGTTTGTTGAATTGATTATCTCACTTGTTTTGTCGAATTGCTAAATTAATTAGTTATTTAACAAGTTGAAAGAACGGGACGCGATACTTCCTTTATTTTATTCCATTAAACAAATAACCGATCAAAGTTTACTTGTCATTTTCAAGGGAACTCTCATAAGACAAGAAAAGCAAACCGAATTAAGAATAAGGGTGATTTATTAATTGTCGTTATCAATAGATCTATTATGTATAAAAGGCATAAACAAACGTAGCTAGGTTATATTGTATTCAATGGGGATGGGGATTTATTTTTCACTATACAAGTCAACTGCGATAAAACCCAGCCTTTTGCACGCTGTGATTATGAACCTCTCATCAAATACTTGGAAATAAATTTCAAGCAAATTTTAAGGTAATTGACGCTGTCCCACTTCAGGATCAAGACGTACTGGCCGCTGAATTCAATTTTTTCATAATCTTTTTAAATATTCATATGCAGGTCTGATCTTTTTTAATATAATTTTAAATTAGAATCTATTGTAGTTTCTTTTCTTAATTATCTATCTCATAATATATTAGCATATATTGAATTTAAATTTAAAGTAATTATCCTATAATATTTATATATCAAATTTAAAATGTTAACAAACTAATTATTTTCTAATATATATCCACATATTAAATTCAAAACTTTATATTAGCATTTTTTTAGAAACAAGTCGACAAATCCAATGTTTAAGTTCATAACATAAAAATGTATATCTCTTCAAAAGAAAGTTTATAACATATATACAATATTTAAATGCAATTATATACACATTAAAATATTTATTTAATGAAAAAATGTAAATATATAAAAATTTAATTAAAAAATATGTACATTGTTCTGACTACTCATTGGTAGTATTTAAATAAACTCAATGATAGAAGATTCCTGTACAATTTCCACACAAACTGAAGCTCATTTGGTGAGTGACAAGTTGTCTTTCCCTCCTGAAAAGTGACAAACTGAATTAAAATTTCCAAAAAATTGTAAATAAGTTTTAAAAATAATATTATAATATGATAAGATGGTGAAATATATATATGATTAGATTGGATTAGATGTTATGTAAATCTTATTTAACTGTAAATATATAGTTATAAACTCTACAATCCTATTGATAAAAAAAAAAAAACTCTACAATCCTACGTCTGAAACAAAATCTTTGTTGATATATAATCACTGATTCAAAATTAATCTAATAACGATAGTTACCCTACCCAATAAAATTATTCAAAATTCAAAATCTAATACGATAATGAATGATCCAATGAAAAGATTGAGGAATAAGGATTGCACAACCTGAACCTATAGTAGTTGCAAAAATAAAGGGAAGGGAAGGGAAAGGAGAGACGTAATTGCATGGGAAACATACACAACAGCCAAAGCCAATAACACGGATCCGCCGTACAATATGTCAGATGGACCACACCTAATTCATTATTTCCTATTTTACCCCTCAATCTCTTACGTTGGCAATACCTCATTGGCTCGCTCTGTGGGTCCTCACCTTAATTGCCCTGCGCCGCCCCACCACAACTAAACCTTCACCAGACCGTGACGTTCGTATTCTTAAAGTACTTCTATTTTTATAAGCAGTATTCTTAAAGTACTAGTATTGTTAATCTTCTTCTCCTTCTTCTCTTCACCCGCGTCTCGTGTCTCTTCTCCAGTGCCTTCACTTCTCAATTCTCATTATCCATAAAAAAAACTAACAAACTCACGTTGAGAAAAAAGGGCCACATAAATCAATTCAAGGATCGTATCTTTGTTTGTTCTCCGGGAAAGGGCAAGAGAAAGAGGAAAAAAAAATGAAAAAGGAGAAATCCTTTTTTTACGGTTTTGTTTGTTTTGTTTCATTTATAGGAATAGGAATCTGATTCCTCAGCGTCGTGTTGGAAAAACCGTTTTTTGAGGCGAGACTTGGATACCCAATTGGTGTTTGATGAAATGCGCGAAAGGGGTGCGGGAAATTTTGCTCCTTCTGTGTTTTTTGGTGGGCGTTGAACTGAATCGAGTTTTTTTGGAGTGGAGTTGCTGTTTTGAATCGAGGCAAGGTTTGGGGCATGTGATTTGAAGACGTGGGATAGGGTAAAGGGATGACTCGGGAAGGGAGCGTTGTCCCTGCGGACCCGCAGGCCCTGGCGGTTGTGAAGAAGAAGACACAGTCTTCGAGAAGTTGGATTCTGTTTGATGCCACAGGTCAGGGTTCATTGCTCGACGTGGACAAGTATGCAATCATGCATCGGGTTCAAATTAACGCACGTGATCTCAGAATCCTTGATCCCTTGCTCTCTTACCCCTCTACCATCCTGGGTCGTGAGAAGGCCATCGTTCTTAACTTGGAGGTGCATGACGTGATTTTGAAATTTCCTTTTTTTCATTATTTCAAGTTGTGTTTTCTAATTTTGTTTTGCCTTGTTGTTTTTATTATTCCGGGTTTCAGCATATCAAGGCAATTATCACCGCTGAAGAGGTTAGTCAGCTTTTCTCTTTGTATGTATAATTATGAATTTGCTGTTGATTGCCGATGGTGAATGAAGACAAACAGGTTGAAAAGCAGTTGTATTATTAATACGTAATGTCACTGCCACCATCTTTGAAGGAGGCATTATGGCTTACTGTTTTTTGGGAAGGAAAAAAAATGGAAACATCATGAAATTATTATGAGGAACAAGCTTCCAATTTTTAGTTCAGGCTACTCATAGCTGAAAATCATAGACTGATTGAGCAATCAGGACTAGGAATGGTAGATGTGGCATTCTCTGAGTATCTTATCGTATTCATCCATTTAACATCATGTATAATATGGAAGAAAAACCTGGTTACATAATTTTGTTGTCTCCAAGTTCATCGAAGAAAATGAGAATGAAGACAATAACCTACTTGTTTGTTTGTTCTTCCTGTTATAGTATTGACTATTGCGGCTTACTTTACTTAATGTGATTGCACAAACCTTAACTGTCTTGTGCAAGGATTTGTTTCTTTAGTAACAAAGGACAGATTTTGATAGAACTAGAATATTTTAGAGTCAGCCTCAATTGGTTTTACTATGTTCTCTAACCTGGTTTTTATACCTGTAAATCCCTGTATCCAACCCTTGATCCTTTATAAAATGTATAATTGTTTTAGATTGAGATGGCTTAACTTCTGCATTTTGACTGTAACTAAATTGTGGGATAGGTATTGCTGAGAGATCCAACAGATGAAAATGTGGTCCCTGTTGTTGAGGAACTGCAAAGGAGATTGCCTATTCATGTTGGTGGTCAACAGGATACCGAAGCAGCTGAAGAAGATGGTATGTTAGATTAAAGATGAACTGTGCAAACAAACTTGTTTATTGCATCTATTCCTCTCAAAAAATGTTTTTTAAATTGCATCATCTAATGCCCTTGTTATTGAATTTATTAGAAATTCATTCTTCCCAAACGCTGTTTTTTCCTCCCGTATCTGAATGATCTAAATTGTGCAATGTAGAGTCACCCTTTGAGTTCCGGGCCCTGGAGGTAGCTTTAGAAGCAATTTGTAGTTTCCTTGCTGCGCGTACAACGGAGTTGGAGATGGCTGCTTATCCTGCATTAGATGAACTTACTTCCAAGGTACATATATAATCGAATTCCTTATCTTGTTTTCTCTCTCTTGTTTCTGGATTTTATCCGAGTCCTCCTGGCCCCTACTCTTTCCTCAGATATAGAATAGAATAAGCTAACAAATAAGAAGCTTCTTAAAAGTGGTTGAAGAGATTTTTCTTTCCTTCTGTTCAAATATCTTATGCTTTTTATTTCTTGTACTTAATTATAATTATGGTTGCTTTCCCTTAGAAGATTTCTGTTGGTTGGCATGAAATGTGGATATTCTAGTTCCATGTTTGAGCCTTCTTGAGGAATATGTTCATTTTTTGTTTTTGAAATTCTTGACTTTGTTTTTGTTCAGTTGTTGGGAACTTTTGAATTATTGTAATCTGCAGATTAGTAGTCGTAATTTGGACAGAGTTCGTAAACTGAAGAGTGCAATGACAAGGCTGACTGCTAGGGTTCAAAAGGTATGTCAAGTTTTCCTATGCTAGTGAAAAATTTGTGTATGGAAAAAAGCCCATTTTCTTTTATATGAATATATTCTGCACCTTCTACTTCTCAATGCTGTTGATATTTTGGACTTCTATAAACTAGGAAGGGCTATTCATTTGTATGATGGCTGGAATGCATGAGAAATTCATTGTTAAAAATATGTCTTCAAATCTGTTTGCTAGAGTTCAAAAATTTCAAAGGTGTATTTTCAAAAGTAGAAGATCCAATCACGAGTTCTTGTTATCTGCTACAGGTCGGTGATGAGCTTGAACAATTGCTGGATGATGATGATGATATGGCTGACCTATACTTGTCAAGAAAGTTGGCAGGTTCATCATCACCAGTTAGTGGATCAGGTGCTGCAAATTGGTTTGCTGCCTCCCCCACCATAGGATCAAAGATATCCAGAGCAAGTAGAGCAAGTATTGCAACAGCTCGTTTAGATGAAAATGATGTGGAAGAGCTTGAAATGTTACTTGAGGTTATAACATTATTTATTTTTAAAATAGGAACTTTTATTTTTTTTAATGAAAAAACTGTTATAAATGGTGTTTGTTCATTTTTGCAGGCTTATTTCATGCAAATTGATGGCACATTGAACAAATTAACCACAGTAAGTATCACCTCTGGGTGCATGTTGCATGTGTGCAATAGGGAGCTGTAAATATTAATTTTTGTATATAGAAGATTCATGGCAGATATAAAGTATTTTGGAAGAATGTTTAGTTGTAAATATGGAGAAAAGTTATGATTTACTGTTTCACTCCGTAATTTAGAGCCTATGATCTATTTACTAATCTAATTACTAGACAGTGAACTGAAGGCTTGATCTTTTGGGTAGAGACTTTTCATTTTTGATTAGTAAGCATCTTGAAGTTAACCAAATTGATACTCTAAATGTTTACAAGGTGTTTACTGATTAATATTGTGATATTAATGGTGAACAGAGGGTATATACATTTTGCTCTCTTCATTCTTCCTCTCCCCCTGCTATTTAAAGTTGAACTTTGTAGTTTATGTTCAGAACTTTGTTTTGAAAAATTTCTTTGTGCAATGACTTATAAATTTTTTCCTGATTAGTTATAAGAATTGTGAGATGATGTACCCTTAGTTTGTTGAATTCTTTCTAGTCTGAGATGATTTATGCTATTTGTTCCTATATGAGTTAAACTTTGTCTGTTTTCATTTTGTTTAACCTTAGATACTAGACATTTAGGATTTTTTTCCTTTGTGACTTACTCACAAATAAAAGGCATATGTTGTGTGTGAATACAACATATGTTGTGTGTGAAATTTTTTTCCTTTGTGAATCTTTAAGTGTGCAATACAGGCATATGTTGTGTGTGAAATTTGTCTCTCCTCTTTAATTTTTCCTATGCCAGCTGTTACTTTCGTTTGGTGTTTGATTTTTATACTTTCTTAAATGGGTAGTTCATTTTTAATAAATTTTTATAATGATGGAAAGTCCTTTTTTTTTTTTTTTTACCTTTTTACCTCTTTGTTCCTATTGCTAAATATAAATTTCATTATATTAGGTAATTAATACCATTATTGGATGGTCACTCAGTTGCTTAAATATTTGTTCTAACTGTGAAACCAGAGCCTTTTGAATCAAATAGATTATTAATTATACTTGGATCTTTGCTGTACCCCGTTTGCCTTTTTAATTGGCTATCATTGTAATAATGGTGATTCTGTGTGCAAGTCATGCTTTCAAGATCCCTGAATTTATTCATGATGAAATGTATTACAGTCTACACCTAATAGATTAAGCTTCTCTAGAAAGGGTCTGAAAACTAGAACACTTTTGATTTTTGCTTAGCCTCGTTAAAAGTTAGTGTTCTTAACTTGGGTTATCTTCAACACTGAATTTGTTGTTATAGCTTCACCTCATACCAGGTGAATATCAAAATCTAATTACTTTTCCTTTTCTTTTCATTTAAAGCTGCGAGAGTATATTGATGATACCGAAGATTATATCAATATTCAAGTAAGTAACTAGCAATTTACCGGTAGTATGTATTGGTATTTGGTGAATGACATGTAATATGATTTTATTTTATTTTCATTTTGCAGCTTGACAACCATCGTAATCAGCTGATTCAGGTTCCTTTTATGTTTCTGCACCACGCATGTCTTCTATCAGTATTCTGAAACATATTTTATTTGGAGTTTGCTAAACCTTCGTGTGTTTGTATCCATCGTCTTCAACACCGGTGCAGTTAGAGCTCTTTCTTAGCTCTGGAACTGTTTGCCTATCTTTCTACTCTTTGGTGGCTGCTATTTTTGGCATGAATATCCCATATACGTGGAATGATAACCATGGTTACATGTTCAAATGGGTACGCAAACTATTGCACATGTTATCATCATTAAGTATGTGGCTGCAAAATCTTCAACTAGATAATAAAGTAAAATGTATCATGTTTATTACTCGCAGGTAGTTATAGTCTCAGGAGCATTTTCTGCTATCATGTTTCTCATGATTACCGTCTATGCTCGCAAGAAGGGGTTGGTTGGATCGTGAAAATGAAACTGCTGGAAAAAGGGGTGCAGAGAATGAACTTTAGGACTCCTCACAGAGCTTTTATATTGGAAATGATTCAAGATTTTGTTAATTTATTCGAGATTCCGTTAAGGGATCTATAGTGGGAGCTTAGCTCTAGTACCAAAGTTGATATGGAGCATTATCTCGAGGAATCTGCTATAACCTCAACATTATTTGGATTCAAGCATCAAAACAGAACTGTAAAATATTCTACCGATTCAATGGTGATATTTTTTTTAAAATAAATTAAGGCCTTGATGTGTGATTCAATTGAGCTGAATATGTAATCTTTCTATGATTTTTCTGTCAATATAATTTTTTTCCCCTTATGTCAACTTGGGTTTGGTCGGATTGGACCTGATCCAGGCAAAAATTGAGAGAGAAAAAAAAAGGCAATTTATATTCGCACATACATACTTTACTATTTGCACATACATGTCCGCGGAACTATTAGTTCCGCGGGTGTATTTTTTTTTTCAACACACACTCCGCGGAACTATTAGTTCCGCGGGTTATAATTCTCCATGGAACTATTAGTTTCGCGAACTCCGTGGAACTATTAGTTCCGCGGGTTGTAATTCTCCGCGGAACTATTAGTTCCGCAGGTTGTAATTTAACACATACATGCCTGCGGAACTAATAGTTCCGCGGAGAATTACAACCCGCAGAACTAATAGTTCCACGGAGTGTGTGTGTTGAAAAAAATACAACCCGCGGAACTAATAGTTCCACGGAGAATTATAACCCGCGGAACTAATAGTTCCACGGAGTGCGTGTGTTGAAAAAAAAATACACCCGCGAAATTAATAGTTTCGCGGACATGTATGTGTAAATAGTAAAGTATGTATGTGCAGATATAAATTCCCAAAAAAAATTGGATTTGGGCAGTTTGGATAAGTTTGGGTTCACGGATTATGTGAACCATGAACACAAAATTGTGCTCACTATTTAGTTCTAGCACATGCCTCTAGAATTTTTAAATTAATATCAATATAAATAATTTATTAAAGTTATTGCAATTTGATTTAAAGTTTATTTTTTTAGACTTTTTAAGATACAAAATTACTTATTAAGTAATTGTAATAAATTTTGTTTAATATTTTTTAATTGATAATAAAACCAATATATTTAACTTTTTTGGAGGCATTCCTGATCTTAGGTTAAAAAAGGACAACTCAATTTTGACAACAAAGTTTCTTTTTTTGAAAATATTTTGACAACAAAGTTAATTTATTGAGTATTGAGAGGTAAAATAAGAGAACTTAGAAATTTAATAATAATGATTTTGGAAGAATAGAGTTGCATATTGGAATTTTAAAGGAAAAAAAAAAACCATTTGGAAAGCTAGCATATCATAATTTAATGATGCAAAGTGGAGATGGCTTCCATTTTCATCCTTAATTGGTTCGGAGTTCGGACTTTGGATAGGGATAATCTTATTCTCGTTTATTTCTTTGCTTTTTCTTTGTCGTTACATAATTATTATTAAATGTTTAGTTCTCAATTTAATGAGTTTTGTTAACGGCTACTAAAAGGTATATGCATGACATGCAGGGCAACAACGTGTAAACTAATTGTCATGAATCGCTGAGAAAACAAAATATATTTTCTATCGATAGAGAAAATGAAGTCACATTTTCCATTACTATCCCCCGTTACATTTGCTCATGCCTTTAAAATGGTCAAACTTGGAGATGGCCCACCTGCATCTTCTGATTCAGAACCGCAGATGAGCTAAATTTCAATGTAAGAACTAATTATAGTTAAGCACCATTTCTATCAAAGATATATCAGATTTTAGGTACTTCTCTTTCTCAATTTTCTTTTCTTCTTTAATAATTATGTTAGATCTGACACTAATCCACCACTTATTGTCAGAATAAATAGGATTCAGCTGGGGCGGGGGTGAAGGGGACGAGGTTGAATTTTATAACAAAAACCAATCCTCCATAACTGAAATTTAGGTAAAAATTTGTAGAATTACAGGAAAATAAGGAGAAAAAATATGTGATTTTTTTAAATATATGGTATATTTTTTCAACTAATTATCACTATTTTTATTTGAGCTTGGAAGAGCCGTGCTATTTGGCTCGAAAGTTTTTGTACAAAAAATGCACAATAGTAGTTGGCCAATCAGATTGTACATTGAGGGAAAACAAGATGGGTTTACATGTACTTATATATTAAGCCACGTCTGTGTAAAGTTACAAAATTTTGTACGAGAGAGAAACGAATAGAAAACACAGACGTGACTTAATATATATAAGTACATTGCAAACCCATCTTATTTTTCGTTAATGTACAATCCAATTGGTCAATTACTATTTCATGCATTTTTTGTACAAAAACTTTCGAGCTAAATAGCACGGCTCTTTTAGCTTATTATTTTTTATCCTAGATTTAAAAAAAAAAATTTATCTAGATGATTTTCTGATGAGTGATGAGGTTGCAGAAAGCTCCACTAATGACTCAACAACCGCATCTTGGAAAGTAGGAGAGTGGTCCCAGACAAGAAGACGTTGATTCAAGCGAAGATTAGGAGAAAAAACAGGGAAAGATATTATCCAAACAAGGTACTCTCATATATTCCCTTTGCCTGAATGGCTGAATCGTTGTTTTGATTTAAATTTGTTGACGTACGGCGATTGGCTTAATTTTATATGATTTTTAATAACATTTGAAAAAATCAGAATAATTCATATAATTAGTGAAAGGGGAAATATTAAATTTATGGACTGATATTGTGTATATAGTGACCTATCTTGAGTTCATATTATCTATTACTATTAATGTGGACGTGTGTTAGTCACCTTAACACTTAATAGGGTAAAGCTAACCAAAAAAAATGTAAAAAATAATAATAAAATAAGTATATTATATGGATTAAAAAATTATTTAAATCAAATAATTTTAATTTCTTGATTTCATATATTCGGCCACTTCTTAAGAGGATTTTTTTAACAGAAAAAATGAAAGGAATAGGCACAAGCCGTATACAGCAATGGCGTCCCAATGATGAGTTCCCGCTGTGGTATGACAATAGCACACTTTCTCCGTGCATAAATATTTCATCGATCATTGACCAAAAAAAAAATTATTTCATCGATCGGGCCAAAACAAAAATGAAAAAAATAATAATATTAATATGAAACCCCTTCACGTTCCCTTATACTTGTCGGATATGATCAAAGCCATTCCTTCTTCCCGCAGTTGGCAAAATATGTGATATTTATAGTTAAACTGATATCATACAAAACATAAATAACTGTGTTTATTTTTAAAAAATGGTTCTCCCATAAATAGGGATGTCAATTAAGGTCAATTTAATCTATTTAAGCTAACTCATTGCCAATTGAGCCACATACAACATAAGCTAGTTAGATAGGATTCAAGTTAGTAATTTGTTAATCTAGATCCTGTTCCAAAGCTGAACTTATTCACATTTCTTTACTTATTTAGACAATTAAAATTAAAATATATAATAACTTTAAAAGATTTGTTTAATAAACTTATATCAAATGACTTAGATTACTTTATATAAAGAATTTAAAATTTATTATCACTAAAAATATATAAATTTTTATTTTAAAATAAAAAATTAATAACATTTACAAATTTAAAAAATAATAATTAATAACATTCTCGAAATTAAAAGACTAATGATAATTTGACAGAAAATTAAGTTGGGCCAAAATATAATTTACCCTAATTTTATTACCCGATCGTCATCTTATCCTCTTTCTTTTTTAACGGTAACATCTCTATTCTCACACGCTCAAGTACGCGCAGGCGTGCATGCCTGCGCACGCGCACGCGCACACACACGTGTGTGGGGGCACACATGTACACATTTTTTTTTTCTTTTTTTCATAGCACGCATGTACTCTTTCCTTTCCTTCTCCATAGTATGCACGTACTCTTTCTCTCATATATACTCTTGTATAAAAGATATAGAGCTTTAGATTATATAGAGATAGGTTTATTACCAACCAGGTTCGGCGCAGTTGCTAGATAGTTGAGTTGGGTAATGTTGTTTGAAAGATGATCTCTACTCATCAGGTAAGATTAGTCGTTGTCGACCGGAGGATATCTATCGGGTGATTCACCTTTCATCTAACAAAAAAAAAAAAGATTGACACATTCAATCTTGATTACATTACTCTTCGGGTAAGATTAGTCTCTATATATTATCCCGGAGAATACCTATCAGGTGATTCGTACCTTTCGTGTAACAAAAAAAAAAATTAAGGTAGACAAGTTCAATCTTAATTACGTTGATTTTGAGCCCCCAATTAGAGGTAAAAACAAAAAACACCTATATACCATAGTACAAATCGAACAAGACAACACATTCGAATTCGATACTCCAAGAATCCCACTTTTTCGTTTTCGTCGATCGACCTCCTCCTCCCCTGGTCAATAATCGACCCATTATCATATATAGGATCGTGTGCACAATTCTTTTGAAAAAAAAAATAAAAAATAAACCCTTTGTTTTTTTTTTTCCTCTAGTAGTGGCAGCTAATTTTCTTTGTTATTCTCGCGGGTTAATTTCTCGTCGAGAAGAATGTTGTAAAAACTATGGGCATGTTTTGGTGACATGCACCATGTGATGATGTGGTGGGGTAGTACTAGTACGTGACTACGGAGGTGCAATTGTGTTGTTTTGTTGTTGTTGTGAGTGTTTGGTTACGTATGTGTCATTGTCACAAACAGATATATAAAGGCAATAACAATGACAAAGGAGAAGGTCAATAGGGCGAAGGTCTCGGCATGCTTCACGTGTCTTTTGTGTAATAAATTCTTCAGAAACGCCACCACCATTTCAGAATGCTTGCATACTTGTAAGTCTTCTCCCTTTTCTCATATATCCATCTCTTTTTTATCTGTTTTAAGTGCTATATATGTTTTTGTTCAATTTTGTGATCTTCTTCTATATAATGAAGCTTTTTATTTTATTTTATGAATATGTGTACCTTTTTTTTCTCCCTTCTCTGTACTTGGAAACCAAAATGCCTTATCATTCTGGTCTTTAATTGGCTTGTTTATCCAGTGACTTATTAATTGGAAATCTTTGTTGATCATAACTTGAGTTAGCTTCCATACGAATAGGAAATTGACAACAGTTTTCTATTATTTAACTAGTATTTATACATAATGTGGTAACTGGCAAACATTCTGTGTGATACCGTGTGCAATCTGCATGATACATCTTTGAAGTTGTTTCAGTTGAAATGGTGATACCTTTTCAGGTAGTTGATTGCAAGCAGCATATTTTTATCAAAATAATTTGAATTTTATAGACTCAACTGAAATGAAGCAGGTGTTTATTTTTACATTAGGCATGGTTTCAATCAGGATATGAATGCTTAGTTGGTGTATAGTCAGTATATATCTCTCTCCAATTATCAGTAATTGCTTGGTATGATTGAGCATGAGAGTCTGCTTGGTATGAGTGGGATTAACATGGGAAGGTAGAAACTGAAACATTTATAATGAAAGATGCATATCGATCTAGAGAACTATATCCAAATTACTTGTTGACTTTCTTCTATATTCACTCTTTCCAAGTACACCCTATAACATTCACAGCGACTCATTTTCATTAGGAAAACTTGATTAACTGATAGCCTTAATTTTTTTACATAAAATGACAGGTTTAATGTCTTCTTCCAAATGTAAATTCATAGAAAATTTCTTTACTGTTGTTGTTTTTGTTGCTTCTGATTTCACTTGCATTTTTTTTTAGCTTGTCCTTATGCTTAGCCATTTGAGGTCAAGTGATTAAGACTTGTGTATTATTATGCTTGAAACTAGGCCTCAGTGTCCCTCATCCCCTTGCTTTCTGCATTTTTTCACCTTTCATTCCTTTTTTCTCTTCATTTACCTGTCTGTTTACCATTCTCTGTGCATGGCCTAAATCTCGAGTTTAATAACAGTTTGCAGGGAATGTATAGAGAAGAAGCTGATAAATGAGAAATTAAATCACTGTCCAGTATGCAAGACAGACTTGGGTTGTTCTCCATTAGATAAATTGAGGTATTCACCATGAACATGACTCCTCTCAGAGGAATGATTAGATGAATTGGCCTATTATTCTGTCTGCTGCAGTAATGAATTGGTCCACGTTCACTTTATTGTGCCATTTTTTCCATGTAATTATCTTGATAGCACAATTATATAATGATATAAAAGTTCATATATAAGTTTGATATTTTAGCTTTCAACTGAGCCATTTGCATATAAAATATGCTAGAGTGTTAAATAAAATGTAAACAATAGAGATTTTATCTTTTTTATATTTAGTTGATTTTCAATGTAGAATTATGTCGAGATAGGCCAAGAAATGTTTGTGCTAATGAAAAACTTAAACATGAACTTTGCCTCACTTTTATATTATCTTGGAAATCTACAGGGCAGATCATGGTCTGCAAGATTTGAGGGAGAAAGTTTTCCCCATTGAAGTAAAAAGTGCCAAGACAACTAAATATGTTCCTTTAAATACATTGCCAAGGCCAACCAAAAGAAAGAAGAATTCTCCATCTTCATTAAAAAACAATGCAAGAAGAGCCGAAGCTGATGCTACAAATGTCATCACTCCACAAGAACCAAAATTGCCTGCTCCTGAACCCAATGTAGTGGCAGAAGTTAAGAGAGAGGGAAAACCCCGTGAGGTAGAAATTTTGGATGAAGTTCCTACCATTCAATCTGCGAGAAGAGCAAAAGCTGCAGCAAGAAGAAAATTCATTCTAATTGAATCAACTCCTACTTGTCAACCTGACAAAGACAAAGTAACAGGAGATGAAAAGAAAGATGATGATGAGCTCCCCCAGATTGAAACTTCCAGTGAGACTTCCAAAACCAGAATTCAGGTAAAAGAGACCTTAGCCAATATTATTTCATCCCTTTTGTCTTCACTTTTTGTTTGAAAGATCTTTACAATGTGCTTTTGTTGTGCATGACCAATTGCATGTGCAATTGTGTGCTATTATTAGCAGAATTCTTCTAGACCAGAATCAAGTCAGCAAATAGTGCCCAACATTAATATTTCAGGGAGCAGTGCTAAGTTATGGAAAGAGAAGGGTGATGTGTGTGAGCCATTGAATTGTCTGGTGGAAGCTACAAACAGAAACAGGCCTCGGAATAACTCCACCATGCAAGAGAATGTTGTCATTCCAGTGCTTGTGGACTCTAGTGACAGTGACTCCAAGGTGCCTAAGGTCCAAGTCAAGAAACATTGTCACCAAACAGCAGCAGCAGCAGCCTGTGATCAAAATGAATCTACTACTCCAAAACTAGATTCCTTCAAGCTTAAAATGATGGACAACCCCCAAGAGAAAAGAGTCAAATTTTCTGGGGACTTGAATCTTCCAGCAGAACCTGTGATTAGTCCAGAGAATGAAAGCAACAAAAGATTTGGTCCAATCTGGTTCTCCTTGGTTGCTTCTGAACAGAAGTGAGATTGCTTTTCATGGCTTATTTAATATTGATCTCTTGAAATTTATTTATTTTAAATGCTGTGTGTCTGATATTTGAATTTCTGGATACAGGGAAGTAGGTGCACCATTGCCACAAATATCTTCCTGCTACCTAAGGGTCATGTGAGTTTGATATTTCCATTTTATATTATGAGTTTTTTTTTGGTGAATGTAAAACTTTAAGGGTAAGGGAGGAAAGAGAACTCTTACACTCGTTTACTTCACACCATATAGCATGGTTTTAAATTGAGGTACACAATCCAATTGCGGCCGCAATGTCATAGTTTTTAGAGTCTTCGAAACCGCATTGTGACCGAAATTTTGTGGCCACATTTGTCCGCAATTTTCCACAATATCAAATATTGTGACGTAACTGCAAATGCAACCGCGACCACAATTTAAAACTTTGCCAATGAGATGAGTGAGAACCTGCGGCTTGTCAGCTCTTGCTTACTCAACCAGTTTCTACTACCAGTTTTTGTTGGCTTCTAGTGTTCTTAGCTCATTACTACTATTCTGTTAGTGCCTGAACTGAACATGTCATGTATGACAAAATTGTCTATCTGGCTGACGTTTAAAGAGCTGTTTTTGCATATTCACTTGTATATGCTCTAAAGTCTAAACCATAAATTTAAACGCTTTCCTCGGGCTACAATTGGTCTAGATATGTGCTGCTTCTATATATGTGCCATATCATTCATATCACAAGGAGTGCTGTGCTGTTACTAGCAACACTTTCTCAAATACACTCCCACTTGTTGACCGAAACCCGTATGGGTCCCACTATATCGCGTGTCGCATTCTCTATTTAGTGGAATCCACTCTCAATATTGTGAGACCTATATGAAATTCTGTCAATAAAAGAGATTTTGTTGAAAAAAGTCCATAGAGAATGTATTACTAGCATTTCTCTTCTTATCATTTACATCTGAAGTTTTTGGCACATTTTTGTTAGTTATTTATTCCTTTTATTTTTCCATTTCCTACACGAGATATTAAACTCTTGGGAGCAAGTATCCACTCTTTATTATTGCTACAAGTTAGAGTTTTGATTTGGTTAGTCTGCATTTAATTGGTATCCTGAAGTTAATAAAGATTAGATTGAAACAAGAATTTATCATAAGAATCTTACGAGACAATTCCTTGTGCTCTATCTAGTATAAAATTCTATATTCTGATACAACTTCCTCAAATTATTATAGGGATGGCAGTTTACCTGTTTCCTATATCAAAAAGTATCTTGTGAAGAAGCTTGGTCTTGCTAGCGAAGCTGAGGTAAATGGGTTTCTTCCCTTTGCTAAATCTAATAACACCTTTATGAACAATACACATGCATTGCCATTTTTTAGAAGCTAATTACATTTCTGTTTATGCTCTTACAGGTTGAAATCTCATTACGAGGCGAGCCAGTTTTATCTTCAATGCAACTTCAAAACTTAGTAGAGTGGTGGTTGCAAACAATGCCAATGAATGAGAGGATTCAGACATCTGTTGGAAGCTCAGCTAAGGATTTTGTAATGGTCCTTTCATACTGTCGAAAGGCTTGAGAGCTCATAAACTACCCTGCCATGTTTTTCTAAACTATTTAAAGATATTTTTGTTTATTTGAAGCCCCACATATGCTTGATTGAGTGCTATGTGTGGTGGTATGTACCCCTGATTTACAACAGCTTTGATTTTTTTCTTTGACAGAAAGGAATGATATCATTATTAACATAGATTTTTTTTGTTCTATGTTATTGCCACTTTTTTTATCTTCCTTTACTTTACTTTTTTTTTTTTCCGTCTTTTTTTATGATTATTTGGCGATCAAGTAGAAATCACTGCTAAGCACTCAATAATGGTGCCAATCTGAGTTTAGCTTTTACACTAGAAATAAATCGCAAATAATAGTTATGACCCAATCGCAAATAAGCCTCTTCGCTGGTCCGAACGTGTATCATTTCGAAGAGGGAATTTATATCTGCACACACACATATTGCTAACCACACATACATAATATGTTAAAAACCTAAAGTACCATCATCGCATTTCGTTATCATGCAGATCTATTACTTCTGCACTGACACGGAACTAATAGTTCTGTACGTATTATTTATGTGTGTGCTACAAATAATACGTGGAGAACTACTAATAGTTCCACATGTGTTATTTGTATATATACGTACGGAACTATTAATTCTGTACTGATACGGAACTAATTGTTCCGCACACATATATTAAAATACACACTTCCGCGCACACACACTTTTGCCCCATCGAAATAGATCTTCCATTTTTGAATATCAATCAATCCTACCTCGTAGAAATTGCTCCTAATTAAATGAAGCCTCTCTTACGGAGCTTTTTACAGAACTTTTTATAGTTTGTTTTTTTAATATGGTTAGGAGCTCTTCAGGAATCAAACCCACAGGTTTGGTGTATGTGTATGTTTTCGATGAACTGCAAAAAGGCTATAGAACTACGTGTACAGAACTATTAGTTTTGTATTCGTGCGAAATTAATAATTTTACATGTATTATTTATAGTACACACGTACTAATAACACGTGTAAAATTATTAGTTTTGTATCAGTGCAAAATTAATAGTTTCATACGATAACGAAATACAATAAGGGCATTTTAGGCTTTTAATTTGTTATATATGTGTAATTAGCAATGCGTGTATATACCGATATAAATTACTTTTCAAAGATTGTACATTTTGGGCTCATTCAATTACTTATTTACATTGACAAAAAAAAATTACATATTTACATTGTATCATTTCGACCCAGAAAAGGTCAGCATTTTGTAAGGTAAATATTTCTGGCATAAAAAATCTAAAATTATCCCATTTTATTATCACCTTTTGCTTTTTGAAATTTCGAAATCGCATTTTTTTTCCAAAAACTAAAATTTCCAAAATACAAACAAAATTGTATTATCAAAACTCTAGTTTTTGAAATACAATTTTATATTCTAAAAACTCCAATTTAAAAAAAAATGCAAAAAACTGAATTTTTATATATACCAAAAACTCCAATTTCTAGAATAAAAAAAATATTTCAAAAACTCTAATTTTTGAAAAAAATACGATTTCAGAATCTAAAGTAGAAAAACGCAATATTAAAAAGGTATAGTTTTGAAATTTTCAGGTTAAAGTGGGGTGGATGACAAATTTTGTAAAATATATTTACCATTTCTCAAATATTTTGGAATGGTGTAGATCTACTTCGGCCAGTTTTCTGCGTCTATGCAAACCCCTTACTGATCAGCAGTTCAGCAGCATTGATTTCTTCAATTCTTAGTGGAACACAGTAGAGAGATACAACCACAAAATATATAGGATTTGTAAAAGGCAAATATCTTTGATTCTTGTAGGGAGATAACCAATCACTAACCACATGCTGACTAACTAAAGGTGTCACACTGACTCACACTGTGAGAAACCAGCCATGCTGTCTAACTAGGCCCAATCCTGCAGGTGGAAGTGATACTCACACTACCTTCAATTTATTATTCATCAAGCATTCTTTCAACTTAATGCACAGAGCAAATTTATATAGAATAAAAATAAACGGAAGAAATGCATGACAGAGAAAGAAGCCTCATGTAGTCATGATATATTCCCAACCACATGAGCAAAGTGTAAGATGTATTCAGCAAAGTTAACCTTCACAATGCACAACTCACATAACAGATATAGGGCTCTCTCAGTTTTGAAAGTCATTGCAATTGTGCTTCACACAAGAAAACAGTCTCCATATCTATCAAAATACTTTGCGAGGCAAACTAGAATATATCAGGGCACTCTGCACACTAACGTACCTTTGTTAAACCTTCTAACAAGTGAAACACATTCTTTGCAATACCAACACTGAAGAGCACGTTGTCATCAAAATGACAGACAAATACAACACCACCAAAAATATACCAAAGTAAACAGATTAACATTAAAAGATAGACTCAGGCAGTAAAGGCAAAGGATTTTTTCCACATTTCTTTTCTTTCATTAAGTGTCTGCACAAAACCCAATTCACTACCTGCTGCTCACTTTCAATATATGTAAAAAAATATCTTGCACATACCTACTATTCATGCTTTGTTATTTAGTCACCACCATAGCCCTATACTAAATTCATATAGTGGTGTGGCATGCATACTGCAAGATAACTTGCCTACGGCAGTATAATGTAATTGTCAGCTTGTGAGTATAACTTAAAATAATAAACAACTCTTTTAGTTTGGTACTTTTCAAAGTATCTCTTCAAACGGAATTGTTATATCTTTATATACAAGTATTTAACATTTTCACACTATGGCATGATATGCTTTACTCTATAAATACATTCAAAAGTTAGTATTTCATGCACACAATATAACCTCCAACATCTCACCATGAATAATAACCTTCCCCGGTTAATTTACATTTTTCTACTACACACCTCCACCTTAGCTTATGGCTATTTCACACTGGTACAGCAATGGCCGCCGAGCTACTGCAAGAGCCCGCCTAGAAGACCAATACCAAAAATATTTACAGCATAAGGCCTTGTCTATCTTGTTGCTTGCCACATACACATCTATTTGATTTTTAATCTATAAATTTTAATTATTTCTTTATTCATCTTGAAGGAAAATTAAATGACTTATTTTTTACTTCATCATGTTTTTGTGATCTTGACATAGAACTGCATGGCCAAATCTAATTGGACAAATTTAATTGACTTTTTTGGCAATCAATGGGAGAAATACGGAACATGTCAGTTGCCCACATATCTAACACCAGCTCAAAGTAATCAGATTGCTTCAATAAACATTTCCGTATTTCTCCCACTACAACAAAAGTCTGACAAAATCTCCCAACTAAATTTGGCCAAAACAATTCCAAATCAAGACTGCAAAGTGGCAATATGATGAAATGAAAAAAAAAATCATTTAACTTTCATTCAGGAGATGAACTCACCGTGCTGATACCAAATGGATGGCGAGCACCAAGATAGGCGAGACTTATTTTTGGATGGCCATAGGCTATGTACATGTCAATATTTTTGGTAGTGGTCTTCTACACCGTCTAGACATGCTCTTCTAGTAGCTTGGAGACCATTGTTCAGCCCGCGTGAAATAGCCATAGGCTATGGTGGAGGGTGTGCAGTAGAAAGAAGGAAAATAACATATGAAAGTTATAATTCATGATGATAATATGTTGAAGCGATATTACCAAACAGTTGGAGAAAGACTGCATGTATGAAATATTGAATTCTAAATGTATTTAGGACATATCATCCCATGCCATGCGAAACACTTATACACAAAGACATAACAATTCCATCTAAAATTTAAATCTGCAAAATAGAAAGTAGGAAAAGATGGAAAACTTATGACTACACCAAAATAAAAGAGTAGTTCAAGTTACACACTCACATGCAGACAATTATTGTAAACTCCCATAGGCAAGTTATTGCCCATGGTGGTGAAACTAGAAATATATTATCAGGACACATCTGCATGCTAATATGCCTTTCTTAAACCTTCCAACCAAGTAAATCGTGTCCATTGTAATACAAACACTGAAGAGCACAGAGAAAAACACAGCATCACCACCGAGAATATACCAAAGTAAACATTAACACACAAAGACTCAAGCAATATAGGCAAAAGGTATTTTCTACATTACTATCATCAAGTGTATACACAAAACCCAAATCTACTACACGATTGATGCTCACTTTCAACATAAAATAAACAAATAAATTGCAAAAGAGAATGAAAAGGATGAATGATGAATTTCATGTTGTTAGTGAGATCTACAGTCAAAGAATGAAATCCAAATCGACAACTTTTTTTTCATAAACAACTACAATAACAATAATAAGTATCAATGATCAATGATGATCGAAGTTTCAAGTTCAAACACGGGTATAGGGACCAGCAGCAGTGTTAGTGTCGTTGAGCATGGGACCATAGGGTGATTCGTAATCATCCACAACACCCTCATCCGTCCGCCTAAAAGCCCCGTGCAAGCAAGCCACGGCGGCGACCACCGCCACGGAAACCACCACGTTGACCCAAACACCGCTGACGGCGATTGCGACCACCGTGAACGCGGCGAGAGCGACGGCGAGGGCGCGGTCGTCGAGCGTGACGAGGTTGAAGAAGGTGAAGGGATCGGAGTCGTCGCGGGCGAAGAAGAGGAAGTACCAGCCAGCGGAGACGAGGAGGAAGAGGAGGACGGCGAGGGGGTGGTAGACGAGGCTGAGGAGGAGTGCGAAGAGGAGGATGAGGGCGTAGTTGAAGAGGAAGCGCGTGAGGTTGACGGAGACGCGCGTGGTGGCTTCGGAGAGTGAGGAAGGGAGGGAGAGGGCGGAGAGGGAGAGGAACTCACTCCAGGGACGGCGCGTGGACATGATGGATTGTGCTGCTTCCTTCAAGCTGGAGAGCGTTTCTGCCGAAGACGACATTTTTTCCTCCTTCCAGTTTGAGTGTGAGACTGAGCACTGTCGTCACTCGATGTCGATGCTGAACAACGCAACCAATATGAAGTTTCCTTTCTCAGCTATGAGCTAAGCTGGCTAACCTCGTTCTCACCTCACCTCACCTCACCGCCGTGGTGGTTATATTATTATATCAATAAATGAGAATTGGGCCTATAGGCCCAATAACAATGGTTGTTGAATCATGACTTTACAGCCCACCTTGGCTTTTTTTTACCAAAAACGCCTAGCTTGTTGCCTTTCAGATCGGTCAACAAGAGACAATGGTTGATTACTTCGATTCTACAAGATGCCAAAACTTTTTGACCGAAAAAAAAAAGGAGGCCAAAACTTAGAAACAAGGACATAAAAATTAAGGATTTTCTATCCACACATACATACATAATGATATTTTTTTAGAAATTAATCTAGATATCCAAAACAAAATTGGCTTTGAAATTTTTTTAGAAAAAACAAAACATTTTAATCCTTGATAAAAAAAAAAATTAACTAATGATATTTTAACATATTCTTTATTTATTATGCATGGAAATACGTTAAGGAGAAATTGTAGGTTGGCGCCGCAAAGAAAACAGATGCCTAAAAACTTGAATTCCTAAGTCCTAACTATCAAATCCAAAGTCTCACCGTCTCTTACTCGCTCGCATGCACTCACCCCTCACGGTCTCACCCACCGTGATTTTGGTGATAGGCGACCATGGACATGCAGGTGGAGCTCTCCTCGTCGAAAACAGAACAAGAAAAACGAGAGTGCAGTAAGTTAAATAGAGAGGGAGACGTACGGTGTGAAAACGATAAGAGAAAGATAAGGATTTGAATCTCTCATATAATGCGTAAAAAGGAGAAAAAAGTATATGTTGCAGTTACTGAATACCTATGGTTTATGGAAAGGCAATGAATCGGGAGTCTAAGAGGTAGGTGAAGAAAAAGATTGCGCTGCTTAGCTGTTCCTCTGGTTTTTGTTTGCCATTTACCTGGAAAAGGAATGAGTTAATTAGTTTGATCTTATCAAAAACATGCACATATATAGTACCGATAAATTACTTACTTGTAATTTTATTTCTTCTAAATAAATAAACAATTAATGAGATATAAGTAACGGGTCGGTGTGTAATACTCTAGTAACTCAATATAAAGGCAAAACCTGCAAAGCCAATAATGGGTGAAAGTGATATATAATATATATATATCCTCACAAAACAGACAACCCCTCAAAGTCAAATCTGGATACCCAAAAAAAAATCAAAACCGAAAAAATATCATATTCACCATTTGATTAATCTCTAAATTAATGAGATCGAAGACTAATTTCACAGATGAATTTTTTTTTACGTCAATTTCACCGATGAAATATAGTGTACGTATATATATCAAGGACTCGTATAATTTTATTTTATTTTTAAATTTGTTCAACCAAGGCTTTATATTTTGATTTAATTAATTTGTCTTTTTCAGAGCATCACCGACGCTGCTACTCGAAAAAGAACCAATGACGCAAAAGTGAGTAAAAGACGGAAGGTTTAACGGATTTGCATCAACTCAAAGCTGCCATTGTTGACAACCATAATGAATCGGTGTGCTGAAGCTATACAATATCAAAACATCATCCAAACAACAAAGAAAAGTCTTACGTAAGAAACCTATATAAGTAGGTTCCCGATCTTTCTCTATCTTAATATCCATATTTTTCTCTACCCTCTGTCTCTCTTATATCAGTTCCAATGGTTGCCTCAGTTAGGTTCTCCATCTTCTTGTCCCTTCTCTCGTTGATCATCTCCTCCTCCATAGCCCAAACCTCTTTCAGACCAAAGGCACTCGTCCTTCCAGTCACCAAAGATGTCTCTTCCTCCACACCTCAATATGTTACCCAAATCAAACAGAGGACACCCCTTGTGCCAGTAAAGCTAACCCTTGATCTTGGTGGTGGCTACCTTTGGGTGAATTGCGAAGACAAAAGCTATGTCTCATCCACCTTAAAACCAATCCTTTGTGGCTCTGCTCAGTGTTCCCTTTTCGGGTCACACGGTTGTAGTGGTGACAAAATCTGTGGCCGGTCACCAAGCAACACAGTAACCGGTGTATCCACATACGGTGACATTCATTCAGATGTTGTCTCTGTCAATTCCACCAATGGAAACAACCCCACAAGGGTTGTTTCAGTTCCAAACTTCCTCTTCATTTGTGGGTCAAAGGTTGTCCAAGATGGCCTTCCTCGTGGTGTCAAAGGTATGGCTGGTCTTGGAAGGACAAGAGTCTCACTCCCTTCTCAGTTTGCATCAGCTTTCAGCTTCAAAAGAAAGTTCGCAATTTGCTTGGGCTCTTCCCCTTTAGCAAATGGTGTTATTTTCTTTGGTGATGGGCCTTATAATTTAAACATGGATGTCTCCAAGGTTCTAACTTTCACCCCTCTCATTACTAACCCTGTCAGCACTGCTCCTACTGCTTTCTTGGGGGAACCCTCAGTTGAGTACTTCATTGGGGTGAAGTCCATTAGAGTCTCCAACAAGAAGATACCACTGAATACAACACTGTTATCTATAGATAGATCAAATGGGGTTGGTGGGACTAAGATTAGCACTGTTAATCCTTACACTGTTATGGAGACATCAATCTACAAGGCTGTGGCTGAGGCATTTGTGAAAGCAGTTGGTGCCCCTACTGTTGCACCTGTGGCTCCATTTGGGACTTGTTTTGCAATCAAGGATGTTGGGTCTTCTAGAATGGGCCCTGATGTGCCTTCTATTGATTTGGTGTTGCAGAATGAGGAAGTGGAGTGGAGCATCATTGGGGCAAATTCAATGGTTCGGGTTAATAATGGTGATGTGATTTGCTTGGGTTTTGTGGATGGTGGTGCTCACCCAATGACTTCAATCACAATTGGGGCACATCAATTGGAGAACAACTTGCTGCAATTTGATTTGGCTACCTCAAGGCTTGGGTTCCGATCTCTATTCTTGGAGCACACCAACTGTGACAACTTTAATTTTACCTCCTCTGCTTAATTAAAACTAGATTACTTTGGTCCAATCTATATAAACTCAGTGCATGCCACAGGGTTTTTGTATTCTGAGATCTGTGTGTAGTAGACTACTGTAGGTGGTGAATAAGTGAGGGTCTATAGTATTGATGCATAGCCCCCAAAAATTTAATTTTCCTTGTTTGCAAAATAAAGACCACAGTTGTCGAATGGAGCCTTTACATGTTGAATACTTGAATCAGTTTTCACTCGGTTTTATTCTTCCTCATAAAGATCAAAGTGATTTACCAACGACTATATGGCATGAACTCATAGAGAACCTAAAATTGAAACTACATTTAAAATAAAGGCTTAAAAGGATTTTTCGTCCCTGCAAATATACATATTTTTAGTTTTCGTCCCTGCAAAAATTTATTTTACTTTTTCGTCCCTGCAAATTTATCCGTATCCATTTTTGGTCCTCGCCGTCAGCTGCCGTTACAAAAACGCCTACGTGGCTGACGGAGGCTGAGCTGGCACTGCCACACTGGCTGACAGAGGCCACATGTCAGTAGATGATGTGGCAAAGATGCTGACTCAACATTATTGACATTTCAAAACATTTTTAAATTTTTTAGGGTTTAAAATATCTCTCCAAAAATTCACAGAATAACAAAAAAAAAATCATACATTGAAGATCGAACAAGAACTTCATCTGGAAAATGGTGGGAAATTTCTTTCTCCAATCCAAAATAAAAGAAAAAAAACGAAAACCCAAAAAAATCCCCAAAATTACACATTTAACTACACATTTAACCATCACCCAACTCCCTCAGCATTTGCGCATCACATCCAGCAACAAGCATTTTTTGGGTTGAAGGAGAAGCCAAGAACAACCAAGCATTTTCTGGGTTGAACGAGGCATCTATATCACGTCTAAACTCACTGTTTATTTCTAAATTCTTAAACATTACTCTCTCACCCTTATCATCATACTCACATTCACAACTCAGATCCCAAAACCAAAAAACAAAAAAAATGAAGAACTCAAACAACAGTAGCATAACAGAGAAGACGACATCGTTGCAGTAGCAGGAGCTCGCCCCTCGTCACTCAGCCGCGTCGGTAGCAGGAGCTTCGCGGCTCACCATCAACATCCGCCTCAGAAAGAATCGATCTGGGCTCGCCGCCGCTGCAGGAAGACAACGAGTCTGTCGCGGTGGCTGAGGGAGTGTTGGAGCGAGGGCTTGGCACCCATCTCATCCTCGAGTCCGTCGCGGTGCCTCTCGATCTCGGTGCTAGGGTTCAACAAGGAAGAGGACGATGCTCTGAACCGCACTTGAGGTGGCTTGAGATGAACCGTCGCAGTGCCTCTCGATCTGGGCTCGTCTTGCTCGCTGCTTAGAGAGGAACAGACAGAGATTGAGAGAGAGACAGAGAGAGACGATGGTGGTGCGGTGGGAGGAGAGGTGGTGGTTGTGGGTGGGGTGTTGGGGGTGGGGGGTGACAGCTAAGGAACAGACACACAGAGAGAGAGAGAGATGATGGTGGTGGTGGTGGTGGTGGCGGCAGGGAAGAAGAAAGAGGGAGAGGGAAAAAAGGGGGGGAAATAAACCTAGCATTAGTTAATTAATCTATTTTTAATTAAATTGGGTCTAAATAATATGTTTAAGTTAAAGTTAATCTAAGTTTAAAATGTTAATTAAAAGCTGATGCATAGTCAGCAGATGCCAAGTGGCTCATTTATCCCGCGTGGCAACGACACGCGGCTTTCCATCAACCACGTAGGCGTTTTTGTAACGGCAGCTGACGGCGAGGACCAAAAACGGAGACAGAGAAATTTGCATGAATGAAAAATTAAAAAAAAATTGCAGGGACGAAAACAAAAAATAGATTTATTTACAAGGACGAGAAATCCTTTTAAGCCTAAAATGAAAAACACAAAATAATGAAATAATTTCCTATATATTCACAAGAATGAAAAAGAAAAATATTGTTCGATGTTACCATAAAGTTAAGTATGTTGTTGAATAAAAAAAATCAAATAAACTATGTAAAATAAATTCATACAAAAATAAAAAAATTATTTTCACTATTTCTTATATAATTCTTTGAAAACAAAAAAATATTAAAAACATGATGACAATTTTATAATTAAAAGTGAAAATAGAAAATAAAAATAATAAACATTTTTCTAATGAAAATTATCAAGTGTGTCAGTTTTGACATGCTTTAATATCATCAACACGGTGCCGTATCATGTGAACCAGTCAAAAACTGGTCCACCAAACCCCAATTCATTTCTACACCATAGATATAATATTAAATAAATGCAATGGTCCGGATTCATTCCCTGTCACCTACTTTATCAGTTTCACTAGTCTAAAAAGATTGCAGGATGGGTGTCATAATATACAAAAATTAAGGTAAAAATAATTACATAATGGCCCAGAATTTTAATGTTATTATAAAAATGGCCAATACTTAATTATTGCATCACTTTCTTCCCTTAGGTTGTGTTTAGATGGCAAAATTCAAAATACTAAGGCATTTAAAATTATTGAAAAATTAGTTGCTTTTTATTTTTAAATTTTTTGTTTGGATAGAGTCATTAAATTTCTTCATTTTCAAAATACTTTATTTAGATATAATAATTAAAATTGTCCATAATTTGTGTGAAACATTTTTTTAACTCTCTTTCTCTCTTTGAAAAACGTCTTCCTCTCTCTCGCTCTCTCTACCCCCCTCTCCCTCTCTCCCCCTTTCTCTCTCGCTCCTCTGTCTCTCGCTCTCTCCCCCTTTCTCTCTTGTTCTCTGAAAAATCTCTCTCTCTCTCCCCCTTTCTCTTGCTCTCTCTGTGTCGCTATCTCTAATTCGCTCTCGCCCTATTTCTCCCTCTCTCTTGCTCTTTGCCTCCCAGTCTCCCACCTCTCTCCCCCTATCTCTCACTCTGCCCCTCTCTCGCTTCCTCTCACTCTAGCTCTTGCTTTAGCTCTCCACCTCTCACTCTAGAGGGGGAGGGGGAGAGCATGAGAGAAAAGGAGAGGTGTGAGCGAGAGAAGGGGAGAACGAGAGATAGGGAGAGAGAGAGGGGGTAGAGAGAGTGAGAGAGGGGGAGAGATGGAGAGAACAAGAGAGAGGAGGGGGAGACATAAAGTGTGAGAGAGGGAGGGAAAGAACAAGAGAGAGGAGGGGGAGAGAGAAAGTGATGGAGGGAGGGAACGAGAGGGGGATCAGAGAGGGAGAGAGGGGAGAGAACAAGAGAGTAGGAGTTGAGAGAAAGTTAGAGAGGGAGAGGGACGGGGAGAACGAGAGAGAGAGGGGTGAGATGGGGGAGGGGGAGGGCGAGAGAAAGAGAGGTGGGAGAGAGGGGGTTGTTGGGGTTTTAGGGAGTCAAAAATATTAACCCAAAATATAATTTGAAAGATTATGTAATATTTAATCCTAATTTAATACTTCAAAAATATTATAACCATTATATTTCTATATAAATATAAAAATTGTTGGGCATATTTTGTAATTACAATAACTATTGGGCAAATTAAGTAATTAAGGCATAAATAGGTTGAACCCACTATCATAGGTAAAAAGTGAATTGGGGTTTGGTGGACCAGTTTTCAACTGGTCCACATGATACGACACCCATCAACACACGATTGAATGAAAAAGTATAAAGTTATAGCAAACAATAAATCAAAATTAAGGTGGCTTCTAAGGTGAGGGGCCTTGCAAGGCCCTCACCAATGAGGGGGCATTGACTGCCATTGGATATAATAATATTTAAATGAATAGATGAGATTAACTAAGATAATTGGTTAGTAACCTGGGATAGAAAGTTTATGTTGAAATCTCAAAAGATCCCCCGACAAAATTGATTATTACAAAGACAGGATAAATCTTTCAATATTCATTGAAGAACAACAACCGTCGTCCCATCTTCAGGTGGCTCCAAGCACATGCCCCTTCTTCCATCTTGCTCTCAAGCAACCCTCTGCAACGGTCCAATGCACGTGAACTCCATGTTCCAACGGAGCTTCGAATCATATATCTCCGCAAACTCGTGAATCCCAAAGCCCCAATCGTCCAATGCGCACGTGAACTCCATGTTCCCCTGCTGAGGCTGAAACGTGTCCTGGTTGTGGTCATAAAAGTCCTCCTCGCTAGAACCAGTTCCGCCGGCGATGAGGGAATCGACATGGGAGGGGTAATTCTGTGACTTGTACCTCGTGAACGATCCCGAGGAGGAGAGGTCAAGCTTGTTGGCGCATGTAGGCGGTGTGAGCTTGAGTTCGGTGATCAAGCGGTCGAGCTTGTTGAGGACGTGGCAGGGGAAAGGCACTCGATCCAACACTAGCAAAGGACCAGGGTGCCGTCGGAGAGGCGTGCGGCGGTGGAGAACTCGCGCGCAGAAGTCGATGTGGGCATGTGGCCCAGGGAGTCGATGAGGTTCACGGCGTGGTCGCCATAGTAGGTGAGCACGATGGAGGAGCTCTTCATCGTGATGGCGCTGCGCTGCTCCTCGTCGAGGTAGTCCATGAAACGACCCGACCCGCTACCTTCCGCGGGGGTGGGGGGTGGGGGGTGGTGAGAGTTCACCGCATATCCCAAACAAATCTGTCATTAGGGAGAAGGTTCAGCGTTTTCTCGAGTCTCGACCCAGTGGTTCCAGAATAATTTCCTCCATGTCGACACAAGCTCGCTATTGATCAAGTGCTAGACTTCGCGGGACCGATTATTTTAGTAAAAAATGAATTCATAAATTGATTGCATAAGTAGAGAGAGAGGGAAAGAAGCTCGTTACTGTCATGGGGGGGTGGTGAAACCGAGCACTACACATTTTAATATTATGTATCAAACCCCACATATACCTGCTATATCAAGTAAAATGACATTCTCACCTGTGAGGTCCTTGCAAGGCCCCCCACTTTAGAAGCCACCCAAAATTAAACCCTAAAAAAAATTGTGGAAGTTTAAGACTTTAAGTAGTAGTTTTTCAGTTACAGTTTAACATTATAAACAAATTTATGCAATTTTTTTCTTAAAAAAAATAGGTAGAGAGAACTGTTGTGTTTGTGTACTATTCTAAGGATAAAATGCAACAAAAAAAGATGCACACGATGCGATCATACGAGAGTAATTTATTGTGTAGCTAGAATATTCGTTTGGCGAGTTAGTATTATACAATACAAGATTGAGCACAAGTAAATAATATACAATGTTGCCTATTGTTTCAATCCATCCTGTGTTCTTTTCTTGGATTTCAATACCTTTTGCACAACTTATATGTATAGCCACAGAGAACAGCATAGGCTTAATTTATGGCATGATTTTATTTCCGTCAGTAATCCAGCTGCTACTGGACAACATTAACCTCACGTCGCCCCTGCATGCAAAATTTTATTTATCAGTAGCATACAAATCCAACAAACCCAGGGCACCTGTTTTTATTTCTTGTTTTTGTTTTTAATTATAAAAATTAATTTTTTTTTTCAGTTTACTGTATAAATCTTTGAAAAGAGAAATCCGAATGAAAAGGTGACAATTCCGTAATTAAAAATAAAAACAGATAACATTTTCTCAAAGTAAACGGTTCTGAGCATGCATGCTTACCATCTTTCCTTGAACTCTGCTCCATGTCAATCTGTTCTTGCCATGGCCATTTTAGATTAAAAGATGAGGAACACTGTTGTGGAACAGAAAATGAGTAGGTGCTTGTAGAATTACACTGCTTCTTGCATGAAGAAGAGTCAGCTGTGGAGCACGTGTCTTGGTCAACGCTCGACACCCTAGTATCTTTCTCATGGTTTTCTGAATTACCCTGCTTCTGTCCCTTCTCTGCCATACATTTTGATTTTGATCTCTTCCTAATATGTGGGTCGTTCTTGGGATCTTGAGCCTGAAGTGCTGGAACCTTCTGATCATTAGCTGAAATAGCAGCAGAACATGGATTCTTTCCCTTAGAGACAACTGCTTTTGGAATGTCTACATTATTTTCAACACTGTCGGAGTTATCAACAACCACTTCATCCCTTGCTTCAGAGCTACCACCAGCTTTTGCTGCTGCCTCAGTTTCCCACATCTTGAATATGGCTTGGGTCAGTCTTTCCCTGGCCAAATCTATTTCAATTATTGGGTTTGGATAATTCTGACCCAGCTCAACTCCTGCTGCTCTAAGCACACTAAGAGGTGCATCCCAAGGATGATGGATCCACTCGGTTGGCATTCTTGCCAACTCAGGTAGCCACTGCCTTACGTATTCACCTTCTGGATCAAATTTAGACCCTTGAATCTGTCCCAAAAATCAAACCAAAATTAGAAGAAGTGAGAGTACTTGCTCTTCTTTTTAGGCTCTTTCTAGACTCTGAAGTGGGTAGTAGAATTCACTCCTACGTGATGTCGACAACAAAACCTAATAAAATTTCTTTTCTTTATTAGAGAAAAAAAAGGTAATACCAGTGTCATTTAAGAGGGATATGCATCTTAGCAAAAGATCTCTTTCAACTACAACAGTTATGCTTAGGACTACTAAAGTAATCTACAAAGCTTTTGAAAGGAAAATAGGATCATGAAAGCCATGAGTATTCAATCAGACAAACAATCATGGTAAGATTTCAACATACAAACTGGTGTGCCCCATGCTAATACATGAATCAGAACTTCAAATTATCCTGTTAAACGCAAACGAGATATGCATTGAGGGATGAAGTATTATTCCTGGTAATAAAAAAATATGAACAGATAAATTTTGCCAGATATAAAATGCACTGAAGTAAATATGAGAGTCTACTAGTAGGAGGGTTGACTTATTGCTTCTTTGCACAAAATTAATTTGAGTGTAATCAAACTCCTTAGATCTCGAAAATTGGCACATGAGGATGGAAGTAAAGAAACAAGAGAAATTTTGCAACAGTAAGATGGTGATGTGTCACACAGGTTATGTTGATTAAATTATTGAATCTAAGATGGTCACATCTGATTGATACCAAGCAAACTGTGAAACCTTTGAATGAAGGAAAACATGACAAACCTCAGGATCGTCCAAGCGCTCGAGCTCGTGACCATCTGGTAAGCATCCTGAGATATACTGCCAGCCCAAGATATCACTTTCAAGGTCTGCATCCAGAAGTGTGTCCCAGAAATACTTCATCCCCCATTTCCAGGGTAGGAGCAACATTTTCACAGCAAAACTGGAAACGATTACCCTTATTCTGTTGTGTATCCACCCTGTTGCCCAAAGTTCCCTCATTCCTGCATCAACTAAAGGATAGCCAGTCCTACCTTGTCTCCAAGTCTTAAAGTTACCAGGATCAGCATTCCAAGGGAAAAACCTCAAGTTCTCAAGGAGTGCTCTCTCATGAGTGAATGGAAAGTTGAAACAAAGATAGCGTGAGTACTCTCTCAGTCCAATGGCTTTGAGGAAAAGAGTCACACTCTCTTCACCAACACTGTTGCCTTCATTTGTCCATAGTATCTGCTTCACGCGTGCCGATTGGAAAACCTTCCTGACACTCAATTCTCCAAAATGGAGATATGGGGACAAAAGCGAGGTGGAGTCTCCACCAACCTTAAGCCTATTCTTGGAGTAGTGAAGGAGGTGCTGCTCCACAAATTCTGTTAAAGCCTTGTCAGCATTGCTCCAACCTGGAGACCATGCTCGTCCTAGTAATGCGTTGCTGGGTTTTTCTGCTTCATTTTCAAGACCTAGTTCCTCTATTGAACAGTTCTCAACTTTTCCTGTCATCCACAGTGGAGGAGAAACAAATTTTCAAATGATGTTCTTTTTTCCTGTTTCATAGCACCTTCTAAACTAAAAACTGAAAAAATAAGAGAAAACTTTCACATGTTTTCTATGTCCATGTGTACAGAAGTCAACTTGAAGACAAGGATAATATAGTAACAGAAGAAATTGATCACATTGCTACTAGGTTCCATAATAATACTGCCTCAGAACTAGACCTCCTTCCTAGTTCTTATTAACCTCTAGCAAAAACTTGATACTAACAAATCATGTTAGCAAGAAACAATCAAATTTTGGTAACGTGCATATAGTCATATCATACCTTCAGCTGGAATTAATTGCCATGGAGGAATAAGTGAAACAGGTTCCATTTGCATGTGCAAGCATCTCTGCCAAAAGGGATCAAAGGTTGTAAAAGCATGCCCCTTCTCGTCGTATACTTCCCACGGCTCATACAACAGATCCCCATTGTAGCTTTGCACAGATATGCCATGTTCCACTAGTTTTTCTTTGATGTTGTGATCGCGAACAAGTGAAACAGGATCTGATAAAACAATCAGAGTAAGAAATATAGGTCAGCTGACTAGCATTGAACTGTAAAGAAGTATGTATGGGAATTATTTTGTTCATTATAGAGAAATTCTGTTAATGCCAGTTAATTCCCATGTCTCAACTCTCAACTAATCAAAGCTTCCGTCTAAAAAAAACTATATACTCAAAAGTTAATTAGGCAAACAGAAGTGCTAGAATGCTTGAAACATGTAAAGCTTATCTTACATGCGTTTGAATCTCAAAAAAAGAAATATAGTTCGCACAAATACTTCATATTATCTGCTATATAATGATTTTGAAACTAGAGGATATTCGCATACTTCATGTTTAGGTTTTGATTTGATTGTTAAACCATGCTCGTCACACTGTAATTGCATTCAGCTTTTGCCAACTCAAATATCTACTCTATTTCATGCAAACACATGTGAATTGATTTTGACAATTCAATATCTGAAGATAAACATAATTTTACTTTCAGGAACTCCTTAATCTAGTGTTCCTTCATTTATCTGAACACCTTTTATTTCAGGAACTCAAATGTCACTAATAATAATTTAGTTGAACACAAAGCAACCTTTTCATTGTATTAAATGTGCCTAGGGAATCAGAATGGCTCCTGCTAAAACTCACCAATTTGATAATCAATTTCTCAATGTACAATCCAAAAAAAAAAAGAAACTCCAAAATAATGCCCCAATAACAATGGTGCCAGTGCCACTTTACTTTAGATATACAACATACAAGAATTTTAATATATAGAAGAACTAGCAAAGATCAGTAAGATGAAAACAACTGTTAATCTTCTCACAATACAGTTTCAGTTTTGATGATTGTCTTCAAGAACTATCCTAACCTTGAAGCTTTATCCTAAACCTCCTCTAAGTTGTTAATATAAAAAACCTGCTTGCTTCTTCAACTTTTGGAGATCCAAAACATCAAGGGGGACATCATATATAACAGAAAGAAACTCAAAATTGGCAAAAACATTTTAAGACAGAAGTCTAATGCTTATCCAAACTACCTTCTGGACAGAACTACTTACCATAGAGATGGTTAAACACTACTTTTGTGGCTTGAATAGCATTTATACACTCCAAAAGTGCTGTGAGAGTACTGTGAGTTTTGATCAGCACAAGTCCAGCTCCAAGAGATTTCAGAGACTGATCCAAGTGAGCAAGAGACTGCTTCAGCCACCATCTTGACACTCTTCCTGGATAAAATTGTCCTTCCTCTTTAGGGCACCATATATACACAGGGAACACAGAACCTTCCCTTGCAGCTGCAGCTAATGCATGATTGTCCTCAATTCTAAGGTCCCTTCTGAACCAAACAATGGTTCTGTTGCTACCCATATTTTGCATGCTTCAGATTTTTCATGCCACAGCCAAAGCTCTGAACCTCATATACCCAACATAATATCAGAGAGTTCACCTCCAAAGTTCATGGTTTTCCTATTCAAGATCCCAATTACCAACAGAAAATATCTGAAGAATGATGAAGATTGATATAGCACAAAAATTGGCTACAAAAGGTTGGATCTGAAATTTTGTTTCAAGAGTAAAAAGATATCTACAGCAGCACAGGATAATAGCCTCAAATCACTGCCAAAAGTAGACCTAACAGGTAGGTAGCTTATCAGGATATCCAACTTGCATGCCACTTTGCTTTCTGGAAGGTATCCAACCTAAAACCAACTCAGGGAATCCTTCCCCACATGTCCCTCTCACCAATTTGAAGGCCACCGGTTAAAAATACCCAAAAAAGAAATATATGGAAAGAAACAAAAGTGCCTAAAGAACAATAATAAAGGTTGCACAATCATAAATGATAAAGAACATTATCCACAAACAACTAGAGCTGGATGGAATATGTCAAATTATACTATAATAAAATAAATCCTTGAAGATAAAAGAGATGAGTAAACTGCAAAGTTCTTCAAACTCCAGCCTCAAACCAACTTCAAACTCGAGCTAATTATAAAGATGCCAAATAATACCCCATCAGAGAGATATTTAGTATTCAGAATTACAACCCCATCAAAGTTTGGCTGAAGATGAATGAGACAAGAAAGCCCCAAATCTTATCAAATTGAAAGGTGTAGCTAATAGCAAGCATGCAGTGTAAAAGTGAATGAAGTGTGTTGGGGAGAGTTGTGAGGATCTGATTAGTGTATGATACATCACGTGGAGGAGATCACATCATATGAGAGGAGTGCACTGAGGATAGTGGGTGACAGACACATATGATTGAACAGAGACAAAAGGATAAGAACATGGAACATGTCACTACTACTAGGGACTACCAGCAGCTTCCACGATTTCATGAATATGGACGAAATTTCACCATTACCCGATACCATTAACAACCGCACTTGTACGATGTAACTGTAGCTCTGTCGGAAAGATAACAATGAGTGCTTTAACTACATATTTATTTTTCCCTGGGGTATGATGATTACATTGATGGTTTTTTTTTTTCCAACATAGGAAAACCGTTGATGGGTTAACATATGTACCCTTCGTGGATTTAATTTTGAGGTAACTATTAAATTAAATATTGTGTACATTGCCTTGTTAATTTTTAATAGAACTGACATACAAAAAGTAAATTAATATGATAAAAGGTTATTTTACTAAATATTAAAAATATACTTAAATCTAAAAAAATCAGACTTTTGAAATCATTTTAAAAAAATTCAAATTTTTGAGCTGAATTGACTCATACAAAAATCAAAATTCTCTGAACACTTATTTTCTCCCTTTTAATATCTATTTTTTTTCATTCACATTAAACTCAAGCATGAGAGCAAGGTCGAGTAAAATTAGTTTTTTTTTTTTTGGTCTACAGGGGAGGGGGGATATTTGGGGTGGGGTGGGTGAGGATCGAACTCCTCACCCCAAGATGTCCAGCCCGAGGCTCTACCACATGAGCTACTGGTGGGCGGACAAGTCGAGTAAAATTTGACTTCACCAATTAACCAACCTACTCAAAAGGCCTCAATTTGGATTGAGTTGAATTTGTACTATTTTAGCCCATATTTGTTTGAAGGGAAAATAAGAACAGAAAAGTGAAGTAAAATTAAAATGGAAAAAATATATTATTTTCTCTCATTTAGTTATATAAACAATAGGAAGGAAAAGGTAGATAAATCACTTTTTTCTCTCTTCAAATAGAAAGAAAACACAAAATTTGAAAAGATAAATCACTTTTTTTCTTCTTCAATTTTTCACATATATTTATCTTTTATTTAGTATAGGATTGATTTTCTCATTTGATCAAGAATAAAAATGTCGTTATTCATTTTTTTCCATTTTCTCATCTATGTAAATAAGTGAAAAGAAAATTCTATTTTTCTCTCTCCCTTCTCTCCATCCAAACCAAACAATATACAAAATTCAACAATTTTCTCCTCTGTTTTTTTCTTAGTTTCTTCTCACATCCAAATGAAACTTGAGATAACTTTTGGTAAACGTATAGAATAAATCATGAGAATATGACAACCTGTTCTATTTTTTTTTCTTATTGCACTTTTTTAGTAAAATTAAAATGTTCCAATTTTACCTTTTTGTCTTGCTCTGCGATATTTTATTTTTTATATATATCCCAAACATAAACTAGAACTCATGTTATATTTTCATTCTCACTTATCAACCAAACGCTACCTCAATGGCTTATGGATGAAAATGACCCAAAACAAGTGTATTTTTAACACGACTGCTCTTGACTACTAACTACCGTTCCCACATTTATTAGTACTGGCCTTCTAATTATTCACAGGACCCATTCTTCCTAGTAATATTATTGATCATAGTGATGTATGATAGTAGTTAGCATTCAGCAATGAATGCTCACGCTTGAGAGAGACGAGAGATAAATGAAAGGCCAAGAGGGGGCAGTAGACAATGATGCTGGTGGGGTGGAGCCACAGGCAGTTGGATAATAATATCATGGGGTGCCATTCTCACTGTACCAGGTTGTTCATAAATCAACCCCATATTGAATTGAAATGTCTGATCTGGAAAATTTGGGAGTGAAAATAATGACAGATGAAAAGGTGTCATGACTCATATCTATGGAAATACTTCTCTAGTCCATACGAGGTTGGTGCATCTTTTCCATAAGTTTCTTGTTCTCATTAGTTTCCAAGCCTAGTGCTTCATAAAAATGTTATAGGGTTGGATCTTGAAACAAAAATCCATACCGGGACTAACAGGCAACAAACTAGATTTCACCAAATGCCTCCATTCACAGGATTTTGATTTCATAGAATATAAGCCAAATTTTCAATATCCATAATCATATTAATCTCCACCTGAGAAGCATCATGGCAGTAAGGAAGAGCTCAAATTCCCCTGCAGTGGGGTTTCTTAGGCAGGAACCCCAAATCAGCCTTCACAGGTGTAGGTTATTTACTTGAAAAGTAAGCTATTTATATGACATATGTCGGAACAGACAAGAACATACTAAAACTTAAGGGTAGCAGTCAACAACATTCCTCGAGGCCTCAGATATACTAACTAGATCACCTAGAAACAACCCTTCTCAGTTTGTGTAGGTGCTCAGTTTGCACGGTCTCTGAGGACGTCGAGATCCATCTCTGTTGGGTCTGTTGCCTGAATCTCATAATGGATGCCCTGCAGCTCCCTTCTGAACCTGTCCTTTGATGTTGCATAAAGCATCTTAGGGCGAATGCGAGCTACAGAAGGAGACCTATAAAATAATCAACTCATGAATTTAAGCAAAATAAAGGTGATAAAAAAATGTGTCAATTATATCTTGCTCTGGTTTAAAACAACAGCAGTAAATAAAAGGTGAATTTTCGCTGCAAGTATAAAGAGAGATAAGCTCTCCATATGCAAGTAGAAAATAACAATGAATCAGACTTTGACAACATTTTTTTTCAAGACTGACTATCTCGCGACCATGCCCAATGTATAAAATAATCAAAACACCCAATCAACGGCAAAATAAATAAATGGTTTATAGATGGTTTAAGATATATGCAGTCACTGACACAATAGTTTATATGGTTTGATAGGCAAGAGAAAAGCTATCACATGAATCTGGCCACAAAGACAAATAATCTAGTACAATAAATAGGAAGAAAAAAAAACCCAACCTACCAGCGAAAGGGAGTCATCAAGCTGACAGTGTAACATACCAGTGGATAAGTCAACAGTATTGCAAGGGTGCATCAAATAAAAAACTTCTTTAAAGGCTATGGATTTACATGAATGGTTCAAGCACTTAGTAATGCATTTTGTCAGAAATCTAAAAAACCTTGTTAATTATGTCTGGAATTTAAGTATTTTTTATCAAGAGTCTGGAATTTGAAGTGAATCAGTGATTCTTGGAAATAATACGTACAGTCTAACATGCAGTTCCCAGCTCAACAAGGTACTATAGTAATTGAAGTTCAATTTTGCTTGATTGCATACAAACAATTCCATTATGACTTACCGCTACTCCATTTGAATATATAAATTGGTATATACCCTGGAAATATGTTTTCTTCTATCTAATAAAACTCGCACATACCATAAGCTGCTATTAGCATACATATTAATGGATTAAACAAAGAAGTCAGGTTCTGAAATACATGCAATGATTCAGATTTGAGGATTAGTCAGAATACTTACTTGAGTCTGGTGAATCTAAGATAGACCTTGACAAGAAGATTAAGAATAGGCTTTATTAAGAATAGAATATTGATTATGTTATGACAGTGAATAGTAAGAATGATATCTAGATAATACACTAGAGAATTGTGTCATTGTATAGAATTCACATTTTTTTCCACTTTAACCACAGACACGTTCAGATGAGAACATTGATTACAATGCCCTCTCTCAGATTTTTGTCATAGTTTATAAATTGTATCTGTGTTTTAAGACTTGAGTGCAAGATATGCAAATGCAAATATGCAAAGATAAGATGCCATATACACGTGTAAAGAAGTGTATACCAAAACCAATGTACGAAAATTGCACAAGTTAATATGCAACTTCTATCATTATACAAGAAACTAAGTAACTAACCATGCAATAAAAAAGATTTTGCTCTTTTGGCAGTTCTCAGATGTCACAAAATCAAAGTCAAAGACAGCATATCGGCAATCATTTTCGGGCAAGGATGCAGCGAAATCATCATAGCTCTCGGCAGGGCCTCCAGTTTTTTCAACCACAACCTCTTTCTTTTTCTCATCAATTTTAAAAATCACATAGCGATGTACTTTCTTCCTCTGCAGTTCCAGGAATGTGCTTACGCTATGCTCAGCAACACCCATGCCAGAAGAGGCATTTCCCTACATTGAAGCTACACATTAATTACATGGAAATTCCAATCCTTTTTTAAAATTAATATAACCAAATTACACCCCCTCCCAAAAAAGAGTGATAAAGTCCTTCCAGTGAAATGAGTCCAAGCAATCAGAAAAAACATGTTTGGCAGAGCCTTTTTTTTTAGAAAATAATTGCTTTAATTTTTTCGAAAGCTCTCAGGAATATTTCAACAAAAAAAATACTTCAAAAATCCAAAGGGGTAACTGTACTATACTCCTGGGGCATGTGAAATGTGAATTCTCTTACTCCAGGGCACAAAATGCACATGCAGTAAGTGTGCGAAAACTATGTCTTACTTGTCTTGCTTAAGAGAAAAATTCTGATACAATAGACTGAGTGCAAAGAAAGGCATCCCTAAAGCTGTTAGCAACTCAAAGCAACTTCATGCATGAGGAAAGAATGAAGTACCCAACAAGATTTCATTTGATAGCATATAATCCGGTCTGATATCTAGACCTTTTTACCGGATCATCTGAATCACGAACCCATTGGTATTTTAACCAAGGAAAGATCTTATTTTTCACTTCTAAGCCTTGATAATAATAACCAACCAACGTAGTACTGAAAACATTACATATGCCAGGTCCAACTCCAATGCATCAACTAGAAGTTGCACTGAGAGAATTTTATTTAAGTAAAATCAAGTGAGAAACATCATATGCAATATCTTCATAGTTGTATAATTAAGATCAACCTCGAATCGATGTCTGATTGAATGAGTGTAACAAACTAAAAACACATGATTAAAAAATATGTATTCGGAACAATAAAAAAACGCAGCTCAGAATATGAGGAACCAAGCAGCACAGAGCAAAAATAAGTATAAATAAATAAATAAAAGTAGGGACCCCAAATTTTGTAGTGGGAAGAACATTAAAATCAGCCATGGAACCAACCAAATCCGACAAAGACACAGCGTAAAACAAATGAACATTCAACGAAATCGAGCCGACAACAGCACAGTCAAAATTAAGGAAAATAAAAAAAAAAGATAAAAAAAGCTGAACAAAAATAGGTGCAGAACGAAGGAAGGTGGAAAAGGAAAAGGAAGCTTACACCTCCGACTCCCATTCTGAAAGCCATGGCTATGCAGCTGCTACAGTGAGGAGCAAAGGAATGAGATGGATTTGTAGAGAGAGAAAGAGAGAGGAGAGAGAAATTATGTGGAGAGGAAAAAAAAGGAGAAAATGCAACCAAGGGGAAATGGAGAAAAATGGTTCACTTCAAAATCATTTGTGCGTAAAAGATAAAATATAATAAAAGGAGAGAAAAGGAAAATAATCTCATTTGTCAGGTAGAAAAGGAAAGAGCAAAAGTAAAACCCAAGAAAAAGGAAAACAGCAACAAAAGGAAGAAACGCAAAAGATTGGTACCAAAAAATACAGTGGGCGTTGTCGTTTCGTGCTCTGTGTGTGTGTGTGTTTTTTTTTTTTGGCTTTTTACCAGAGTCCACAATGCTATGGGGGAACAACAGGTAATTACTCTCTCCCTTATGTGATTTAAAGTTTTTGACATATCTTGGACCAAAAAAAGAGTTTTTGACATATGATTTAAAAAATAATTAATAATTAATTGAATAAATTTTAGATTAAAATATTTTTATTTAATATATTTTATAAAAAAAAATTCATATTCACAAATATTTTAATTATTATTTTATTTAAAATTTATTAATTATAATTAAAAAATGATAAATTAATTTAAAAAAATAATAAATTATACTTTAAAATCTTGAATGAACCAATATTTTGGGACGAAAAAATGGCTGAAACCATCAAATATATAAGATAAAGGAAATATATGGCAACGAGAAAATGATTTCTTTTTCTTCTTAAAAAATGAACGTGTATAAGACTGTCTAAAATTGAATTAAACGTGTTTATATATGTTGAGTACAGTATCTTTTTTTTCTGTTCATCTTGTTTTTAAATTTTAAAAACTAGTTCTCAAGTTTTTTCAAATAAAAAACCATCATATTTAAAATCCAAAAACATATTTGAGCTTATAAAATTCGTTAACATTTGTGATTTGTACCATTAACCTCGCGCGTCTAAACACCCATGAAGCCACCCAAATCAGTGACCTCCACGGCCTTCAAGACCATCATCCAAACACCTGTAATCATTGTCTCCTCCACCCATCGCAAAAAAAAAACTCACACTATATATCCATCTTATAAAATGCCTTCAAACAAACTACCAAAGCCTCCATTGCAAAAACTGCTACTCCATCTCCATCAAGCACGCCATACAGCTGCTGGTCCACTATCTTCATCTTTATTTATGGGTTAAATGAGTTGGCCCGATGGGCCGACCCATTTTTCCACCTCTATCTTATTTAGAATCCTAGAAATTTATCCAAACACAACTCAATGCTGTGCAAAGTCATTTTCATTGTAGCAAATTGTATTTTGTGTGTGTTTGGTTTTGTAACGACGAAAATTGATTTTGATTGAATTGATTTTGGTTAAAATTAAATTTAAAATAAAATTATTTCTGTTTGTATTTTTTTTATTCTAAAAGCAAGTTTAATATAAAATTAGTGTAAAATTTTTAACTCAATGCAAAAGCTACAGATTCTAACTTCAGCTAAAATCAATCATGGACAACAGAATTATTTTTACTATAAAATCTCAAACGCTTTTATATAAAAAGCTTTGTATAAAAAGCAAATCACATTTAACCTCACAAACTTGAATTGAACTCCTCTCAAACATGCACTAAGTAAAACAGACAGGCCAATAGTAACCTTACAACTAACATCCCTCTTCATCACGTCTTCAACGTGCGCAGAGGAGTTTTGAGGTTTTTGTTTTTATCCCCAGAAAGATCAAGGCGATTTTGTTATGTTCTGTCTGTATTGGCCTTTTGTACACTAAATTTCTCAATTTCGGCACCGTCACTAATCACACTTTCTCTTTGGCTAACCCATCTTGGTAGGACTGACCATATTATAATACATTGAACTGGGAGCACTTAGTATGGACCACCATTCTTATTCACCATGTTGGTGAAGTGCCACTTTTAGCTATTGATATATTAATATAAAATCTAAACGGACAGGATCTCTTACCTATTACCTGGGGTGTCTGTTTTCCATACAATTTTACGTTATTGCAGAAAGGGTTGATAATGTGTTGTATTAAAAAAATTTGCTGGACACTTAACATAATCAAGAACAAGGCAAAAATTATTTCAAATATGAAATGAACCCCAACATTATAAGTTAATTACGCTGACAACAAAAATTTATTAAAAAACCATTTTTTTTAGAAAGTGTTAACTTGCTGTCATTTTTGTCGTTGAAAGTTGAACTTTTTGTGATTTTTTCCCCTGATAGTGATTAGTTTTATGACGGGATGGACCAAAGTGACTAAAGATTTCGATAGATGACGAATTTTTTTTATTTCCCACTTGTGAGGAACCAAAGTGACACTGTGTGACACCTTAAGGTACCAAAATGAGTGTTTATTAAACTTTATGCTTACAAAGATATTTTGTTTGGGTTGTTTAAAAATCACTGCATTTGAGCTAAATTATTTAAATATGGACATAATTAGTTATAAAATATAAACTTAATACACAATCATATATGAATTTTTTTGTATGTTGATTAGTCAATTTTACACTGTACTTTGTATGTCTTCCAAAATTATGAATTCTTCATTAACTAATTTGGTGTTTTGTAATCTTTTTATACAAAAATGTTTTAATATTTGTTTTTATTTTATTTTAAGATCACTAAATTATCCCAATTTGTGTCCTAAAAAAATGAAATTTAAAAGGATGTTACACCCAACTAATCTCTCAAATATTATCTTTTACAAAACCTCAAATATTATTGTTGAGCCAATGGATATTTAAGATTTGTTTATTGATTGTTGAACCTCAAATATTTTCTTTGTTATAGTTGTTGATAAACCGTGAAGCTCTCTCACTTTCGGCCATGGAAGGAGACAAGTAGATCTATTGGTCTTTCTTTTGAATTTTGGCTTTTCTCTTTCCTAAGATTGCTAGATATATGGTTAGATTCTTGTGTCTTCTGATCTTCTTGTGTGGTACAGCCGTATAGCTACATGCCTTGGCTTTCACGTGTATTTTGTGGCACTTTTTTTTTGTCCAATATTTTTGTGGCACTGCATTGGGCAGTATTTGTCGTTACCTTGTTTGGGTCAATTTGGGCCCTGTTTATTCAACACGAATGAAGTTTTTCTTGACCCAAAAAAAGATTTGTTTATTGACTTTTGACTTTTTTACATCCTTTCTAATTGCCAAATGGGCTCAAGGGCCCTGTACTGTTCATCTTCTCCATCCAAAAGGAGAAAAGAGGCGCAACTGCAGCAAACCAGCGCCAGTGGCAGGGGTACACAGAAATCTCTACGGCAGCACATTGACAATAGGGAGAATAACACGGAGTTCCGAGGCTTGCGTTTAACGACCCGACGACCACTACAACATTTTTGATCTACCGCAACGCCTACAAACTGTTGCCTTACGTCAAAAAACTGTTGCTTTTTGCTATGACAACGGTTTTCAAATCGTGGTAGTCTAAGGCATTGCCTATTCTTTAGGCAACGGTTTTGTGTATGTACGGGCAACACTTTACGAAAACCGTAGTCTTTGATATGCCTTAGAGAACGGTTTCTAAAGTTTATGCCAACGGTTTTACACCATTGCCACCAAAAAACTGTAGCAATTGGTGTGTTTAGAGAACGGTTTTGAAGTGAGCTATGCCAACGTTTTGTAACCGTTGCTATCAAAAAACAGTAGCAATTGGTATACATTAGAGAACGGTTTTGCAATTGCATATGAATCTCATCTATTTTGAGTTAGAGAATGGTTTTTTTAAGTACAACATTTTTTTCCTTTCATTAAGAGTATAGAGAATAGTTTCATCCACTAATAAGTATTTTTATTGATATCAAACAAACTAATCATTTAGTATAAAGATACAACTTTATCTATAAGTAAAGAAAAAAGATATTCATTAATCACTAAAATTATAGCTAGTGATCCAAAATTAAAAATCATGATAATACAATCAAATCACTTATATGAACCGTCAAGATCTATGTCTTCATAATCTTCCACTTCCAAGTATTGACCTTCTTCATCCATACCACTAGGGAGGGAAAAGATTAACCTTTCTCTCGCGATGAGAAAATGTCTTCAAGTGTTTCTCAAGAAAAGGACCAAGAAAACACAAATTAACCGTTTGATCATTGATAGAAACTAGTTTTCATAGATGAGAAATATGACTATATCTGAATTATATAACTGAGTAGAAACTGATTACAACAACAGAATTAGAGAAATATAGAGAAGAAAGGAACTCTGAGTAGTAGGTGACAGATTACAATGGGTTTCCCTCCAAGATTCGAGAGCTTGGTCTCTCCCTCCCAATTCCCATCTCAATAACTGCCTAACCACCCCTTTTCTTAACTACCCTATTTATTTAACATTTAACATAACTCCTAAAACATAAACATAACTTCAGACTGGCCCATCTATCTTGGGCCTCCTCTTATACTGCTTACTAATAAGAGGCCTAACAATCATGTGCATTTATTCCTTCACTTTCTAATAGGCAGGAGATTGTACTCTGTTCCATCAAAAGTAGTTCTCTTCAATGACACACTCCAATACCAAAGCCCTTTAGTACATGGTCAATGTGTTGATGATACTTGAAATCCACTACTCCGCCCTAAAAGCTGCACTATAAATATTAGGACCATGAGTGAAAAAAAGGTCTCATTTCTTTTTATTACAAGACACACAAAAATAAAGAGCAATGCCAAAAAAAGTCACATATACTGATAGAAAGACAAGTATTAGAGGTCAAAATATTTTTATTAACATGCAATATCATCTATTTTTAAAACAACAATCAATTAAACAAAGTATGTTAAACTCTACATTTGGAAAACTTATCAGATATAAATGCACAAGAATTGAGATGCTGCATTGATATATTTTTTATTTGTTACAGAACCATAAACTCGAGCTCTCTTGTAAACCATTATATGTATATTATATATATGCTTCACTGAATGACCCAATTTGGTCTAACAGATTCTTCTATACTAGTTTCGGCTCCTAGATTTTTCCATGGCCTTTGGAGCTGCAAACAAGAGAACTGATAACTCATTCATTTAAAACACAAAAAAAGTTACCATATTCAATATAATAATGAGTTTGTACTTTAACTTGACAAAGCAAAGCTTAAATTTAATGAGTAATACACACCTAGCCAATGGCTTCAGAGCTTTCCAACATCCTTAGTCTCTTATAGTCCTTGGCTCTTTTCCTCCTACCAGGGTGATAATCTTGGTGTTGCTGTCACATTCACATCACAATTAGCAACCCACATAAGCCACAGCAAAAAAAAAAAACACAACTAGGATTATTATGCAATGCATTTTTGCACACAAGTGTGAAATGGAAACATTATAAGACTCCTCCTCCAATCTGTCCTTGTTAGCTTTCACCCACTCCTTCAACATATGACAAACTACATCTTATAGCAATCAGAACATTCATGTAATGAACATTTGTGAAGCAAAATGACTACCTGTTCGTAAAGCAAAATAAAACACAAAATAACCAGTAAATTGGGGCAAAGTGCAAACCCAACCACTCATCATCACAATCATCAACAAGCACAGAGGCAAATACTCCAACCAAATAGTTATAATAACTAAGAAACAAAATTATTCACCTTGAAGAGAATCGTGCAATGCCTATTCCTATAGATAAACTACCAATGGGAAGCACAATACACTAATGAAAGTTCCTTAATCTTTTACTAGTCAACCTTATATATTTTATATATTCAAACACATTGGAACAACAACTCGAGCATGCTCTGAAGGGAATCCCACTAATAAATAGCACCAAGGCAAGCTGCTAGGTTAGGGAGAAGGGAATCAATCAAGAAATCAAGAACGGCGATAAATGTAATGATTCGGTTGTACACTCCTTCACGCTAGGATGAGATACTTTAGAAAGAATCTAACATTATTTAGTTAGTGCCACAATAGTTAGGGCCACAAACACTACACTTGCTTTTAAACAACTGAAATAATGCAGAGTTGTTTTTTTCCACATGAACCAGCCACCAAAAGTTGACTTTGTGCTTCTGTGATGATTCGGTTGTACCCTCCTTTACAACTAGTCCAATTCTTGGCTTAAAAGTTGAAAATGATTCATAAAAGAATTATATGTAAGTGTTTACAATTAATCATGCTTGAATCAAGTAAGTGGATACAAATCCTTTTTATTGAATAGAGACATAAATTAAATTATAAAAAGGCACAAAATCACTGTTATTCAGAACAATGAAGAAATTTAACAAAATTCAAATTTTATTTAATTGACAACTTAATAATATAATGCAAATTCAATTAAGGACCTATGACACTGCAAAACAGGTTGCTGTTTTTGCAACTCTCTATGCCTGACTTTCTTTATCAAATAAATATTGCTCCTTGTAATGATAGCATTGCAGTATGACAATCACTGTAAATTGGACAAGAAAATAAAATTAATGCGTGGGAGAACCATTATATATCCTTCCAAGTTATACAGTTCTGTCTAATTCATGATACTAAGTTATAATAACTAAAATGAAACATGGAAAAGATGATAATTGTCAAGTCAGATCAAGTCAATCTCAACAAACTTGGGAACCAAATACAGAGCCAGGAGAAGTGTTGAAGCAAAAAAAACTATGTCCACTATATGAACAAAATAATAGAAATTGGAATCCAACCCCTTCAATAAATAACCAATCACAAAAAGCAAACCAGCCACAGAAAAATAAAAAGGATAGCAAGTTGTTATTCTGGTCTGTGAACTCCATGAATGATTTTTTGTTCTAACCATCTTAAGGTAAAAACTCATCCTGGTTTCTATTTGCAGCTTTTCGCCAAGTCTATGTGAGACAGGAAAAAAGCAATTGAAAAATTAAATAAATAAAAAAACATGTGAAATAGTGCAGAGAATGAGAACTGAACGAAGAGGAAACCTTGAAATTGTACCTATAAAGCATTTTGTTTTTTGTGGAAGGCTCTTGCCATGTTGTTGTTGTTACTTCTTGTTGTTGTTGTTTTCGTTACTGCTGCTGAAGCTCCGGTCACTGTTCATCGTCGAATCGGGCGGTTCCGGCAGCGGTAATCCGATTCTTCTTCGCAAAACTGTTATTGTCGGCCTCTTCTTCGCAGGCTCTCTTTCTAGGAAACATATAGTGCAGTGAGCACAACAACAACAATTGCGAAGAGTATCGAAATCAAACCCTAATCCTAGCTCCCGAAGCATGATTAAGATTCCAGTACAAAACAGCGAAGCGAGAGAAGGGAGTACATTAATGGAGAGAGAGAAGCAACATACCAACTGGAATCCGATTGGAAGTGGTTTTTGCAACGAGAAAATCGGAGAGAAAATGAGAGAGAAAGTGGTTTTTCGCTTGGGTTTTTGCAACGAGAGCAAGCTCGGAGAATTTCGGTAGCGTGCAGAGCACCGGCGTCACAACTCATCTTGAGAAAGTAGTGATTGATTCGTAGATGGCGATGGGGATGTTGAAAGATTGGGCAATACAAAAAATATTCAAACATTTGGGGGATAATAACTTTTGGTAAGAAAAGTAATTTTCAAAACTTTTGGGCTATTTACTGATTGTATACAAATGTTATTCACAAAAATTTTGGGGGTCAAATTATAATAACACGAAAACTGGATAAACAGGCATTAACAGGTCAAAAGGACAGTTCACCACCGTGGTGAACAAGGACGGTGGTCCATACCAAGTGCTCCCCATTGAACTACAAACTACTGATAGAAAACCCGTGACCAAAGAAACAAACGAATTTCCCTTTAATGTCCTAACTTTAGCACATAGTCATAATGTCTGTCGCTGCGATTAACTTTTTCACAAATCAACCACAAAAAAGAGTATCCTAATTGGACCAGGAGCTTTAAGTCAATTAACTAATTATATTTAATTTAATATTTAATTTATATTTAATTTAATTATTAACATCACCAAAGGCAAATTAAACTGACCGAATCTAATTTGTTGCAATTGTCAGATTAGTCGGAAAGGAGGTTCACCCAGGCAACAAAAACGCTAAGAAACAGCCAAAGAAAAATGCATGTCAATGAAATAATAATTGAAAATGAACTACTACCTAGGGTGTGTGTTTGGGAGTTTTGGAGAAAAAGAAACGATTATGACATTTTAGGAGAAAAGTGAAGGGAAAGAAAGGGAGATCACTCTCCTAGCTACCTTGCATGGATGCTCACTTTAAATACAAAAATCAAAATCTCTAAAAACCTCTAATTTGGGAGAATTCCAAAAATATATTTTGGTCTAGACCAGGGTATCTCTACGTGCATGCGGGGGACTAATAATCCTTTAGTGTCAGGTATGACCCTATAGACAACAAAGCTCTGCCATGCGAGTTTTAAGATTGTTGTATTCCCATGACCTGAGTTCAAACCCAAGACTTCAGGTTAAACTGAGAGAGACCCGTGCCATCTCACCCAAGCCCCCGGTGGTAATTCCAAAAATATATTAATAGCCTGTTTGTTATAGATTTTCACCGGCCCAAATGTTCGTTTCCCAAAAGGAGGTCAAGGGCTCCTATTGCAAAAAGTGTCTCGGGAAGGAGAAAAATGGGCATTGTTCCGTTTGCAAAATCTGAAACAAACGGGTGCTAGGTAGATAGTTTTGGAGATTTTTGGACGGTTTTTAAAATGTTTTTTTATATTATTTCTCCCTTTTTATAAAACTAAGATATTACTATAAACCCTCTGCTCCCCTCCAAAACTCCCAACCATACCCTTAGTGGTTGAGAATACTTTCTTAATGAGAAATAGAAATTGTTTATGGTAACTTACGTACGAAGGCTTTAATAATTGTATGCTTAATGAATAGACAGATCCTCGTCGTTGAGGAAATTCAAACTAGACCTCAAAAGAGAGTAGAAATGTATCATATAGCATTCGGAGAGAATCTAAACAAGATTAATTAAGGGACAAGTTAGGGGAATGGAGAATGTATGATGTAAGTCATAATCCGATCGATGGTCGTTATCAGGTGAAAGTCCAAGGTTCAAATGTTCACACTACGATATTGTTAATATTCAAATCGGATTATTGTTCAACTTCAATGAAAGTACATTACTCTTTTGCCGATAATCATTCTACACTACCAACTTCTATGAAAAAAATCACTAGATTAGAAATTGTATACGTTTTTGTTTATCAAATGTCAATATGCTTGCTTATACAATGTATTCAGTCGTTCTTTTATTCTTATTACCTGTAGTTTTGGACCTAACATTTAGGAAATAACGTGCTGTCATAAAGAAAGGATGTAAAATGTGAATTTATGTGACAAAAATGACATATAGACACTCAAAGGCTAAAATACACAGAGATATAAATAGAAGAGAAATTAGTGATTTATGTGTGATATGATAAATCGAGAGAGATAATAAGAAAAATAAATGTTAAATAGGTGTTAAAAATTGATGAATGTTCAAATATCACTGCTCTTTATGTTATCCTTCAATCACAATTGATATCTTTGTTTTATTTTAATTGTAATTCATTCTGAAAAAGTAAAGTAAATAACTGTGGAGGAATGATATTTTTTTATCGATAAATATTAGTAAATTAGTATATTATGTTAATAGGAGATATTTCAAAGCATGATTTCCTTATTATTTCAATCTTTATTCTCCTTTCCCAAACCACCAATGACTCCATGTGATTAGTAACTTTTTGTATCACAACTGATTCGTATATCTGTGGATTCCTTTCAGTGGCAATCACTGCTATCTCCAAAATCTGGATGTAAAGCAAATGTATATACAATTGGACCATGAAAACAGAGGTCTTCCATATATATTAAACGAATTTTGAACGACTTAGTCCAAAATCAAGTAACGGGTTGCGCTCTGTGAAAAGAAATGAGACAAGATAGTGTTCAGGTATAATCCAAATTAACACCTGCATTATTCAAATATACATTGCAACTACAACATCCATCATATTGGAGGATAATGAAACAGCTTGTACAATAGGGAACAAAATATTAATTATCATGGGGTTTTAGTGTTCAATAAAAAACAAAAATATTAGTTATCTCACTCTGTAAAATAACCAGTTCTTAAATTAATTATGGTCATTATAAATTTATTTATGGCCTAAAGTTCTCACTATTAATAAACCCACATGGGGCATTTCAATCGTTGCACGAAAGGCATGCATGCAAGAAAAATATACTAGTAATAGTATATACTACAATATAATATATAGGCCCTGTTTGGATAACAAGTTTATTTACTGCTTATGATATAAGTTGTATAAGTTGTTTTTATAATCGAAGAAAAATTATAATGAAACTTATTTTATATAAGTCATAAGCTATTTTGATAAGCTATCATAGGTAGCTTATGAAAAATAAGCTCAAAACAACTTATAAATCAATCATATACTATGTTCATAAGTTCTACATAAGTCAATCCAAATAACCCATAGTCACCCAAGAAAAATACTATAGAATATACGGCAGCCCCCAGGACTGGCCACGAGATCTTCTTGTTCAGGAGAGTTAAACTTTGAGAATATTTTAACTATTCTAGAAATAAGAGATTATCTCCCTTGCAAAAAAGAAATAAGAGATTATTTTATTTCCATATTATTAAATGTATGCTACTTAATTAATTATATTATTTATCTTATGCATCATTTTAACCACGATTTTTTATTATTACAACTCAAATAATAATACATAGTAATTTAGACATCGCCTGACACATAAATAAAATAAAGATTTAAATATGTTTTTGATTTTTTATTTTTTTAACAAAAAAAAATCAAGTTGGGTTGGATCACTTACCAGATGTGTTCACGCCCATTTCTATACCTGCAATTTTAAAAAATACTTGTATCTGGCCTTATACCCACGTGGGTAGCAATTTTGATTTCTATATCCTTACCAGTTGGGTACCTAAGTACCTGTACCCGTTACCCGCACTTTAACTATGAAAATTCAAAAATTAATTTTTCAAATGCAATACACAATATAATGTCTCAAGGACGCGTAAGAAATTTGCCGGTAAAGGACACGAGAACAAAACAGAATGGTGTCAGTGAAGAAGATTTGTCATCGCAAATCAAGAAAGTGGGACAATAATAGCGCAAGTGAATGAGGTACAATGAAGCAAGCTTGTCGCCGTCCACAATAATGATGAACGACACGATAAAGGAAAACAAAGTGTCAAAGAAATGTATCTAATGAGAAAGGAAAAGAAATGTGTCTTATGACTATAGTGTCTTGTGTGTTACTTTAGGATTAAGAATTAGTTTATAAATTTTTTTAAGATTTATTAAATTTAATATATATATATATATACACACACATACATATATAAATATAAATAAATAAATATGTATATATGTGTGTGGGTCTGGGCGGGGTAGGTATTAAAGTACCCGTACCTACACTCATTTCCATCATATTTTACAGGTAATTACCCATATCTATATTCATACCTATTAAACAAATAATTATCCTCTTTATTATAAATAATTTTTGTGAATATTCAATAAATATATGTCCAATTGCCATTTCTACCGGAGAGGCAGCTATCTCCAAACATACGCAGATGCACTGTACTTTTAATTTAATTTTGCGGCTGCCCGAAGATGGCCCAAGAATACAGCTGTCTTCATGGCTGATTTAATAGTACGTGCGTGTGGGGATTTACTAGTATTGTATAGGCAAACAAGCAACAAGTGGAGGACAAGAAAATTCAATTGGTAAAATTCAGTACTCCACTTTAAATACAGAATATTGATGATAAACAATTACCACCTCTGTTTTTATTTATAAGAAATAAAAAGTAAACTTTTTTTATTTTTTTTATAAAAAATAATATTTTATTTTTAATAAAATTAATTATTTTTTTCTAATATTATTTTTATTAATTATTATATCACTTAATTATACTATGTCATTTTTAGTCATTTAATTCAAAGATATTTGTGTAAATAAATTTAAAATTATAATATCATTAATAAAAAATAACACATTTTAATATTTTCTTTGATCTATATAATTTTAATATTATATTTTTTATATATAAGACCGGAGATAGTATCTATTTAATTACGTACCGTCCAACATATTTGACTACGATTGGTCGTAGTTCACCATTTTACCCATGAAACAATTTCATCACCGGAAATGGTGGATGGTATTTTAGTCATTGTCTATGGGCCATTATTAATTACTCTATTATTCATAATTTCCTTTCGGCCAATGATATCTGTCGGAATACATCACGTACGTGCACATGCAGTAGGTTTTTTAAATTAGCAGCTCTTGGTTAATTAAGTGATAAAGAGTTTAATTTTTCCCATTTAAAGTTATGATCGGATATAATTAATTTTGTGATATTGAAAATCTAAAACCAAAATATAATAAAGTTTTCAGAGTCTACGCTTTGACTACAATATAGTATCACTTTCAACATCACCGAGCAAGTCAAAATATGTGTACTTCATTATTGGTTTTGTATTCTATAATAATAATAATTTCTGTCTTTCCCGTAATGATACGAATAGGAATTTTTTCCCATAATAATAATTTCTGTCTTTCCCGTAATGATACGAATAGGAATTTTTTCCCATTTAGTGAAGATATATACTCTTGGGATATATAACATATATAAATGCACTGATGTCAATTAACTCCACTTTATAGCCCAATTACCATGTTATATAATGCGTCAACTTAGAGGGTCAAATTTGTGGAGGAAGAAGGTTGGCCCCAAATAGGTTTTTCACAACCCACCTCATTACTTGTAGCATGCCTGTATCCTTTTTTGGTATGTCTGATTTTTGCTTTTTAGTATTCTTTAGGTCTTTAACAGTTGGGTTGGTTGTTTGTTTTTATTGTTTTCCTTATCTTTCCAGTAAGTGTTTCGACAGCGTGTCTTGGGTTGTATTGCTATATGTTTAGTGACTCTGCATATGTTGGTTTCCTTACTGTAGATGTCGTTTGGTGGAGTTTTTATCCAATGTTATGAATCTGTTATTGACCAAAAAAAAAAACTTGGAGGGGTTTAATTTGCTGAGGTCCAGTTGAATACAGACAGGATTGAACACTAGATCTTGCTGGAAAACACCATATGTATATACTGACTTCTGGGAATCTGATCCAAACCATATTGTCCTGTTAATAGTATAGCATTAGAAGGAGCAAACTTGGTGACCACACTGCGGGATTTTAATGGTCCACAAGGACACCATGTGGATATGCATGTATTTATGTTCATATATAGATTAGGATGATAATATAGCTCAACATTTCTATAAATTTTGCTGGCTAGATTTGAATATGTTTAAATTAATTTGAATCTTAATCAAACAAAACTGATAAATTTCTTTTTTATTGTTTGATAAAGGAAATCGAATTCGGATGTTAGAGACTACAAATGTTAATCGCTGCCATCCGAGCTAGCATCCGTTGACCATTGATCAATTTCTAGAGTTGCTAATTTAATTCGATTCTTCTTGGTGTAAAAAAAGGGGGGGGGGGGGGGTTTAGTTCAGACATATCCCATATAATATGACAGTTACATGCACCCAAAATCTGGCTTGAGAGGTGCATGTATTACGTTACACAATCCAATCAGTACACTGAGAGAAACACGAGGCCCCAATGACATACTGACATATGCTCTGTTTTTGACTTATTAGGAACCTTTGAATTGACGGAGGAATTAATTAGATAATTAACTAGCTAGGAAGGCATAGATAATTAAGCATTTTATAATGGTATATAACTCTTTCCCCTAACTCTGTTTTTTTTGACACATCCCCTAACTCTGTTTTCAACATGTCTAAAAATGCATATGATAGTATATATTTTCAAAGAGTCCTCCCAATAAAAATTTTCACCAAAATGCTTGAAAAGTAAAGTTAATCATTAAATATAAGCATGAGTTTTTATTTATTTATGATTAAGCATGAGTTTGTAATAGCACACATTATATACATTTTATAAATTGCCAGTATATATATAAGTTGTATTATTATATGTTTTATACACAATAACGGTCTAGACTTATTACATTAATTATACTATAAAATATATATACAAGCAATCGGCTCCTACGCCTCTTTTATAAAATAAACTATCAACGTGAAATCTATATATAATTTTACTCTAACCTTCATGCATTTGACAAGCCATCAAATTGTATGTCGACAATGACAATTTCATATATAATTGAAACACAATATTAGCATGCCAATATTGACAATTTCTCATCTGAAACACAACATATCACCCTTTCATATTTAATATGCGTCTCTGATTCTCATCCATCTCATTCATTCATGGGGGCATTTCTTATCTTTCATCAATTAATCACGTACACAACTGTTAAATATCGAGAGTTAATCAAGGATTTGGATTCCCTGCAATGACCCCTCTCTTTCTCTCTCCACTTGCATTTTTTTCTATCTTTTTGGACAAAAATAAATTAAAAGCAATGATTCTAGATCCAGCAAAATCAATGACTCACATAGATGTGACTACAGTGCCTCAGGAAACCGTGACTGCAAAAAATCTATGCCTGTTAATCATAAAGTGTATTGAGGACTTATAAACTGCAAGTCGAGGTGAGTGGATCCACTTAAGATGGTACGACAATATTCATCCCTAGCTATATATACTTATCTGTTAACTAATTAATTCAGAAGAATTATGAAAGTTGATTAACTTAGTTAATAGTATTAAATTTGTTAACAATTTATATTATTTTTTCAAAATTGCCCTCGGCACCTAATTAATGCACCTCTATTCTTCCTCAATCCTTAATTAGAAGAGATAGAAAGAGTTTCTCTTATAAATTTACAACATTTTTTTGATCAAAGGGAAAAAAAGCAAAAAGAAACTACAATCTAACACGTTCAATCCCCATGGCATCTGCCAAAAGGGATGAAGAGAGAGCAGGTGGGCAACTGGTCCACGAGATGAGTCCTTCTGTCATGCTGCTATCATATTTAGCCAGCCAATCGGCGCACATGTTTTCTTCTCGCAGGGAGTGAATAAAGGAGAGGTCCCAATCATTCTCTATATAATGGCGAATATGGTCCACAATCGGTGCATAAGGATGGGTGGGTGGAACGCCTTCCTTGAGCATTTGCAACGCGGTTTGTGAATCTGACTCGCAAAGAATCGTACGATAACCTTGTTGCCAAGCAAGCTATAAGCCATAAACAATAGCCTGCAGTTCAGCATTGATATTTGTAGTAATACCACAACAACCTGAATATCCCCCCAGCCACTCACCAAGAGAATTCCGTAGCAAGCCCCCAAAACCCGAGCGTCCCGGGTTACCAAAAGAACTCCCATCGACATTGAGCTTAACCCAGTTAGAAGGCGATGGGTGCCAAGTCACCGTTCTTTCCTCTCGCCATCTTTCACCATCTTTCAGAAACACCAAAAGCTTTAGTTGAGGCTTCAGCTAAAGATATTATTTAGTGACTAAAAATATATAAAATAAACAAGGCTATTTTGATTAAAAATAATAATTAATACATGAGACAATTTAAAAATATATATAAAAAGGACAAATAAATTTATCCAAATGTTAGGGGTGATTTATTTAGCTATTCATGTGGATTTGGTGTGTTGTAAATGATAGATAGGGTCTGGGGTGTCAATATAATTGTGATACTTTTCTCTATAGTGATGCTTTTGCACGCTAGCTTTATTGTATTAACAATAGGAGATCGGTCGTTTTTGATTTTTTGTATTGATAACATTGTTCAATTCATATAGTTAAATCTGAATATATTTTGTGCTCTGATTTAGTTGTTTTGTTATAATAAAATTTTGCTTATCCAAAAAAAAATTAAATATAGAAATAGCAAGGAAAGAAGAATTATCTATGTAAATTATATATATACAAATTATCTACTTTATTTTTTATTATCATACCATTTCATCTATACGATTATACCTCCAAACAAATGAATAGGACTCGCCTCTGGTTAAAATACCAAACATAAAAAGGACTAAAATATCATGACCAAAAAAAAAAGGACTAAAATATAGGCTACATAACGTTTGTATGTAGCCAGACCTATTTTATTAGTTTTATTTTATATTTTCTTTCACTTCAGGACGAGAGTTAAAAAGGTAATGCAATTTGCATAAGTGCATGGGCGACTTGGCATTAGGCATGGCAACAGGGCGGGGGCGGGGGCCAGGGCGGGGGCGGGTTTTACATTCTCCGTCCCTATTCTTGATAGTGTTCGAGTTTTTCTGCTCTGTCCCCGATCTTAGTTGGGGTTGAAAAATCAACACCCATCTCTGCCTCCGGTGGATGTCGGGTTTCCTCGTCCCGCCCCCGCACCCGCACCTAGTATTTTAGAATCCAAATTTTTATTTTAGAATTTTAATTTTGATAGAATTAAAGAAATTTAATACTCTATTTTTTAAAACATTTTTTTAATATATTTTGTTAGACAAATAATAATGAAGAAATAAAAAATTAAAAATGAAATTTTTTATAATATTAATGCATTAAATATTATATTATAAGTGTAATAAATGTACAGGGCGAGTTTGGGGGCGGGTTCGGGGTGGGTATTAGTTTCCCCAACCCCGACTTTTAAATGCGGGGAAAACCCGAACCCGTCCCCGACCCCCGGTCAAAACGGGTTTTCCCATCAAAATCGGGACAGGTTCGGATGGATACCCACGGGTTCGGGCCCCATTGCCAGGCCTACTTGGCATCACATACGGGCAGAAATCAAAGCACGTGATTGTACAAGTGGCTGAATCTACGGGTGCAAGTCCTTCTCCATGACCTTGTCCACCTATGACACGTTCACAGGTAATATAAAAAATATCATGTTTCTAATATCATGACACATAACTAAAGCCTCATATGTAATTTAAAATTTCATCCTTGTTATCTCATTTTTCTAATATAACTTAAGTTTTTTCCCCAAAGATAAATACAAAGTTAAATAGTTTTTAATAATTAATATTTTTTCAAGTTCAAAAAACAACTTCATGAAAAAATTAATTGAAATTTTCATCTAATGACAAAGATATGTTAGAAAATTATCCTTAGCATTTGTGGTCATATTTAAAAACAAGAAATAAACTGAAAACAAAGATACATTTTGTGGTTGTCAGTAAACAAAAATGTAAATGAAAATAAATTTTCAAATCAAATAATTCTCAATTTTTTTAAAAAAATCGTGGACCAGTAATAATTACGAATAAAAAAAACCAACGGTTTATTAAGAATTCAATACCTAATTCATTTTAGTCTTGCTTGTTTAAATTTTGTTTTTGACTGTCTTACTTGTTTGGTTAGCAACTTATGTTTGCGCTTTTAAAACTCATTGACTAAGACCCTGTTTGGATAACAAGTTTATCTACTGTTTATGACATAAGTTGTATAAGTTACTTTTATAATCGAAGAAAAATTATAGTGAAACTTATTTTATATAAGCTATAAGCTGTTTTGATAAACTATCCTGAGTAACTTATGAAAAATAAGCCCAAAACAGCTTATGAATCAGTCATAAACTGCGTTCATAAGCTCTGCATAAGCCAATCCAAACAGACGTAAGTAGATTAAGACCAAAATACTTTTTTTGCTAGAGAAGACCTAAATACTTAATTGACCTAGCAAGATATACATTTAATAAAAAACTTACGATACTTACATATGTACTTGTTTAACTATAAATTAATATAATATATTAATTGTATACAAAATAATGATTTTATTAATTTTTATATAAATATGAAAAATAAGATTTTTTTATTTTTTTTTGAAGACTTTCATTCAGTAATGTAACATTCTAACAGGTCTTTTTTTTCTTCATAAAAAGATCAAGGACCGAGTTTTAAAAAAATATCCTATGATAATAAGTAAACCGATCAAACTCATCTCAATGCATATTTTACAAAACAAATTTGAACCTATTTAGGTAAATTAAAGTGTCTTATCTTATTTCCATCCCTAATTAATGATATTATTCTCGAATAAAAAATGTATACACGCACTCACACAAGTATATAAGAAAAATGCCATTTACGCAATTTCTGTCAACAACTATTAGTTTGGCTGGCTGCTGCTGAGTTTTTAAAAGACTATTCAAGTAAAACTTTTTTTTAATAATAATAGTACTTTGTTTTGTATTACTCGTCCTTTAGCAAACAATTACTTGAGTCGACGCATAAAAAAACGTCACATACGTACATAAATGTATGCAATTGGTTGGCAAATTACACTGTACTAGTACTATATGCCAAACTTAATTGCCCTTGATTAATCATTCAACAATAATGTGACGGGTTTATGAAATCTTTTAATTAACTCCCCAAGTCTCACTTATTAATATAGCAAAAGTATTATGGTGATAAGTGATTGGGGGAACGACATAAAATCACTCTACTAACATAATATATTAATTATTAAAATTCGTCAAAATTATTAATTTTCTTTTGGTTCTTTTCCTTTGTGTGTGTGAGAGAGAGAGAAAGAGGGAGAGAGATCCTCTTTCGCGGAAACTGCTAAATGGTTTGAATAGGGAAATATGCTTTTTTTTGTCTTTGGACCATTCTAGTCATGGCGTGCGGAATATCCAAGGATAAATAGCCAGCACGGGTCTTTGGAAATGAAGTTGAAGAAATATTAATCCCATTTGAGTTGGGACAGAGAAGGCACTATTGCTAGCTAGGCAGAGTAGTGAGAGACTATAGCAGCATAAGCAAACACTACTATTGCAGCTAGCTAGCTTAGTGCATATTAATTCTTCCATATATCTTCTTTAATTTGCCATTTGCCATTTGCCATCATCATCATCATAAAAACAAGATATATAGTAGTAGTACCATAAAGATGGGAAGAGCTCCTTGTTGTGAAAAGATGGGACTGAAGAAGGGTCCTTGGTCTCCTGAGGAAGATCAAATCCTCATTTCTTACATCCAAAAACATGGCCATGGCAACTGGCGTGCCCTCCCAAAACAAGCAGGTACTAATTACTATTTCAATTCATCAACAAATTTCATTCATCACATTTTATAATTAACACACAGCCTAGCTTTTAATTTAGTTAAGTTATCACCATTAAGATGGTTCACAAAGCTTCTTGAATTTTTCACTCTATTTTTTTTTAAAAAAAAAATAGAATTCGTTTTTGGATGATTTGGTAATGTCATGATATGTGTATTGATTTTCTTCTGGGTTTCTCCTGATCAATTGCATAGGTCTGTTAAGGTGTGGGAAGAGCTGCAGGCTGCGCTGGATTAACTATTTGAGGCCTGATATCAAGAGAGGGAATTTCACAAATGAAGAAGAGGAATCTATCATTAAGCTGCATCAAATGCTGGGGAACAGGTATATATTCACTGATTTCCTTTCCTTCCTCAGATCCATATATATATATATATATATATATATATACCACATGACAATATTCATCATGTCATGCTAATTAACTTCTCACCAAAATAGAGAGATTTTCATGATTGATGCCACCCATCCAATTAATTCTTAGTATACATGATATGCTGTCCCTCTGTTTGATGATCTGTTTAATTTGCTAGCTGAAGGTGATTATTGTGTGTATTTAAGTAAGAAATGGATTTGGGTTCATCCCTTCTTTTCTAGATTCTTCTTAGTTTCTCTGATTGATAACCAGATTAATTGAAGTGGTGGGGGCCAGGGGCATTAATCAATTGTCAACTTTGAAGAAAATCAAAAATGAGAAAGCTTGTCTTAATTAATACTTAATTAATCTATAATGGAGACTCTAGTAGTGCCTTTAATAATGCTAGAAAATCCAGGCATGACGATACCACCTTTGGCGTACGGTGCAGGTGAATGATATCAAGAGTGAACGAAAAATGTTGTATCCAAAACATGCACACACATGACACATGCAGCCTATAAGCCTACAAGCAGCCTATAAATAATGATGTATCTAGGAATAATACAAACAGTACTGGGATTAAGTTGTCATTAGTGAAAAGAGTGAAAATTATTCCATAATTAACATCAGACCAATAAATAATTTAATTTTTATAAAAGTGTGGTTATAACTTCGAGAATCTCTGATTAATTTAGATCTTCCTTCAAGAAATTTAGTGTGACAGTATATGGCACATGCAGTGTGCTGTGCATAAGATTCACTGTCCGTATAATCTACAATAGGACAATATCAAAGTTTGTTGTTTTCTGGATTCACAATTCACAATATAATAAAGAAAACAGAACGCGAATCTCGTGCAATTATTTTCACAAATAAACTAATCATTGTGATCCTTGTTTTCAGGTGGTCAGCTATTGCAGCAAAGTTACCAGGAAGAACTGACAATGAAATAAAAAATGTGTGGCACACCCATTTGAAGAAGAGGCTCATGAAAACAAATAACCATCCCAATTCAGATGGCAAGAACAAGAGAGTCTCTAAACCAAAAATCAAGCGTTCTAATTCCAATTCCAGCACCATAACTCAATCAGAACATGCCAGTGATCACAAAAATTCCCATAATGAAGTGGAGAGTACTACATCAGCATGCACTACTAGTAGTTCGTCTAGTGATTTTTCATCAGTCACGGTTGGTGAAAGCAAGAACAATATCAAGAGTGATCAAGACATAGAGTCCATGGAGACAATAGTGCCGGAAATAGATGAGAGTTTTTGGTCAGAAGCAGCAGCAATGGATGAAACCTCCACCATGCCATCACAATATTTGACAATCTCAAACGAGGCTGCAGCACCATTATTTCAATTATACCCATTTAATTGTGATGAAACTTTCCAAAATTGTAATTCAAACTTTGACGATGGCATGGATTTCTGGTATGACATATTCATCAAAACTGGGGATCCAATAGAATTGCCAGAGTTCTGATTTTTCAACAAAAAACACATGGAAATATGAGGGTGTTATTAAATTTGGCAGATAAGAAGATCGAAGTTTGAATAACATGGTAATTGGAATATCAATTTCTCATGTGGGGACAGCATTGTCTCTAGCTTCAAGAGCTAAAGCAGCTACGACTACAAGGGAAACACTGACTTTTTTTTTATGTATATTTTGCAAAACTTAACATTTTTGCTCTTTACAAGTTAATGTTTAATTAGGTTAGAGCTAGTATTTGATTGTAGTACCAATAAATGATGTACTAAAGTATGTGAATTATTAAAAAAAAAAACTATGCCCCTCGCTGAGCTTTCTTCTTATACAACTTCCTTTCATGTTCTGTTAATTAGTTTGATGGTGCATGAATAGAATAGTTGCTGTCCAATGGATGATCAAATTTTGAAAATGTCCACCGTGAACTTTGTTTAATTGCAACTTGGAAATGATTTGGTAGATGACGGAAAGTAAATTTTGTCAGTAATGATGCTTATACACCTCAAAAATTAATCTATTCATCTAATACCTCTCATTTCTCTATATATCACTCTAACTATCACATTATATATCACATTATTTTATTATTTTTCTCTCACTTCATTCTATCTCTCTCTAGTGTTATACATCCCTTGGGGTGTCTACCCATCTTTATTCAATTTTTTTATCTGCCTAGGTAACTGTGCATTGAGACAAGTGGGTGTGGCAGTACTTTTTGGACCACAACTTAAAATTTCAATCACCGTGCTAAATAGAAATAGAAAATTAAAATACAATTAGTTATTATTTTAAGAGTATCAAATCGGAATCATAATCTAGCAAACAATTGAGTATAATTCCATGCTCACAAGCAAGGTTTAGTTTTAGTGGCCGTGAAATGCTTATAATAATGCCAATGGTTAGCAGCGAAAGACCGTTATAGCAAGATACAATACAACCTAGTTCAATGTTCCTAGTAATGAATTTTGCTTCTTTAGGGTGAAGAGTTCACTTTGGAGAGTAAATTAAATATTTTTAACTGTTAACGAGAAAATTATTAGTTGATATTTCAATACATTTATGATTTGTTATGTGTATGCACACATAATATAATGAGTTGATTTATTTATCAATGATTGAGATTGTTTATTTTATCATCTAAAGTGAATTATTTATATTAGACGATTCAGATAAAAAATAAATATCATCCATAAAGTATGAGAAAACTGATTAACTACAATTAGATCAACTGAAATCATCTTATCTAATCTTGACACTGTTTATTTATACACACACCACTTACTCTCATATGAGTTCCGCGCATAGGCTAATGATTCGCCATGAGAAATGTTTACCAAGTAAACTGATTGATACCACTTCAGGGTATTAAATTAAACTTTGTTATTAGACTATTCATAATTTGATCAGCTTGCCAGAGAAAACACGTTTGTTAAACTATGTTATGGGTATATTATTGGACAAAAACATGGTTTATTCCTTGATATGACCCATTGCCGCATGTTTAGAAGACTTCCAAACTTGGCCTTCAAACAGACTCACATCAATAGGCATTTTGCTCGAATAGCTAGCTCGGTATGATTATTTATGGCTTTGTATACGAGTATCTCATTTTAAAATGAGTCTTTCACCAATTATTAAATTTATTAAAAATATTTAAGCCAAAAAGTATAAATAATATTAGTTACAACTGTTGTTACGCCAATTATCCACAATACGATGTTTTTCACTGTTCTGGTTATGGATTGAAATTGTATGTTTGATTTTCACTGTTTTCTTTGGTAAATAATTTGAAACTTGCTCTGTTTTTCACTTCCTCCTTATGTTAATAAGTTTTCCTGTGTAATTCATGTAATTTGTTATCTTCTTATTTCTCTCATGTAAGTGCTTTAATTTCAAGTATAGAGAGTATTTATGTTTTAGAAAATATTTTTATTTTTTTTTCTTTTGATTACAAATATGACATCTTAATTTTATTTTCTATTTTTGAAGCTTTGTATATATTGTTTTTTATTTATTTTTTTCCTATACAAGTATTTATAATCAGGACATAAACTAAAAATAATGTGATATTTTAAAAAATGAAAAAAAATAAAAAATATTTATCTCAAATTGAAGAACCCCTTAGTCATCCTCGAAAGTAATTTCCCTTGTAAAATGCCCTTTGTGCAGCATGCTAAAGTCTTTCTGATTTAATTTCCTGAAATTTTCCAAGCCAGGTTGTTGTTTTTTATTGTTTGCTTCAAGTCTTTGTTTTTTTGGTCAATTGCTTCAAGTCTTACTGCTGATGATTTTCCAAAACAAGTCTTCCCACATGTTTTGGATAGTCCTATGAAGAAATAACACAATATGGAGAGTAAAAAAAAGTGGCAATAAGACCACAAGGAATATGACCTCCCAAAGGCAAAGTGACTTTTAATGCCGCTCGTGTAACGTGAAATCCAACTTTTATAAATAGATTCAAAGTTAAAATTTAAGATAAAACCATGATAAGAAGTAACAAGTCCTTCATCAAAAAAAAAAAAAGTAACAAGTCTTTGTGATGTGGGAGAGGTTCATATAGTAAAGTCTAATGAAAAAGATCTCTAGGAAACTTTATCTTTTAAGATAAGTCATCCATGATGAGATGTTCATATGGTAAGCCAGTCCAATGAGAAAGTGTTGAGGAAAAACTACTACTTTATAATTATTTCGAATGACCAAAAGAGTTTGTTGTATCTATTTTTTCTATAAATATTCCTCCCGTTGACGTCACTATTCACTGAATATGCAACGCAGAAAGTCTTTAAGGGGAGATATATAGCGATTAAACACCACTTGAAGTTTGTGGATTCTTAGGTTATACGGTAGTCTCGTGTAGCTGATTATTAGCAACTTTGTGGAGCAAACTAATAAAACAAATGAAGTGCAAAAATTGAAAAGAAAGAAATGGACGACAAACTAAATGACAATTAAAATCGACCGAAACTAATCAACATATTTAAATTGATAGAATTGAAACATGCAAGAAGCAATTGACAAAATGTAAAGTGAAAAGCAAGTAAATTCATAAAACAGTAAATTGATAGCAAAGCAAATTGATGAGAAATATAGATATGGGAGCTAAAAGAAAACACGAGAAAATAATAAATGGAAGGAAAGTAAAGTGTATTAATTTTTGAATTAAATGAAATTTTCATAAACTTTTTTTACCTCATGATAACTTTCAATTCTGCAGTTAGATTAACTAAATTTGCACTGTAAAAAGTTGCTGATGGTATAAGTGTGCTGATTTTATCACTTGGTGTCAACCGTATATGACTCAAATACATAAGCCCAAATATCCTAATAGAAGGTATTAGACATTACAAGTAATTTCCATAAAGGGCAAAACATCCATCAATAGTTTCTCAATGTCTTAGAGGAGCATTATTCAAAATTGAGAATAGGTAAACAAGGGAACCTCCCATGACACTACCGAAAGAAACAAGCAGTCTAGTCTAAGAGAGGCATGAGTAAGCCAAAGCCTTCTCCTCAGATAGCTCTTCTGCTGTCAAGTCCAATTTTTTCCTTGAGAACTCGTCAATTGAAAGTCCTGGATAAAAAAAATTTAGAGAAATTACATAAGATACATACATCAAACACCTAATCTCAACTTCTCAATGCATATTATTACATCATTTCCACAACCACACCAGGGGGAGTATGGCGATTCTTGAATTAGGTCCAATTTATTTGCATTTTCTTTAAAATACAAATTAGGTTATAGCAAAGAACAAACACAGAGAAACCTTAAACATGAAATATTAAGTATTAACACATGAAGTAGTGATATTATGACTGAATAAATAAAAAATAAGGATTTGAGATAAAAAATTTGTTTCATATTAAAGATTCAATATGTTTCACTGCATTCTTTACAGAGCCAGTAATTTATCAAGCTCTTACCTTGAACTATTTGCCATTCCCCATCGCGACAGGTGACAGGGAACGAATAGATCAGTCCAGCCGGTACATTGTAAGATCCATCAGAATAAACTCCCATTGATACCCAGGTTCCCTGATATTGCAATTGCAATTGCAATGAAAATACAAATCTGAGCTGAAGCCATTATACATTTATACAGAATTTGAATTAAAGATCCAGCAGGACATAACCAACCTCAGGAGTTCCAAGAACCCAATCTCTAATGTGGTCACAAGCAGCACTAGCAGCAGATAGTGCACTAGAGAGCTTTCTAGCTTTAATAATTGCAGCACCCCGTTGTTGGACTGTAGTTATGAATTCCGCATTCAACCTTGATAATGTAAAATGACATCAATGCTTCAATAAACACAGAATAAATAGATAGATAAAAAGTGTTTAAACTGTCAGTCCCAGTATTTGTCCATCCACATACCAGGCATCATCAGAAACAAGTTCGCGGACACGCTTTTCCCCAGCAGGGGTTATAACAGTTGCATGGTTGACATCAGGATACTGAGTTGACGAGTGATTACCCCAGATTATAACATTTTTTACATTAGAAACTTCAACGTTTAGTCTTTCAGAAATTTGACCCAGTGCCCTGTTATGGTCCAGTCTAGTCAAACAAGTAATGTTTTTCTCAGGAATGGATGGAGCAAATTCCTTCAAGATCAATGCATTCGTGTTTGCTGGGTTAGCAACAACAAGAACCTGCATGATAATAAAGAGTTGAAATGTAAATATTCAAAGAAATACATAAACTGAAATGCAATGCATGTGTTCCAAAAATATATAAAAAAGAACTAGTTAATTTATGCAAAGAAAGGATACAGATTTCATCAGAATGGAATCACAAGGACTTTACCATACAAGATCTAATTACACGTATGAATCAGGTGGAACCTTTTAAACAAGCTGTCAGCTTATTCCAAGTGAAGTTTCCATCTCAATTACATGAATTCAAGAGAGTCCCAAAGATACAACTAAATGCATTTAAACTCCAAATCTCTTCTTTATCAGCTCAAAAAATAAAATCAGTATAGCCACTAATAATACATTGGCTTTACATTATCACTAGCACACAGAAACCATGACATTAACAGTGTTCGATCAATAGACTCAACCAAACCAACATGTTGCAAGACTAAAGAGAGAATACGAGATACATGAAAAACAGGGGGAAACACAGCATGGAACATATTTTTTTGACATAAAATGTGATAAAGAACTACAAATAAAAACTAATTAAGAGTTCAGATTTAAAGGATCACCTTGCAGTTTGCTGCTGCATGCTTTTCAAGAGCAGAAGCCTGGGACTTATAAATAGAGACATTTTTTGTCATCACATCTTTCCTCTCCATACCTTCTTTTCTAGGGAACCCACCAACCATTACAGCAATATTGACCCCAGTGCATGCCTCAACCACATCAGTTGTAGCAACGACACCTGAAACAAATAATATCATGATACCTCTAATATTGTGGAGCTTCAAGCAACCAACAGAAACCAATGTCAAGCCCAAACGATGGCTGTTGTGAAGTTCATGTAACATTTAACAAGGAGGGAAACTCAAACCTTTAAGAAGAGGGAATGCAGCATCCACCAACTCCATTTTAACACCGTTCAGTGATTCGGCTGCAGGTGGGATGTCAAGCATGTGGAGGATCACGGGCTGGTCAGGGCCCAGCATCACTCCCCTAGCAATCATGGGGACAAGAGCATACCCAATTTGTCCTAAAATTGGCAAAACATTTTATCAGTACACCAAAATACACCAAAGATTTTGTATTGAAATTAAAAATTGCTTTAGTAAAATAAAAAACAAGCAACTTTTTATGTGTCCGGATACAGGCCAAATGAAATGTTATGCATTGAATCATCTTAATATAAGCCCAATCTTCATACAAGAGAAAACCCCCAATCAACAAAATGGCATTCAAAAAGCTTTGAGAAAGTCAATTCAGAAAGTACACAACAGTACAAAGATAGATTTCAAAGGGATTTTCACAAGGTCATGAAAGTTGCACTAAATGTAATTTTTTCCCCAACAAACACAAAAAAATTGAAAGAATTGTGCAAGTGAAAGCCAAATTGATGCATTTGCACACCAACTTCAAATAACTATCTCAACTCCAAGTTGCTATAACCCTCAATATCAACGGATAAGATTATATAGACTAACAAAAGAACGGTTCAATATTTCAATCTCAAAATCCTAGATTAACTAACAAGAGAGCGAGCACTGAGGAACCTCCTTCAAAACAAGAGGTCAAAGACCATAGAAAAATACTACAAATGAGGTATGCTATCAGAAAATTTCAAAATGATAAGGGATTTATTTGAAAAAAATGAAAGTAAATCTATTGAAATTTTCCAAAAGGATTTCAGCTATTTGCAACAAATTTATACAGGATTATTTATAAGGCAACTATCCACAATGAACATCACAGTGTTATATGTTTGTTATTTGTTCACAGAGAAAGAGAAATCAAGAGCTAGTGCAAATCAGATGAGACCGTTCCAATGCTACACCGGCTTAAACTATCAGCACCCAATGCAGTATAAACCAAAGCCAGTTTAAAATGAAGCCGACCATTCTAAGCTAAGCTTCACATCACAACACTAAAACATGAAACATCATAGGATCAGATCTGATCCGAACCAATATCAGGATACAAGATCCGCAAAACAAAATAAAAACATCATTTTGACACAAACCCAGAATTTATTATCAGGAAACCAATCCAAAAACACGGTTACATCAGAGATGGAATCAAATGAAACAGAAAATGGAAGTATGAGTGATGTTTATGATTAGAGTACCTGCAGCACCGGTGACAAGAACACGAAGTGGGTCTTTCGCCATTGGTTTTTAGATCGAGGAAACGAAGAAGGGGGCAATAGAGTGGTGGGAGTGGAAACAGAACGAGAGTGAAGGCTTGTGTGGGAGCGTGAGACTGTGAACTGTGGACTGTGAAGACTACTAGTTATTTGAGGAGATGGCAATGCCACGTTTTAGTCTGTGACGGCATGAAACGACACCGCTTTTGGTTCCTTATTATTAATGGATTGGGGATGTTGCTGATTGCTGATGATGGGTGGCACCATGCGCACTGCGCAGGAAGAATATTCTGTTAGCATGCCTAATCCACGTATGGAAAACCATAATATAATAATAAATTATTATTACTTAATTGGTTCAACTAGTTTTTTTTATGGCGTTGCTGTCATTGATTGTTTTTTTCAAAATAAGGATAATAATCTAAAATTATTTAATGAGGACTCCAGAAAGCAACAAAGGGTCAACAAAGAAAATTGTCTATGGAAAACTTGAACCTATACACTAAAAAGAATATTACAAACTTGAACCTTTTATAAAAATCTTGACTATTATAAATATTACAAATATAAACCTGTGCAATGCACAACTAATTATCTGTAGTTTAATGTAACGTTAATTTTATTTAACAATGCATCAGTGCTTACTTGGAATAATAATATAATTTTTTTCTATTTTAATAATATGTAAAAATTAAATTCATAAATCTACGAAAGTTCAAAACGTTTTACAACATTATTGTAAAAAAAAACATTTTACAACAAACAAAAAAGTTCAAAACATATTGTTTGTCCAGTATGGGGAAGTTGGGCTAGGCTAATTTAAAGGCCTACTTGAAAGTCAAGGCCCATTGCATCACAAGGATGACATGTCAATAACTGCTCCTCCCTAATAATAAAGGAATGGAACATTGACGAATGTTCCATAACGTTCGTCGTGTCTCAGTGCTCCTCGCATTCTCGCATTCCGTGATTACCAGACATGGCTACTGCATCAGGTACTCATCCTTTTTCACTTATCTGTTTAAATGCTTCATATTTTCAATGAATCATGTTAAGATTTGGAACACTGTTGAAGTAAACTTAAAATACAAGCATTGAATCGATAGAACAAGTTGTCAATACGAGCTAGAACGCTCTGGCATTGCTTTGTATGAATGCAAAAAAAATAAAAAAAAAATTGTTGATGTTAACTTGAATCGTTGTGTCGCTTGAGTGTGCAATCACTATTCCATGGTCTTCGGTGTAGTTTTGTATATCTTGCCTTGTGGAAGCATTGGATGAAGCTTAAGAAATTAAACATGCTTATGAACACCTGCTCTCGTTTTGCAGCAACCTTCAAATCTAGGGAGGACCACAGAAAACAGCTTGAATTGGAGGAGGCGCGTAAAGCTGGCCTTGCACCGGCTGAGGTAGATGAAGATGGGAAAGAGATTAACCCTCATATCCCCCAGTATATGTCTTCTGCTCCGTGGTATTTGAATGCTGAGAAACCTGTAAGCTTCACAACATTCCACCGCCTTTTCCTGTTCCAGTTTCCAGCCCCTATTTGTTATGACAGTGAAGCTGTGTCTTCTGAGTAGTTTTTTTTTTTTCCTATTTGTTTCTTGGTAGAGTCTAAAACATCAAAGGAAATGGAAATCGGATCCAAATTATACAAAATCTTGGTATGACAGAGGTGCAAAAGTATTTCAGGCTGATAAGTATAGGAAGGGAGCATGTGAAAAGTAAGTGGACTTTGTTGTTTTTATCATGATCTTCTGATTCTGGTATGTCTCCTCAGCTACTTGTTTTAGAAATGGAGTCGTGATATATGGAGAATTTTAACTGAAAATTAAATACATTTTTGTTTTCTTTAGTTGCAATAATATTCAATGAACTCAATATAAGTACGGATTAGATGTGGAGTTATTATGCTGGTAAACTCTTGTAATGGTAATATTCAGTGGTAGAACTTATCCTTTTAATTATGTCCCTCATTACATAGTTTAGTCATTAGTTGTAATTAGATCAAAATGCTGGGTCTGGCATGATGTGGCATTGTTTACTCTTTTATAGATTCAATACATAAGAGCTTTTTTTTTTTTTTTTAAGGTTTTATGGATGAACTAAACCTTACATATAAATTATAACCATAGACTATTAGACTTTTATGTTTAGGTGGCTTGTGGTGTTGGAATCGTAACAGATATAAAGACTCCTTATTTGTTAATGCCTCACATCATGCTGTACAATATATAGAGTAGCTTTCTCTTATGCAACATCAATCAAGTATTTCCTTAACTCTTTTCTTCCTTCTCAAATATGTGCTCATGTAGATGGATATGTGATAGAACTGGACAGAATTGAAGTAAAGAATGTAGTGTTTATCGATAACTCCAGGTATTTGAGAGACCTGGGCTCTCCCTCCAAATTTCCTCTCCAAGACCCAAGAATCATCTCTTCTCTTTGTCTCCTACCTATTATTTATATCCTGTTATTTCTCTATCTCTTAACTAGCTAGCTCTAACTAACTAATGGTTGGGGGTCTGCTAACAATATGTTGCTTGTGAAATTTACTTTCAAGGCTAGCATCTATTATATCATGCCATGTCCATGTGAAATCTAGTTATAATGTTTTATGTAGTTAGGTTATATAGAAAACCTATGTTTCTCATGATAATCTTTTCGTCCAAGGCATTTATGGTATAACATGATGAACAAATGAAGTGGATGTTGTAAATTTTGGATATCAATCACAAAAAGGTAAAGACTAAAGAAATGGTTCATAAAGAAAAGCAAGCTTGCCTGTATTTAGGGTTTCTTTTTTCCTCTCTTTTTCTTCTTTCCTATCTTTTTTTTTTGGGTGGGATTGCTTTTATGAGTAGGTTGTGCAGTCACTGATATCCATTGATGAAGATTAAAGATGTGATGGTTTTAGTGCAAGTAATTTTTTAAAAAAAAAATTCTGTTTAACTTATGTTTTTCTGGATTAATTATTTGACTTATTTCATTACTTGTTGAGATTGACATTATTTTTCCATGCACTGACTTTTGGCTTATATCTGCTAAGCTGTGGAGCAATGACACATAATGCAAAGTTATGCATGGAGAGGCCTCGAAAGATAGGAGCAAAATGGACCAACAAGCATATTGCTCCTGATGAGAAGATAGAAACATTTGAACTTGATTATGATGGCAAGCGAGATCGATGGAATGGTTATGATACAGCAACCTATGCTCGTGTCATTGAAAGATATGAGGCAAGAGATGAGGCTCGGAGGAAGTACTTAAAAGAACAGCAATTAAAAAAACTTATGGCGAAAAACAATAAACAAAATGGGGAAAATGAGTGTAGTGATGATGATGAAGATGAAGATGCTCTAAAGGTTGATGAAGCTAAGGTTGATGAGAGCAAACAGGTGGACTTTGCCAAGGTTGAGAAGCGTGTTAGAACTACAGGAGGTGGCAGTACAGGAACTGTAAGGTGTGTTTCTTTACTGATTGTATTTGTCTTCCTCTCTGTTTGTTATATTTAGCCAAGTGTAATCACATTTTCTCACCCACCCACCCTCACCCCCAAAAAAAATCATAATTTGTGATTAATATTCTTATTCTATTTGTTTGCCTCAGAAACTTGCGTATCCGTGAGGACATTGCGAAATACCTTTTGAATCTTGATGTCAATTCTGCTTACTATGATCCAAAAACCCGTTCCATGCGAGAGGATCCCCTTCCTGATGCTGATCCTAATGAGAAGTTTTATGGAGTGAGTATCATGGGAGATTTTATTTGGTTGTTAGATCTATAAAACATTGAAAATGCTTTACTTAATGTAATGTGTTTACTCTTTTCTGACAGGGAGACAACCAATATAGAATGAGTGGACAAGCTTTGGAGTTCAAGCAACTTAACATTCATGCTTGGGAAGCATTTGAGAAAGGCCAGGATATCCACATGCAAGCTGCACCTTCCCAAGCTGAATTACTTTATAAGAATTTCAAGATAATTAAAGAGAAGCTGAAATCACAAATGAAAGGTGCCATAATGGAGAAGTATGGAAATGCAGCAGCCCAAGAAGAGCTTCCGAAGGAGCTTCTTTTGGGACAAACCGAGAGACAAGTTGAATATGATCGCACTGGCAGAGTCATAAAAGGCCTGGTATTATTTTATGCAACATTTATGTCATTTTTTTTCTTTTTATGAATTAAAAAGATTTGATTTCATTTTCATGCTTTATTTTTTTCTCCCAGGCCTTGACTTACCAGTAGGTATTCCATATAAATACAACATTCAATTTATTAGACTTGTCAGTGAGGAATATTGGAGAGTTTGAAAAGATGTATTTTTTTTTTATTTTGGTGGTCTTGCATGATCATTTGTCGTGTTTTTCTTTGCTTTTTGAGCTTATGCTGTTGGAGGATTTAATAAGTTATTAGAATCAGATTCTTTAGTTTGCATGCATTTTAAACTACAACTGATCAATTGTAGGTTTCTCTTTGCAGATGTATTATCCATGCAGTACCCTTTTTTTTTAATGAAATGGTGTTCATCGGGTTTTATTTTAATTTTGTGGTGCAAATTTTTCTACTACAATGAATTTGTCCTTTATATTTTAATTTTTCTGTCATTAATCATTAAAATGTATCAAATGGTGGGAAAAGGTTTATGCTGTGGTGGTTGATCTTATGGTTTTATACATGTAGGAGGCATCTCTCCCCAAAAGCAAGTATGAAGAGGATGTATACATTAATAATCACACAAGCGTGTGGGGTTCATGGTGGAAGGATCACCAATGGGGCTACAAATGTTGCAAGCAAACAATAAAAAACAGTTACTGCACTGGGGCAGCAGGAATTGAAGCTACTGAGGCGGCAGCAGATTTAATGAAGGCAAACATTGATCGTAAAGCAGCATCTGAGGGCAAGTTTTCCCATTTAACTATTTTTAGAACATTCTTCTGTGCTCTCATTCTTAATTTATAATGCTTCCTGTATTTCATATTTTCATTATCTTTGTTTGGACACTCCTTTAATTTGGTATGATTTATGTTGCTTGTCATATTTATGTGCTTGCTATATCATACGATCTAATGTAATCTAATAAATAGCAACTGCTTGTATTCTCATGCATGCGTTTTAATAAAATAAATGCAGATACTCCTACTCAGGCAGAGGAGAAAAGGCTTGCCTCTTGGGGAACTGATGTACCTGATGACCTGGACCTGGACCAGAAAAAACTTGCTGAGGCCCTTAAAAAGGTCATTTTGGATTTTTTTTAATTTTCTTTTATCTTTTGAATTTCCATTTCCTATTTAGATATAATGTAATTCACTGATATTGCTCAAGTTCGAGCTTGACATTTTGAAAATATGTCGGTTACAAATAATGATTTCATTATCTTATCGCATTTGTTAAACCATTTCTGTTTGACCAGGAGGATGAAAGAAAGAGGGAGGAGAAAGATGAAAGGAAACGCAAGTATAACGTTAGATGGAATGATGAGGTAATGTGACTATTTTTTTTGTGTTAACTCATAACACACTCATATATCTATTAGGTAGATCTATTTTCTGTGTTTGACGCTGCATGCTTTTTGTAGGTCACTCCTGAGGAGATGGAGGCATATCGTATGAAAAAGATTCATCATGATGATCCCATGAAAGATTTTCTGCATTAGATGTCTTTTCCTTTGGGGTGGTAGCTATGAGTTTGAAAAAAGATGTAAAAAAAAAAAAATTGCTGACAGTTCTCGGCTATTATTTTAGCTCCTAAACTGGTTGGTGTTTCTTAATTCCTACTGTGTAAATGTCAAAGAAACAAGGTGTCTCTGAGGAGAGGCTACAGTGTATTTTTTTTCTAGCTGACGATTTGATTATTCGTTTTAAGAGACTGGACAGTGCAAATCTTTGGTCCGTGGATTGCAATTCCACCCTAAAATGTATATTGCTCTACTTTTTTTTTGGTCGTAAAAATGTATATTGCTCTAAAATGTCTCCTTTTGGATTATGGGTTCCTCAACCCCATTGATTCTCGATGTTGACATTAAAACACTGCCTTTTTTTTTGGGGGGGGGGGGGGGGGGGGGGTGGTGGGGGGAGGGGTTGAGGTGCAGGTAATCCTACAACTAAATTCTGAGGAAAAGCTCAAAGGATGGATGAGTAGCAGTGCGTACGCCATAGAAAAACAGAACAACAATGCGCTTTATAATTTTTAATCCATTTTGTACAAACTTTGTATAACATATTTATAACCAATGCACAAATGATCAGATGTTTCTTTGAGCTAAGGTAATTAATTAAAACAAGGGAAAAGAGGAAAAACCATCCCGTACAAAAGCCTCATTTTTCGATATATGCTGTCACTTCTTTCTGACGAAACCAATTTGACTGACAACCTTATACAGAACCCAGAATGAAGAACACAAAATGCAATCCCAAACAACCATGCTCCATTTCTGAAGCCTCTTGCTGCGTGACAGAGAATAAACAGTAGACATCAATTTCTGAAACTTGGAGATGAACTCCTCTTCCCTCTCTCATCCACCTGCAGCCGAGGTGTCTTAGCAACAACAATCTTCCATGCATCATCAATAGTATCAATGCAACTGTTCCCACCTTGCAAATCCTCCTTTTCAACCACCTCTTTGTCTCTGCTTGTTTCCCCTTGTGCATGAGCCTTGTTGTTGGCATGCACGTGCATGGAGGAAGCAGCAGCATGCCCAGCAAAGAGGTCATCGATGCGTATGGCAGATGTGTTGTTCTTGCTATGCCTATGAACATGATAGTTAGAAGCAGCAGCACATGGTGTTCCGGTAGTGAGGGGGCGGCGGCGGCGACCTCTGGAGGGTATGAGGTGGTGATGAAGGGAATGAAAGGTGGTAAAGAGGCGTTTAAAGGTGGCTTTGATTTCTTTGGGGATGTTGAGGTTTTGGACTTTTGATTGCAGTGTGTTGGAGAAGCTCTTCCAAGCCTTCTTAGCAGGTTGAAGCCTCTTTCCTAGCCTTAGACGTGACATCACAACAAAGGCTAGCTTTTTGGTTGGAAAGGGAAAGAAGAAGGGATCCAAAGAAGGTCCACTAAAGCAGGCGAGAGGGCTACAACTTCGAAATTATTCTTGTGGTGAAGGAAGCTTTGATGCAGTACTCTAGTTTTATATAATCTCTTTATTTTTAAGTCAAGTCCTAATTATCTTTGTGAGGCCACATAGAATTACCGATTAGTTTGATTTCTATTGCATCAAATGTGGAGGAAGGGTATGTTTGGAATAACAAATTAAAGGAATTGATTTGGTTTATAAATGATTTTTTTTTTTCAAATTTGGAAATATATTACAAATTGATTTCAATCTGAAATTATTTTAATTTGGAAATTAATACGCTCAATTTCGATTAAATTTGATTTGATTTGTTTTTTCAGCTGATAATTTTATCCTTGCTTATTTACCTATTTTTCCTATTCAAGTAATTAAGGTTAAGAAAATAATTTCATTAAAAATGTCAATCTTTACCAATCAATTTAAATCCTAATTTTTATGATATGCTTCAAAATGAGATGATTTAATTTTTAAAATCAAAACAGGTCAAAATTCAAATCAAATTAAATCACTTCCATTTTTTTAATAATTCCAAACACAATCATATGTTCATTGAATCGTTGATACTACTGGTCGAGAAGGATGCGCACAAGTTGCAATATAATCAAATATGATATAGACGGGTGCAGTTTCCTAGTCCAAGCATATGTGATATCAGCTTTCGGCATAATTGACGATCACTGAAAACAACCTTGTGTGCTAAGTAAAGGAAAGGAAAGCTCAATTGGGTAAAGCTCAATTGGAAAGTGGAAATTAACACTGAAACAGTGTAATTAGGTAGTACCTGTATTTGACAATCAATTAGATAGGATAGTAACAACCACTTGTTTTCACCCTGCTTCGAAAACGATAACCACTTAGGGTTGGATTTGATCGACGCTGTACAGTATCAGTAAATTAAACAACACCACGAACACTTGAGTGATGACTCTGTCTTGTATGTATTGTTGGTGATCAATACATACTACAAAAGATTTACTACAATACTATTGATGCTTTGTAATATTTATTTTATAATGTTAAACATTATATGTTTATATATATACACTATCACAAACACATACATGCAGAGAGAGAGAGAGAGAGCATATATAATTGTATGACCTGCATGTTTTCATTTGATTTTGACTCAGTGAACAGATATATTTTAGAGAATAAAGCATAAAAATTACCATTAATTAAAAAAAATCTTTTCATTTTTTAAATTTAAATTCAAATACTTATTTGTTATCTAATATCTAAACATTGAATGCAAATTCAATTTGATTATTATGCCTTAATATCTATATTCAACTCAAATTAATCTCTCAAAATATTATAAAAACTAATTTCTCAAAATAACTATTTTTTATTATCTACATATTGAATTCAAATTAATGTCAAATTCAAAGTCAAACCGAATAGTTTTAATATTAACTTATTGAATTTAAATTCAAACAATTATTTTATAATATTTATATGTCAAATACAAATTAAATATCTAATTTTCAAATATTCTTTATACATAATTTTTATCAATCAATATTAGTACATTTTATATTTAACTAGTTATATTACCCGTAACGCACATGTTTGTTTACTTGATTGTAGCTGAGCAATTATGCCTTGATTATAAAAGAAAATTTCAATGTCATAATTTACGTACGAGTGAATCTCATAACATTTGATTTGTCTGATTTCATGTCAAATTTCTTATAATATAGAAGTGTAAGTCAATTTTTCTAATATATAAAAATTGAAATAACAAAAATACTTAGGACAATCACACTAACTAACCAATCAATCAATTAATTACTCTTAGTTCTTGTTAAAATTATTTCATTTATTAGATTTTTTATTTTTATTAAGAAAAGATATGTACGATAATACAACTCGATTGATTAGTATTTTTATGTTTGGACAACAGAGACTATGAATCAGAAATGATCATATTTATATTTATTTCTTTATCTCTCTCTTTCCTTAATTACTATACTTTTGAAAAATAAACGATACTCACCACCATGTATATAGTATATTTATTTTTTCAAAATATAGTAATAGAAAAAAAAATTAAAAAATAAATAGAGAGGATCTTTTTATCGATCACTGGGTCTATTTCACTTGCCTCAAGAGTAATATGACCATCGGCTATTTCACCTGTCTGGACAATACAGACTGTGACTTTCATGTACGGAGAATCAAAAAATGAAAAATACAATTACCTTTTTAATGCTTTTTATTTTTAAATAAAAATCTCACTAAAATTTATGCACTAATCGTAGAAGTCATAAAAAAAATTTGTGGAAAATTATTCTACACAATTACATCTTACTATAATACTATTATTTCTTAAAAAATATATATAAATATCTAAGTTGTGAGATATGATTGGATAATTGTATAAAAAAAATTTACAATGTCAATATATAGTTATTAAATAAAAAAAATTATTTCCCAAAATTAATCCGTTCATTCGTAATTATCTACTATCTAGCAGGGACGCGTTCTTTTCCTTCCATCCTAAGAAATAGCGTTAGTGTTAACGCGGTTGGTTCTTTTTTTCTATAGAAAAATAACAAGTCATCATCTTCTGCCTTCATTTGCTCCATATTTACACTTTTAGCCCCCCATTCGCATACTTCCCAATTATTATTATTATTATCCTTCTTCACTTCCCGTTGCCTCATTTTCTCACTATTTGTACTACTTTCCAGGAAAGTTTAAGATTTTCCTGGAAAATAATTCTCTGATTCACCTCAAACCCAGTTATCTCTTCTTCCATTACATTTCCTGTGAAATCCTATCAATAAACCCCAAAAAGGTTTGGAAAAAAAAATTCAATTTTGCTTTTGAATTCGTATTTCCCTGATGGGGCAAGGGCAATCGAAAAGCGAGTTGCTCTACCAGCAAGTCAGTTATGGGAACTCAGAAGGAATCAAAGCCCTTCACAGAGAAGGTGCAGGCCTTGAGGTAAAGGAACCGTGCAAATTTCCAGGAAAAATGTTAATTTCATGAGTATTATTATTATTATGATGATGATGATGATTGTGGGTTTGGATCCATTGGATTTTGTTGTTGATTGCGGTGATTTTGTTGATCTTGGATGCAGTGGATGGACAGAGAAGGAAAGACCCCCTTGATTGTTGCTTGTATGAACCCTGAGCTTTACAATGTTGCTAAAACTCTGATAGAACTTGGAGCCAATGTCAACGCGTACCGTCCTGGTGTTGCTCTCTTTCTTGTTTGTTATGGACTTTTCTGATTTCAGTAATTACCTTATTAGGAAATGATGCTGACTGCTATGATTGGAATTTATTTCTAAGAAACAGGAATGTAGTGGTAGATTGCTTTTTGGACAAAACTTGATACTTGGTTGTAAACGTTACCCTAAAAAATTTCTAATAATTAAGTAAGATAATGCTGTCTGGGAGTATGGGTTTCCTAGTTTTAGATGTTTACACTTACTGAGCCTGCACATTCCTTAGTTGATGTGATTTCTTGTCTCTGCTGTCATCCTTAATTTTTCTGAAAAATGAACTTGATTTTCGTTTTCCAATTGCTCCATCCACTGGTTTCAACTTTCAACTACTACTCAGGACGTAACGCTGGGACTCCATTGCATCATGCCGCTAAAAGGGGCCTTGAAAGTATTGTTAAGTTACTTCTTATGCATGGAGGTATGGTCAAGTGATATATCAGCAATGATGTGACTATTTCCATTCATTTAAATTTTAGAAACTTTAATATTCATATGGGATTTACTGTTCAACTTTCAGCCAATCCTTTGGTCTTGAATGATGATTGTCAAACAGCTCTTGAGGTTGCCAGGGCTAAAGGACACAGCAATGTTGTTCGTGCAATTGAGGTACATTCAAACTTTTGTAATGTAATAAATATGATTGTGTTGCTGTATGAAGTTGAGTGGGCTGACTGTTTTCTCTTTCTTTTATTTATCGTGATACCTAAGCACCTAAGTTTTTCAAATGTTGATTATTGTTTGGCAGAGTCATCTATGCTTGTTCTCCGGTTGGTTGCGGGAGTTTCATGGACCTGGGTTTCTAGAAGTATTGGCTCCTCAGTTGGTATCGAGAAAAGTGTGGGTATCACGTGACATATTGTTGAAGCATCTCTGATCACTTCTGCATTTGCTACTTCGTGGCTAGTTGTTCTAGTTTTATTGCTAGATGATTGGTCTTGCATTCAGAGTTCAGACAACTTGCAAATTAGTTTTTGTTTCTATAAGGAGCAACTTTTAGGAAAAAAATTCTGTGATTACGCTCATTGATTAATCTTCTTTGCAGGTGGGTGGTAGTTTTACCAGTTGGCTCCCGTAATCTTACCAGACCTTACAGGTTGGAGCTTGCCGTATATTCTACTTTGCAGGTATTCCATAATCATTCTTTCACATGTCCTACACACACAGAAAATAATAAGTTTATGTTCCATTAACAGAAAGGTGTTTGACCTACTACCTCATTTTACTTTTCTACAATGTGGACAAAAAACTATTATAGGGACATTAAAATGCTTGTAATTAGTAGTGTCTATTTACACATAAAACTAACACATAAGACTCGAGTTGGTGTTTTTCATTTTTCTAGATATTCTTCCCCTATCATCATCTCTGTTTCAATGCCTTCTCAAAGCATATAATTAAATGAGCAGGACGCACGGCCTCGTACACTTATTGCTCTGTGGAAGGCCAATTTGCATGAACCAAAGCTTCACCAGTCTGATCCGTCAGTGACAATCGTTGATAACACTACCAGTAATCTCCTATACCGAGTCCCCTTTTTTTTTTTTTTCCTGTCTCTCATTTTTTCAGTTTTGATCATCTATGCCTTATCACAATCACTATTTGGTATTTATGTCTTCTTGTATCACTAGAAAGTGGTAGATATACTTGTGTATATTTAAGAGAAAAAATGGTGGAGATAATAGTAGAGAAAGATAAGGGAAATTGAGATAAAATACTGGGGTGTGGGTATTAAGAAAACTCGATTTTATATTCCTTATTTTAGATTTACTAGTATAACCACATATTTTTATTTATTTTTAACAATATTTGAACTGTACATTATTTTTAAGAACTTTGTGATAATATGTGGAGAATGAGAACTGCTTAGCTTTTCCCTACATGCCAGAAATATAAGAGATGGGTTCTTCAATATGTAATGTGGAATATTACACTCCACTCAGACCATTACCCAGCCTATTCCATACAGGAAATGCTTCCTTCTTTACTGGTTTTTATTCTTTTGAATTTTTTCTGCCTCTTTCCAGAAACACGCTTTAAATTTGGGCCTGCAAGTGAGAATGACAAGCAACAACTTACATGGTTTTCTAATGCTTGCAAAGGAATTCCACAGGTTTGTCACATGCAATGTATGCTGATGTTATGTTATTCTGTTTGTTAATTTTGGTATACATGAAATGTAACTTAAGAATCTCTCTTCTGTATTTTGTTCGAGAGTTTTTCCTTGGAATATTGTGCTTAATAGCTGTCTATATGTAACTAATAGGTTGATCCATAGGAAGGAGTGTCTTTTAAGAAGAAGAAAATTTATTAAGATGAAGAGAAGAAATGACAACAAATTTGGAGCATAAGAAATCCTCTTTAATATAAGAGCAAAAGCCAAAACATTAATGGTTCATAGCTGCCAAATCCCTGAACATATCTGTTAGGGAAACTCCTCTAAAATGGCCAAGTTCTGTTGACCAAATAGAAACTGAGTGTCTAATTTTATCCAAAACCAGCTGTTGTACCAAAGAAACCTCCTTAAATATTTGAGAGTTACACTCAACCATATGCACCAAAATGTAGCATGGATGGACATTGCCACAAAAACCTATGCTATTTACTTCTACCAAAACCTTTTAAACTAGTCATGAAAAAATGGTACAAGGATCTAAGAAGAACTATAGGTCAAACTATTAAGAAGGATTTGGATTTAAATGGTCTGTCATTAGACATGATTATAATAGGATATTATGGTGCTGTTTGATCCATATACCTGACCCCACCCAGTGGGAAAAGACTTTGGTGGTGGTGGTTGTTGTTTGATCCAAGGCATGCCCAACATTCAAAATGAAAATTAGAAAACTAAGCATTCTAAAACATGTGATGAGTTGATCCTGAGCAAGTGCCATTATACATAATACAAATACCTGGGGGAAGAGCCTTGTATGGCCTAGGAGAACCTACATGTCATTAAATATTAATTCCATTAAGCACCACATTCCAAATAAAGGACTCAATCTCATTATTTTCCAGAAAACCAATGAATGGTGCAAACATTCTGACTCCCGTTCCATCAGAATGTTGGTTTAGTTACTATTTCCTCTTGCAGTTGACTTTGATTTCAGTAACTATTCAAATCTTCAAAGCATATATTACGGCCTTTCCACTCTCTTTATTTCCTTTATCTTCTTGAAGTGCATTTTTCTTGTATCCAATTTCTCTAGTTGTTTCTTTTCAAAATGATTAATAAAAGTTCTGATATTTTTCTTTTATTTCAACTTAGTCATTTGCAACCCAGCAGATGTTTACAAAGGTTTGCAGCAGATAATAACTTTGTCTTCATATTTTTCAGGCAAATCCAGCATTTTTGCATAATACAGTTCCACCAATAGCGCCACCAGCTGCAGAAGACCCAGAGTTGGCTATGGCTATCAATGCATCTATTCAGTCTGCCATTCAGGACAGGCCAACCTTTCCTGATGCCCAGCCAAACTTTGAAGCAAGCTCTTCAATCAGTGGAGTGAATACAGGCAAGCAAGGTTTTCTTGGTACAACAAACCTAAATACAAATGAAGACGAGTCTGTACAGGAAGCCGTTCCAGGTGGCAATAGTCAACTTGTCCAGAACCAGAACCATGACAATGTCTCTGCTGGCCATACCGCTAGTGATCTGGATTTCAATCCATCGGCTCCTCCGATTGCTGATGAGATTCCAGTAGATGGCCCCGTTCATTATCCGTCAATCGATTTGAGCCCGGTTGATATATCGTCTCCAGTTGTTGAGAACCTATGTAAAGACGAAGGGAAAAATGCCAGTGGAAACAGTTCATCTTGCGTGATATGTTTAGATGCTCCAGCAGAAGGGGCATGCATACCCTGTGGCCATGTTGCTGGATGCATGTCTTGCTTGAACGAGGTGAAAACGAAGAAATGGGGTTGCCCTGTATGTCGAGCTAAGATAGACCAGATCATAAAGCTATATCATGTTTGAGATCTGAAACAGTGTCGAGAAGCTTGCAGTGCTCTTGCCTGTTGCATAAGTAGTAGCAGTACACTTCTATCATGGAAGGTGAAAATGCATATGCAGTTAAAATTTGTTTACAGCAAGAAATGACGAACAGAAAAATGTCTATACTAGAAGTATCCACATCCCTCACGGGACTTTTGTGAATATGGTAATGTCATATGCTTCTTTGTATGTACTTGTGGGTTCAGATTATCACTTCTGGAAGGTGAATTGTGAAACTGGTGTAACTTACAGGTCTTAAACACTACATAAATTTTGTCCAATTGTGGTTTTATATCTAAGAGACGAAGAGTGAAATAAAGTGATCTCAGGACACCTGGGACCTGTATTAAAACACATGAAATTTATGTACACTGCTTAAGGTCTACATTGCATTCTTGTATTAAATTGAAAAATAATATTTCTTGTAGTTCTGCTGCTGCTTGGATTTGATGACAGAGCAATTAAACATACTGGTGTATTTACCCATGAGCTGCATCAAATAAATGCTTACTTATGTGTGTTTTTGCTTTTTACCCAATAGTTTATTGAGTAAATTTGTTTCCAACAAAAAATAGTTTATTGAGCAAATAAAATGCAATTTTATGAAATATCTTCCTCCTTAATTGTAAAATGTAATTGATTTCAATCTCATTAAGAGACATGTTTAATAACTAGGGTGTTTACCCATGTATGGCTTATTGGCATGGGTGAAATGCATAGGAGTCTAGAAGATGAAGTTATTTCTTGTACTTAGAAAGAAATAAAAAAAAAAATTTAAAACTTTAAAACTCTTTAAATTGGATTCCAATAAATATAAAACTTTAGATTAGACTTGGATTATTAAATTGAATTGCATGTGTATGAATAGAGTATGAGTTTCACCATATATGAATATAATATATAAAAAAATCCAATTTTTTTTTTATAGAAAATGGAATAACAAGAAAAAACTAAAGGATTACACGAGGCAAACTACTGCCTCTCATGTCATCCGCTAATTAACAATGCCCAGATTACAAATATTGTAAGGACCAACAACCAAATACAAATATTATAAGTCACAAAATATACAATCCAACGTAAATATAAACTTCAAAAAAAAGTCTACAACAACAGTAACAGGTTTGAAAAATGAACCCATTCAAATAACCGAGTTTAATCAATAATCCAAGGTTCTATGTATAAGTCCAAATGTAAATACCATTTAAATAGACTTTCATCAAGTTGGCATGTCTAATCTCTAAGCCAACCTTAATTAGTGTCAACTACGTACATTTTTCTTCAATGTATTAAATTTAGATTGACTTGTCACAAACTTCACCCTTTCTCTAATTCTAAATTTAAATTGACTTCTAATTCTATATTAGAAGGCATAAATTGATTTTAATATATAAAAAAGAGGCGAATCCAATAATTTGAAAAGAGATTAGTTCTTTTTTTTTTGAATTACTCGCCTAATACTTTTTTTGAATTACAAGAGATTAGTTCTTTTCGTTTTATAAATACTATAGCTTTAATTTGCTGATAAAAAAATGAGTACCGAATACTTATGTTTAGCTTTATTTTTTAGTCACATCTGTGAATTAAGCATCGTAATTTAATAAGTGGTTGGTTTAGTTGAAGCCCCTTGCAGTCAGTCAATGATTTGCATCATTGAAATCATTAGTAATCTGCATACATATATTTTCTCTGAACTGAAATATAAGTAAAAAAGTACATATATTATATACGGGGATTAGCACTTCTTTAAAAGTAATAATCCAATGATGGTAAGTTTACAAGCCCACTCCTGTGCCAACCATGGCTGGTGCAGTGGTGGGTGGGACTTAGCTTAGTGAACCTAAGAGGTTCACCACCGTGAAGAAGTCACCTTTTTACCTAATAGTGGTTGTTTATTCAATTTTAGGCATAATAACAATTTTTACCCAAAATTTGTAAATATTTTATTTGTGGCTTTTGCACATTTTGCCCTTAATTTTTAAAATTTTGATTGATATTTGATTGGACGTAGTTCAATCCCTAATTGGGACACTTGTGTGTATATATTTACCATTTCTATTGGATAAAAAAAATATAATATTTATAAGTTACTAGAGGTTATAAATATATATATCATTACGCAATTATAACTGTAAATATAAAAATATTAATCCATGCTTATATCCCATTAATACATATAACTGTTCATTCTATTAGAAAAAAATTCACAACTTTTTTTAAATAAAAAATATGCTTTTGTAATTTACACAATATTTTGGCATATAAGTAATTATCACTTTTACCTTTCGCATATATAATTCAAATACACTCTAGAGACCTCTTTACAATAATATTTTACACTTAACAGTACTTATAACTCAGGTTTCCCATGTCGAATCATAGCCATTGAATATTTTTATTTATATATCCACGGTTTAAACCTTCACTTCGCCACAGTGGTAAACCTTTAGGTTCACCAAGCTAAGTCCCACCGCAATGGTGAATGGTGATCCCCATTCTTCTCCTCCTCGTAATAAAGTTATATTCCTGTCAGAGGTGTTGTCAGTCAATCAACACAAGAGAGAGAAAGAAGCTGAAAAAAAAAGTTTTTTTTTTCTTTTTATTTCTTACCCACTAGCTTTACCTGTCAGCATCAATCATATCTCACTACTGTCATATTCAACCTATTTCCATTTCCACAAAAACCCTATAGGCCAAACCACTGTTTCTTTCTCAATTAAGCCCCTCCCTCTGCCTCTTGCTTGGTCTCTCACTCATTCTTGGTCAAAGTCAGCAACACAGCAGAGCACCTGCCCTTTTTATTTTTCTTTAGAAAAAGGAAACTGCCAAATTCCTAAAAATGGTGTTCATCACAACAGGGTTTGCAAAATGCAACTAACATCGCTACTACGCCTTTCAAGTATTCTAGGAGTTATCAAAAACCAAAGGAATTGAATTTGAAAGGTAGCCTCGTTGTAGGAAGGAAACAATAATGACATATAAACCCTCGATTATTTTCAACACCCATTTATCATTTTTTTTTATTTTTTATCACATTATTCATCTATTAAATTTAGATTTTTTTTGTGTAAATTAAATTAATTAATAGCTTGGATTTTATATTCACCAAATCAATAGCCTAGATTGTCTTGACTATAGTGACTACAGGCCTGTTTGGATTGGCTTATGCAGAGCTTATGAACACAGCTTATGACTGATTCATAAGCTGTTTTAGGCTTATTTTTCATAAGCTACCCATGATAGCTTATCAAAACAGCTTATGGCTTATATAAAATAAATTTCACTATAATTTTTCTTCGATTATAAAAGTAGCTTATACAGCTTATGCCATAAGCAGTAAATAAATTTGTTATCCAAACAGGGCCTATATAAAGCAGTGACTATAGGCGATCTAAATCTTTTATTTATCACATTTATTATTATTTTTTTATTTTTATCTCTCTCCAAGTGTATTACAGACACAGTATTGTCGAGTGGTAGTGGTACATGAAATGGGAAGGAAAAATAGGGCAAGTCTCTGTCTCTCATTAATAACTGTTCTTTTTACCCCCTTTCATGTTACGTTATCCCTACCGCTTCCCATCTCTTTCTCTCTCACATACACAGTATAGTTGAATCCCTGTCTCGAAATCTGTTCATCGATCAGGGCCAATTCAATTTTTCCTTGCTTCTCTTGTTTTGGAGTTTAGATCTTCCTTCAATTAATCTCCCTCCCTATCAAGACCTTGAGATATATAATTAATTATAATCAGTGAAAAAGAAAGTTCGATCCAAAGATCCAATCCCTCCTCCTTAGTGTTTTATAGATCATCACAGATCAAGAACACTTAGCAAGGTAGTAGTAGTAGTAGTAGTGATCGATGAATATGAATTCCACCACCGCCGCCCTTGAAGAAATTGACTCCTCCTCAATATCACCAAACACAACCTCAAGTACCAATAATTTCACATCTCTAGAAGGTTCTTCATCTTCACTAGCATCGACTACTACTACTACTACTACTACTACTACAGTGAGTAGTGTGAGTCGGTATGAGAACCAAAAGAGGAGGGACTGGAACACGTTCGGGCAGTATCTGAGGAACCACAGGCCACCACTGTCGCTGTCAAGGTGCAGTGGTGCACACGTGCTGGAGTTCCTGAGGTACCTCGACCAGTTCGGGAAGACCAAGGTTCACACGGGTCTCTGTCCCTTCTTTGGCCACCCGAACCCACCGGCACCCTGTCCTTGCCCTCTCAGACAGGCATGGGGTAGCCTCGACGCACTCGTGGGTCGACTCAGGGCTGCCTTTGAAGAGAATGGAGGGAAACCTGAGGCTAACCCTTTTGCTGCGAGAGCCGTTAGGCTCTACCTTCGTGAAGTGCGTGACTCTCAGTCCAAGGCTAGAGGTGTCTCCTACGACAAGAAAAAACGCAAACGCCCCCAACACCACCACCCTCCTCCACCACCACCACCACCACCACCGAATAATAATGCTGCAAGTTATAATTAGTAAGCATGTTATGTAGTAATTAATTAATAACCAACTCAGCAGCTCCCTCTCTCTCTCTCTCATGCCAAATAATCGCGCTTGGAGTATTATTCATCCCATCTCTTTGGATTTTACGACATCCCATCACGAGTTGTTTACTTAAGTTTCATTAATTTACCTTAATATGTGCACTGCACCTGCATATATATCTAAATTATTTTGCTCTCTCTTTTTTGATTTTTTTTTTCCCTTCTTAATTTTTTTTTAATTACTTCTATATTTGCTTGTGCTGAATTTGTGATTTGATAGTACTGAGTCACTGCAATGTATATAGGGATACCCTTAATTTAGGATTTGAAATTAGGAAATGTGTATGTAACTGTTGTCTAATTAGATTAGAAGCAGTCGAGGAGTAATTTGATTAATTAGGCATTAGTAGTAGTAGTAGCAGTAGTAAAAAGAGACAGTGAGAGGGCTGTGCTGTGCCTGTGCGACGCACACCAATATACACTATTGCCCAATTTGTAATAATGAAATAAAATATCTATGTATATATATATATATAATAAGATTAAGACTAAGATGTTATGTGATGACAAAAATAATGGCTTTTCGAGATCATGTTTCCATATCTTCTCTGTAAAGTGCGGTCTCTTCTTGTTTCTTCCTTTCTATTAATTTTATGTTTGGTTTGCGGTTACAAAACATATATTTGGCCGAGAATTATATTTACAACATGAATGTGAACTTTGTTTTTCAAAGTAGTTTGCATTGAAATGTGTGCCAACGGATCTGCTTGGCCTCTAGAACTATTGTTGATTGATGATAAGATTTCTGTCTGTAATTGTACGTTGTCTCTATTTTTCTAACATGAATTTGAATTTATGTCTATGCTTCAAGGTAGAGCTTTAATTGTGTGAAATAATATGTCATATAAAATCCATTCGTGTATCTTAAAGAGTCATATACGTACGTACGTTTTGAGAATCACTCACTGGTATTATCATTGTCATTTGTCAACGTGTCTAGCATTATCCATGTTTATACTTTGAGTTCGGAGATTGGTTCTTTTTGGTAGCTTTGTGCTTTTTTATGTTCTGTTACTTCAGAGATTTCGTGTAGTTTCAAATAGATATATAGAATCTACATGATATGCTTCAAACCGTACGTCATGCAAATTGGTAGCATAGTAGTGCCTTGAAGTTTGTGCACGCAACCTCTCTCTGAGTTCTGCTGATTGATATGTATTGTGTGGGTGAAAATCCCCTATATTGGTGGCTATTCCTTAATTTTCTTTTGGTCAAAGCATGAAACTTGGTGCTGGCAGCACACTATACATTATACAAAATCTATAGCCGTATGTATTTTGTTTCTCAATGATTCAGCTGGGTTAATGTCGGAAATGAATTTTTTACATGAAAAATGTTACTTGTACACTCATAAAGGTATATACACTTAAAGAGAGAAAGAAATAGAGGGAGAGAAGTAATAGATGTGACAGGTGGTATGATGTGATAAGAAGAGAGAGATACAAAGAAATAAAAGGTGTTGGAGAGATGGTGAGATTTATGGGGTGTCCATAAATCATAGTTCTTATTACATTCACACATTCACGTGGTCGAAGATTGAGATCATTGGATTGAAATTGGATGTACACAATTTTTGAAATAAAATCCGATTCAAAATACAAACTAATATTTTAAGTCGTCCAATCTCGATTGAATGATTCTAATCGGTCCATTGAATGCGTGAATTAAACAGCTGACTACAGAGAATTCAACTCAGTTAATATCCTAATTATTTTCTCCAACAAGAAAACAAAAGCTAGTTTTTTTTTTTTTGCATGGATGTCTATGTATCAATTTGTGTGTGTATAAATTTCTAGCTCGTGTGAGCGCATGCATGATGATCATACGAAGCCTAACATACTCATTTCGCGCGTACAAAGGCTTAATACAAACCGAATATGTCTTTGTTGATAGTATTTTATATAATTTCCCCCGTTTATAATTGATAGAAATTTATGTTTTAGTGATGTTTATTCTCAAAAAATGAAAATTATTATATGAGTACGTTCTCTTATTATTTTTATAGGAATGTGATTCACTATTATATTTGGCATAGATATAGGGTGCTGAAAGAATTTGTTAAAGTAATGTCTTTTTTTTTTTGGGTCAATTTAAAGTAATGTCTTTATATATTAATTTTCTCTATATATGTAGCATTAATGTTAAACAAACACCCAACACACACTCCCATTCCTCACTTTACTCATTGGCATTAGGTGTTGTGTGGGTGTATGGGTGTCCATGTATCTGTGCTCTATATGTAGTGGGTTTACTGTGGGAGAGGGCCAGGAATTACTTCTTACTTCTCAATTCACTGGCCATTTATTAATTTGTACCTTCAAGGTTATGGAGTGGGTCCTATAATTAAGAGAATTAAGGATCATTGTTTGGACCTCATTAGTTAATATTTGTTTTTGTAAACTTAAAATCTTAGATATGTATATTCATGAAATTATTCATATCTTGTTAAGTAGGGGACAAAATAAAATTCAGCTTGCAAAGGAGGAGACAAGGAGCTATGCGGCAGTTGCAACATCTTCTGTTCCGTGAAACTTAAATATTGTAAGGCTGTGTGGAAACTCATATGCATGTTGCTTTAGCCCAGTTTGGATAAATTTCTCTATAATTAAGTACTTCTAACATGTGTTTTTTAATTAATAACTTCTTATAGAAGTTAAAATTAATTTTTGCTTTTCACATTTTTTAAAAGCTATATTTTTTAACTTCTCCAAAAGCACATATCTATCTATTGATGATTATTTAACAACCTTCATTCTTTTGCATATATGAGAAAAATAAAAAGCAAAATAAGACTAACTTTTCCATAAGTCAAAAGTTAGAGCTTTTACATCTAAACAGAACCTTATTTTTTATTTTTTTTTGGTCAACAACAGAACCTTATTTGATTTACAATTTTGCTTGTGTGTGTGTGCGCCCGCTCTCTTGCTTAATATCCACATCTCTTTGCAAATGAAGCTTTTTTTTGTCAACTGAGAAAAAGAAAGGGCTAGAGCCCCCGGCCCAAAGTCCAAAGCACAAAGCGGGCTTGACAAAGATAGCCCAGATCAGCTAAAGCTATGCCAAGCCAATCCAAACACTAACATGATTTAGTTTTTTCCTCTCATTGCTTAGGTATTTTTGTGAAATAAAAATAATACACATATAGTATTTTTAATATTCTCCCTCATTAAGAAGTTAACTTTCTATTTTTAATATACACCAAATAAAAAATATAAATCATATATTAATCACGTTCTCTAAATCTAATCATGTTCTAATAATCTATTCTATGAAATATGTTGAAAAGAAAACGAAGTTAGATAGGATTTTTAAAACAACAAATATTTGCCAAAAAAACTTATTCAATAAAAGTCACCATTTATCGATGTCTGTTGGTCCGACTGACAATTGTGATTGGTTTTCATTCTAAGGTCTCGTGTTTGAGCCTTAGGTTTGATAAAAAAAGAGCACTGGGAGGGATAACTCTGAGAATGAATACATTTAGATCGAACTTTTTATTTTTTACTTTAAAATAATTTAACAAGCATCTCTAATTTCTATTTGAGAAATGATATATTCTCCTATAAATCTTTCTCTATATTCTTCTATTATTTTATAAAATAAAAAAGAGAATACAATTAATATCTTAAAAATATAAAAAATATTTAATATTTTTTCTATTTAATAATTATGAGAATTTATAAGAATAAAAAATAAAAAAATTTAGAATTATTCATTTCAATTTTCAACCTATTCCATCCCGTCTCCACTTACCATTTCCCATGCCAAAACCGTTAGTGTCTCATATTCTCATATTCTCAACTAGATAAACTCATAAACCCTTTTTTCCTTTTTTTTTTCTAGAAAAAAGGATAAACTTCAAGTGAAGCAGATAACATTGTCAATGTTTTTTATTTTTTTAAAACAATCCTCTTCCACGACGTCACCTGATTTTCAACTTGTGGCATAAAATAAAGCACCGACTGGGAGGAGAGTTGGAAAACGCTGTGCCGTGTGCAATGGCATGATGATGATGATTGTCAAGCGTTAAGTGCAAACCCACTTTGTCCAAATGGAATCGCGATGGTAACACTAACACCCACATCATTTTCTTTCTCAATTACTATATATATTATAATACTATGCCGTGAAAGTTGTCACCTTAGTCACAGGTCAATTTGCTGTCGGCACTAGTTGCAACTGTTCCTAACACTTTTAGGCCGGGACACACCACCTTAAAAATTCACCTCCACTTTCACACACATACACACACTATAACAACAAAAACATCCTAACACTCACTGAGATCTCATTTCCCTCTTGGTTTTCTTCTTCTTTATTTCTATATATCTTCATATAGCTTTTTTCTCCCCCTTTGAGACGAAGCTGGGTTTTTTGTTTCCTCTTCTCACACCCAATTGGATTTTGATCTGAACCCAGTAAGCTTCTTGCGTCATTCTACTTTTTTTATGTTCGTTTTGCATATTTTTGGGGGATAGTAATGGATCTGGAGTGTTTTACTATACGGGTATTTTTTATTTGTTTGTTTTTGTGGCCGTTCTGCTGGTTGTTGCCACTGATGTTTTGAATGCACCTTAGACTCTATTTTTTGATTCGTTGTTATTAATGAGGGTTACCCGTTTCAGTGCTAGTGTTGGTTTTCCATTGGGCCAGATCTGGGAGTTCCGTTTAATTGTATGGTTATTTATTTGTCATTAAGATGATTCATGTTGCTCGATTTAAATCCCCATTGGTGTTTCCGGAATTATATTTTTGCTGAGGATTCGTTTACTTGTCACTTCAGCTCGTGTTTCTTTTCGTGGCGGTGATTTGGATCCATCATTTTAACTCTTTCACCGTCACTTTACTGGATGGTTATCATAATTGTCATCATTGTTTTTTTGTCACTTTTATTATTATTTTTAATGATCCCCCCCCCCCCCCCCCCTCTCTCTTTCTACGGGACGTATAGTCCAAAGATTTTGGTTAAAAACTAGAAATGAATGATGAATCTTGTGGATTGAGTTTTAACTTAGAGTTGGACTAAATTGCAGTAGCTCCAGTTACACTCTAGGATTTTATATGCTAGATCACCATTTACACTAGGCAGAATATTATCAATTTATAAATCCTGGTTTCCTTGTGATTTGTTTATTTCTCCTTGGCCATTTTTTCTTGTTTGACCTTTAGTGTTCTAGGACTTGGGATTGCTTAACTGGGGTGCACTAGGCCCATTGATTGCCGTTGTCCATCTATTTATTTCTGAATATCCTCAGTGCTGTGATAAAGCTTGCTTTGTTGATTGGTTGCTTTGCTTGCTTTTAACTTTGTCCCACCAGGAAATAAAGAAGTTTTAAGTTAGAGTCTGTAGATGGATCTGTTCTACTTATAAAGAAGTTCAAAATTGGTTTCTATATTTGGATCTGTTTACCTTTTCTTAGTTTGACGTTCATGATGTAACAGTACAGTAATAGTCCGCATTCATGGTTTCTCAGTCCTCATTCCTTTGAGCTTTATGATTTAATCAAAAGTCAAGTAATGAATTTTGATGATGTTGTTCCCTTCCTTCTTTGCAGGTTAATCATTAAGTCAGTGTATTGTGAGGAAGCTGTATTATGAATATACGATTCTGATTTGAATTATTGGGGTTGCTACGTTCAGTGGGGTTTTGGATGGTGGATTTCACTCTGAATGTCTGGTGAAACGAGATATTTTTAGTTCATAACTGAACAGTGAAAGTTGCAATTTGGATTTGTATTACTTTCAACTAATAAATGTCGAGGGGAAGATCTGATGGATCACAAAAGAAGCGCTTAGTTGCTTCCATCTGTGTTGTTGCTGTTTTTCTTGGTTTTCTGTATGTATACGGTGGATCCATCTTTGGTTCTCAAAATAGTGGTTCATCTGCTCTCGAATATGGCAGCAAATCATTGAAAAGACTTGGGTCATCATATTTGGGTGCAGATGATAGCAATGATGGCAAGCAAGATGAATCTTCATTGAGTTTAGGGCAGAGAGATGGGGAGGACGATGTTGTTCCAAAGAGTTTCCCTGTAAGTTGCTTTGTAAGCTTAGACATAGGGGACATTCACTCTATTTGTTCGCATAATAACATCCTAATCATTGCTCTAGTACTTCATTTAATGCTTTGCTATTTGGTTTAATCAGTTTTTGCATTAATATTTATAATGAACTCTCTTATATAGTGTTTTATTCAAATTCAGGTTGCCAAGCTCATGAGTACAAGCGTTTAGCAAATTTTTGATTTTTGATACATAATATATGTCAGCTATGTAAGATGTTTAGAATGTATTATCTATGGAAAAGTTCAAGTTGTAGAAAACTGATTCCATGTCCTCATTTAACATCCGTAATCCAAATCAAGCAACATGAGTCTTGCTTGCATAATGATTATAAAATTATTCGTTTCTTACATAAATAAGTGGACACAATAATCAATCTTGTGGTACTTACAATGTTTCTGCTTTTGAAGGTTTGTGATGACCGTCATTCAGAGTTGATTCCCTGCTTAGATAGACACCTTATCTATCAAATGCGGATGAAACTGGATTTGTCTGTGATGGAACACTATGAGAGACATTGTCCTCCTGCAGAAAGGCGGTATAATTGCTTGATTCCTCCTCCATCAGGATACAAGGTGAAGAAAAGAGTAGATGTGATCTTCAATATATCCTCTGATACTTATTTATTATTTTAGTCAAATATTTGCTTGTTTCTCTGATGTTGCAGGTCCCTATTAAGTGGCCACAAAGCAGAGATGAGGTGTGGAAAGCAAATATCCCACATACTCACCTTGCACATGAGAAGTCTGACCAGAATTGGATGGTTGTAAAAGGTGAAAAGATAGTGTTTCCTGGAGGCGGGACTCATTTTCACTATGGAGCTGATAAGTACATTGCAGCAATGGCAAATGTAAGTCTGCATTTGGCTTTACTGGTTTTGCCTATAAGAAAGATTAGATCATATATATTTTATTTTCAGATTGTGAGTTCTATGGGATTTTATCTGTATTTATGCAAGTGTCTGCCTACTACTAATAATGAGAATGTTTTTGCAGTTTTCCACCTTCATTTAATGGCCCAAAAATTCCAAATAATCCCTATTTTCTTTTTTATTTTTAATAAATTAACGGAACATATGAGGTTTTAAGTTGCTCATATTCTCTAAATCAGTTATTATGCTTTTCAATGTCAATACCATGTTTGACAGTGCTGGTTGATTGATATATTCTGTTTATCTGGATTTGCTTGCATTTCATGGATAAATCATTTTCTTAACAACCCAGTTGCAACTTTGCATTGTCAGATGCTTAACTTTTCGAACGATAATCTAAATAATGAAGGAAGATTGCGGACAGTGCTTGATGTTGGCTGTGGTGTTGCAAGTTTTGGAGCATATCTTCTTTCATCTGATATCATTACAATGTCCTTGGCACCAAATGATGTGCATCAAAATCAAATTCAATTTGCCCTAGAAAGAGGAATTCCTGCATATCTTGGTGTCTTGGGAACTAAGAGACTCCCTTACCCAAGCAGATCTTTTGAACTTGCTCATTGTTCTCGTTGTCGAATTGATTGGCTTCAGAGAGATGGAATACTACTACTTGAATTAGACCGGTTGCTCAGGCCAGGAGGTTATTTTGCATACTCATCTCCAGAAGCATATGCTCAGGATGAAGAGGATCTAAGGATATGGAGAGAAATGAGTGATCTTGTGGGGCGTATGTGTTGGAAAGTAGCTGCAAAAAGGAACCAAACCGTCATCTGGCAAAAGCCTCTGACAAATGACTGCTATATGGAAAGAGAACCCGGTACTCACCCTCCTCTTTGCCAGTCTGACAACGACCCAGATGCAGTTTGGGGAGTAAATATGGAAACTTGTATAACACCTTACAGTGATCGTGAGTACCCTTTTCTTGTTGTTATTTGGTGGTTTTTGCATTCTATGGCTCATATTGATTTCTTTATAACACCAAATTCATAGATGCTTCTTTAGTGGCATGCTTTCTTAGTTTTTTCTTTTTGGTGTATTTGTCAATTGCATATGTATTCTATCTATGTTTTCTATGGACTATGGCCCATTCTGGCAAAAGAGTTCTTTTCCTTTTTGTAGATGTAGAAGCTGCGTACTTACTTTTTGTGCATGCAGCCTGTTTCCTAAGCTGATAAAATCCGGTTTATTTTTTATTTTACTTTGTTTAATTATTAAAGAAGTTTTTTTTTGGTTTAGCCTATGGGCCTATTTGGATTGGCTTATGCAGAGCTTATGAATACACCTTATGACTGATTCATAAGCTGTTTTGGGCTTATTTTTCATAAGCTACTTAGGATAGCTTATCAAAACAGCTTATAGCTTATATGAAATAAGTTTTACCATATTTTTTCTTTGATTGCAAAAATAGCTTATACAACTTATGCCATAAGCGGTAGAATAAGCTGTTATGCCAAACATGCCATAACTAGAGCTGTGGGTATGAAACTTACCTACTGAAATTTCTGTTGATTTTATCAGATGACAACAGAGCTAAAGGAAGTGGCTTAGCTCCATGGCCTGCAAGATTGACCAGTCCTCCTCCTAGATTAGCTGACTTTGGCTATTCAAATGAAATGTTTGAAAAGGATACGGTAATTGGAAATCACAATTGATTCTCTTGTTAGTGATTTTATTTCTTGCAAGCATATAAATTTTGTATAAGAATTATGCATTTAGATAAACCAACTGTTAGCTTAAATTGTCACGTGGTACAGGAATTATGGAAAAGGAGAGTTGATAAATACTGGAATCTCTTGAGTCCAAAAGTCACATCAAACACGTTGAGGAATATTATGGATATGAAAGCAGGCATGGGTTCATTTGCAGCTGCTCTTAGAGACAAGAATGTTTGGGTGATGAATGCTGTGCCTCAAGATGGACCAAACACACTTAAACTTATATATGACAGAGGCCTCATAGGCACTACTCATGACTGGTATTGAAGCCTGTTTACTTGAATATAAATTTGATTTCTTGATTCAAAGTTTGAGTCTTGACATTATGCCTCTCAAACAGGTGTGAAGCATTTTCAACATACCCAAGGACTTATGATTTACTCCATGCATGGACCGTCTTCTCTGATGTGGCAAAGAAAGATTGCAGCGCGGAGGATCTATTGATCGAGATGGATCGCATGCTTAGGCCTACCGGTTTCATAATCATCCGGGACAAACAGCCGGTGATCGATTTTGTAAAGAAGTACCTTACTGCTTTGCACTGGGAAGCAATTGCAACTGCAAACTCTGAGCAGGATGGTGATGATGAAGTTGTTCTCATCATCCAGAAGAAATTGTGGCTGACTAGTGAAAGCTTCAGGGATACCAAATAGGACAACCATATTGAATTTTCATTTTCTTAATATATTATCTACTGCTGCTGCTGCAACAAGGGATATCAAAGCAGGTCCCAACTTCATTTTGTAGCGTTACAAATACATAATGCTTTCTTTTCATTCTATTTCCTTCTTTTGATTCTCATTTTTGGGATGATGATTCATGTTACTTAAGACATAGGCATCACGCTTTTATAGGGCCATTCAAAATTTTGCCTGCAGTTGGGTATTATGTAATGTAAGCTAGTTAATAATCAAGACATTGCAGACTTCATGATAAAAGTATAGACAAGGACTTGCCACTTATAATTTATGTAACATATACATATTCATGGATTTTCTGCTCTGAATTTCATTTGTAGTATAGTAGTATTTTTATGCTATTTTGTTCAGTATCGCTTCCTCAAGCTCAGAATAGGACCTGAAGTGAAAATGCAAGTTAGAAGCAAAATGTTGCTTCCTCGGCGTGTAGCTTGGTTTGCTCTGTTTTTCTCCCTATTATATAAAATAAAAAAGAAAAGTAAATATCGGTAAGACAGTGAATAATAGTCGTTATAGAATAACGTTGATTTCATCAATTAACTTATTAAATTCAATCATTATTCTAATTTAGATTCAAATTGAGGGAACATGAATCATCTATTTACTGTATATTAAAAATGACTCTTTTAAGATGCGTGTCATGTCATGAGTAATTTTTTACCACAAAAAAAACCTCTATATATCTCTCCATTGTAATTGTAAATAAAACTGTTTATCTACTGTACACGTGTTATCACTAATTTTTATCGCCCTTTTATCCATTTTTATTGATATTTGTATACATCTAATAGTTAATAGTTAGTGATTTTGAATTGGACGGTATTTTTTTCCTTGCAAAATTACTAACAAATTATATCAATAATTGGTAATAACTACTTAATAAGTAATATTAATTAAGGGTTTTTCTAACTAGTATCTCAAGTTCATTAGTTAAGGAAAAAATATATATAAACTTTTGTATTAAAATTCACAGTATTCTTTTTTGGTAAGGTGTGGATAAAAAGAATCACAGTATTCAATGCAATAGTAATTTTTGAAATTTTAACTTTTAGTAAATTTTTAATTTTAATTCCTTATTAGTATTTTATTTTAATTTTTCAATTGGCATCATCACATTGTGAGATTAATTCTATTTTAAAAAATTGAACATTGCTATGAATCATTGAATTAAATCAAGAGTGAGGGGATTGATAAAAAAAACCCTGAAGAGTGAGGGAAAATCACAAAAGATTCATGAACATTAAATATGTTAAAAATCAAAATAATAAATAAATTTTTTGACAAAAAATTTAGGGTTCGATCCCTAAGAACACAAAGGTGAAAAAAATTTCTTAGAAAGAAAGAGTTAATTGGATTTGATGGCAACAAACAAAGAAAGAGTGAGGGAATTTATGAGTGAATGGCAAAAAGGGGAGATAGTGAAGTAGTTTCCTTTCCAAGTTTGTTCTCAAAAATAGAAAATAAAAGGGGTTTCCAACTCTGAACATCAAAAAAAAAATGAAAGGAAAGAGGGAGTGAACGAGGGAATGAATGGGACACGACACGAGAATGATGATCGCAAAGTGGTTCTCTCTCCTCCTCCTGCTTTCTTCACACCGATAATCTCGGCCCTTTAATTTCTCTCTCTAAATTCTCTCTCTTTCTCACTCCTTCCACTCCCACAACTTCTCTGATTCCTCTCAATTTGAGGTCTTTCTTCTCCAACACCCTTTTGCTCTTTCAATCAAGTTTCAAGTTTGGCTAGCTTGTGCAAGTGTTGTTTGATTGGTTTTGATTTTGATTTCGAGGTGGGTATCTTCAGTTCGAATTTTTGCTTTTTGGGTGGTTAGAACATGTGAGAAGTGAAGTAAAAGTCAATTCTCTGATATTTTTGGGGTGATGGTGATGGGATCACTGTGGTTGTTCAATATTGTGATTTGAGCGTGTTTCTGTTTACCCATTTGAGGGATTTGACTTGTAATGTGTGAAATTGAGTGTGCTTGATGAGTATGTGGGGATCACTCTTTGGACTGAAGATAGGTGCTGAAGCTTTGAATTCCATGGTTTCTGTGTTGTTTTAGGCTTTTGGTTGGGAAATCTAAATGTTTACCTCAGGTTCAATTGTGCTATTAGGCCGGAATAGAGGTTGATTAATTTGTTTCCAGTAGTTTTCAAACATTGCAAGTTTGATCAAGATTTTTATAGTCTAATTTTGATGTAAAATGAGGATCTTAGCGAATGGTTTGCATTTTCTGAACTTTATTTGCAGATTGTTTCACTTTTTCTTATCATCTTATGTTTAAGTTTAATTACGTTCTCAGTGCTGCATTTGCTTATTTGCTCTGACAATTTATCTTGTTGAAATTGGATTATTTATGATTACCCTTTTCCGAATTGTGTTGTATCCTTTGTTCTAACACCAAATGAGCCCTTAAATTTCTCTTTGTTTATTTTCATTTGTTAGCATCCACCTTTTACTTCTGATTTAATGACTCTAGAGTACTTTTATACTCTTATTGTTGAAGTTTTGCTTCTGATCAGTTAAAAAAACGTGCTGATGCTTAAATTATTGATCCGCTACTATTTATTTTCATGTTTGGACAGAAGTAAGAGTTAACGTGCCTTCAATTCTTATGGTGAAAAATGGCTCCTTGATTTTCATTACTGGCAAAATGAGATTCTTGGTTGAGACAACTTCTAATATTTAGTGGTTGGTGAGCTAGACGATATAACGAGCAGGATTAAGAGCTTCGTAAAATGGATAGTTGCTGGTTTAGTAAGTTCAAATCAAAGGACAAAATGCTGTCTTCAAAAAACAAGGAAACTACAGGCATTGCAAAACAGGGGTCAAAACCCCCAACAAATGAAGAAGCTCCTTCAAATGTGACCAAACAGAAGGTTGCAGCTGCAAAGCAGTACATAGAAAACCATTATAAGAAGCAGATGAAGGACCTGCAGGAGAGAAAGGAACGGTATGTTTTCTTCAACTTAAAGTTTGGATCATTATGACAGTGAATCAGTTACTGATGAGTTCCGTACTATGTAAAATAGTTGTAATAACATACTTATAGTCATCTCTAAGGAAACATAAATGAGAAATTTTTTTAATGTCCTTGCTCGTTGTTGCCCCAGCTTAATGAGGTACCAAGTATCAACTTTGACATTGGAATATAATTTTGCATGATATTCTTGACATATGTTCTTGAATTGTCACTGATGTGCTGTTATAGATTAAGTGCAAGTAACATCTACAAATGGAAACTGTTGTAATCTTAGTGAGGCTAAACACATTATTAAACATTATTCTTGCAGACGGAATATACTAGAAAAAAAATTGGCTGTTGCTGAAGTCTCTGAGGAAGAACAAAACAACTTGCTTAAGTATTTTGAGAAAAAGGAGAGGGAATACATGCGCCTTCAGAGGCATAAGATGGGGGCTGATGATTTTGAGCCCCTGACTATGATAGGGAAGGGTGCATTTGGAGAGGTATAGTCTACCTTTATTTTCGTTAAAGTAAAACTGTGTTACTGATCTTTCCAATGTGTTACTTTGACCTTGTTAGAATATCTAAGAAATATCTCTTTTTCGTCACATCATTATTCTATCATAAAGTATCGTAGTATCTTAGTTCATCTTTTAAAATTATTTTCCATATTTTATTATTTTCATGATTTGTTTTTCTTATTCAATTAGAACTAATAGTCTAGTATTAGTATAAATAAGGATTAGTTCTTTGCTTATTTAACAACACCCAAAATATCATTCCAATCATATCAATATATGTAACTTTGCAATATTTTTTTTGTATAGGTCAGAATCTGCCGAGAGAAGGCAACTGGTCATGTATATGCTATGAAGAAGCTTAAGAAATCAGAGATGCTCCGCCGAGGCCAGGTACTGAAATCGTCAGGGCTTCCTAGATTGTTAAAGTGAATTTTGTCTTGTTATACTCATTGGTTACTTCTATATCCTTGTTTAGGTTGAACATGTGAAAGCCGAAAGGAACCTACTTGCAGAAGTTGACAGCAATTGCATTGTAAAGCTTTATTATTCCTTTCAAGATGAAGATTATTTATATCTCATAATGGAGTATCTACCTGGTGGTGATATGATGACATTGCTCATGCGGAAGGATATACTGATGGAAGATGAGGCCAGGTTCTATGTTGGGGAGACTGTCCTAGCTATAGAGTCAATTCATAAACATAATTATATTCACAGGTAAGCTCAAGCTGTATATAATGTTACATTGTGGAAATTTTGATATGCTAATTTTACAGTGGTCTTATTTTCTAGCACATAAAAAAAGATTTGATATTCTGATTTTGATATGCTTTCCAGAGATATCAAACCTGACAACTTGCTGCTAGATAGAAATGGTCACATGAAATTATCAGACTTTGGATTATGTAAACCACTAGACTGCAGTAATCTTCAGGAAAAGGACTTCTCTACTGGAATCAACAAGAGTGGAGCCCTTCAGAGCAATGGACATCCTGTGGCTCCCAGAAGGACTCAGCAGGAGCAACTGCAGCATTGGCAGAAAAATAGGCGAATGCTTGTAAGTCACATCACTATACTTAAACGTGCATGACCGCTTTATTCCTTTTGAACTTTCAGGTTAACAGTTCTTTTTATTCCTTCCCCTATTAACTAACAAACTATGTACATTCTATATTGTTAAAGTGTTAGATGATTTGTTCTTAACAGTTATTCTTCATTATGTAATGTGTATATAAATCTGGTGACCTCTTGTTCTGACTTCTGTTGGCAAGGTTGTTTATTTATTTATTTTTTTTAAATTTTCATGATGGGATGATCATATGGCGACTCAAGATTTTTGGTGTTTGAAACTTTTTTTCTTTGCAACACTGCAGGCCTATTCTACAGTTGGAACACCTGACTATATTGCCCCTGAAGTTCTACTGAAGAAAGGATATGGCATGGAATGTGATTGGTATTATATGATGTGTTTTTCAAGTTTCAAAATTACCTTCAAGCTTTCTTGGTTTTGATAAACTTCATATTCTTTCAATATATCCTGATGAGGTTGTGCCAATGCCTCCAGGTGGTCTTTGGGAGCTATAATGTATGAAATGCTAGTGGGATATCCACCATTTTATTCTGATGAACCGATGTTGACTTGTAGAAAGGTAATGTATGGATCGAGGTTTAGCACATGTGTAGGGATTTGAGTTCATTGAATTCTGGTAGGCTCCTGTGCTTAGAGAAAGCCTATATTACTATATTAAGTGCATGCTAAATAGAAGTTTCAATATTCTTTACGACCTTATCATTAATATTTGCCTCCAGATAGTTCTGAAAGGCTTAAAATTATTGGCTTTGTTTGAAAAAAAAAAATGAGGTGTTTTCTCAATTTTACCAATATTGAGAATTGCATCTTTCTATTCTGATGACATGATCTTTTATTTCCCTTCTTATAGTAGTACGCTGTTACAAAATATATTTGGATCTATTTAGCAGTACTGATATTTTAAAATTTATAGTTAGATGATACATATTAGTTACTAAAATTTTATAATGTGTCTATCTTCTTCCTTTAACTGTCTAATTTTTTTTATCTTCATCAATTATGATCATATTGTATCTCCTGCCTCCAAATTTGCAGATAGTAAATTGGAGAACTCATTTAAAATTTCCAGAAGAAGCTAAACTATCAGCAGAGGCAAAAGATCTCATTTGTAGACTGCTATGTAATGTGGAACAGAGGCTTGGAACCAAAGGGGCTGATGAAATAAAGGTGTTTTGGTGTGTTATTTTCCAAATTCTGTAATTTATTTGGGATTAAGTTGAATATTAACAAAATAACTGGCTGTTCTTTTATTTACAGGCTCACCCATGGTTCAAAGGTATTGAATGGGATAAGTTGTACCAAATGAAAGCTGCTTTTATTCCTGAGGTCAATGATGAATTGGATACTCAAAATTTTGAGAAGTTTGAAGAGGTATATTATATATGTATATTTTCAAGGATATAAAAGTTTTTTGTCTGTTGTTGCAATCCAGTATCACACTCTTGATTTACTAATGATGTGTAGGTGGACGACCAAACTCAAACTTCGTCAAAATCAGGCCCATGGAGAAAGGTTTGTTCTTGCTTGAATTTTGTGTATATTTGGTGTATGATAGTTGCTGTAATTGTGGCATTGTTAATTTATTAGGCATGCATGGTTTTTACTACACGGGCTCTTCCAGTAGCTCATTTCTTCTCCTTTGAAGCTTAACTGATATGTTGTGAGATTATTGGCGGTTCTTTATCAAAAGTAAAGCTGCTGTCATATGCTCCTATGTGTTTTTTTTTAGTCAAGTTTTATGTCTATCTATCTAGTAATTTGTCCACTACTTATCTGCATTAGTTTCTGTCTTTGATGAAACAATAAATATCTTAGAGTCTTAGACATGTAACATGCCGTGTAATAAGCATGAAGTAAGGTCCTTTAAAATAGTGAGAGTAACTTTCAATATGTTAATAAATTTTCTTTGGATCACTTTTGTTGATATGCTTGTAGCGTACTGCCAATAGAAGCTTTAGTTTGAAGATAATTGATTTTCCTTAGATGACACTGGAATTTTACACAACTCTTAGTACAAGTAATAAGTAATCTGAATACAAATATACCTCTTCGTCGAAATGCATGGTTCATAGTGTTGATGAAGAACATGCACTTTCTCAAGTCTGGTTTTGTAACTTTGACTTGTTATTTGCTGCAGATGCTGTCATCTAAAGATGTTAACTTCGTTGGCTACACATATAAGAACTTTGAAATCGTGAATGATGATCAACTACCTGGAATTGGTTTGTGCATCTTCAATTTTATGTATATAATTGTTGCAAATGTTTTGTTGAACCATTTCAATTTTCATCTCTCTTTCGTCATTTTCTTTACACAATGAAAAAGCTCCTTTTCAACATATTGTTTCTAGTACCCAGAGATTCTTTTACACCAGTGACATTTGTGAATCTAATGGAAAGTTATGTTGATGCAACAATTGAATTTAATTTCAATTTAGTGTGATTTGCTGAACCTTGCTGATTGTTGTAGTTTTTGCATTCCTTGTCTTTATTATTCCCCCCGGGGACCCCCAAATTTTATTATCGTGTATACTATATGATTGCAATTGATCTCCACAAATAATTTGAGTATGCTTCACCTTATCAGCTGAATTGAAGAAGAAGAGCACAAAACCTAAACGGCCATCTATTAAGACCCTATTTGGTAAGAAGAATATGCTCACTGTTTTTCTTTTCTTTCGAGTGTTTTTTCCCAAAGCTGTGAAATTAACTATGACTGATGATTTGCTTGAGATCTAATGGTTTGCGTTACTTATGAGTAATGCATATAAGTAAACTGGATCAAAGATTAAAGTATACAGAACTAGTGAAATTGGAAACTTATGTTGCTAGGTAGAGTAAATGTATATTAGTATTGATTTTTTTTTTGGTGAACAATATATTAGTGTTGATGTTGAATACATAAAAGTCAAGTGCAATTAAAAATCAAAGACATCTTTGATTTCCTACTGCTACTTAACAATGATGAATAAATGGTTGAAAATTTTAACTGTCTTGTGGTTTAGATTGCTCCATTCTTTAATAAATTGGGATAATTACATGCTACAGACGATGAATCGGCGGCGCCTGCTAATCAAGCTGTCCAAGGGAGCTTCTTAAAACGCTTACCTCCTCAACCAGAAGTTCCTGAGAAGAGTGAGGACTAATGGCAATGATATAAAGCAATAATAATATTTTACAGGAGTTTTAGATGGACAACCAAAAAAATGCCAGGTTGAATACTGATTGTTTTACTCTTTCCTACATTTTTTTGTTAGTTTGGCGTGAATAGTTATTATGGGAAGATTGGTTTTTGGGTTGACTGGGGTGTAGAAAAGTCTTAAGGTATATAATCTATATTTCTTTACATTTTTGGTTGGTGGTGTATTCTTTTGTTCACCATTTATCAAGCTGCAATGTGATAAGTATCCAAAGTTGTAATTAAGTTACTGCTCAAGTGCTGAGTCTGACAAGGATGTGCTATCTTCGCATTCTTTTACTGTCATGTAGACAGATTCATTAGTTTTTAAGGTTACATTTCTTTCTTATCCGATTCCAAAATGTCCAATTTATGTTTTTCTTTACAAATCAAATCCTTATTCTCATTTTCTTCAATACGTATTGCTTTAAGTATGATATTGGAAAAATAATTAAATAAAAATAATAATAATAATCTGCGTGACTAAAGGATACAAATTCAGTAATGCATGATAATCATTTTTTCAAATACCTAACAACTTTTATGATGAACCTATAGTTAGTAGTATTTTTTGGAAGAAAATTAATATTCCATTGTGATTCATGATCCTTCGATGGTAAATTATGTGCAAGTACAAGTATAGTTCGGATAAATCCTTAAACTTTTTTGAAAAACTGCTGTTGTGGCACATGTGAGATTAGTTTGACACTGAATTATATCATCTTAGCATCGATAACATGATAAAGACTCTCATATGTAAAAAATTTTAAACATGTATTGCATCATATATGTTATCTATTTGTTTTGGACAATTCTTTTGCAATGTACCAAATTTGTTCACGTGTGTCATATATGCCGCTGATGTTAATAATTGGACATTATAATGACAGAGATTTAATTGTAACAATTGAAATAGTTTGAGGGATTGAATTGGTGCAATTAAAAATAGAGAGATCAAAATCGTACAATCACAATAATGAGACAAAAATATAGCTAAGCCAAACTTTGGTTTTATATAACCATAATGGGACGAGATCAAATGACACTAGGTGTCAAACTTAAATTTTACACCAAATCTCATCCATTTATTTGTCTTTCATCTAATGGCTAGCAATAATTCACTTAAATTGCTCACGTGACATAGCCTTCCGCCCGTTTTCATCCTTTCTCATTCTATGAAGTATGAACCACTCAAAATTAGTCTCGGCGAGCAGTGAAAACGGGATTCCAGATGGCAAGCTCATCTCCCTAAAAATTTTCAACCAAAGGCTTCAGCGAAGGAAGCACAATCCTCTTGGGGTTTCACAGTTTACACTCTGCCCTTCACAATTTTATGTACATTTCGAAAATATTTTGACCCGAATGCTCCTAAAAAGATCTTAAAAAGTGAGAAAATTTTTCGTTGTGTCATGGTGGGCTTACCATTTAAGAATGAGATTTCTTCTGGAATTTAGGTGCTTTGCCTCTCTCATCCCCAAAGGTGTTATGATTTATATATAATAAAGATGTAATAACCGCTTCATCTTATGGTGTGGATTTAATTAACCAAAGTGTTGAATTCTAGTTTTCTATTATCAGTGAGACTCTGACTGTGAAAGGTAGTTGTTCGAGTGATGAACATAATGAATTCTTCAAGGTAGATGAAGAGGAAATGAATGTGTCTTAGAAATTGTTGGTATACGGGTATTAGTTATGCATAAAACTTGACTGTAAAAAGTCAATATCTAAATATATTAGTTTTCTTTTCTCTGCTTTCAATGTCAGAATCAGAAATTGTTTGTAGTGTTCAATGAGAATTTAAAAGAACCCCAGGTGATGAGGCTGCAGGCAGAGTTGACACGTGAATTGTTTTAGTATTAATTATTTTAACCGTCAAACATTGCTGTAATGTATCCCATCATTTTTTACCTTTGTGGCTTTGCCATAGTGAGACACGCTGAGAGGCATAATAGAATTATTTTATTTCTACACAAATCATCAATATAACTAAAAAAAAGTAATTAATGACTTTGTTCTACAAAACCAAGTGAAAATTCTTGTAGCCGTTCTATATTGTTCAAGTTTGAAATGTGGAATTTTAAAAAGGGAGACATAATGCCCGTCAATCACATAAGCAAACCCAATTCATAACTAAACCACCCATTACAGCTTCAAACGTAGAACAATGTCAGGGGGAGAGAGTAGAGAAAGCGATTGACGGAGAGCTTCACAAAACAATTACATAACTACGTTATCATTTTTTGTTCATAGATATGAGTTTCAATATGCATCCCGATTCCCGCACCTGGAATCCTGTTTCCATTACTTGCAGAGACTAATGGAGCGATCCATTGAATGTGAGAGGGCAATGTGAGAGGGCGGAAGACTATGTCACGTGAGCAATTTAAGTGAATTATTACTAGTCATTAGATGAAAGACAAATAAATGGATAAGATTTGGTGTAAAATTTAAGTTTGACACCTAATGTGATTTGATCTCGTCCCATAATATAATATATATATTGATTTTGATACATTGATTGATATTGAATACAATAAATATATCCCACGTTTATTAAAAATTGAAATAAAAACAATTGAATTTTTAAGGAAAGAAAAAACAATTGAATAAAGTAAAACAAATAAAAAAATTATATAATATTACACAACACTAGCTTGGAGTTTGGACAGTCATCCATTTTCTCTCCTTTCTTCCTGTTACCTCACATCACCTTTTTCTCTCCATTCTCTCTCTCTCTCATCCTCGTTTCTTTTCCTTTTCTTTTCAGAATCTCAAGTTTCTCTTGAGAAAACTCACTCCGTATCCTCAAAGACAGATCCGAAACGGGATGCCAAATCCAATACTCCATCTCTGGGCAACAATATCCTAGCCATTAGATTTCCTTCTTCCTTCCCCTTCCTCACCCTCTTTCTACAGTTTTGCATTTTTCACAGTATTTCATTTTTGTAGAGCAAAATATAGTTCATCTACTCAAAGCTACTCCGATTTTTGTCGTACCCTTTTCGGTATTTTAACTATTTTCTACGAAAAAGAGGAAAAGGGGTTTATTTGAGTAACCCCATAATCGCGATTGTCCTTCGATTCAACGTGCAATTGGGGCTTTCGTAGATTCTAGCTCTTGATCTTATCTTCATTGATCAAAAGGGTTTTTATTTTACCTCTGTCACTTTTTTTGGTTGATTTTTGAGGTATCGGGATTAGTATAGCTTGAATTTTTTTAGTTAGTCAATACACTTTCGGATCCCTGTGTTTATGTTAAATCTCGTTGGATCTGAGATTGTGCTGGAAATAAAGGTGAATCGTTGATGAGACACTCGGGATAGGGAAAAAATAAGTTTTTTTTTCCAATTGATGTTTGTAGTAGAGTGGTTTTGTAATTTAGCAAGGATCAATTGGGTTTGTGAGCATGGATCATGTTATTGGTGGAAAATTCAAGCTTGGGAGGAAAATTGGGAGTGGATCGTTTGGAGAGCTTTACTTGGGTATTCACCTTATCAAGTCTTGTTTTGGTAGCATTAGCAGCCTTGTTTAGTTTGAAAAATAATAATAATTTGAACTTGACACCTCCTTTGGTCTTCTGATGCTTTTGTTTGTTTCAGGTGTTAATGTACAAACTGGAGAGGAAGTGGCTGTCAAGCTGGTGAGTGCAATTATTGACTTCTATTGGATGTTTGGGGATGCTAAATGCTTGATGTTTTATTTTTACTTCTCCTTTTCTAGTGCATAGATGGATTTTATTTATGTTGAAGTGCAGTAATTGGTATGTTGTTATTTTTGTGAAACATTAGGCATGTCACTAAAGCTATGTTAGTAGCTATAGCTTTTGTTTCACTGCATGCTTGACCTTCAGTTAGGGGAAAACTTACAACTCTTGCACATGCCCCTTCTCTGTGTTAGAAGAAAAGGACTCTTATGATAACATTTTTTTTGGAAATTTTGATGATGAAAAACTTGAGGGACATTGGCAGAATCCTTTGTGATTGTGTCATCTGATAGCAGTGAAAATCCAATCGAGATATACTAATCAATGGAAAGATCATATGCTTTTTGTAGGCATGATTGGAGACTACTTCAATAATTATATATAATGTACCTAGAACCTTGGCATAAAGTTTATTATATTATATGATTATCGGACTCTATTTGTATCTATTGGCAATTTGGCATAAGGGGGAAAGATAGAAAAAAGATCATAGTCTAAGATTTGATTTGCGTACATTATTTGACATGTTTCATGATTCAATATTAATGCACCTTTGTCAGGCCAGCATATTTTTTTTAGCTTGACCTTTTAAACAACTGGTGCTGTAATGGTGTCTTAAAGATGGGTTTTCGTAGAGCATAACATAATCTAGATTTTTGGTTCTGTACAATCAGCCCGAGTTTTGAACAATTTGTTACCTAGCTGTTTCAAAGTTAAACTATTGCCAATTCTTTTTCCATTCTCTTCTGTTGTTTATCAGGAATCTGTGAAGACCAAGCATCCTCAACTTCACTATGAGTCAAAATTGTATATGCTTCTTCAAGGGGGAAGTAAGTTTCATTCTTTTATTTTTCTTCCTAATTTATACTTCAAATTCTTTTCTTGAAGGAAAGATGTTTACTTTACAGTCATGAAGTAAAATTAGTAGTTTATGAGCTTGTCTGACATGTTTTATGTTTTATTTTTTGAAGCGGGTATACCCCATTTAAAATGGTTTGGAGTTGAGGGTGACTACAATGCCATGGCTATTGACCTCCTTGGACCAAGTCTAGAAGACTTGTTTAACTATTGCAATAGGAAATTCTCTCTGAAAACAGTTCTGATGCTTGCAGATCAGCTAGTAAGTATGACTTTAATTTCAATAAAACTATACTTTTAACAGAAAGCTACTGTATTTTTACTCTTCATCAATTTGGCTTGCCTAGATAAACAGAGTTGAGTACATGCACTCCCGGGGTTTTCTGCACCGTGATATAAAGCCTGATAACTTTTTAATGGGTTTAGGCCGTAAGGCAAATCAGGTATCTTTGTATATCCTGCATTTATTTGAATTCAGCCTTATCTGGTTGGGTGTCTATGCATGACTTATTTCTCACTTGAATTCTGAACTAGTTTCAGTTGTGATTTAGAATTAAAGTTATGATCAAAGCTTTTTCATTCAAATTAGTGGATTTATGGAGACTTCAATGTTGTTTTAAATTCCTATTGATCTGTAGTGTGTAGTATCCGTAGGATAGGTTATTTAGTATTCAGAACTTGAATGCTGTAAATAAGCTCACCTTGCTTTTTTGTTAATACTTTATCATGCCCAATAAACCTGTATGACTTGGCCTTATATATTGGGAGTAATTAATTAATTAATCGTACTCATATTTCTTTTTTGATAAAAGAAGAAATTTATTAAGATGAAGAATTACAGAAAGTGAGGAACTAAAAAAAACCTTCCTGAACAAAAGAGCAAAACATGGAACAAACATGTAGAGAGTATTAATGTAATAGAGCTTCCCAATCTCTCAACATATCTGTTAGAGAAACCCAGCAAGAAGGACATCAATCAGACAAGAATCGTCAAATCTTATCCCAAGTACATGTAGCATAGATTGCTCATCTCCACAAAATTTAGCTACTTTACTTCTACCAAAACCATGAAAGCCAAGCATTGAAAAATGATCCAGGGACCTACTTTGCTCTATGTTGCGGTTTCTACCGTTTAATATCAATAACTGGAATCCTGTGTTTTTTTTTTTAAACATTGCAGGTATACATAATTGATTATGGCCTTGCAAAAAAGTATCGGGATCTTCAAACACATAAGCATATACCATACAGGTACCATATTTGTGATTTTGTTTGGGCAGGCTCTGTAGCATGTTCTTTTTTCATTCCCTGAGTATGTGGTCCCATATTATCTTTCCTTTGTTACTTTTGGAATTTTACAAAGTTTATTTCATGTGGTTCCCTGCTGAGTATGTTGTTTGCCTCTGTATTTTCTATTTATTTTTTTTAGAAGTTTACATCTTTTAACTGTCTTCCAACTCATTTAGGTTAAAATAAAATGGTACTTCATATTCATTTTTGGATTCCTTTGTCTTGACCTTGTCTTGAGTGCATAGTAATGGCTGTGTTGCTGGACCTAGGCTAGGAGCTATCCTAGCCTAGGTTTAATTGTACTAGGGTTTAAACTGGTATGTGCGGCTTGAATTTTTTTTACTAGTTTTAAAACTGAACCAACATGCAAAATAATATTCCAAAACTTGAACCTGCACCGGCTGCCTGCCTATGCAAGAAAATTCTCCTGTGTCATCCTCCGAACCAATTACTTGTTTATGTATCTTTGAATTTAAAAATTAATTATTTTGTCCTACACATTGCTCTCCTTTTTCTTTCATGAATGGTATTGGTCATGGTACGGTTTTCAGGGAAAACAAAAACCTCACTGGAACTGCCCGGTATGCAAGTGTTAATACTCATCTGGGCGTTGGTGAGTGAGACCATTTTTTTCAGCCACTAATCAATAAGTTTTTTTATAATTTTTAAATTCAAAGTGAATGCAAATTTATAATATATCTCTTTCTGATCATTCTTTCAGAACAAAGCAGAAGAGATGATCTGGAATCACTTGGTTATGTGCTCATGTACTTTTTGAGAGGAAGGTTGATTGCAATGCAAGATTCTTATTTCTTATTCTATTATAATCCTTCTCCTTGTATTTTAACTTGGGCAATTGTTTTCCAGTCTCCCTTGGCAAGGATTGAAAGCTGGCACTAAAAAACAAAAGTACGACAAGATAAGTGAAAAGAAGATGCTTACTCCAATAGAGGTATTATTACCTGCTCACAAGCAGCTTTTATGTGAAAGTTTTGATTATTAGAATAATTGGGACAATCAATATCTATCGATTTATCTGTAGTGCGATAAATCAATTCTCTTTTCCAATTTTATCTGTTTCAAAGAATTTATTGTGAGAGTTTCTGAGACAGGTTTTGTGCAAGTCATATCCATCGGAATTTACATCATACTTTCACTACTGCCGATCATTGCGTTTTGAAGATAAGCCTGATTATTCGTATCTGAAGAGACTCTTTCGGGACCTATTCATCAGAGAAGGTTAATTTTGTATATATATAAGCTATAAGCTATTTACTATTTCCCAATGAAAATTCTTCTGAGGCTTTGAGAATGTTGCTTTAACAGGCTATCAGTTTGATTATGTGTTTGATTGGACTATATTGAAGTATCCACAAATTGGATCCAGTTCTAGAGCTCGGGTGAGTACTCGACAGTTCTGATCTTCATTTGTGAAGTGTAGTGTCATTGCATTTCTAGCAAAAATAAAGATTCTTGTTAATCAATTTTTGTGCTGCATTTTCAACAGCCAAGTGGGAAACCAGTCATAAATCCAGGACAATCAGGAGAGAGAATAGAACGACCTTCAGGTTTCCTCCTTCTACAGCAACTTCTGGAATCTTTCTTTTTTTCCCTGTAAAAGTACTGCCATGCTGATGAATAGTTTTGTTGTCTGATATGTTTATAGTCCTTAAAGTTCTATTGTTCTTTATGTCTATGTCTATGTGGTTTGTTGTCATCATGGGTTTGAAACTGATATGATTTCACTTGTTTAAATGAGTCTGTAGATTGTATGCAACAAAGTAGTGTACTATTTCAGTTCTACAAGCCATATGAGAAAGACTTTCATCAACTAAGGATTCTTATACCTATATAAATATTTTAGGTGGACCAGAGATTCGGGACAGATTCTCAGGTGCAGTTGAGGCATTTGCAAGAAGAAATAGCTCTGGGCTTGGTCTTCATAGTGATCATTCTAGGCATAGATCTTCAGATGGTGTGCCATCTTCCAAAGACGTGGTTAGTACACGTGTCATAATTTATTTCCTTTGTGTATGAATTGGTTCCCTTCAAACTTTATTATTAAAGTGAGTTGACTGCTTGTACTTTGCTTGTCACCTAACACTAATTCTTTGCAGCAAGCTGATTCTGAGAGGCCTCGTAGCTCTTCTCGAAATGGCAGCTCTTCAAAAAGGCCTATCTTGTCAAGCAGCCGACCAAGCTCTTATGGCGAGCCTCGTGAAAACCGCTCCAGTCGGCTGCTCTCAAGCAGTAGCCGACTATCTACGACTCAGAGGACTCAATCAGGTTTTGAGTCCAAAACTTCATTTACCCGTGCTTCTGGGACAAGAGGTGGTCGCGATGATACACTCAGAAGCTTTGAACTCCTGTCAATTGGCACAGGAAAAAGGAAATGAAGAACCTGTGTGATCAGCAGACTTCTTAAGGGTCTTAGTTCTACTGTTCTGATACTTTCCCTTTGAGATGTCTACCCTTGTTGACTACTCTGTATATTTCCATCCAATGTTGGGTCCATTCAAGGCTAAAGCTCATTGGAATTTTCTGCATGAAGCTTTGGCAGACTCCTCTTATAGCTCTTCTGATGTTCTTTCCATGAATATTTCAGCATGGACCCATTCATGAAGAGATACTGTTACTTCTGGAATTTGTTAATATATGGCTTCTTGTAATAAATACATCCTCTATTTTTTCTGCTGAAGAAAAGGAAAAGAAACTGCAAAAATGTCTTGCAAGTTGCATCCTTTTTATGCATATTCCGTACCTGACTACTGTGGTCTAACGTACATTGATGTGGTGGAATGGAATTGTTGGCTACAATTATGGATACGTGAAAGAAAAGTGATTGATGTGCATTTAGGCAGTTTGACTTAGATGTGTGTTAATAATTTAAAGCATTGCATAATGGGTAATATTAGTTGTAATGTACTGATTATCGCCTCTTGTAATGTAATTAATTAATGGTAAACTTAGCGCAGATATCTTTATGGGCTGATTGCAAACGTAGTATTTCCATCAAATCCTTCTCTATGCTCGTGCAACATTTCAAGTAGAAATTACGGGACTTATGTTTAACTATATGATAAATAGGTGCTTGTAATGTAATGGTGATGGTGACTTTGAATATTGTATTTTTTATTTAGTAGGTTTGTGTTTGAACTATTGTATTGCGTTCAAAATAATTTATAAATCTATAAATTAAAATTTTAGAAGAAACTTTTCATAAAATTATAAGCCTTCTAAAAATAATTAAATTCAAAGGCGCACTATGTGACTCATTTCTTTTCTTAGTTTAAGCGCATGCACCTCTGATCTATTAAAAGATTAAATTTTTTTTTTGATATTAAAAAGATTAGTTATTTATTTAGTTATATTAAGGGTCTGTTTGGATTGACTTATGCAGAGCTTATGAACACAGCTTATGACTGATTCATAAGCTGTTTTGGGCTTATTTTTCATAAGCTACCCAGGATAGCTTATTAAAACAGCTTATGGCTTATATAAAATAAGTTTCGCTATAATTTTTCTTCGATTATAAAAGTAGCTTATACAGCTTATGCCATAAGCACTAGATAAACTTATTATCCAAACAGGCCTAAAACGGTTACGTGAACATTTTTTCTTTAGATTCCTGAAAAGTTTGAATATCTATCTATCTATCTATTTTTCATACAAAGCACTAGATTAGAACTAGGAAAAACAGTTTCATATTTTTTCCCACCTGGAAAAAATTCAAAATGATTCCCCCAACCCAAGTGAAGAAAGCCTTTTCAATTTTCATACAGCTTTGCTACTAATTGCAATCAACTCTCGTCAGTTTCAGTTGGAACGATATGCGTGCACAGTACATACACACAGAACAGATAAATACAACCCTCTACTGTTTTATGTTTTAAACTCTGTTTTCTCATCCATCGCTTCCATTTCCATTCCCTCTTTCTCATTTTTTTTTCAAACACCGAAACCAAACAAGGGTTTTCTTTTTTCTTTTCTTTTTTAATTTTCATTTTTCTCACCTATTTTTCACACTCGAATTTTCTCTTCCCTTAGAAAAATTTCCCTCTCTGATTCTCAGCTAAACCATTTTTTCCCCTCTCGCGTGGTTTCAAATTCCCTGGAATTTCCAATTCAGGGTCGTGTTCGTTTTCTTCAAGTGCTCGAATGAAGCGAAGCAAAAGGACCCTTTGGGTTCTTCTTCTCTCGTAATTCTTCGATTCCCATGATTGTTTGTGGCTAAAAGTTGCTAACTTGGTAACTGGGTTTTGCTAACCCAAGTAGTAAGAAGGGTGGGGGGGGAGGAATCACAGTGATTGCTGAAGAAGTGAGGTTTAGGGTTTTTGGCGGAGTTGTGAATTTGTGATTGAATTAGGGTTGTTAAGTGTATGAGAGGTAGAATTGTGTTGTGATGGATGTGGAGGAAACTGGGAAGTTGGTGTCTTTGGACCCAGATATGTTGCAGCTCCAGGAGGTGTCTCCTTTTGCACTAAAATCGAGTCCTTATGTTGCCGAGGAGCTATTCTCACAGTGGCTTTCGCTTCCAGATACTTGTCGCCTGGTACATAGTTGATTTGAACTGAACAAGTTATACTTTTCTATGAATGAATGATTTTGGCTATTCACTTGACTAATGGGGATGGTGCAAAGAGAGCCGTGTAGAATATATTTGTCTTTTTTTCCAAATTGAAAGTGTTTTTCTTTTGTTCCATGGGGGTTTCAGTTAGCAAATTTGAGCTAAAATGTGACCATAAATGTTTAAGTTTGAAAGGAACAAACCAAGACAAATGTAAAGACAGAAAACTTGTATAGAAGGGAAAAAAAATATATGCTCTATATAGTAATTAGGTTTTAAGCCTATGTTAATGACTTATCATTTCTATTCTACTGGACCCTATGAATCCCTTCAGCTACATGATTATAACTGTTCTGGCCTGGCCCATTGGAAAGGTGCGGCCTGGGTCTAAGTGGGCGTGATCATCCTGAGACCCAACCATAAGCTGGGTCGGCTAACTAAAACTTGATTTGTTTTTCCCTTCCATTTAAAGTAGCTTTTGTGTGTAGTATAACAACCTCAAGTTCATTGCCACTGGAAAGAGATGTCTGATCTTGAATTTGTACTACCAGTTTTGCGCTTATAACTTTTAAACACAATAAATGTTCCTTCGGTTTCCTGGTGAATGCCTTGATGGAACTTTAAGACTCCAATCATCCAGCCATAGAAAAGGTGGTCTCTGTTTTAATGTTTTAAATAAGAGCTCTGGCTATTTTTTTTTAGTTGTGGCAGTTTCCTCCACCTTGAAGGCGACATTTGAGGCATAGGAAGTGATTAACTTTGCAGTAGCTTTGTGCTTTAAAATCATTACTTTGAATGCTTGTATGACTTTGAATTTGTTTCATGTTCTGACAATAGACAAGCAACTGTCCTTTTGTGTTCATTTTAATCACCATCTGATAGAGGGGTTCTGCTTTAGTTATTACACAGTACTTTTGCTGATATGCTTTCCTGATAGATCATGTGAGGAGAAAACCTACAATGTTGAGCTTCTGTAAGTACTTTAGAGGTTGTAGATGGTTGTATCTATGTTATTAATGGCGGATGGAAGTTTGTGGCGGCAAGCAAAAATATATCATAGCATTATGGCAGATGATATTGCCGCGTATGGTGGAAGCATGACATTTGTAATAAAAATAACAATATAATATAATACATATACAAAAAGATACTTAAAAAACTGCAGAGTAGTGATACTCACTTGCCATTGTTACAACCACTGACAACAAACAGAATAGTGAGATTTGTTAAAGTGGATAATGGAGGTTGGAGATGTGTGAAAGACACTAAAGAAACTGCAGAATAGTGAGGTTCATTAAGTGAACATTGGTTCTTAAACCTATTCATGAAAATGAACCTTGAGTCTTATGTGCTACCTGAAAGAGAATGGTTGGCCTGGATTAATTAATAATGGAAAATATGTCCTTGCTATTTAATAAAATAAATAATTCTATATTGCACAGACATCTCACAGTTTTCGATGACAGGGACGAATATTCCTTGTATTCCCTTTCCCGCTGATTCCTTTGTTAAACATTCTTATGCACTGTGGTGGAACTTGGAAATGGCTGATCTCTTTTTTACATGATTCACATATGGCTCAATTTTGAGCTGTGATTTTATAGAATAAATGCTCTGTGAAAATCACTTGAAAGCAGAAAAGGGCAATTTATTCTAGGTGCATTAAATGGTTGTCAAAAAACCTTAAATAGCCATAGAAAAGTTATAAGCTGTTTCATGAATAGTGTAAATTTATAAGCAAGGCTATTGAGTTCCTAAATTATACAGTACTAGGACTAGAGATGTGTTAATCTATTTTCAAATTGCCTTCTCCAAAACATTACCTTTCTTTCTGCTTATTTGTTTGTTTGTTTGTTTGTTTAATTCTTATAGATGTACTTTACTACTTTATGTATCTTTCTTTCAAGCTACACCTGTTTAATTTTTTCATTGACACATTATTAACACAGGTTAAGTCATTGCTTGCTGATGCAAAGGCAGGAGCTCCGTTGGGTGCACTTGAGAACGCAACAAATACAAATGCTCTTTCAAGTAACTCATTACCTTCCTTGTTTCCTGCTGGGAGTACACCACCACTTTCACCACGCAGTTCATCTGGTTCCCCACGTACCTTGAAACAGAGAACTAGCCCTTCTTCATTGGGTTCTCCACTAAAAGTAGTCAGGGAACCTGTAAGGGAGATCATTCCTCAGGTATTTGTTACTGTCTTAAGTCTTAACTAAATATTTGTTCTTTTTCTCAAAATATTTTTGGTTATGTCTAGAATGGATTAATTCCTTGTTTTACGGTTATTAGCATTACTTTGAATGTGCTTGCAGTTCTACTTCAAAAATGGTCGTCCACCTCCAAATGAAAAGAAAGAGCATTTCCTGTTTCAAATTGATAATCAGTTTTATGGTCATATGGATGGTCTGCAATTACATGGTGAGAACATGATATTTGTGGGTTTATTAGTTCTATATTCTCAATTACGATAGATTATTCTGGAGAAATATTACTTCTTTTCTCAACTTTTGTTATTAATTTGTATTCTAATTTTCAGAATTTAAGTCTGTTACAAGAGAGATATGCAAACTTCCGTCATTTTTCACCACTGCTCTTTTCAAGAAGATTGATGTCAATTTTACCGGAACCATAACAAGGTACCAAATTTCTTATTGGATTATTCCATCTCAATAGATCATTGCATCAGATGAAGCTTTCTGAATTTTTATTAGATTTGGCTCTATTTTTTTATATATGTTGTTTCTATTACATTTGATATATAAATAATAAGAAAAATAGTGCTGCCAGATGTTTGCTTATAGAATAAGCTGTTGAAAAGTGTTTACTTTCTGGTTGAATGGGTTATGCTCATGGGGGTTGGGGCTGTTTGATGAATTTTAGTATTTTACAACTTCCATCCTTTCCCTCAAAGGAAAGAAAAAGATCTTAACCATAGATCAAGCCTTCACTTGTATTCTAACGATATCATTTATGTTTATGTTGCATGACAATTTGTTATGTGTGCTTTACGTACCCAGAGAAAATACTGCCCTAGTTAATGATTTGACTATTTTGTGGGAGGTGATTTCAGAATTCTTTTGGAGGACTCTTTAACTGGTCACATTATGTTGTTTGAATTCAATGTAGAAGTGAATTTGCACAACTAGAGTTGGAAGTTAGTTCTTGGTGATACTTCTGGGTAACTCCATCTAGGACTATAACATGCATAGCTGTAGGAGTATACAGTGCATATGCTGTTGATAACATAATGAAATTTATTGTGCCTGTTCAAGTCATTTGCTAGTTGCTCAGTTAGTGTTATGTATTTCATACCACTAACTAGTTTGCAATGCATTTAAGGAGCAAAATTCCATGCCTACTAGATGTCATTTGGGCATAAAGTTAAATGTGCTTGTAAGATCCTTTTGATATTACAGTTGTTATTTTCAACATTAGCTGGGGCAAATGTAAACCCCCGTTTTCCACTTTTTTTTTATGGTTCTTATTGTAGGTGCAAAACGTATTTTATTTTAATCGATATTGTCTGCCTTTTGTAGAGAATGGAAGTTTAACAGATTAGATATCATAATTTACTATGGAGCTGTTTGAATACAACATTTGGTATTGGTGTTACTCCCTGTTGAACTAATGCCCATACCTTTTCACATATATTTGTAGGGATCAATTTATTGACTATTGGGTTAGAGGCAATATGTTAGCTATGGATTTACCCACACAAATATATACCATACTGAAGCAACCACATCGAACGTACCTTGTACAGGTTTGCTTTGTTTTATAAGCTGTGATACCCTTACTCCCAAATATTTTGCTGTTTGTTATCTCTCAACATGAATCACCAAGGGCTTAATTAAATGTTATATATTAGAATTAGAATATTAGAATTGCATTTACATTTTCTATTTTGGATGTAGGATGATTTCAAACCTGTTTTGAGGGAGCTATTGGCCACTCATCCTGGATTGGAGTTTTTGCAAAGCACGCCTGAATTTCAGGAAAGATATGGTATGTATGATCATATTGTTTAGATTAATAATTTTTTGTTTTGATTGTCTTTATATTTTTTTAAAAAAATTGTTTCTTAAATCAATAGATCTCTTAGCCACTATTCTTGCGCAATATTTTTGGAGGGCATTTAATTCTGGTTGGCTTGGTTGGAATGCTATTGGTATCTTATTTTGGGGCTACTTTCTAGTTAAGATATGATTTACTTTAGTTTTTTCTTTTCCTTTCCACTCTTTTCTTTTGGGGTGGGCATGCTACAATGCAGACTGTCTGACATTCTACTTGTCAAATGGCCACATCGTACTTGTAAATTGGCCACTTGCTAGAAAAGTGGATTATATCTCCATATCTGTATATATAAACTAGTGTCACAGAATTATATCTTCATAACTCCAGCCTGTGACTCAATAATATGACATAAAGCAGACACTCTTGTTCTGAACACGTTAAAAATATAATTCAGTAATGCTTTGTATATAAAAAAAAATTTTATTTACAGATACATGATATCTCTTCTAAGTCTGAATTTTATTTCTAGTGCTTTTTTTCTGTTTAATTTCTTAGATTAACATTGTAGAAAAAACCATAGAGTTGTCATTAGGTGGTTTTAGCATGTGTGGAGGAGACCCGTAGAAGCATCATTATAGAGGATAAACCATATGGAGGATAGTCAAATAGTTAAAGATAGAGGAAGACCAAAGAAAACTATAAGCCAGACCATCAAGAGAGATCCATAATTAAATGGACTTTCTGTAGATATATGACAAAACATTATGGCATTGTTTGGTCTTGATAAGTACCTAAGCACTTGGGGAACCCACCCTTGAAAAGCTAGCTATCAAGGGGGAAGAACCAAGCACTTAAGTACTTCACCGAGCATCCCATACTACCCGATGTGGGACTTGGACACCCCATAATACCCAAGTCCCTATCATAGCACCGCCCCTGAGAGCCGACGTCCTCGGCGGCTTTCACTCCACGACACTTCACTCGGTGGCACTTCACTCAACTTCCTCGTTGGTCAGAACCCTCCACCGGTCAGAACCCTCCGTGGGTAGCCCTTTCCGAGACGCCGACAACCTGGCTCTGATACCAATTGATAAGTACCTAAGCACTTGGGGAACCCACCCTTGAAAAGCTAGCTATCAAGGGGGAAGAACCAAGCACTTAAGTACTTCACCGAGCATCCCATACTACCCGATGTGGGACTTGGACACCCCATAATACCCAAGTCCCTATCAGATCTATGTAGCCAACCCCACCTAGTGGGAAAAGGCTTTGGTGGTGGTGGTGGTTGGTTACCATATCTGCTACATGTCTACTTTTCCCTTTTTTATAATTCAATGTACAAGGATGATCTTTATGATTTTTATATTAAGTTATAATGTAATTATAATTTGGGATTCAGGTTAATATTGGGGATTCAAGAGTTTTTAGTCTAGGTTGGTTTTTTCCATAGTATAACTAGGGTCATAGAATTGCCATATAAAGCATATTATATCCCAGGAATTTTTGTCTTACTGAAATTCAACATACAAATTTCAACTATTAACATATTCTCTTGTTTGCCATTCTTTTTCTACATCACATACATTTCATGATTTCAAAAAAGTTTATAGGGTATTTCTCACTGCTGCGTGTTTTGTGCTAAAACAGCTGAGACTGTCATACATAGAATATTTTACTACATGAATAGATCGGGAAATGGCCGACTTACTCTAAGGGAGTTGAAACGTGGGAACCTAATTGATGCCATGCAGCATGTAGATGAGGAAGAGGACATTAACAAAGTTCTGAGGTAAAGGCTTTTAGCTGAAATTTTCTGAAAAATGAACTATATTTTTATTAAAAGCATGCCATTGTAGACCTGAAAATTTCCTTTTATTGTTTGTACTTTGTTCGCATGAACTCCTATGGAATAATGTTTTTAACTAGAGAAAGTGATCTTGCTTCTTTATTGAATTTTTCCCCCCTGCCCTTGTATTATGGAAATAAGAAGCACATTCCATTCTTTTTTTATTTTAATAGCAGAAATTTTATATATTAGAATAGAGGACATACAGCTGGGGGAGGATGGTAATTCCTCTAAAACAGAAAAAGGCTAAAAACAAGGGAACAGGGAACATTAAGAATACGGTAAGCTGCCCAACCTATGCATATCTATAAGAGAGCAACTCCCTTAAAGCAGCCTAGAGCAATGTTGAAAAATTATAGAGAAAACAAAAGTTTGGAAGAGAGATAGATAGATAGATAGATGGAGAGAGAGAGAGAGAGAGAGAGAGAGGATATAGAAAGGCTTCAAGTTGAAGGACAATCCATTGCCTCTGGCTTGTAAAACGGGCAACCTGGTGTTGTACAAAGGCTCCCCTTCAATCCATTACTTTTGGCTTATGCCTCAATTTATTCCAAATGCTGGAGGAATGATACATAAATATTTAACCATCCTAATAGAATCAATTGCCTTGGCTTATGCCTCAATTTATACGAACTGCTGGAGCAATAATACTGGAAATTTAATCATCCTAATTAGCAATGAATCCCCCCCGAGATTTCACCCAAATTATGGCCCGTAAATTGAGGGGTCAACACTTTCTTAAAACCTCCGTAACAAGCAGAACCCCAAAGAAAAGCTGAGAACACAGCTTAATAGAATTCAAGGTTACAACTTACGAGGGAAAATGCTTGAAAACTTGGGAAAATGGAGATCCTCATAATTCTGAATCCAATGAATTGTTACTGTATTTTCTCTGCTAGCTAGATCTGAATACATGTACATCTAACAAACTAACTGAAGGTTGATAGAAATCTAACTGAGTTGAGCTGACTTGACAGCTTTTATTCTAACTGTATAACAGAACACTAAGTACTCTAACATGGCTCTATTCCATATCAATGTTGGGTGCAAATAAACAACCTTAAATTAAATACACAAGCAACTTCCTTTATGCTTCTTACATTTTGTGCTGTCTATGTTCAATCTTGAGTCATTTGATCCCAAAGATGTTGCAAGCTTATGATTGATTTTCTGTATGTGCTACATTAATTCTATTAAGGAATTCCAGGTACTTCTCATATGAGCATTTTTATGTCATATACTGCAAATTTTGGGAGCTCGACACAGATCACGACTTTTTCATTGACAGAGAGAACCTTATTAAATATGGGAACCATTCTCTTACCTATCGAATTGTTGATAGAATTTTTTCCCAGGTCTGTTGGTTATTTTACGCCTTTGTTAGTGTGCCAAGTTCAGCTTTACTGTCTGTGGCTATAAGTTGTTTGGAACAACTTATAGGAATTGATTTGATTGATAAATAAAATTCTTTGTTTGGAAAGTTATAAGATATAAATTGATTTGATTTTGGAACCTTTTAATTTATGTTGTGTGTATTTCGAAATCCATTCAAACTTTGGTTGAATTTGATTTGATTTCAGTTTTAATTATTTAAGTTGATAATTTTGCCTTTATTAGTTTATCCACTCTGCATATTCTAAGGGCAATAACGTAAATTACTTAAATGATTTCCATTCATTTTTTAAGGTATTACAAATGTGAAATTTGATTTGCAAATCAATTCAAATTCTTTTGGTTAATAATGAGTACCAAACATGGGAATTGATTCCTTAATCAATCAAATCAATTCCATATTTTAATTTATTTTGTCTTATTTATGCTTAAACTGTGCCAGGTTCCACGGAAATTTACCAGTAAAGTTGAAGGAAAGATGAATTATGAAGATTTTGTTCATTTCATACTTGCAGAGGAAGATAAGTCATCTGAACCTAGTCTGGAATACTGGTATACCCTCTAGCCTTCTCAAATACTGGAGATTTATTTAGCAGCATAGAAAATTGTTGAGATCACACATCGACTAGAACATAGTTATCAATAGCATACTATAGCAGTGGAGTGGCTGGTGGCCGCTATTTGGAGACTGTAGTGGTGTCGTTTAAAGGAGCGGCTGTTGTGGCCGCAATGGCGACCCAGATCACGGCTGCTATGGGTTTCAGGAAAAAAAAACCCTGCATTTTAGGTATTTTCAGGTAAAATAAGGGTTTAAAAGAAAAAACCTTGTGCAGCCTTTTCTCGTTTCTGCCTTTTGTTGTTTATGACATCTGAACGCAGCCACGCTACCCTAGCCTCCTCTGTGACCCGGCCTCCTGTTTGACAACCCAGCCTCCTTTCCAGTAACCCTAGCCTCCTCTGTGTTTTTTGCTCTCTTTTTTTTTTAAAAAAAAAGCTCTTCAAAAGTCAATTTGCTGTGTTTTGATATGGCATCCTCTCAACCACACGCACAAAATCAGAACCGCAAAAGTCAATTAGATGTGTTTACTTCTATGTTTTGCTCAAAACCTATGACTTTTAAATGTTAATTATGAATAGTTCATGAATTTTGAGTAGTTTTTCAGTTTTTTAGCTTTTATAATTATATATATAGTATTAATTATTTAATATTTAATATATATAAATAAAAAAATATTAAAATAGCGGCCATCCTGGTATCCCATTTAAAATATTATAAATAAAGTTGCACACAAATCATTGTAAATATGAAACAAAATGAAAACAATGTGGTATTTTTAATTTTTAAAAACCAAAAATGAAAAAGAAAATGTTTCCTCAAACCAGAGTCTTGGAATTTCACTTGCTGCAAACTTTTTTTCATCATTAAATTGAATCTTAAGATTTTTTTCTCTTTAAATCGTTGTAGGTTCAAATGCATTGATTTGGATGGAAATGGAGTGCTGACACCAAATGAAATGCTGTTCTTTTATGAGGAGCAGTTGCATCGGATGGAATGTATGGCCCAAGAGCCAGTGCTTTTTGAAGATATATTATGTCAAATTGTTGATATGATTGCCCCAGAGGTCTCTCCTTTATTCTTGTTCTTACATCTTTGCTTGTTCTTTTTTTTTTCTTCTCGTTTCTGTTTTATTCCTCTGCCGCATCGCAAGTGGTAATTGTCCGTCCTATATGTTTGCAGAATGAGGGATATATCACATTACGAGACGTGAAAGGCAGCAAACTCTCTGGGAATGTTTTCAATATTCTTTTCAATCTCAACAAGTTTATCGCTTTCGAGACTCGGGATCCATTTCTCATACGTCAGGTAGAAGCAAGTTTTAGATCCTAGTTCGCTATCAGTGAAGGCTTTTTAGCAATGTTTGTTGGTAAATTCAATTTCTAATGACAAGGAGGGCACTTTGTCCAGGAACGTGAGGATCCGAATTTGACAGAGTGGGACCGTTTTGCACATAGGGAGTATATTAGGCTTTCCATGGAAGAAGATGGTGAAGATATGTCAAATGCCAGTGGAGATGTCTGGGAAGAATCACTTGAAGCCCCATTCTGAGTCTAATTAGGTAGGTTCAGTACTCCTATATTAATTTAATTAAAATTTGAGCGTTCTCTGACCAAACACGAGCATCAATGTTAATAGTAATAGCATTTTAGACTTCATTTTTTCCTTCAATATCCATCTTTTGTTATGTGGATCTTTTTGGTTTGAATTTCTAACAACATTTTAGTTATAACGTTTAGCCCCTTTCCCTGGGTTCATTCTCTATATACTGAATTGGACGACCTACTTTGTTGTGAAATAATTCTGGTTATTGTGGAACATTCATCAACATCATCGTCATAATGTCAAAGTTTATGTTACAAATGTAAAATTCATGAATCTTACATGGGATGATTAAATTTCCACCTTAAGCTTTACTGAATGGCAAGAGTTAAACCCTTACCACCCTCAATTTCCATAATTAAATTAAATCGAATTTCTTTGACAGTTTTTATGTGAAGGCGCTATCTTTGGATTTTATTATAAATAATTAAATCCCTTAATCTTCATAACAATACTTATATGCTATTTTTCGCACTTGGCTAAATGGATATTATCATCATAACAACTGCAGGTGATACAAAAGCTATGGATGGTTGTGCTTCTAAGAATCTGTATGTACACTCTACCCCCTAGAATATGCTGAGCAGTATACATTTGAAGAGAGAGGTGTTGGAGGTAGGTGTCTTATAGTGTGGCTCTAGAGAGGTTACCCTGAAATCTGTTTAGTAAGAAACTGAGAATAGCAACAGGGTACGAGCAGGTGCTGATTTGTTGTTCTTGTTCATATACATATTTTTTACAATTATCCATATCGAATTAAATTTCTGTAAAAAAAGCCTGGAGGATTTTTTGTTTTTCCCTTTTGAGTTTTCTTTGTTTTCATGTTTTTCTTTTGTTATTTTTTCCTTTTCAAAATTTGTTACAATTAATTGTATTAAATTTTCAACGTGTTTCTTTTGTTTGTTATATAGTGAAAGAGAAAGTGCAATATCGTCGTTAACCATCTTAGATCTTAGTCTTTTCTTTTTTCTTTTTTTTTTTCAAAACTTAGATCAACTTCCTTATATCGTTTTTAAATTTTCCTATCAAATAAGATAATTTTTTAAAATTCACCAACATATTCTTAATGAAAGCTGTTTAATATTGGAAAAATATTTTGTTAATCCAATTTGCAGGTCGAAGGAATTAATCCAATGGAGAATCTTGTTTTGACACTTTTACTTTATTTGCTATAAAAAAAATGGATTCAGATTTGCTGCTGTAGCATAATCCTGCCGTTAAGATTTGAGACCATTTGATTTATCAAACTATTAATATTTTAGCTACCTCTATTCTCTTATCATAGGAACGCACACAGTAGAGTAGAGGAAATGAAAAAGTGCCCACCCTGTCATGAACACACGGATGAATAGTTAGAGGGATTAATCACCGATGGGTTTTGTATCTCTCATCTCATGTTTCAACAAAAGCTATTGGCAATTTATATTCGCACATACATACTTTACTATCTGCACATACATGTCCGCGGAACTATTAGTTCCGCGGGTGTATTTTTTTTTCAACACACACACTCCGCGGAACTATTAGTTCCGCGGGTTATAATTCTCCGTGGAACTATTAGTTCCGCGAACTCTGTGGAACTATTAGTTCCGCGGGTTGTAATTCTCCGCGGAACTATTAGTTCCGCAGGTTGTAATTTAACACATACATGCCTGCGGAACCTGCGGAACTAATAGTTCCGCGGAGAATTACAACCCGCGGAACTAATAGTTCCACGGAGTGTGTGTGTTGAAAAAAAAAACAACCCGCGGAACTAATAGTTCCACGGAGAATTATAACTCGCGGAACTATTAGTTCCGCGGAGTGTGTGTGTTGAAAAAAAAATACACCCGCGGAACTAATAGTTCCGCGGACATGTATGTGCAGATAGTAAAGTATGTATGTGCAGATATAAATTCCCAAGCTATTTCACTAAGTAAAAGAAATTTTTTGATCTATTGAGCCATTGATTAAATTAAAAATAATAAATATAAAAAAATAAAGGCAAAAATAAAGTTGTAAAATTTACAAAAATAAAAACACATGAATAAAATTAGCAAGTAAACATGACATTAATTATCAAAAAAATAGTAATTACAAAAATAATTTTGCAACATTAGAATTTACATAAACACAACTTGAATGAAACATGTAAGCAAATGTCATTTTATTTGTCAAAATAAAATTAATAGAAATATAATTTTGCAACTTGAAATATTACGGGAACAAAAAATGAATGAAACTCGTAAGGAAAAATTACTTTATTTAAGGCAAAATTAGTCATTTAGTCCTTTAACTTAATTATTTATTTCAATTTAGTCCCATAAATTTTTTTTGCTTCAAATAGGTCCTTTAAATTTTCACTTATTTTTTTGTTGTCATAGACATACATATTGTATCTATATGTTTATTCATATAGTCTAATTCTGATTTATTTTGATCTATTTAAGTATTTTACTGGTCTATTTTAGCGTGTATACACACTTGATTGTTTTTACAAAAAGACTATTTAGACTTTCTTTTAAAATTAAGGGACCAATTTGAAGCAAAAAAATTATAGGACCAAATTGAAATCAACAATTAAGTTAAGAGACCAAATATCTAATTTTGCATTTATTTAATGAAAATAAACTAAGAAAAACAATTTTGCAACTTCAAAATGTTTCAGAAACAAAAAAATTAATAAAATGGGTAAAAAATGTTTTTATTTATTTAAAATAAAATTAAAAGAAAAGCAATTTTTCAACTTGAGAATTTATAATAACAAAAAACATAAATAAAATCTAAAAATAAATACTATTTCATTTATTGAAAAATAAATTTAATAAATTTCTTCAATATTTTTATGGAATTGAGAATTAAATCTTTAGCAATTAGTTTAATTTTAAAGTTTTTAAAAATTAAAATTTTTAGAAATTCAAGATTTCTACATTTTATTTAATTTTTGATTTTTTATATTTCATATTTTTAACTTAATCAATGGCTAAATAGCTCAAAAAAAATTACTGGTGAAATAGCTTTTGAGACCGGAGATGAGAGATACAAAACCCACTTGGTGATTAATCCAAATATTCATCCGTGTGTTCTTGACGCTGACAGGGGGGCACTTTTTCATTTTATTTCCTCTACTCTACTGTGTGCGTTCCTATGATAAGAGAATACATGTAGCTATAATATTAAGGGTTTGATAAATCAAATGGTTCTCAAATCTTAACAGCAGGAACGACAGGATTATGCTACGGCAGCAAATCCGAATCCAAAAAAAATGGGGACATTGAATGCACATTGTTGTCTCAATTTTCTCTTGCTTCAATAATCTTTTATTTTTTTTATGTTTTTAAAGTTATTTAATGCTTTAACATATTATGTGTTCATTTTGTTAGTGTTCTAGAAATTTGTTACCCCTAGCCTAGTACAACTTTTGGGGTTTAACACGTTTAAACCCAATAATTCAAAACAAAGATAATTCAACTGATGAATGGTTCAAGAGACCAGATAACTATCGACCAAAGAAGGAGAACAGAGTTTAAACGATAGATGAATGAATATTAAAAATGAAAGAAAAGATGATTCAACTGGTTAATATATAAATATTTTTAGAGAGAGAGAGAGAGAGAGAGAGAGAGAGAGAGAGAGAGAGAACATATTTTGTAAAATGGTTGAAAAGCCTTATCAGAAATCGCGTAAAATTGAAAATCAGAAGATTATGCCATAATTAAAACAGAAAAAAGAAAGTCGTGTGGGTGAGTTGAGAAAGAGAGAAAAACATTGGGGGTGGGATTTGAACCCGTTTTCTTGCTTTGCTTCTTGTATTATTTCAGGAAATCTTGGAGACCCTACAACTAGCGTGAAACCCCATTACTCATAAACTCCCGTGAAAAAGAATGTTTACTTTAGTGTATGAGAAATGGCTAAGCCATCACACAATTAATCCTATCAAGGACTCAAGTCTCAACCATAATTCTATCGGTAATCCTTCACGCAATCCCAACCAACCTTAATGGTAATTGAGCTGGTTAACTGATGACGAACTTTCCTAGTGGTTAAACTTTTTATTCTCCGTTATACAACCAGTTCAGAACCTTTTTCAATTGTATTATTGTTTAGGCTGTTTTTTTTTGTTATCATGGGATTGGTGGGAGTATCCTCCGATTACTAGTACAGAGACTAATCTCCCTCGGGACCTTGGTTGCATTAAGGCTATCTCTCCCAACGCTATTTTTTTTTTACCAAATCTAAAACTCGAACACGAGACCTTGAGATGAGAACCAACGGACGTTAGTTATTGTTTAGGCTGTTTGATTGCTAATTTATAATAAAAACTAAACCTCTTCTTTCTGAACTTATGATCGTGAGACAGATTTAGTTTTGATGTAATTATTGATCCTCATTCTATACATAAATTTTTTTATTTTACAAATCTCATAGTTTTTATTATTTATTAATAGTGTTTATAATCTAATTTAATTTGTACTGATGTAGTAACTATAAATAGCAATTAATATTACTAAAAATAATTTTTCCACTAAGAATTAAATTTCATTGTTTCATTGTTGGCCCTTTTTTATTTTGTAATTTGTAAGTATTGTGCAAAGATACAGAATAATTAAGAATAATATCAAATTTTATTTATATATTCAGTTTCTCAACATAATATGACGAGAAGTTTTTTTCTTCTTTCCTTCTTAGATTTGGTGTTAGACTAGCAAAAGTTAAAAAACTGGTATAGTATTTTCAGTTTAATCCTTTTCATATGCGATAAATCGATTTGATCATATTAAAATTATATTTCTTCCATAATGTTATATATATAACGAATTCATGTTCACAACATTATGGTATTGTTAGATGATAAATGTTATGAGGATAATGATTTAGGTGAGAGTATTCTCACATATTCATTATCTATTGTGTAAGTCTTTGTATTTTAAAAATCTGAATTGTTGATCATAAAGAGTCAACATCCTTTTCGTTTATTACATTCAGTAGAAGACATATAGATAGAGGAAGGTTACTTCATTATAAGGCAACAAGACAATTACAAGCCTTGAACAACAACTCCTGCTTACATTATACATCACTTATGCAAATCTATTAGCGAAAATTGAACACTAAGTCATTTTATTATCATACAAAATCAATTTAAGTACCAATTTGTCACGGATTTACAAATCCGCTTCAAAAAAGAAAGAATGATCCAGACCACATTTTGTTGAACATAGTCCGTTACAAAGGAAAAAAAATGTAGCCACAGAATTTTTAATTTTATTATTAAGTTATTAAACTAACTATTGTGTTGTGCCAGTTTAGCCGAACCGTAAACATCAAACAGCACTACTATATATTCTATTAATTAACGATTTGATTGTGAAAATATTTAACAGCATAAAATAAGTAAGATGGAGATGGGTGGGAAAATCCAAAGTGTGTGGGGCCAGAGTGGAAGAAAAAAGCAATTTCTATCTATACATGCATAGTTTTCTATCCACACATACATGATGCGGAACTAATAGTTTCGCATATATATATTTTTAGAACACATACATGCTGCAGAACTATTAGTTCCGCACATTGTAATTCAATGCAAAATTAATAGTTCTGCAGATATTTTTTTTGAAACATACATTATGCAGAACGTTGTAATCTATATTCTATTCTATATAAAAAAATTAACCCCAATCTACCATGTTGCGACACATGTCACTTCCCAGTCATGACACGTGTCACATCTATATATTTTTATTTTTAAGTAATATTATTTTGTTTATGAGATTTTTTTTTTACTTTTTTGTTATAAAAAGACCCGTACTTTGTACGGGTCGGGTCTATAAACTAGTTTAATGCTAAACTAATAGTTCCGCAAATATTTTTGATTCGTTACGTATATTTGTGGAACTAATAGTTCCGCATTAAATTACAACATGCGGAACTAATAGTTTTGTATAATGTATATTTTAAAAAAAAATGCCTGCAGAACTATTAGTTCTATATTGAATTACAACGTGCAGAATTAATACTTTCGCATCACATATGTGTTCCAAAAAAAATATATACAGAATTAATAGTTCTATGTCATATATATGTGGATAGAAAACTATGTATCTATAGATAGAAAAGCTCAGGAAAAATGAGAGGGATGGTGTTGGGCTTGGCCCAGCCCAACCCAGCTACCAGTTGGCGCTTTGTAATTCTAATCTAACAGACAGTAACATCCCTCTCTCTGTTCTGTTCTGCGGACGACACGCTTTTCTTTCTTTCTTTTCTGCTATTTTTTTCCTTTTTACTTTTCCTTCTTCTCTTACCCGAGTCTGTTCAACCCGCATTGCTATCAAATTCAATCGTCATCACTTTCTCTCTTCTTCCTTTACAGACACATACATTCTCTCTCGCTTTTTTGCTTTGTGTTTTTTTTTTCAAATGTGTTCCACTCTGTATCAATTTCATTCCACCTAATTTGGTCCTCTCTTTGTGTTAGTCGCATTCCAAGTTAGCCTCTTTTTCTCTTCCGTCCTTCCTTTTGGGTTTGAATTGTTTTATTCAACCTGTTTGGTCAATCGTTGGTTAGTTTTTTTTTTTATCTTTGATCACTTTGGTTATAGTTATTTATAGCTAAGTTGAGCTTTGTCAAGTTTTGAGTGTTTGTGTTTTGCTTTTCTGCTACCATTTTGCATCCATTGAACTGTGTTTCTTCTAGAATCTGGACGCGTCTGGGTTTTTTTCTTCTTTCTTACCTCATTCCACTCGGTAGCTTTTGTCTCTTCCCCCTAACATATTCTGTTTTGATTTGAATTTTCATTTATTAATAAAACTATAAAAGTTTAAGGAAGAATTAGTCTCAATCTGTTTTTTCCTCTTTTTTTGGGGTGTCAAGGAATTAATACATCTTCAATAAGAATACATCATGCATTGGCTTCAAAATTTTATATTAATAATAAGGAGACCTTTTCATGTTCTCATATTTCTATTTAAATCATAATCTGCCAGCTCTTGCCGATTATCATTTTAACTTAATAATTATTTGCTATTTTTAAGTATGTTTGGAATGTTTCAAATCATCCTAATTTTTCTCTAACTTTTGTTCTGTGTTTGTGTTTCATCATTTAGACTGAGTTGGCATACCCACCGAGAATAGCAATTTTGTGAAGATGGTTCTGGGAATAAGATCAAAGAGTAGAAAAAGTGTCTCAATCCAAGCTCACTACATCGTCCATGTTCAGGAGATCAAGCCATGGCCCCCTTCACAATCACTGAGGTCTGTTCAATCTGTGCTCCTGCGATGGGAAAATGGTGATCAGAATTCCGGGTCTCTGGCCTCGAGTTCCAGCGATGGAAAAATCGAATTTAATGAACCTTTCAGGCTCCCAGTACTTATGTGGAGAGAAGCATCAAAGAAAGGCAAAAACCGTGAAAATTTCCTGAAGAATTGCTTAGAGTTTCACTTGTATGATAAGACAGCAAAGAGCCAACTCTTGGGATCAGCCTCCATAAACCTTGCAGATTTCGGAATTATTAAGGAAACTAAAGCCATAAGCATTCAGTTGAACTGCAAGAGGAGTTCCAGGCACGCGGCACAACCGTTTCTTTATGTTAGTATTCAGCCATTTGATGTAGAGTGTTCCAGCTCATCACCAAACAGCAACTTGTCAAAAGAGTTGTCACTGGACAGGGAAGGAAGTGAATCTGTATCACAGTCACTTAAAGATGATGATGATGTTGAAATTGCCTCTTTTACTGATGATGACAATGATGATACTCCTTCAGAGACCTTGCAAACTAACAAATCTGCTTCAGAGACTACTGGAGGTTTGCCCCCTCTAAGTGAAAAAGTACTAAAATTATTTATCTTCTATTTGTGCTTAATGAAAATAGATGAAACCGATGCCTTGTCAGCAAAGGGATTGCTTTCTACATTTTATGGACATTGATTTGTTATGATTTGCTAGTAATTGACCATTTGACCTCAAATTCTTGCTGTCACCCTATTTAGTTGGATTTTGCTTAACAAAAAACTGCTACGATGCTTTACTTTTGGATATGGTATTGTTTATTTTTTTCCCCTTTATATTTGGTATGCATTGATCATATGCATCAACGTCCTAGTTGTATGCTGCTGCAATTCATGTTCTTTTGGTCTTACTATATTCAGGAATTGGGATGACTTTATCCTAAATTTGTTTTCTCGTTGAACATTTGTATATCAATTACCCTATAAGGTTGGTTTGTAATTGTATTTGTCAATTTAGCTCCAGCATAAAAATGATCAAATATTTGAACTCTAAATTTGTTGACAGGTTCTTTTTAAATTGTAAGTAGATATATAGTGAAGGAACTAGATAGAACTATGAGGGTGTATTGATGATGCAGTTTTTCTATTGATTACCTGATCTCTAGACCAATAATATATATACATAGAAATGCAATTTTCTAGTTTTATCATGCCAATAGCCTGTTGCCATTTGATTTCAGAAAGCATCGAAACCATTGAAGGAGGAACAAAGCGATCTAATGGAGGATTTGTTCTACCCTTAGAAAGTACTACTTCTAGCTGGTTTGGCAACACAAAGGCTGAAGCATCCACACAGGTCAATGGCATCAAATCTCCTTCATCTGTGGTCCTGTGCTCAGGCATGGGAAATGCTTCAAATGGCAGGGCTTCGCCTGAAATTTCTAAGGAATGTGTGAACGTTGATGATGCAAGTTCAGAATTTCAAGAAAGCATTCAACAATCCTATGGGCAAAATATCACCAAGGGTATGTTCAAAGCCATATCTCCAGCTTCATGCATTTCATCAAGTATGGAACCACACTTTGAAAGATCTTCCCAATCTCAAGTGACTCCAGAGGATAGCATGACTGCAGAAGATAACACAGAAGACCAAAGATATAACAAACACTGTCCCGAGAATGTTAGCAGTGTTTCTAACATTGGTGCGATGGAGGAAAAAAAGAAAATGGACGAGAGAAGAAAAGGACAAGAACAATTTACTGTGAGTAATGAAATTTTAGAAAATGAGCTCATTAATAATATTTCAGATGATGATGATTCTACGAGGAAAGGAAAATTAAATAGTGCTACTCTTCAGCTAAGCAAAAAATCACATAAAGATCCAACAAGTATTTTGATGAATGATAAAGCAGAGGATGCGAGAAATGTAAAGTTTCCTTTACAATCAACTGAGAGCTATGGGCAGTTCATCCGGAGTCAGACCCTGGATCAGGCAGAGGAAATTAATACTTCGAATGGTGTTCATGTTGGTGCTGCATGTCATGAAGACATTAATGTGAATGGAAGCATTCTTAATGATAATGCTGAATTGAAGGCTGAAGTTGAAATGCTTCAAGAAGAGCTGAGGGAAGCTGCTGCTCTTGAAGCTTCAATGTACTCAGTTATCGCTGAACATGGCTCATCAAACAAGGTCCATGCACCTGCTCGGCGCCTTTCTAGATTCTATTTCCATGCTTGTAGAGTTGGCTCCCCTGCTAAAATAGCTAGTGCGGCGCAGAGTGCTGTCTCAGGATTTGTCTTGGTTTCCAAAGCATGTGGACATGATGTTCCAAGGTATAAAAAAGTTGATTTCATAACTTTCTCAACTATGCTGAAATGATATAATAGTTCAGGAGCATAGAATTGATGATGTGGTTCTTATGATTCTAAATTGCAACAGAAAACTTTAATAAAAACTTAAGATAACTAACATTCATTTCTCACATGGAGTAAATATTCTTTACCTACGAAAAACTGATATAGAATTTTCTTGTCTATTGAAGTTTGGGCATACAAAAAAAGAGAAAAGGAGAATAAGACTGGGAATGAGTGTATTTGGGAGAAAGTTAGAGAAGCAAGTATTGAGGAGAAGATGATTGAGACTCGTCTAAAAGGTGGTTTGGACGTGTGAGGAGAAGACTAACAAGGGCTCAAAGAAGAAAAGTGGGTCAAATAGACTAATTAAATTAGGTGGAGGAATAAAACTTAAGGACAAAATTAAAGAAGACTTTATCTATGGTTCTATATGGATCTTTTTAGTGAATATTTGCCTTTTGTTAGAACACAATGGCATTGTTTGATCAACATAATCAATCCCAACTAATGGGATAAAGCTTGGTTGTTTGTGTGTCTATTGAAGTTTGGTTCATCATTTTCAAAAAGTCCTCTGCATAGTTTCCATCATGCGTGTGCATTTTGTACCAGTTCTTAGTTTTCTGTTCTTAACCATGAATAGGTTGACATTCTGGTTCTCAAACTTAATACTGCTGAGATCAATTGTGAGCAAAGGAGTTGAAAATATAAATCTTGATGGTGGTCCATGCATCAATAGTGAATGTGAAGAAGATACAGAAAAACACTACCATAGCTGTCAGGATCGAGAGACATTTTTAGTTGCATTGGAAAAGGTTGAAGCGTGGATATTCACTCGAATTGTTGAGTCAGTGTGGTGGCAGGTTTAATCTTAACCCTTCATTTTCTCTGCCTTTTTCTTCTCATTCTTCTGCTTCTTTATCACCTATCAGAAAACTTTAATTTGAAACTGAATACCCTTCTACTTTTTGCTGATACTCTTTGGTGTTTGTTGTCCCCAGACTCTGACTCCATATATGCAATCTGCAGCAGCCAAGAGCTCTGGCTCTAGGAAAATATATGGGAGGAAATATCTTATAGGTGATCAAGATCAAGGAAACTTTTCTATTGATTTATGGAAAAGAGCTTTCAAGGATGCATGTGAAAGGCTTTGTCCTCTTCGAGCTGGAGGGCATGAATGTGGCTGCTTGCCTGTGATACCTAGAATGGTATAATTTAACATTCATATTCTTGATGCAATGGGTTGTGACTTGTGATGCTGGATTCATTCTCTTGTTCTGCTTTTTTACCTGTATATGGATGTAGATGTAGATGTAATATATATAATATGAGAAAACAGCTAGCTTGGTGTCTTCGTTGCTCTGATTTTAAGCCTTATATTAAAACGTGGGAAGTTATGGCTAATTGATATTTATTTAAAATCTCAAAATCATTTATTCTCTCTAGTCTCTTTTTTTTTTCTCTCAAAAAAAGGTGGTGAAGTGCATGTGAAGCTGCTGGTATTCATAAATTGAAAGGTAGTGGTGATAGAAACCATCAAGTGTTGCGCTTGAATGAGAGTATAGAAAGATAATAGGTTGGAGAAAACATTGAAGAAAGGATCATTGCCTTGTGAATATGATGGTATCTTAGGCTTGCTGCTATTTTTCAATACTTTTTAGAACTTGGTTACTACAAATCTGAGAGTATCTTAGTTTTGTTTCTCTCTTTTATTTATGACAATCAAGCAATCATTATTTTTTGTTATGGGCTTTCTGTCCATGTCTTGATTGGTTTTTTATAGTTGATATTTGTGCTTTATTATATAGGCAGATGGTAATGAACGCCTTTATAGACTGCACAGCATCCTGCTATTCCTTGAACCTTCTTGTTTGATAGAGAGAAAACTTTGAATCTCCTTGGCCATGTGGTCGTAACTTCAATCATGCCTATTCTTCCTATAAATTGAATTCTACATAAGGTCCGCTTTGTCCATGATTTGAAATCGAAGGGCCTTTGAATGAGGAGACCTGCTTATTAGAGATAAAAAGCATTATTGGATCTGCTTTTTGGTTGGTTTGATTCTTGAGAATTAAGGGAAACATAGGCTTTTTTCACCTGTTCATTATTTATTAGTTATATCATTAGTTTATTCTTGAAAAGCTCTAAGTTGGATAGACAATGTGCATGTTCATATTTTCTCTTATCGATAATATGGGCTATTTGTTCCTATCTTTATAAAAAAACTGAAATGCAACTTGATTGAAATAAGACTTCTCTTGTGGTGGTAGGTGATGGAACAATTGGTTAATAGACTTGATGTGGCAATGTTCAATGCTATTCTTCGGGAATCAGCTGATGAGATGCCCACTGATCCTATATCTGACCCCATTAGTGATTCCAAGGTTCTTCCTATTCCAGCTGGAAAATCGGGCTTTGGGGCTGGTGCACAACTAAAGAATGCTGTGAGTGGTGACACTTTTCTGTTCTGAGCCTTCTTTTAAAAAACTTTTTTGCATACTTTATATATTTTTCACTGCAAGGCATGCTTCCTCTGTACCCATAGCAATATGCATTAGGGATGACTTTAAGAAAGTTTGCTAACTGATCAAAGATGCGAAGTATCTTATGATGTTTTCGTTGAACTATTGAAAAGACAAAATTAATCTGTGTCAGTTGTTGAGTCTTAATAATAAACAAATGCTAATGGAACATAAAGGGTGGGTATCTGGCACAAACTAATTTATTTTTTACGTGAGAAAAAACTTATAGCGATTTAATAATTTCCCACAAAAAACAGATTTGGTGTCTCGAGAATATGATTTTGGATTCATTAACGTCATTTTAAACTTGAAAGGCATTTAAAATTCAAATCTTTTGAATTTTGATGCATTCATAGTTAACATTAATTTAGAGTTGTAAAGTTTTTTCCTGAGTGCCCCCTCATCTTAACCAAGTTTTGCTTAGACGTACTCCTTACATTATCCTTATAAATTTGTTGCATGATGGAACAAATTGAATAAATTTTATTAGTGATGCTCTATGATAGTGCATGTTGGGAAATGAAATGCTAGTAAATGCAAAATGAATGTAGCAGAAATGAGCAGGTGGATGAGTGGAGACGTGAGAAAAGAGAGAAGGAATGAATGTATACAGGAGAAAGTTATAGTGGCTTCAATGGAAACTTGCTTAGTTGATTTGATCATGTAAGAACAAGAGGAGTGGAGGATTCAGCGAGAAAGGTGGGGGATCAAATGAGTTAAAAAATGTGGAGAAAGTCCAAACAAAACTTGGGAAACCATTTACAAAGACCTTGCTGTAAATGGTTTTACTGAAAATTTGGTTTTTGATAGAGCTTAATAATTAATGTTAACTGATTGATCCATGTCACCAAACCTACCTAGTTAGATAAGCTTGGTTGTAATTCCGTGAAGGATTTGCATTGCTTGTTCTCTTGGTAACTTTTCATTGTCTGTACTCAGATTGGTGACTGGTCAAGATGGCTTTCACATTTATTTGGCATTGATGATAGTGACTCTCTTGAAGACAACAATGAAAACGATCACCCTAAATATGAATCATCCTTCAAACCTTTCAATCTGCTTAATGCTTTGAGTGATCTAATGATGCTTCCTTCTGAAATGCTTGCGGACGAGTCTACGAGAAAAGAGGTTTGGATTAATTATGATTTGTTGACTTGTGGTTTTTTATTTTTCATTTTTTGGGAAACTAATTCTGATTTCTGTCACGTTAAAACTTCTACAGGTCTGTCCTAGACTTGGCATATCATTGATAAAACAGGTTGTCAACAATTTTGTTCCCGATGAGTTCTCCCCAGGGCCTATCCCAAATGCTGTTCTTGAGGCACTCAACAATGAGGTTGGTTGATTTTTAGCATGCTTCTGCTTCCTTTTTGAATATAAGCAACAACCATGATGTGGTCAATGGATTATTGCAATATCTATTCTACATTCTGTGTATGCTTTTTAACATACGGAAAATAAAGAGTAGCAAATAATTTAACTATTCTCTTTTTTTTGTGGGGGGGGGGGGGGGGTTGGATTTTCTTGATTTTAGGATATTCAGGATGATGAAGGGTCCATCACAAGCTTTCCATGCACTGCTGATTCCGCATTCTATGAACCACCTTCAGCTTCTTCAGTTGTGGGCATGCTACAAGAAGTGGGAACCCAAACTTTGCTAAGAAGTGGATCATTTGTGCTTAAAACATTATATACCAGTGATGATGAACTTGATGAATTAGATTCACCCCTTTCTGCTCTTGGCATGGATGACTCTCCACTTGCATCTAAGAAAAAGTTTGCAGTATTACAGGGAGGTCGTAAGGTTGTTCGATATGAGCTTTTGCGAGAAGTGTGGAAGAGTGGTGAATGACATAGATTCAATGATTGTTTTATTCTTTTGTAGATTACTTAAAATTTAGGCTAGTATATTCAGCTTTTAGTTATTTCAATAAGGGTTCAATATGTGTTTTGTCCCTATAAAATTATCCGATTTCAATTTTAGTCCCTAATAATTTTTTGACCTTTATGCTTTTTGTCCATTTTCCTTAAGGGAAAACTGTCCTCACTGACAACTTTCCAATGTTGTGTGATGATGTGTCATTATTATATATGTGGACTACTTTTCTGGTATGATTGTTAGCAGTCAACTTCCATCTAAATAGGTCAATATTCATTTTTAGTCGCTCAAAAAAAAATTCTCTTTCTAGTTCTCTATTTTTTGAAAATGTATCATTTTTGTTCATGTGGTTTTTTTAAAATTAAAAAATATTTTTAAAATTCATTTTCACCCCTCTAATTTTCAATTCATAATTTTGACCTAATTTTCTTTTTGCATTTGTAGAACTGTCAATTTTGCCCCGAATTGACGGCTATTGGGCCATATTGTAGACTATGTTGGACTCGTTATTTATATACTCGAAAGAAATTGGGTCATTTTGACTAAGCTCGATGGCCTATTGGACCAATCTCGACCCGCATTTTATGTATTTTTTTATAATAGCTTTAGTTATTTTCTTTGTAAATAATTCGGATTCAATCTTATTTGGTTTGTTTTAGGCTGAATCAGGAGTAAAAATGAATTTTTTGAAAATATTTTTTAAATTTAAAAAAGCCATATAGACTAAAAAATGATACATTTCTAACAAATAGGAGACTTAAAAAGAGACACAAAAATTTAAGAGACTAAGGGGGTTGTATTGGATTTAGATTTTAAAATATTATTTTGGTATAAAAAAATCTTGTGCATTTTAAAGATTTTAAAAGACTACTTAGGGATATAATAACTTATCATATTTTTAAAAAAAGCCTTGCGAATTTTAAAAGACTTTTATATCATAAGAATTTATAAGATTTAAAAGGATTTTATGGATTTATAAAGAATCTCATGGTTTTTTAGCAAACATTCAAAGTTAGAAGAGTTAATAAAAACGATAATAAAGAAATTATTTCTATCTTGTTTTTCTCCTAAATAGCATTTCTCCGCATATATAGAGTCATACTAGCCCTCTATGCATTAGCATGTTCCCGTTTATGCTATTGGGTTTGAACAATAAGTTCAAAATTATAGTGTTCATTAATTCGTAATATTGAATGTGAATATTTGTCTACTAACTCAAAATTATAATCTTCCTAACCGGTAATACCGAAGACTCAATTGAAAATTTATCAGAACTACATTCTTTGCGAAGAAAGTTATGCAATACTATGCATGCTAACAGAAATTCTGCTTGTGTTAAGCACACCGCATAAGTTATATATAAAATAAATAAATAAAATAGTTTTTCGGTCTAAAGTAAAAATAAAATTAAAATAAATAAATGAGAAACCAGTAAAAAAAACTTTTTATTTATCAAAAATAAAATTTTAAAAAAATTATATCCTAAAAATTATAGAAACAAAAAATATGAATAAAACACGTTAAGAAATACTATTATATTTATCAAATTTATAAAAAAAATAAATAAAGCCTGAAAATTTATAGGAATAAAAAATATGAATGAAATTTATTAAGAAAACTATTGTATTTATAAAAATAAAAAAAGGATCACGAATAGAAAAATAACTGAAATTTGAAAAAGGATAAATTTATTTTATTAGTTTTAAATTAGTAAATACGAAGATGGTAAAAAATAAAAAGATCACATTCGGTCAAAAACTATAATGGAAGATTATGAAATAAAAAGAAGAAAAAATTGTGTTTGATTACTATAGCATTTGAGGAGGTAAAGTACAAAAAGAAGGCATACATATATCTACAATATCGCCATCCAAGCCAAGCATAGTTAATGTAGAAACAATGTTTAAAGAAAAATCAATCGGCAAAAGGAAAAAAATTACCTGTTGTGTCTGACAATGCTGCAACGGCAAGAAAAAAAATTCTGAAAAGTCTTAAGGGTTTGGATGAGATTGTTGGATGAGTCTAATCTTTATATTTTTCTTTGAAAAGTCACACGAAATCTACCATACAAAATAATCCATCGAAATTTATATTTTTTTTAATACCAAAAGACTTTTATTAAGTTATAAAAAATTTCAATTGAATACCACCAAACTTCATTACTCTTTTTTAAAAATCAAATGAGTTAATTATCATTTTAGTCTCTGAAATTATGAAACAGTCTCATTTAAGTCCCTGAAACTAACAAAAAGGCAATTTAGTCTCTGAAATTATAAAACGTTGGTCAAGTTAGTCCTTAAAATTGTAAAACGACGGACTAACTTGACCGTCGTTTTATAATTTTAAGGACTAATTTGACCGATATTTTATAATTTCAAAAACTAAATTGCCTTATTATTAATTTCAAAGACCTAAATGAAATCATATTATAGTTTCTTGGGTCAAAATGAGAGTTAACTCTAATCGTAATTGAATACACGATCGCAGCGAATCCGCATTCATTCAGATGTATAAATACGATCGACAATTTTATACCCTAAAAACCAAGCGGGTACTTCTCTTTACCCACCCATTACCCATGGCAATGGCCGGCGAGCAACAAGAATCGCAGATTTCTGTGGGCAACAAGCGATCACTCGATGGTGATGGTGATGATGTTAAGGGGAAAGAAGAGATGATCAACGATGAAGTTTCAGTGAACGGTGAGAACAGGATGTTGACACAGTACATTGAATTTCTCCAACGGCAACGGCAACGAAGGTTAGACCCCTAGAACCGCTTGGTTGAAAATATGGAGGCCGCGCGTGCGCGTGCGTCTGGGGGAGGAAGCTATTTCAAAGGCCAGAGCCCTATTACGTGCTTGTGGGATAGATCGTCAGCCGTATTACATGCGTATGGGTTGAATCGTCTTAAATTCAATATAATTTAGATCTTCCCATGTCACGTATGCTTAAGAATTTGCTAGCTATGAAGGGCTGAATTCTGAAATCTCCAAATTGACAGATAACTAATAGATTAGTTTGGTCGATAGAAATTTGTGACATGTTAATATGTGATTATGCTTTTGCTTCTTCTAAAATGCTTATATGTGATTGCTCTTTTTTGTGTATTGATTCTAAAAAGCCTTTGTTTAATATCTTTTTAGTGATTGTTCATCCTTGAAATTGGATGCTGAAATAAGGGGAGAGGAAATAGACTATTTGGGTGTGGAGAGTATTAGGTCTCTTGCATAACCTGAAATTTTGTGAGTAACAAGTTTTGTGTTTTTTTTTTTGTGAACCAAGTTATCTGTTTGATCACTTTTCTTGCATTTGTTCTAACCATACATTATTTTTGTGGTAATTAACATTGTAATTGTCTTCCCTTTTGTTCCACTCCCCTAATCTATAGAGATTATCAAAGATGAAGTTTCAGTGGGCAACAAGCGATCACGCGATGGTGATGGTAATGATGTTAAGGGGAAAGAAGAGATGATCAATGATGGAGCATTGGCGGCACCCAATCCGGGCATTGATGCCAATGTCCTCAATGCTAACGATGCACCAGTACCAGTCTTACTGAAGTTTCTAAATGCATTCGGAAATGGATTATCCTTCAAGGAAGACGCTCTTCCTTCTAGAGACACCTACGATGCACTGGCTGAATTGATCGAATTGTTAATTGCAAAAAAGCTACCAGAAATCATCGACAATCCGGTCAGAATGTTTGATGCACTCCAACTTATTAGCCAAGTGAAGAACTCAATCGAAGGACCGTGGCTCTCTAGTTTAGAGCATACACTGTTGCAAAATAAGGACAATACCCGTTTGGAGTTAGATACAGCTGATTTCTGTCAGACAAAATCTGAGGTTGAATATAAGGAAATGGCCATGCAGCCGGGGGTTACCCAGAACAAAATGGCACTCCTTCAGAACAGGATACAAGATCTTCAGGCAAAGATAATTGAAATTACTGCGGCAAGAGACTATCTCGGAGGACTCAACTTTCTGGTTAGTAAGTTATGTTTTTATTCTTTGATGTCCCTGCTTCTGCTTATGACTTGTGTATTTTTGCCTTTCAGGAAGGCATGGACACGAATATATAGGAGGCTGTGAAGATTCCCAACTTGATAGTAGTCATAGGGTGGTATCGGTATAGGTATAGGTATAGGGTGGTTTGGACAAAATGCATTTTTTCCAATTAATTTTGTGTATGTTTGAATTCAGTTTTGAGAGACAAAAGTGATTCTAGAGATATGAAATTGATTTTGAATAGACAAGCCTAATTTCTTTAATCTTCTTCCTAACTCAATTTCTTTTTCTAAGACGAGCCTTTACAATCCTCAATTCCATTCTCCTACTCAAAGGGTCCATATAAAAGGCTATTCCAATTGCCAAACTAAAATATATGCAATTTTTCTTCTGATTATTACTTCTATTTAATGAATCCAACTATTGTAATCATAGCCGATATTTAGAAACGCAAATGTATGGATGACTGAGAAAGGTAAGATGTCTTTTCTCTCCATACAGAGTAGTCCAACAACACACTACAAGGATATATTGATACATAATACCCTTCTGGTTGGGGTATATGCAACTGGATTCCACAATTTCAGTAGTTCCTTTATCTATTCTATTGTCCGGTGAAGTAAAATTTCACTGCTGCTACTCCTTCTATGGGCAGTTACCATTATACTCATGTAAAAATGTTCCTTGTAGACCCACTTTTTCACATTAGATGGTTCATTCAACCCCTCATTCTGATAGACAAAAGGGGTATATCAAAAACTTTGAATTATTTAATCACTAAGCTGTAACAGAAGTAGATCACATGCTCTTGTTCTACAATGAGAGTCAACACTAAAATCACTACAGAAGATTCTACTGAAGGGACAATTTGGCTAAGGTGAGAGCCAGTACCTTCACACCATTTGACATATATTGAATGCTAACCAACTCCTCAGGCTTATGGCTGTATCCTGCAAAATCAAGAACAAGGAGAATATTGATAAATCCTTTCCGCTATAAAGCAGTAAGGAAAAAATATTTTATCTATATGCATGTGAAATGCTTCTAATTATAAGTTCATTCGTTTGATGTCTGTTTGCTTAAGATTAGAGTTATAGCTTCAAATTACTATTGGTTCTTTAAATTAATTACAAAAAAGAGCAGAAACTAAACTGCATTTTGTTCTCCTTCCCTTGGTCGTTGATTGCACAAACAATTGGAAAGGTAGTATCAGATTGGTGCACATGGCACAGAAAGCAGAAACAGTAAATACCTTTGTAACATGGAATGAAAATCATGTCCATTGGAGACACCCTGCAATTACATAACTTACATGAGAAATTGACAATCATTTTACACTAATTTGAACATTTGGAAATTTAACAATGGATGTTTTGGGGCACATCATAAGGAAACAATTTCTGCTCATTTAAATTAAAACCATATGATCTGAACTTATCTCTCTGGAATTACCTGGCCATAAACAACGAGTCATGATAGGCTCTACTAATCATCAACTTGCTTGTCAAGTTTAGCTCTCTTGTCGCAATTTCCATCGCGTTGATGTCATAAAGAGCTGGTGGATCCCGATTGATGATATGAAACTCAGAGAGCTTGACACCTCGCGTTTTGGTTATTCTAATTGCTGATTCGTGGATTTTCTCAATCACTTGGGTTCTTCTTTCATCATCAATGTCTCTAGTGTCTGCAATAACACAAAACAATTACAATGCAAATATTTATATAACCAAGTATAACATGCTAGTAACTGGGTTATCCATAGGTGGAGAGGAAAAAAGGGAAACAATTTCTGTTATGAACATTAATATCCATAGGTGCAAATAAAATACCCCTGATACGTGTTTTGGTTCTCATGTTAATTGGTATATCCATATTTCGAGTATAAATTATTTTTGTATTTTATTTTACAAAATATAATTTTCAATGATAATGTGCAAGGTTTCACCAGAGACATGAAATAGAGGTGGCTATTTTAAAACTTACAATATATTTCTATTCCACTTATGCTTGAGAATTTGCTAGCTATGAAGGGCGGAATTTTGAAATCTCCAAATTGGCAGATAACTAATGGATTAGTTTGGTCTATAGTCAAGTGCTATAGAAATTTGTGTCGTTTTAATATGTGAGTATGCTTTTGCTGCCTCTAAAATGCTTATGTGGTTGCTCTTTTGCATCTTTCAAGCAGACATTTAAAATTGGAAAACAAGTGGAATATGTCTTAGTTTTAGCTGTGGGATTTCATTGATATTTATAGCTTTTTTTGTGTATTGATTCTAAAAAGCCTTTGTTTAATATCTTTTTAGTGTTTGTTCATCCTTGAAATTGGATGCTGAAACACAAGTTATACTTTAATTCAGATGTATTGTTAAATGGAGAAAGGGAAGATTTAAAGGGGAGGAATTAGGCAATTTTGGTGTGGAGAGTATTAGATCTCTTGCATAACCTGAAATTTTGTGAGTAACAAATTTTGTGATTTTTTTTTTTGTGAACCAAGTTTCTGACAAGTCATCCAGATTAAATGCTAATTTTTTTACCTGTTTGATCACTTTTCTTGCATTTGTTCTAACCATACATAACAATATAATTTTTTGCTTTCACTTTAGTTGCTTTGTTGCTAATGCAAAGATAGTATTCTCAAATACATGTCTAGAAGTTCTACTTCTTCTGTGGGGAAATAGAGTGACTTCAAATGGTGAAAGTGAACTCGTGGATTTGTAGTAGGTTTATTGTTGAAGAAAATATGTCAAGGTTTACTATTGCCAAGAAAATGTTGTTAACAAAATTCCGAGTAAGGTCTTTTTATTCTTAACTTTCTGTTTATGTAGATTGATAAATGTGTTATTTCTGTGGTAATTAACATTATAATTGTCTTCCCTTTTGTTCCACTCCCCTAATCTTTATCAACTTATCTTCATTACCCAAATCAGTCCTTCTGCTTTTGTCCAAGAGAACGGCTGAATTAAAGTAATGTACATTTTATTTTATTTTATCTCCTGTAGGTTATACAATATCTTGAAAGTGTTTTCTAATTTTCAAGTGGAGAAGTTCAACTTAAGGGGCTAAGAAATCCAACTGCATTCAATTTGTGCCATAAGAATAAACTGAGAATAAAGAGTAACAAGCAAACTTTGTTTATTTTGTATGTTTATTTGTTCTTTTGGAGTTCTTGGCTCTTTAACATTGTGTTTAATATATGGGGTTTATAATTATTTAAATTCGCGGTGTTTTTTTTAATGCCCTCTAAAATTCCTATTTATTCTTATTTTTGCTTTGTGGTGTCAACTAATTTATTAGATAGCTTATGTTTTTACACTGGTATAGAACAAAAAAAGGTTGTATAGTATATATGCATCTATACATATAATCAAAGGGATATCTCTTTTTAGAGTACACATTTTTCTCTCTCTATTTTGTCCCTAAAAGTCCTAATAACTGCCCACTCATTTAATTCTCTCCATTTAACCCTTTTTTTCTTTTGAAATAATTCCCCCACTGTATATGTTTGTATTTGCCGTGGGCCATTAAAAAATTTCTTATTGCGAGTCCCATATCGGGTGGTTAACTAAGGGGGTCATTGCTTATATAACTGGGGAGTCCCTCACCTCATGAATTAGCTTTTGGGATTGAGCTGTGAATTCAGCCGAATTCTAACATGGTATCAGCTCAGCGCTGCATGCTAGAAAATATGGAGGTCGTGCTTGCGCCGCAGCGGGAGAAAGATACTTCAAAGGCCACTTGGCTGGATGTTTTTCAGAAATTCATGAATATATTTTTACAATATATTTCTATATTCTGTTACATTTGAGACTTTATTCTCAGTATTCAAGTCATTCTGCACAAGGAGATGAATATGTCTTGATTATGCAACATCAAGGTGTTAAAATGAAAAAAGTATTGAACACTTTCTCTTGTTTAAGAACCTTGTTGTTTTTGTTGGTGTTTATTCATTCTCTTTCTTTATACAATTACTCTTTCTTTATACAAATTTATCAAGGATGGCCAGGGACGTGTATGGGTTGCTCACGAGTTTGACCCACTAGTTTTCAACATTATAAATAAACAGTCATTTTAGTCTCTGAGAGTGTCAGGTAGTGTTACTTTAGTCCTTGACAGATGCGAAATTCAAAAAAGGTCCCCAATTGTCATCCGTGAGTCATTTTGGTCCTTAAAATTGATTACTTACTGTCATTTTGGTCCTTAAAAGTATTATTTTTCTTACGACAGGGACCAAAGTGGCTAATACTTGATACCAGTTGAGGACCCTTTTTGAATTTCGCATCTATCAAGGACCAAAGTGATATTGTCTGACACTCTCAGAGACCAAAGTGATTGTTTACTCTAATAAAAATACAAAATAATAAAAGAAAAAATTAATTATATTGAAATCTATTTTTTTTAAACATAAGTCTTTCAAAAAACAAATTTAAAACAATTACAATTTCAAAAGCACCCTTTGCATAGCATAAAAATAAAAAAGTTTTAAAACAATATAAAAAAAGGGGTTTGTCAGGCTCACCACGGGTTGGCTCACCTCAATCCACAAGTTAAGCAAGTCGAATTTAGATAACCCCACATCTTAGTGAGTCAATATTTTAATTACCCGTTTGGCCCATGAGTCGGGTTGACTCACAGGTTACAACTCTCATTCACACCTTCTTCAGTCTTGAGAATGGTTCTTCTTGAGTTTCGCGTTTGGAGTTGTCAAACGTATCATCCACGCATAAATATCATTTTTTTTGTTATAAACAAGCCAGTTGAACCGTGCACTGCATGATTCCATTGGTTTTTATACTTTATTTGAAAAGAATTATTTATATAGTAATAAATTGATATATGATATATTCAAAATTTATAACATTGTTGATTCTATGATATTGCGCATACAAATTTTGGGAACAGAAAAATATAAATGAAACTAATGAGTAAATACTATTTTATTTATAAAAAACAATCAAAGTTGCAAGTTGAAAATTTATGGGAACAAAAAAAGATGATCATAGAACCCCGAAGTAAATACTATTTTATTGATCAAAAATAAAATTAAAAGAAAAATGATTTTGAAACTTGGAAATTTTTAGGAATTGATATGAACCACTGCGGGGGTTCATTGTACCTTTGATTGGATTCACACACAAAACAACTCAAGAACAATAACTCTTACCAAAATAGAAGAATAAAATCAAAAAGATGGAAGAAAAAGGGACGAAAGAGACGCCACAATCAAACCCCAAGGAAGATTGATTGATAAGTCTTGATGAGGATCGCCACAAAGGAATGAACCTTTGATAAGATCAAGCTTGGTTCCACACAAGAACCCGAGAAGAGCCTTTGCTCTACTCTCACTCAAGATTGAGTCAAATTCAAATTTCATCAAAGTTGTCAAATGAGTCTTACAAAAGAAGCTTAAATAGTCTCTAAAACTCTAGAGTATGTGGTCCAATGAAAGGTCCAAAAACTCATATCTAAAGCTTCTTACACAAATCTTAATGTAAAATAAGCAAAGCTCAAGGCCCAAAACCAAAACATAGTCCAAAACACCTAGTTACAAATAAAAATAATAATTACAATTATTTCAAGTCTTATTAGATGCTTCACTAGTTTATGTTAAATTTATAATCTTTCACATCTTCATTGGGCCTAAATCTAATTGACAATGCTTGGCTCAACTCCTTTAGCATAGCATCTTCAAGTTTTCCTCTTCTTTGTCCAAACTTGTTGATCCTTGATTCTCATCAGGAATACCGAAAGATGAAATTGTGAAAAAGAATTTAATGTTGTATTAAAAAATTAAAAGTGATGATTAATTTCAAATAATTTTTTTTTCCTTAGTGGAAATATAATAGGAAACGGAGGTAATATTGTTTATTTACTACTAATTTTATTACAAATAAATATGAAGGTTGTAGAGAATAAGGACAATTTAGTAAGATTATTCCATTTATTAAGTTATTTATGATTTTTTTTAATCCTTGTACAAAAACCATAAATGTAACTTATTTTGGAACTTTGAGTACTTACCTTGCCTATATCGTCCAGGTGGGTGGTTGTTGGATATTTTAATTTTTTTGAATTTATATACTCCACCACTTACTTGGATATTTTAATTCTCAACGAATGACCAAACCTTCGGAAGGAGTTGATTAACCCAAAGAAGAAAGGAGAAGGGGAATTTAAATTAACGATGTGAATCGTAATGGTTGCTATTACGTGAAGATCGTGGTTTTCAGTATAGCCAATATTATATGAAATTATTACTATAGTCAAAATTCATACTTTATATTTGGTCAACTTTCTAATTTTGGTCCAATCTCTCTTTCTTTCATTTCCTCTGTTTTGTTCTCGTCAATTAGCACCATTCCTGCATTATCTGAGCTATAATTTTGGTCATCCATAAATGTGTGCTTAACACACTCCCATCCCATAGTCTATCCTCTTTTCTCCATAATTTGTCACATGAGTCCCATATTTCAATTGTTTCCCAGGGATATTGTTGGCCGTTAATTTAGCCTAGATTATTGTACCATTAACTATTACAGAATAAGCTACAATCGCTTGATTCAGATATTAAGAGAAATTATATTCATAATCAACCATTTGAAATTAAGTTTGATCCAATGGGTAGCCTCCTGCTAGAGCAAATTAAAAGGCAGACATCAAATTTTCTACAAGAAAAGTACAAAACTGCTAGGATGGCGTTTACAGATGTTACAGCAACTGAATTGTAAGTGTGTCTATCTATGCATGTGCTTCCATTGCGCTTATATATGAACACAGTGCTATATATATATATATGTTTAAAAAATTAAACGGAGAATATCAGTGCATAAATTCTCTCTTAGTTATAATTTATGCAGTGTATGTAGTCATCCAGATCTCTGGGAAATAAAATGCGTGTCTTAATTTTGTAATTAATACATATTTATTTATGATTTCCAAAAATGAATTGGCATTAACATGTAGTAATTAATACTCTTCTATATATCATTAGGCTGGTTGAGGAAGCAACAAATAAGGATGATTGCAGCCCTGATGCCAAAACAATGACTAGAATTGCCGAGGCATCCTTTGACATTGATGAATATTGGAGGATTGTTGATATTCTTCATGGAAGGTATATTAATATATATATAGGGGGCATATCAAGTGAGAGGAGTATATTATGTAAGAGGTGAGAGCATTAAATAACAACCATTGGATTAAAGTAAACGGTTATGATCAAATCTCTCGTTAAAAGTGCACGTGCTCCCATTTCTTTCCATCCACGTGCATTAACCTCTCTCTCTCTCCCGTCGCTTACGGTGCTGCCCTGCTTTGTATTTCCTCTCGTAATTGAAATCGATGATGACAGGTCCTCACAGGAGCAAACAAACTCAAAGTTTGTTTATTTTTGTAGTGCTAATCCTCTGGCTCGTGGGTTCTGAGATATGCGGTGCTTGATTGTTTAGTTAAATATAATAATATATATTGTACCCTATAATTTAATAAACGGGTTGGAAAGGCAACAAAAAATAATTATCCGATATAGAATTGAAAATCAGTGAAAATTTTAAAACAAACGGAGGGGTTAAGAGTTTTCAGTGTTTTCTGCTTTTGTTTTTCTTTTGCTTCTTTATAAAAAAAAATAGATTATAAATCAGTGAAAATTCTGGTTAGTGTGCCTTCAATATTTTATATGTATTGCTATATTGTCCTGTCAGATTATTTACAACACTTTCGGCAATTTGCAAATGGATTGCAATTTGTATTTGCAGCAGAACTGGAGCACAGAATACATTACAAATCGATACTTTGTGTGGCTTCATCATAATTTTATTTGGAAAATTTCTCCTTCATAAAACAAAAAAATGAAGAAGAAGAAGAAGAAAAAAATCCCACATAACAGTGTGGACAAGTCACCATCGATTCTGGAATTAGGGAGCGGAGAGTCTAGCAGTGGAACCGTTTTTGCCAAAGGATTCTGCTGGGAAGGCAGTGATCTGCGAAATCTAATGAAGTCATCCAGAGGTAGAGTGATTAGGTGAAAGCAAACATGGGGGCTGGAAGAAGGAAGGATGTCGATGATAGAGGTGGGAGAAGCTGGGAGAGAGAAAGTGGCGCGCGTGGAATTGATAAAAATAGGAGCACGTGAATTGTTAATCAACCATTTAATCTTGACCCTTTATTTCTATCCAATGGCTATTATGCAATCCTCTCACCTCTCACAATAAGACACTCCTCTCACTTGATATATATATATATATATATATATATATGTGTGTGCTTGTTCTGTTCACTGGCTTTTAATTTTGCTATATGCTATATAGCATATATTTTATATTATTTCAATTTCACAACATGCCATTGCCAATTGCAATGCCACTCCTCTAGAGTGAGTTTTGTATCTTTGGGGTGTTAATTTACTATATATGTCAATATTCAAAGTGCAGGTTGTTCAGCATCGATTGGGAACAATGGAGGCAATCTTACAAAGCACTAGTTCTTCTAGAATTCATGCTGACCCATGGTCCTGAAGAGTTTGCTCATGAATTTCAATGCGATGCGGAAGTTATTGAAGAGCTAGGAAGTTTTACTCATATTGATGAAAAAGGGTGACCTTTTAAATCCAAATTAAACCCATATAATAAATGAAATAAAGATAATACATACATAATGCAAAGTATTATTTATTTACTCAAAAACATAGTAATCAAGAAAATGAAGAGAGAAAAAGAAATGGAGAACATCTTTTCCAATGGCGGAGCTTCTCAAGGACAAAGGGGGGCCATGGCCCCCCAATTAGTTTTACAATTTGTTTATATATCTTCTAAAGGAATGAATATATCTCTGTAGGAGACTTTCCTAAATCCTAATTATCTTAGTTTGGATCTTTACTTTGGAAACATTGGCTAGCCGAGTTAGCACATTATCAGTTGAAACATGAACCGAGAGGATGGGGGAGTAATCAAATTTACACTATAGCCGTAGAACTCTACATTGACTTGTCCTACATATAGCTATTCTATGGTGTCTATGCAATTGTTTAAACTGCACATTGATTTTAAATTATTATCTGCACGTCTGGGCGTTTGTGTGAGTCATGTGTTGGAAGTGTCTGTTATATGGTGTCTATGTATTTTTTTTCTGCTAAAATGGGCATCCCTTGTGTTAATATATATGTTTAATTTCTTCAAAAAACATAATTAATAAAAAGGGTATAATATTTTCAATTAATTTTAATTTAATTATTGATAATTTCAAGTCATTCAAAAGAGTATAGAGCAACACTTTAAGGTAATTTATAATCATTTAATTACTTTGATATTATATTATGATCAACTTTGTATTTATATTGCAATTTATATTTTAGATATATAATATGATACTATATATTTAATTTATATATTAAATCTTGGCCCCTCTAAATTTTTTGTCTAAGTTCCGCCACTGATCTTTTTCCAGATTACTTGCTATGAAATTAGGAAATGAAAACATGGACACCAATTTTGATTTTCATACACTGCCTTTTTACTTTAATTTTGTTTTATGTCACACTTCATAATTTCTACTTTCATTTTCGTTGCTATATGCCACGCATGAATATTCAACTATCTATCTATCTATCTATCTATCTATAATTATTTATTTCAGGTTTAACTGGGGATCTAGAATGCAAAAACTATCAGATCAAATACTCAAACTTCTGCAGGGTGGTGATGCTTTGAAGCAGGCACGTTTGAAGGCTCTCAAAATAACAAGTGAAATACAAGGCTTTGGAAGTTCAGTGAATTCCCCATCATCAATATTATCTTTTGAAGAATCACCACCTGCAGGCTCTAATTCATCATTTTGTTCATTTTCTACCACAAGCACCCCTGGCAGTTACATGGATTCCTTTGATCAGCTAAACAAATGCCCTGAGTCACCCACCATGGGAGATTATAAGAACATAGTCCCACCAATGAAGAATGTGATCAAGCACAAAAACCACCTCTGGGGTGGTCCTGCGGGAGGAGAGAAAAGTGTTTTGATTGATTCTTATGAGGAAGGGGAAGTGGGAAAATCAAAAGGATTTGTGAGTAAAATGTGCTCAAAGATTATTGGTAGTACTGGCAACAACACGGGAGGTCGTGAAAAGATTGAATTCAGATGCATCTCTGATGTTGGGAGCAATAAGGTGGCTAAAAAGAAATATGATCGCCAATATTCACTTTGGTTTTAATTAAGAGGGAGAGAATATACATACATATATATATATATATATATGACATGTTAATATCATGTACACAGTAATGGTGAGGTCTCTCAATTTTGATCATTTCATATTATTTTGTAGGTTGTTTGTATGTTGGATGTGAAGTACAAAATATGATAGCACCATTTTTCTTTTGGAAAAAGATACACCCACATATCCTGCTCCATCCACCCAACACCTGCCTATGTGACATTTTTTCTGACTCAGCCTATTGACTCAAGTCCCGCTCTTTCTTTCACTCAAAAAAGCAGATCTCTTATCTTCCCTCTGTCACTCTTTCACTTCGCAAGAACGCCTCTCTCTTTCACTCTTTCACTTCGCAAACGCAGACCAACCCTGTCTCCCTCTTTCACTTCATCCTCAGACCTCTCTCTTCTCTTTCCCTCACCATTTCAACTTCTCGGATTTGTCGAGACCCACTCTGTCTCGGTTTAACTTCGTTCTCTCTTCTCTTTCCCTCACCATTTGTGCTTTTGTTCGCTCTCTCTTCTCTTTCCCTCACAATTACGAACTGGTAGCACTACAGATCGAAGGTTAAGACTTGATTCGCAGAGGTTTGGACGTTGGGAAGAACCGTAGATCAAAGTTCGTCAGTGGTTCACGTATTTAAATTTAACCACTGACAAAGAAAGATTAACCACATATTTATTCACAACTAACCACGGGTTATTCGATGATTGGGTTACAACTATACAATCACATGACAAGTATCAAGGTGAAATTGTGTCTAAGTTTTCAGTGAATTAGAAATGATTCAACACATAAATGTGTCTCAATTACATGTGACTCAAATTTGGCATATCTTTGGCACTTATTTAACTTTAACCACTGACAAAGAGGGACTAACCACATATTTATTCACAACTAACAACGGGTTATTCGATGATTGGGTTACAACTATACAATCACATGACAAGTATCAAGGTGAAATTGTGTCTAAGTTTTCAGTGAATTAGAAATGATTCAACACATAAATGTGTCTCAATTACATGTGACTCAAATTTGGCATATCTTTGGCACGTATTTAACTTTAACCACTGACAAAGAGGGACTAACCACATATTTATTCACAACTAACAACGGGTTATTCGATGATTGGGTTACAACTATACAATCACATGACAAGTATCAAGGTGAAATTGTGTCTAAGTTTTCAGTGAATTAGAAATGATTCAACACATAAATGTGTCTCAATTACATGTGACTCAAATTTGGCATATCTTTGGCACGTATTTAACTTTAACCACTGACAAAGAGGGACTAACCACATATTTATTCACAACTAACAACGGGTTATTCGATGATTAGGTTATAACTATACAATCACATGACAAGTATCAAGGTGAAATTGTGTCTAAGTTTTCAGTGAATTAGAAATGATTCAACACATAAATGTGTCTCAATTACATGTGACTCAAATTTGGCATATCCTTGACACGTATTTAACTTTAACCACTGACAAAAAGGGACTAACCACATATTTATTCATAACTAACCACGAGTTATTCGATGATTAGGTTATAACTATACAATCACATGACAAGTATCAAGGTGAAATTGTGTCTAAGTTTTCAGTGAATTAGAAATGATTCAACACATAAATGTGTCTCAATTACATGTGACTCAAATTTGGCATATCCTTGACACGTATTTAACTTTAACCACTGACAAAGAGGGACTAACCACATATTTATTCACAACTAACCACGGGTTATTCGATGATTGGGTTACAACTATACAATCACATGACAAGTATCAAGGTGAAATTGTGTCTAAATTTTCAGTGAATTAAAAATGATTCAATACATAAATGTGTCTCAATTACATCTGACTCAAATTTGGCATATCCTTGGCACGTATTTAAATTTAACCACTGACATAGAGGGACTAACCACATAATTAGTCACAACTAACCACAGGTGTGTCAGTTAGCTAGCTCTATTAGTTAAGGATATTTACTGAAGTTATTTATTATGTTAGTGTATATTTGTAAGTGAATCATTCACATATCTGTGGTTAAGTGGGAAGCAATATATGGTTAATCGTGTTGTATCCGTGGTTAAATGCAACTACGTCATATTAAAAATACAAATTTGAGTCATAAGTGCTAACGACACATTTCAGTATTAAAGACTTTCAAATTTTCAAAGGACTCAGACATATTTATTGAGGTTATTTATCATGTGAGTGTATAGTTGTAAATCAATCATTGACATTTCTTTAGTTAAATGTGAAGCGATATGTGGTTAATCATGTTGTATATGTGGTTAAATTCAACTACGTCACATGGGGACTTCATTTAATCATTTATACAAATAAAAGTTAAATATTATGAATGATATATGATGAACCTTAAACCTGGAGTTCAAGTAAAAATAGGCAACTAGTGATGAAATGAAAAAGTTTTCATAGACATATTTATGTGGTTAATTCTATTTACAAATGTGGTTAATTGTAAGCTACACATGGTTAAGTACATGTTATATTGTGCATTGCAAGTTTAACAACTATTTCGTGGTTAATAGTGAAAAAATACGTGGTTAATCATTCTTTAAAGGTGGTTAAGTGCCACTACCTGCATATGAACAGACAAGTTTGACTCAAAAGTGCTAAAAACACATTTCTGAGCTAAAGACTTTCAATTTTGAGAGGATTGAGACACACATACTGAAATTATTTATCATGTGAGATTATAGTTGTAAATCAATTACTGACATTTTCATGGTTAATAATGAAGAAATATGTGGTTAATCGTTCTCTAAAGGTGGTTAAATGTCACTACGTGCAAATGAACAGCAACAGAGAGAATTCAGCAGCTATGATTTCTTTGTTTTGCAGAGAACGCCCTTTCTTCATTTCGTGTTCGTTTTGCAGAGGTAGTTTCTTCATTCCGTTTCATTTGTAGAGTGGGTCTTAGTGAGTGAGCGAGCGAGATGGTGAGAACGAGCGAGCGCGATGCTGAGCAGAGCAAACCGTGAAAGAGAGAGACAAGGTCGGTGGTTTGAGAGAGAGCAGAGAGACAGACTAGGAGATGAAGAAGAGAACAGAGAGACAGAGAGGGAGATGAAGGAAGAGAGCAGAGAAAAAGAGCGGGAGATGAAACAAATTTTCTTTGCTTTTGATGAGTCATGGGTTGAGTCAACTAAATTGCCACATAGGCAAGGTGTAGGGTGGGTGAAATTTTAAAAAGAGTGATTTGAGTATCAGGGTCGTTTTCTTTTTGATGGTACATAATTACTAGCTTGTTGAGAGAGAAGTCCTTGGGTACCATCCATGTGTTATGAATCAGTTCTAAAAATAAGAATTACAGGAAGAAATTGTATATTAGGAAAGGATCGGAGAAGTCAACACTATTGAGAGTGAAGACTCCAATTTTATATCATATATAGGAGTTGATTATTGTATAAATGTACTTTGGAAATTGATCAAGTTACAATTGGATTACAGTCAAAAAAAGTTACAATTGGATTTGGACTTGATCATAACCAGATATATTCATGCGTTGCACGAATCAATTTATATTTATTCATATAATTTTATAAAATTAATTTTTAAACGAAAATTGTAAAAACAACTACAATTTAAATATATGTTGAACTTTTAGTCAAAAAAAATATATGTTAAACTATTCTTTAGGTCATCATAGTTTTATTAAATTTTTAAATAGATACCTATATTTAAAAGTTATTTTTGCTAGATTGGGTTAGTGATTAGGGGTGTGGGTAGTCAGCATGAAATCATCAGTTCAAATCACATTATTACTATATTGTAAACAAAAATTAAAAGTTTTTAGTAAAATCTTAAAATCTTAATTTTTTTAAATGAGTCCTTCTTATTAATAATTGATTAACATTTTGTTTTATTGTAGAAACCTATTTATTTAAAAATTTAGATAACACATAAATATCTATTGAGAGATAACATTGGTGAATTAGTACTTCTACTTCATCCAAATAAGTTTATAAAATTTAGTAAAATCCAAAGATGGTTAGTGATTAGGGATCTTTTAAAATTATCAACAGGGATCTTTTAAAGTCAAAAGAGTAAACCATCGTATTCGCCTTTATTTTGTAATTTGCTCGCAATTTCATATTTATGTTTAAGAAATAAGCAAAATTATTTTTGACATTTATCATCATCCATCAATTTAATCCTTTTGTTAGTGTTAACTAACAGTGCTAATGGTGCTAATATAACAAGTTAAGTGCCACATTGACATGAACACATAGACAGAGACTAAATTGACGGTATTTAACATACAATAGTACAGGGACTGGTTATGAGAGACGCGAGCGATGACTAGTTTATGACGAAACAGAGGATGCCGATGGAGAGGCAACCCGGTGAGTCAATATAGCATTTGTGGGATCTATCAAAGACGAGAGAACCGAATCGAAGGCGGCAAATTGTAAATTGATTTGCATTGCACTCGCTAGAAAGTCACATTTCCAGATCTACATCTGCTAATAAAGAACACAAAAACTGGGTTATATGGGCGGCCATTGGGTGGATCCATTCTTGACCGCCACCGTCTTTCTCTATCTAGAGGTTTCTAACTTCCAATTTCCTATTCAGTAATAATTTTTAAATTATTAATTAACAATTACTAATTTTTTGGACCCATTTTATCCCTCAACTGCTTCTAACTGCTACGTATCAATCCAAATGCTCTCATATCAAACTCTCCCTATTTTTTGTTTTGATTTCTGATCTCACTTTCTTCTCAGTTTCATTGGTTGTAGAAAAGAAGAGAATCACTGTTTTAGAGTTTGCAGAGTCCATTGAGTGAGGAAATTTTTTTGCCGCAACTTTCTGACGCCTTGCTTGGTGGAGCCCTCTTTCTTCTCTCTATTTCATATCTCTCGCTACTGGGTGTATTGGATTAGAATTGTAAAAAAATTTAATAGATTTTTTGGTTATAATAAAATTTTGTGGTATTTAATTAGGATTTTTTAATAACATAAAAAAAATCTGGTGGTATTTAATTAAGATTATTATGACTTTTTAAAGAGAGTAATGAAATCTAGTGGTATTCAATTAAAACTATAATGACTTTTTAAATAGAGCAATGAAATCCGGTGGTATTCAATTGAGATTTTTTACAACTTAATAAAAGTCTCTTGGTATTCAAAAAAAAAAAATTCGATAGATTATTTTGTATGGTGGATTTCGTGTGACTTTTCAGTGAAAAATATAAAGATTAGATTCATCCAACAATATCACTTAAACCCTTGAGACTTTTCAAAAAAAATTTCTTGTCATTGCGGCATTGCCCGACTTACTAGCTAATTCTTCCTTTTTGTTCTTCTTTTTTTTCTTTTCACAATTGATTTTCTTTAAACATTCTTTTTACGTTGAATATGCTTAGCTTAGATGGTAATGTTGTAAATATGTGTATATACATTCTTTTTATACTTTACTTCCTCAAATATTATAATAACCAAACGCGATTTTTTCATCTTTTTATTTCATAATCTTCCACTATAATTTCTGGCCAAATGTGATTTTTTTAAATTTTTTTACCCTCTTTATATTTACTAATTTAAAATTAATATAATAAATTTATCATTTTTTAAATTTTAATTATTTTTCTATTCATGATACTCTTTTTATTTTTATAAATATAATAGTTTTCTTAACAAATTTCATTTATACTTTTTATTCCTATAAATTTTCAGGCTTACATTCATATTTTTTTATAAATGTAATAATATTTCTTAACATGTTTTATTCATATTTTGTTGTTTCTATAATTTTTAGGATATAATTTTTTTTAATTTTATTTTTGATGAATAAATTTTTTTTACTGATTTCTCATTTATTTATTTTAATTTTATTTTTACTTTACACTGGAAAACTATTTCATTTATTTATTTTATATATATCTTATGTGGTGTGCTTAAAACAAGCAGAACTTTTGTTAACATATACAACACTACATAACTTTCTTCAATGTGGTTCTGATGAATTTTCAATTGAGCCAACATGCAAATTTTCATCTTCAGTATTACCGGTTAACGAATACTATAATTTTGAACTAGCAGACGAATATTCACATTCAGTATTACCAGTTAATGAACACTATAATTTTGAACTTATTATTCAAACCCAAGAGCATAAACAGGAATATGCTAATGCATACAGGGCTAGTACTAGTTATGCGGAGAAATGCTACTTAGGAGGAGAACAAGATATAAACAATTTTTTTATTATCGTTTTTATTGACTTTTGTAACTTTGAATATTTACTAAAAATCTGTGAGATTCTTTATAAATCCATAAAGTTCTTTTAAACCTTATAGATTCTTATCATATAAGAATCTTTTAAAATCCACAAAATTATTTTAAAATCCATAAGACTTTTAAAAAAATTTAATAACTTTTTACATTTTCACGTAGTCTTTTAGAATCTTTAAAATTTATAAAATATTTTTATATCAAAATAATTTTTTAAAATCTTAATTCAATACACCTCCTACGTTAAAAATCTACAATGATATTACTTGACACATTTGCTACTTTCTGGGTTCCGAGATATGCTGCTTTGCTTTGTGAGACAGCCATACGGACACATACAATCTACTCTTCTCGAGAGAGACAATAGATGTTGCACGACGGTGTGGGCCAAGTGCATAGTATTTTGGTTATTTATTTTATATCTTTTATTAGATTTTAATATTAATTTAGTCCCTATAAAATTTATAATTTTGAATTTAATTTCTATAAAAAAGTTAAATTTTTTTTATTTTTGTTTTATTTTATTTTTTTATTTTAGTCACTGGAGGAGTTGACTGCTAATATGATACTATAAAATCCCAATAAAATTTTTACATGGCACCTACGTGGTTTACACATCACCTAACACATACTTATACAAATATTAAGTTTTGAATTTAGTCCCTCTTAAAAAAATATATTTTAAATTTAATCCCTCTCATTTTCTCCCCTTCTCCACCGCCACTACCCCCACCTCCTTCTCCCCCTTCTCCACCACCACCCCCATCTTCTTCTCCTCCCTCCTTCACCACCACCCACCACCACCCCCGCCACTCTCTCAATCGGTGCTCTCTCGTTTTCGTTAGCAGCATGGATTTGGTGATTCGTTTTTGTTATTGTAATAATAATGTTTCAATTCATATGAAACTGGCAATTTTCACCATTTCTATCCATTTCCCTTCAGGATCTGGATTCATTGATTGCCTCTGCCAGAAAAAAATCTTTTTTTCTGGGTTTCTTCCCTTTCCCCCCTTTTTCAGAAACGTGATGGATTTTTGCATGTTTTCAACTATAAAATTCTATGGGTTTTAGATGTGAAATGATGGTCAATATTGTAATCCAGTGTGGTGTTGCATTAATGGTTGCTTGTGTTTCTTTTATTTGACAAATGCTCAAATCTAATTTCTTGTGTTTTCTTTCTTTGGATGAATCATAGAAGGCGAGCTTGTGTGCTACTTTAGATGCAAATTGCAAGACTGAGATGGGCCTTGTATCTTTTATTGTGAAAAAACAGCGAGCATAATGTTTTCTGAGAGATTGGGGGCAGACGAATCTCATTGTCAAGATTTCCACGGTTTGAGCGTGTCAAAGCTTCTTGTGGCGGAGGAGGGAGGAGAAGGAGGTGGGGGTGGTGGAAGAGGGGTGGTGGAGGCGGGGATGGGGGTGGTGGTGGAGAAGGGGGAGAAGGAGGTGGGGGTGGGAGAGAAAGGGAGAAAAAGAGAAGGACTAAATTCAAAATATATTTTTTTAAAAGGAACTAAATTCAAAATTTAATATTTATATAGATATGTGTTAGATGACGTGTAAGCCACGTAGATATCACATATAAATTTTACAAGAATCTCATATGTCCACATCACCAATCAGCGCTAGTGAGAGACTAAATTAAAAAAAAATTAAAACGAAAATTGAATTCAAAAAATAAATAAAACAAATACGAAAAAAATTTAATTTTTTTTATAGAAACTTAAATAAAAAATTTCCTATATTATAAAGATCACATTAATATTAAAGCCCTTTTATTATATCTTTTATGGGAATGAGTTCTACATAGGATCAAGGGGGAAGGGGGAAGTACAACGTGATGATGTAGATGATTTAGATAAAATGTCCCAGCCATCAGGATGAATAGCAAAAAGAAATCAGGCCGGCAAAGGATAAGGCTTATCCAAAAAAGATTCCAATTCAGATTCTGATTGTGTGCCTATCATCAGATTATGAGTTTTCTATCTATGAAAAAAAAAAACAGAGAATAGGTGAGAGAAGCCAAGGAATCGTGTGGAAGTTTAAGAAGAAAATTGAGGAGTGTTCCCCTTCGACTGAAAAATGAAGACATTGGAGTACAAGACGATATACATCAGCACTGCGATGGACGCCCAGAGACGATGACTTCAGAGGCAGAAAAACAGGGGGGAGGAGCACGAAGAAGAAGAAGACTTGGAGAGGAAGGGTTGGGTTTTTTAATGAAAGGGGGGAAATAGATTTAGTGAAGGGACCTTGAATTGGGACTGTAAATAATTTTGATAGATTTTTTTGTGAAGAAAAGATATCGTGGTATTCAATCAATACTTTATAATAATATAATTTTTTTTTGTGATATTCAATTAGGACTATCATGATTTTTTAAATAATACAATGAAATCTAATGGTATTTAATTATGATTATCATAACTTTTTAAAAAGGCTAATGAAATCTGGTGGTATGCAATTGAAATTTTTTACAATTTAAAAAAAGTCTCCTGGTATTAAAAAATATACATATTTTAAAGAATTATTTTACATTGTGGATTTCGTTGGACTTTTTAGTGTAAAATATAAAGATCAGACCCATCCAACAATCTCGACCAAACCCTCAAGACTTCACAGATTTTTTTTTGTCATTGCAGCAGTGTCATACTCACGAAATAATAATTTCTTTTTTCCTTTCCCCGATTGTTTTTCTTTATACATTTTTTCTACGTTGAATATGCTTGAATGACAACATTGTAAATATGTGCGTGTACATTTTTTATATACTTTACCTCCTCAAACACTATAATAACCAAACTTGATCTTCCCATTTTTTTATTTCGTAATCTTCCACAATAATTTCTGGTCAAACATACTGATCTTTCCATTTTTTTACAAACTCTTTATATTTACTAATTTAATTAATATAATAAATTTATCATTTTTTAAATTTCAATTATTTTTTTAAACATTATTCTCTTTTTTATTTTATAAATATAATAATTTTCTTAACGAGTTTCACTTATATCTTTTTGTTTTTATAATTTTTTAGACCGTAAATTTTTTTAATTTTATTTTTGATAAATATAACATTTCTTAAAAGTTTCATTCATATTTTTTATTTGTATAATTTTAGGATATACAATTCTTTCTTTAATTTAATTTTTGATAAATGAAAAATATTTTCTTACTGATTTCTCATTTATTTTTATAATTTTATTATTTTTATAGACGAGAAAACTATTATATATATATATATATATGTAATACACGGTGTGCTTAAAATAAGAAGTATTTATGTTAGCATATGCAACACTACATAATTTTTTTCGTAAAAAATGTCGTTCTGATAAATTTTCAATTGAACAAGTAGACAAATTTTTATCTTCGGTATTACCAGCTAACAAATACTATACTTTTGAGCCAGCAGACGAATCTTCACCTTCAATATTTCCTTGGGTATTACCGGCTAATATGACTTATGTGGAGAATTATTACTTAGAAAGAGATAAGATACAACCAATTTCTTTATTTTCGTTTTTATTGACTCTTATAACTTTGAAGGTTTGTTAAAAATTCATGAGATTCTTTATAAATCCGTAAAGTCATTTCAAATCTTATAAATTCTTATGATATAAAAATCATTTAAAATCCATAAGATTTTTTTAAAATCCACATGACTTTTAAAAAAAATCTGATAAATTATTATATTCCTACGAAGTCTTTTAAAATCTACAAGACTTTTTTATGACAAAATAGTCTCTTAAAATCTCAATCCAACACACCCCCCTTAATCCTCAGACTTTTTTACACTTCTAGTCCCTCTATTATTGTTTTATTATCATAGCAGTCTATGTACTATTGTTTGTTAGATACTGTCAATTTAGTCCCTGCCCCGTGTCTATACTAGAGTGGCACTTAACGTGTCACATTAGCATCGTTAGCACCGTCAGTTAACACCCACTAATGAAAGGACTAAATTAACAGATGGCGATAAATGTCAGGGATAATTTTGTCTATTTTCTAAACATAAAGACAAAATTGCTAGCGAAATACAAAATGAAGGACGAAAATGATAGTTTACTCATATTATATTACTAGTGCAGTGACCCGTGCCATGCACAAGACATATATTCATCATTAATTATTTGATTCAACTTTAAAATATAGTACAACAAAAAAAATGTATAAATTATGGTTAAATTAATAAAATAGTTTAAATAGTTGATATAAACAGGCATGTCAAAAATTCAAATATGCACGTATTTAACCAAATATGTCTCAACTTTGTTAGGGATAACTCGTTTTGATAGAGTATGGGCTTTCTCCCCTTTTTCAAATGCAAAGGCATTGGCGTGGAAGTTGCACTTGTCCCCGAAATTGTCCACTATTTAAAATATTATATTAATTTCAAAAATAATAATTGGAGGAGAAGTTGCACCTATCCCGCTATTTAAAATATATTAATTTACAAAATAATAGTATTGTGGCATCCCTCGGAAACTATTGTTGAGTTTAATTTGTTGAGCATATCTATCAAGAGAAAAATCATTATGTAAACTTTTTTTTGTGAACATAGAACATTCAAGTGTTGTAGAAATAACTTATTCTCCTTTTAGGTTGATACTTAGAGATGATGTAAATTATAAATTATACATTAACTAAAAATATAATCGTTACATGTTTTGTCTTAATATTGATCTATATTTGTATGTAATAAACATGTATAAATGTTGATTAACAATGTGAAAAATGGTATAATATATCAATTATTGGTTAAAGCAATATCTTGCCAAAGGTTAAATAGTAAATTAAATGTGTAGTTAAAAAAATCTATATTAATTCATAATCTATGGAATCAATTTAAATTGTCTGTGCATATTAATTAAATCCATGTTAAATAAAAAATTAGGATTAATTGATTATTATTACCATAGTGAGAAATCATATCGTGCAATGTAATTAAGTTTTTCTGATATATTGCAATGTAAATAACTTAAAATTTAAAATGAGGCATAGGCGGAAAACTAATATTGATTGAATTCATGGATATGTGAGTTGTATATGGTAATGAAAATGTTAATTAAAATTATTTATTCACATTTTTTGTTTTTATTCACACTTTTATATTATTTAATTTATTTATAGATATTAATGAGAAACAATTCAAATTTGTTTGGAAAAAAGAGAATATTTAATGAAATAATTAGTTAGATGAAAGATGTTAAATGAGAAAAAATAATGAATAAAAAATTAATTAAGATGAAAGAATATATATTTTTTACTTTTATATTTGTTCCTAAATATGAAATAAATTAATTTAGCAAAAAAATAAAGAAATTTAAAATCAAATTGTTCCTGCAGAGATGAAATTTAAATTAACATAAAAATAAATTCTTTTGTTTATTATCTAATCTTAAAAAAATTCAAATTAAGATCATATAAAATTATTATCTAAATTTGAAAATCAAATTCAAATCAAGACAATTCTTAAAAAAATATTCAAATGAAGACGTTAAAATATAAATCTTTTAAAATTTTAATTTTTTCCTAATTCTAAAAAGATCAAATACAAAATCATCAAATGATTTTTATGTTCTAAACTCAAATTTGCAAAATTAAAAGAATTAGGATGACATCTTGTATAAAATAAAAAAAAAAAAAATATACCTCTACAGATGTCATTATGCAATGAAATCAAATAAATTAATATTTTTTTATATTATTTTCTAAATAGTAAAATAATAAAAGATAGTGCATATCTATAGATATCATTATGCAATCAAATCAAAGAAACTAATAATTTTTATATTATTTTCTAAATAGGACTTGTGTTTCATTTACGTCACACAAAAATAAAAAAAAATAATTAATGGTAAAATAAAAAACTTACGTTAGATTAAATGTCAGTGTTGATGATCAAAAAAATGTTAACGATACGGATAATAAAATAAAATGAACATAAAATGTAGAATTCATGAAGTTATTAAGATTTAAAATTAAAAATATAAAGACTAAAATATAGAAAAGATGGCTATAAAAAAAAGAAAAGAAAAATTAACATTCAATCAAAAGAGCTCATGACATCCAAGTACGTAAATGGATTTTTCCAGCAAATTTGTGATAAAAGTGAATAATTTTATAATTAAAATAGAGTAGTTGTAATTATTGATAAGTATGATTAGACACATATCCAAAAAATAGAGCATGTTTTATATATCGTTATCAATATAGCAACACTTTTGAAAAAATTATTAATGAGAATAACAATAAAAGGAAAAAAATGACAATTTGTATATAAAAAAAATAAAAGAAAAGTTAGAAGATTACGTACCGGGCGAGAATTCGTTGATTGACAACTATAAAGAACGAAATTGAGTCAAACTAATCGTTGGAGTATAATGAATTTGAGGTAACCGATTTGAGAAAAGATATGATTACGCAATTCACAAGGATGATATTAATTTTGATAGGAATCTATTTAAATTTATACAATAATTAGAAATAAAGATCAATATCAGTTTGTTATCTGTATTAATAAGATAATTTGTTATTGACCTAATAAGTTGTTTTTATTTGAATTTAAATTAGAAGATTATATTTTGTTTAAAAATTAAAAATAAAAAGAGAGATAAACAATTATAAAATAATACTCAAGTCTAAAAACACTATCAAAATGACACCTATTAACGTAAGAGTCGCAAATTTATATATTATTGTTATTGATTATTGATTATATAAATACACAAGCGCAGGGAATCCGCATTCACTCAGATGCATAGATACGATCGACAATTTTATACCCTAAAAACCAAGCGGGAGCGGGCAAGACCGGTGCTTCTCTTTACCCACCCATTACCCATGGCAATGGCTGGCGAGCAGCAAGAATCGCAGATTTCAGTGGGCAACAAGCGATCGCGCGATGGCGATGGTGATGATGTTAAGGGGAAAGAAGAGATGATCAACGTTGAAGTTTCAGTGGGCAACAAGCGATCGCGCGATGGCGATGGCGATGGCGATGGCGATGATGTTAAGGGGAAAGAAGAGATGATCAACGATGAAGTTTCAGTGGGCAACAAGCGATCGCGCGATGGCGATGGCGATGGCGATGATGTTAAGGGGAAAGAAGAGATTATCAACGATGAAGTTTCAGTGGACAACAAGCGATCGCGCGATGGCGATGATGTTAAGGGGAAACAAGAGATGATCAACGATGAAGCACTGGTGAGCGGTGAGAACAGGATGTTGACACAGTACCTTGAATTTCTCCAACGGCAACAGAGGTTAGACCCCTACAACCTCTGGGTTGAAAATATGGAGGCCGTGTATGCGCGTCACGAGGAGGAAGCTAGTTCAAGGGCCAGAGCCCTATTACGTGCTGCTGGGTTGGATCCGAATTGCATGGATTGAATCGTCTTAAATTAAATATAATTTAGATCTGCGTGCTTAGTGGTCTGTTTTCTTCATGTCATGTGGGCACGAGTTAGGTTTATTGTGTTGTTTTGTGGATGAAGTTTCAGACTTGTGTTACTTCTAGTTTTGAACAGTCATATGGCTTAAAGACATTTCATGATTATATTTTTACAATATGTTTCTATATTTCTATATTCTGTTACATTTGGGACTTTATTCTCAGTATTCAAGTCATTCTGCACAAGAAGATGGAATCTGTTTCGATTCTGCTATGTAACCTATACATGAATTTTGGAGCAGAACATATATTTAGGCAGCTGGGTTGAGATTAACACTTTCAATTAGATAGCTTTTGTTTTTACACGTATAAAAAGTATGCATAGCTTGATATGAAATTAAGCTCTAAATACTTTTTATAACAATTACACAGTTAGAGATACATTGAGTTGTTGTATAGTTGAGTTTCACCTCTTTTTTTGTTTGTACGAGAGCTCTTTTTTTATGAGAGAAGTCGAGTTCCAGCTGAGGTCAAGGAATGTGGTCAAAAAAGATTGATCCATCGAAGGAACAAGCTTTCCCACTTTATTCTTATATGAAAATGTCAATTAAGCTTAGGATGAATTGATTATATACTATATAGTACTGTTATAGTTTGCTGGTCTTGGTGTGTTCTGAAATTGTGGATGCGCCACTACTAACTTGCAGTGCTCTATGCATTTAATGGGACCTATTATTGTAATATACGTAAAACAGATCTTGGTACTGTTTGCAGATGATATTAAAGCTGCACATTCTATGCCTTCAGCTGAAGACCCATTTGATGTTGTTGTTGACAATGATGCCATTACTCATCTTGACTTGTCCCCTTTCAAGCCGCAACAGGCATGAAAAGCCCCTTATCTGGTAGGCAAGCTGTTAGTGAAACTTGAAAACTACTTTATCTTCTTTTGGGATATTAATTAACTTTCATAGTTAACTTGGATATAAAAAAAGCACATGCTTGTACATTGGTGTGTTCACCAGACCGAAAATTTACAAAAAAGCACATGCTTGTACAAGCGGTTTCTTTAATTGCTTGTCCTATTTGTTTCCTTCCTCTTTACTTTCCCTCTCCCTGGAGAAGGTATTGGACTGAGGGTTGATCCTTGATAGCACATGTTGCCAATTGTTCTAACTATCAAAGTATCATTTGGTTTTTTTGGTGGACAGGTTACCATTTGCCATGTTGCTAAACTGGCTACTGGTACAAGTGGTTCACAACATTGTAAGGTTTTCCCTTATATGTGTTGTTAATTCAATCAAACTTATTATTTTAGATGGGATCCCATATTAACCATCATTTAGTTTACTTGCATTTATGCTTATACTCTTATCTGCTGGTGTTCCTAGTTGATGCCAAAGGGAATAGCTTTAAGAGTGAAGGGAAGATAATTGGGTTTGATCCAGCATAAATCGTTTACTCTTTCCAATTGATTATCGTGACATGTCCTCACACTTGGTAATTTGCTAATACTATTTTTCTTTTTACTAGTTTATATGTTATTTCATGTATGGTGTATCTATTGGATCACTTTTGATATTGAATTAAAGAGCAGTGGGGAAGAGTGGATGCATGACTATAATATATATTCAAACGGACCCTGAAGCTGCTAAGGAATATGCCATGACACGAGAGCGCCTGAGGGCAGAGGCATATCTATTATCTTATTGATTAAAAGTGGGAAATTGCATCTATTAATCCTTTTCTCACTTCCCAACTTTAATATTTAATTCATACTTTGAGAAAACAATACCATCATGAAAACTCTGCTAAGGAATGTGCTCTTTAAGATAGTCTTATACAGGTGGGTGCTATGAACTGATTCCAAGTTAAATATGAGGGAGTGGTCCTTAACAAGGCCCAGTAAAGGATGAAGATGAGGACAAGTCCTAATCACTTGCCTTCTGCTCATACTTAGTACATCCCTTTTCCCTTTTCAGTTTTCTATATGTATTAGCTTTCTGTTTCTTAATTTGGAGAACTAATCATGCTAATTCTTTATATTGTGCCTAATATTTGTTGATTGTGGGTTTTAAATTATAGATGTCAATGATATCATGCGCTATAATATATAGGATGTAGCTGTGAAAAGGTTGGACTTGGATGGCTTGCAAGGTCACACAGGGAGTGGCCAGTTAGCTTTCTGAAGCACCCTTTTTTAACTTATTGACATTTAAGAATAGCTCCGCCACCCCCACAAAAAATTTCTTTTGTTAGTAAAAATCCTTATTAATTTCTTTTACTAGGACCTTATGAAAGTATACTCTTGCAATTTATTTCAGAGCATATGATATTCTTCAGCCTTTACTTAAAATGATATTCTTCATCAGCTCCAAGCCCTGTAACTAGTGTTGTACACTCATAAGTCATATATATTGGCTTTAGTTAAAGTTAAGTAATATTTGATTTGATTCAGCTCAATGGCAAATTTTGGTGATCAATCTGCTACATACAGGTGTAAAAACTGCCAAAATCCTATTATTTTCCCCAGTGAACTACTCTTTAAAAGCTATTTGGTATATGGATTGCTGATGTAACTCAATTCTTTAAGGATAGTTACATGATATGATATTTATTGTTTTGTTTGGCTGTTCAGGGGAAAATTGGACCAGCCTTTATGTTTTCTCATGTATCATAAAACTGAATCGCCAGAAGAAGAAACAAAGCAAGGAAAAGAATTCTGATTCAAACAGGCCCAAACCTCCATTCTCATTCATTCTACTTTTTAGCATTTAAGAATCTCATTTGGTGATGTAATATATCGTGACTAATGAATGGAAAGTTTGTCATCCAACTCTTGTAAAATTTTGATTATTTATTCAATAAGCAAATTCATTAATTCATTTGTGTCTCTTCTATATGAGTACAATGTTATGAGTATCTTTAAAATTTTAAGAATTTATAATATATTATTTAGCTAAAAATTTCTCACAAATTAAATTATTTAATTTTTTTTAAGAATTTGCTACAAATTTTGCCATAGGAAAGGCACGAGATTTTTTTTTTGTGAAATAATAAAATTTCTTGCGATTTTTAGAATCTGCAGAAAATTTACTACAAACGGTAACATTTAATATGGGAATGTGACTTTTGGTCCCATCAATGGGAAGCAGGTTAGTTACTTGGTATAGAAGGTTTTATAGGTTAAAAATAATTACATTTTATCCCCTAAAAAGTATAGTTATTTCATTTGCAAAATATAATAATTGCACCCTCCCCCCTAAACTCTCCTCACTCCATCCCTCCCCACACTGCCAGCGAATTCTCCCTCTCATCCCGATAGGTCTAAAAACCCCTTTCTCCCCCTCCCATCCCCGGTTCCCTTGCTGCTACCCCTATACCACCACCACCCCCTTCCTCGGGCTCCCTCTCCCCCTTCCCCTTCACCATATCTGCACCCCATTCCTACAGCAGTGGTAGACATCATTGTTTTTCAAGAAAGTAGCTTCTCCACCGTATCGCCACCCCATTCCTACAACAGTGGGTAGAGCAACGCCATCTTTTTCGTGGTTGTGTTCTCTCTGTAACTCTGTTTTTCCTTCTTCTATCTTCAAGAAGAACTAGTGATAGACATCAATGGGAGTTCCACAGAAAGACCTTCTTTCCCAATTGATTTGCCTCTTGGGTTTCTGTTTTACCCGACCGACGAGGAGCTCCTCTTTCAGTATCTAAGCCACAAGGTATAGGCTACCATTTCTCTCTGGAAATCATCGCCAAAATTGACTCCTGGGTTTTTCCAAATAAGCCTCAACTCATAAAAGAAATTTCAACTCCTCCCTGTTCTTCTCTTTTTTTCCCTTAAAAAATTATAATAAATTGAATATGGTTAATTAATTATCTAGCCAATGTGATATTCAGGGAGAAAGAATAGTATATACTTTTTAAATCCATTCCAAGAATGAATGCCAGTGCCAATCCTAGACCAAATCCAAGCAAGCTTTTTCCAACTTCAATTTCCTATTTTTCGTAGAAAATATGCTTTTGAAATTGAACTCAAACAATTTATTGCATTACACAACTTTTTCGTAAAAGAAGAGACGATAAGTCAGGTATATGTCATCGATATTCTATCCAATGTTTTGAGAGGTGATGGTATAGGGGGTAGCTGTGACCAAGAAGAGACCAGATTCATTGTTTTTTAAGATTGGAGCTTTTTAATAAATTCAAACTTCTGTAGACCTATATTTAAAAATATATAACAATATTATCTTTATTTTAATAGCAGGTAGCAGATAATGAATATGGTCCATTGGATCAAAGTTAAACATTTTTCATACTTAATCTACGTTAAAAACAGACTTTCTCATTGGTGGGAGCAAAAGTCACATTCCCAAATTAAGTGACACCTAGTGCGGTGCAGGTTTTCTTATAGAATTACCTGTGAATATTTTTGCAAGAAAATTACTTGCAGATTTTTCTTCATGAAAGTCGACAGGAAATTTTTTGTAGATTTTAAAATTCATAGGAAAAAATTACTCACAAAAGTATTATCTGTGGACACAAATCTACAGGAAAAATTGGCAAAAAAGCTGTTTCCGACGGATTTTTAAGAAAAATTTGCTAAAAAATCCGCAAGAAATGGTCAAATTTCAAGTAGTATATTCCAATTGTTATTGTTGTTCAAATATTACTTGCCTTTTTGTTACTTGTCAAATATTACTTGCCTTTTTGTTACTAGTCAAATATTAGTTGCCTTATTTTATACAAAAATATTACGTTCATTGAATATTTGATTATATAAATTTTAACATCTCTAATTTGTAAATATTGTTTTGTAATAGTTTTAGTTTTAACATCATTTATAAATTATGTTTTTAAAATAATGAAAAGATAATCACCAAAATACCGTGCAATGCAATTTTTAAGCATTTCAATGTAAAAATATATCTTTTGGCTAGTTATTATATTCTTATGTGCAAAAAAAAATAATCTCATGCAATTATTATGATTTAAATATATTTTAAGTTAAAGATAAAAAAAATAATATTTGATAGTTTTTATATAAATATAATTTTGGTGCCTATAAATTATTATACAATTGAAGTAAAAAAAAATATCGTTAATTTTATAGGGACCAAAACATTTTTAACTTTAATTTATTAAATATTTTATTTTTTATAGCAAATTTCAATTTTCTTTTCATATTATTATGCATGTGCTTAACATTTAAATATAAATTATAGATGAACAAATTACCTTAAAGTATATAGGGATAAGTTTAATTTAACACTTGTTTTAACACATGAAATTGTGCAATAACGTGAAATTATATTAGTATCTAAGTTACTAGGAAAATTTATACTTTTTTATTATTTTTGTATATCTTGTAATTTACTATTGAGGATGTATCCAAAATATTTGTTGAAGTATTGAAGGTGAGAAAACGTGAGTCCGAAATCATAAAAATATGGCAATACGATTCAGAGTCATTTACAATATTGTAAAAAGAAAAAGGCTAAAATATGTTTTAGGTCCTTACAAATTGACTCATTTTGATTTTAGTCTTTAATAATTTTGGTCAAATTTTTTTAGTTCAATAAAAAAAAATTTGTTTTATTTTAGTCTTTTTAGTGATTTAGGGCTGAGGTGGCATGGACACGTCACCTCATTAATCTGACGTGTCATATTCAAGTGCCACGTAAGCACGCCACATACGTAGGGTCAAATTTGAAGAGACTAAAATCAAAACAGGCCAAATTTACAGTAACTAAAATCAACACAGACCAAATTTTTTTCTTCCCTCCACCACCACCACCCCCACCCACTCTCTCTCTCTCCTCCCTTTTCTCTCTCTCCTCTCCTCCCACCACCACCATGAGTCCACCACCCCACCCACTCTCTCTCTCTCTCCTCTCCTCCCACCACCACCAATCCACCACCCCCACCACCACCACCTTCTTCCTCTCCTCCACACACACACTCTCTCGTTCTCTCTCTCTCTCAGCCCACCCCAAACCAAATATTTGCAGAAAGAATTACCATAGCAATAACTCACAGAAGCAACCCAAATGAAAGAAAAAAAATCGAAATCAAAGAAATGGAGCAGGATGTCAACGTTCTACATTCAAAATCTCACCTTTCATTTCCTCACCATCAACAAAACAACCATATCTAACCCCCCCCCCAATCTAAATCTAAAATTCCCCATCCCAATAACATTTCCATAGAAAATTTCCCAGACTACAAAAAAATGGACCATGTTTGTTTCCAGAGAAAATTAGCTCACATCAAGCCTAGTTCAAAATAGGAATGACAATGGGTAGGGTACTATAGTACTCGTCTCCATACCCGCAATTTTAAAAAATACACGTACTAGGCTCCATATTCGCGTGGGTAGCAACTTTGATCCCCGTACCCTTACCCGTTGGGTACCTAAATATCTGTACCCATGCCTGTTACCTGCACTTTAACTATGAAAATTCAAAAATTAATTTTTTAAATGCAATACACAATATTATGTCTCAAGGATGCATAAGAAATTTGCTGGTGAAGGACACGGGAACGAGACAGAATGGTGTCAGTGAAGAAGGCTTGTCATCGCAGATCAAGGAAGCGAGACCATAATAGTGCAAGTGAATGAGGTACAATGAAGCAAGCTTGTCGTCGTCTACAATAACGATGAAACACACAGTAAAGAAAAGCAAAAAGTTAAAGAAATGTATCTCATGGGAAAGGAAAGAAAATGTGTCTTATGACTATAGTGTCATGTGCATGGATTACTTTAGGAATAAGAATTAGTTTATAAATTTCTTTAAGAGTTATTAAATTTTACATATATATATACACACACACACACACACACACATACATATATAAATATAACTATAAATAAATAAATATATATGTATATATGTGTGCAGGTCTGGGGCGGGGTGGGTACTAAGGTACCCACACTCGCACTCGTCCCCATCAAATTTTACGGGTAATTACCTGTACCCGTGCACGTACCCATTGAGCGGGCAATTACCCTCTCCATTGTGAGTAATTTTTGCAGGTGCCCAATGGGTATGGGTCCAATTGTCATCCCTAGTTCAAAAGCACAACAACAAATTAATCTAGCTCCACCAAATCTCTGTACCAAAAAAAATACAAACTTTTTTCCATTCCTAGTAACATTCCCATGTTAGTTACCCGAGAACATTAGCAATCATCGAACCCTCACAGGATCCGAAGTGAATCGGACCGTGACCCACTTGAACCTAGATAGTGAGATCCAAAACTAATTGAGAGGAGGAGAATATGACCGGGATCAAGAGGAAGGAGGTGGTGGAGGTGGTGGAGGTGGAGGAAGGAGGAAGAAGGTGGTATGGTGGGGGTGGGGGTTGGAGGAGAAGAGAGGAGAGGAGAGAGAGAAAAGGGAGGAGAGAGAGAGAGAGAGAAAGAGAAAGAGGGGGAGAGAGGTGGTGGTGGATGGAGAGAGTAGAGAGAGCAAACAAAGTGCAAGGAATGAGTTTAGCTCATCCACATACGTCCCAAACAAAGTGCACTTAAACCGAACACTATCACATGTACCAAATGAAATTAAACAAAACAATATTTCAATTAATTAAACAAAGACAAAGGAAATCATTTAAAACAACAGTAACCTGTCACACTCTAGCTCAATGGTATTCGTTTTTGTTTTTCTTCCACTCGCCATTACTTCCCTCTCCTTTCCCACTGCTATGAGCATTCCCATGACATTTGAAAAATTCAAAAAAAATAAACAAAATTATTCTGTATACTCAACCTTATATGCCAATCAAATAAGAAGATTTACTTACCAACTATGTAATTTCTGTCGTAGTCGTTTTCAAATATCCTAGTAATAGGATCAAAAGAAACAACACTTGTAGGAACAACATTATCGGCAACTAACACTACTTTGGTAACATACTTGAAACTTAATTTGTGTTTGTGTCGTGTTGTCAGATAAGGACCCACATTATTATCCACATCAAAGTTAGTCATGGAGTAGACTGACCCCTCTTTCAGTTCCTTTTCAAACCTATAAACCAAGGTTTCGCCAATTATTGCGTGGATCTTGTCTCCCTTTGTCAAAAAAACACCACAAAAATAATCAACAATTGTTTGTAAAATGAATTGGGTTATTTGATATATGAAATATATAACAACCATCTTCTAATCGTATTAGATATAAATTATCACATTGGATGGCCAAGTACTTTTAAATGTTTTTCTTCTAAATTAGTTTTAAATGAATGCTAGACATATGAACGAAAATAAAAGTATAAACCTCTTGAATGATCAGTGTAAAAATTTGTGCTGAGGAATTGGATTAATAAATTTGTATCAGAGAGATGTCAGCACTAAGAAATTGAGACGATTAATTTGAAAACTCCAATCTTGAATTGCGAATACGATTTAGAGTAAAGCAAGAAAGAGTAGCGATACCGAATCTCTATCAGCGTCTTATTTTTGGATGATTTTCATTCAAATAATTTTTATAAATATATTAAAAAGAGTTTATTTTTCTTTGGTATTTTTAAGTTTCGATTAATATAAGCCAATCAATTCAATTGCATGTGGTCGTTTCAATAGTAAAAGACAGGGGGTAGTGAAAATTAACAACAATGACAAAAATGATAAAAATGTAAACTGAAATTCATGATGTGGTAGTAAGGCAGGAATAGAGTTAAGATGATTCAAGTTTCAGAATGTTTCTTCTTGTTTACAATCAGGATCAAACTCCATGTACGTCTCTTAGGAGTTATATCTGACACCATATCACATCGGTGAGCCATTTGATGAGAGAATAATACTAGAGAATTAAGAAAGAGATCATGAAATAGTGATTTGATTGCCTTTTTATAAGTAAAGGCTAGACATTAATTAACATTATTTTTAAATTAAGATTGAATAAATTTTAAAAGCTTATCATAAAATTCTCAAAGAGAGATAATTTGGATAAAATTTAAATATTACCATCCAAATTCTCGGATAGAGGTTTGTTTAAAATTTGTAAATTAACGGAGAGAGAATTTACAAATCTCTACCACCTCATATGTAGCTCCTACAACAATGGGGTTTTGATTTTCTCTTAATCTTTACTTGCATGTCAAAAAAGAAAGCGTAAATATTTGAATAGTGATACCGGTGAGAGAGGTTTGGATGGAGTTGTTTGACTTGCCCTTTTGCAGATTTTCTTCGATAAGATTTGTTATTTCATCTCTTTTATTTTGGTTATTTTTTTTTTGTTTTTGAAATTTTTGAAAATTGAAAGATAACTTTTAACAGAGATTACTCAACAGAAATTTAATTTTATTATATTTAAAAAAGTAGAGAATAAAAATCTAAAATATCACATAGGCTTAAAAATACTCTATAAACAATACCCGTAAAAATAAGGATTCGCAGATATATATATATATATATATTATCGATTATTGACTATTGATTGATTGATTATGCGTACGCTCTGCTCACAAACCTATCCTGCCCTTCCCTGCATTGAGTCCGAAATCGGAGACCTTGGAACATGGCGGCGCCCAATCCCAATGATTTTCTCCTCCAACAGTACGGCATCGATGCCAGATTCATCGATTACGATGTACCAGTCTTATTGAACTTTCTAAGGGCATTCGGAAATGGATTATCTTTCAAGGAAGGCGCTCTTCCTTCTGAAGACACCTACCGTGCACTGGCTGAATTGATCAGAACCTTAATGTCGGATAAGCTACTAGTCATTATTGACAGCCCCGTCAGAATGTCGGATGCTCTCCAACTGATTAGCCAAGTGAAGAACTCAATCGAAGGAGAGTGGCTCTCTAGTTTAGAGAATACACTGTTGCAAAATAAGGACAATACCCGTTTGGAGTTGGATACGGCTATGCTCTTTCTGAAAAAAATTGATTTTAAATATATCAAAATGGCCATGCAGCCGGGGGCTAGCCAGGACAAAATGGCACTCCTTCAGAACGGGATGCAAGATCTTCAGGCAAAGATAATCGAAATTACTGCGGCAAGAGACTATCTCGGAGGACTCAACGTTCTGGTAAGTAAGTTATGTTTTTTATTCTTTCATGTCCCTGCTTCTGCTTATGACTTGTGTATTTTTGCCTTCCAGGAAGGCATGGACACGAATATAGAGGTGGCTGTGAAGATTCCCACACAACAGAAAGTGGTCTAAGTAGTCATAGGGTGGTTTGGACAAAATGCATTTTTCCCAGTTAATTTTGTGTATCTTTGAATTCACTTTTTGTTGATTCTAGAGATATGAAAATGAAATTGATTTTGACATGACATGACATGTTTGGATGTTATAGACAAGCCTATTTTCTTTAACCTTCTTCTTAACTCAATTTTTTTTCTCTCTCTAAGACAAGCCTCTACAATCCTCAATTCCATTCTCCTACTCAAAGGGTCCATAAAAGGCTATTCCAACTGCCACACTAAAATATATGCAATTTTTCTTCTGATTATTATTTCTATTTAATGAATCCAGCTATTGTAATCATAGCCGATATTTAGAAACACGAATGTATGGATGATTGAGAAAGGTAAGATGTCTTTTCGCTCTGTATAGTCCAACTACAGTCTACCACTCTACCCTTCTGGTTGGGGTATATGCAACTGAAGTAAAATTTCACTGCTGCTAGTCCTTCTATGGGCAGTTACCATTCTACTCATGACCCACTTTTTCACATTAAATGGTTCATTCAACCCCTCATTCTGATGCACAAAAGGGGTATATCTAAAACTTTGAATTATTTAATCACTAAGCTGTAACAGAAGTAGATTACATGCCCTTGTTCTACAATGAGAGTCAACACTAAAATCTTACTGAAGGGACAATTTGGCTAAGGTGAGAGCCAATACCTTTACACCATTTGACATATCTTGAATGCTAGCTAACTCCTCAGGCTTATGGCTGTATCCTGCAAAATCAAGAACAAGAAGAATATTGATAAATCCTTTCCGCTATGAAGCAGTAAGGAAAAATATTTTATCTACATGCATGTGAAATGCATCTAATTATAAGTTCATTCGTTTGATGTCTGCTTACTTAAGATTAGAGTTATAGCTTCCAATTACTATTGGTTCTTTAAATTAATTACAAAAAAGAGCAGAAACTAAACTGCATTTTGTTCTCCTTCCCTTGGTCGTTGATTGCACAAACAATTGGAAAAGTCGTATCAGATTGGTGCACATAGCACAGAAAGTAGAATAGTAAATACCTTTGTAACACGGAACGAAAGTCATGCCCATTGGAGACACCCTGCAATTACATAACTTAGACGAGAAATAGACAATCATTTTACACTAATTTGAACATTTGGAAATTTAACAATGGATGTTTTGGGGCACATTGTAAGGAAACAATTTCTGCTCATTTGAATTAAAACCGTATGATCTGAACCTATCTCTGGAATTACCTGGCCATAAACGAGTCATGATAGGCTCTACTAATCATCAACTTGCTTGTCAAGTTTAGCCTCTGGCTTGGAAAATGGTGATCAAAATTCGGGTTCTCTGGCCTCAAGTGCCATCGATGGAAAAAGTTGAATTCAATGAGCCTTTCAGGCTCCCAGTACTTATGTGGAGAAAAGCATCCAAGAAAGGCAAAAACTGTGAAAGCTTCCAGAAGAATTGCTTAGAGTTTCACTTGTATGACAGGACAGCAAAGAGCCAACTCTTGGGATCAGCCACCATAAACCTTGTAGATTTTGGAAATATTAAGGAAACTAAAGCAGTAAGCGTTCAGTTGAACTGCAACAGGAGTTTCAGGCACGTGGCACAACCGTTTCTTCATGTTAGTATTCAGCCATTTGATGTAAAGTATTCCAGTCCAGCTCATCACCAAACAGCAACTTGTCGAAAGAGTTGTCACTGGACAGGGAAGGAAGTGAATCTGTATCACAGTCACTTAAAGATGATGATGATGATGATGTTGAAATTGCCTCTTTTACCGATGATTACGACGATGATGACATTCCTCCAAATACCTTGCAAACTATCAGATCTGCTTCAGAGACCACCGGAGTTTTGGCCCCTCTGAAAGAAAAAGTACTAAAATTGTTTATCTTGTAATTGTGCTTAATGAAAATAGATCAAACCATTGCCTTGTCAGCAAAGGGATTGCTTTCTACATTTTATGGACATTGATATGTTATGATTTGCTAGTAATCGACAGTTTGGCCTCATATTCTTGCTGTCACCCTATTTAGTTGGATTTTGCTCAACAAAAAACTGCTATGATGCTTTGGTTATGGTACTGATTGATTCTTTTCCCCTTTATATTTTGTATGCATATATGCTTTGATCATATCCATCAATGTGCCGGTCGTATGCTGCTGCAATTCATGTTCTGTTGGTCTTACTATATTCAGGAGATGACATGAGATGACTTTATCCTAAATTTGTTTTCTTGTTGAACATGTGTATCAATAACCCTGTAAGGTTGGTTTGTAATTGTAATTGTCAATTTAGCTCCAGCATAAAAATGATCAAATATCTGAACTCTAAATTCGTTGACAGGTTCTTTTTAAATTGTAAGTACTAAGTAGATATATAGCGAAGGAATTAGATAGGGAACTAGATAGAACCATGTGGGCGTATTACAGATGATGCAGTTTTCTATTGATTATCTGATCTCTAGACCAATAATACATATACGCAGAAATAGAATTTTCTAGTTTTGTCATGTTAATAGCCTGTTGCCATTTGATTTTGGACAGCATTGAAACCAGTGAAGGAGGAACATAGCGATCTAATGGAGAATTTGTTCTACCCTCAGAAAGTACTACTTCTAGCTTGCTTGGAAACACAGAGGCTGAAGCATGCACACAGGTCAATGGCATCAAATCTCCCTCTTCATCTGTGGTCCTGTGCTCAGATATGGGAAATGCTGCAAATGGCAGGGCTTCACCTAAAATTTCTAAGAAAAGTGTCAAGGTTGATGATGCAAGTTCTGAATTTCAAGAACGCATTCAACAATCCCGTGGACAAAATATCACCAAGGGTGATATGTTCGACGCCATATCTCCAGCTTCATGCACTTCATCGAGTAAGAAACCACACTTCGAAAGATCTTCCCAAATCCCAATCTCAAGTGACTCCAGAGGATTGCATGACATGACTGCGAACATAACATAGTAACAAAGACTGTCCGGAGAAGCAAGTGTTGAGGAGAAGATGATTGAGACTCGCCTAAGGTGGTTTGGTCGTTTGAGGAGAAGACCAACAATGGCTCCAAGATGAAAAGTGGGTCAAATGGACTGATTACATTGGATGAATAAAGCTTTAGGACAAATAATCAAAGAAGGCTTGATCTAAGGTTCTAGATGGATTTTTTTAGTGAATATTTGGCTTTTGTTAGAACACAATGGCATTGTTTGATCAACGCAATCAATCCCATCTAATGGGATAAAGCTTGGTTGTTTGTGTGTCTATTGAAGTTTGGTTCATCATTTTCAAAAAGACCTCTGCATAGTTTCCATCATGCGTGTGCATTTTTGTACAAGTTCTTAGTTTGCTGTTTGACATTCTGGTTCTCAAACTTGATACTGCTGAGATCAATTGTGAGCAAAGGAGTTGGAAATATACACCTTGGTGCTGGTCCTTGCATCAATAGTGAATATGAAGAAGAAAAAGAAGATATAGAAAGACACTATCATAGCTGTAAGGATCGAGAGACATTTTTAGTTGCATTGGAAAAGGTTGAAGCATGGATATTCACTCGAATTGTTGAGTCAGTGTGGTGGCAGGTTGAATCTTAACCCTTCATTTTCTCCACCCTTTTCTTCTCATTCTTCGGCTTCTTTATCACCTCTCAGAAAACTTTAATTTGAAACTGAATACCCTTGTACTTTTTGCTGATACTCTTTGGTGTTTGTTGTCCCCGGGATCTAACTCCACATATGCAATCTGCAGCAGCTAAGAGCTCTGGCTCTAGGAAATTATATGGGAGGAAATATCTTATTGGTGATCAAGATCAAGGAAACTTTTCTATTGATTTATGGAGAAGAGCTTTCAAGGATGCATGTGAAAGGTTTTGTCCCCTTCGAGCTGGAGGGCATGAATGTGGCTGCTTGCCTGTGATATCTAGAATGGTATAATTTAACATTCGTATTCTTGATGCAATGTGTTGTGACTTGCAATGTTGGATTCATTCTTATGTCTGTTCTGCTTTTTCACATGTATATGGATATGTAGATGTAATAATATGAGAAAAATGTTAGCTTGGTTTCTTCGTTGCACTGATGTTTAAGCCTTATCTTAAAACGTGGGAAGTTATGGTTAATGGATATTTATTTAAAATCTCAAAATCATTTATTCTCTCTAGTCTCTAATTTTTTTTTCTCAAAAAAGGGTGTTGATGTGCATGTGAAGCTTCTGGTATTCATAAACCGAAAGCTAGTGGTGATAGAAACCATCAACTGTTGCGCTTGAATAAGAGTATAGAAAGATAATAGGTTGGAGAAAACACTGAAGAAAGGGTCATTGCCTATTTGCCTTGTGAATATGATGGTATTTTAGGCTTGCTGCTGTCATTACTTCTTTATATTATTGTACTTTTTAGAACTTGGTTGCTACAAATCTGAGAGTATCTTAATTTTTTTTTCTCTCTTTTATTTTTGACAATCAAGTGATCAACATTTGTGTTATGGGTTTTCTGTCCATGGCTAGTTCTTTGTGTTGGATGGTGTCCTGATTGGTTTTTTATAGTTTGTATTTGTGCTTTATTATATAGGCAGATGGTAATAAACACCTTTATAGACTGTAGTCTGCACAGCATCCTGCTATTCCTTGAACCTTCTTGTTTGTTAGAGAGAAAACTTTGAAAACCCATTTTTGGGCAGACACCTGACATCCTAAGCTTCTTGTTAATTTTATTCTTGACGTGGCATTGAACCTCTTTGGCCATGTGGTCGTAACTTCAATCATGCCTGTTCTTCCTATAAATTGAATTCTACATAAGGTCTGCTTTGTCCATGATTTGAAATCAAAGGGCCTTTGAGTGAGGAGAACCTGCTTCTTGGAGATAAAAATGCATTATTGGATCTGCTTTTTGGTTGGTTTGATTCTTGAGAGTTAAGGGAAACATAGGCCTTTTTCACCTGTTCATTATTTATTAGTTATATCATTAGTTTATTCTTGAAAAGCTTCAAGTTGGTTAGATAATGTGCATGTTCATGTTTTCCCTTATCGGTAATATGGGCTATTTGTTCCTATCTTTATCAAAAAAAATTGAAATGTGACTTGATTGAAATAAGACTTCTCTTGTGGTGGTAGGTGATGGAACAATTGGTTAATAGACTCGATGATGCAATGTTCAACGCGATTCTTCGGGAATCAGCTGATGAGATGCCCACTGATCCTATGTCTGACCCCATTAGTGATTCCAAGGTTCTTCCTATTCCAGCTGGAAAATCGGGCTTTAGGGCAGGTGCACAACTAAAGAATGCTGTGAGTGATGGAACTTTTTTGTTCTGAGCCTTCCTTCTTTTAAAAAACTTTTTTTTGCATACTTCATATATTTTTCACTGCAAGGCATGCTTCCTCTGTACCACCACCCACAGCACTACGCATTAGGGATGACTTAAGAAGGTTCGCTAACTGATCAAAGATGTGAAGTATCTTATGATGTTTTGGTTGAAATATTGAAAACACAAAAATAATCTGTGTCAGTTGTTGAGTCTTAATAATAAACAAATGCTAATGAAACATAGGGGTGGGTATTTTTTTACATGAGAAATATTTTATAGCTATTTAAGAATTTCCCACAAAAAACAAATTTGGTATCTTGAGAATATGAATTTGGATTCATTAACGTCATTTTAAAGTTGAAAGGCACTTAAAATTTAAAGCTTTTGAATTTTGATGTATTCATAGTTAACATTAATTTAGGGTTGTAAAGTTCTTTCCTCAGTGCCGCCTCATCTTAAAACATGTCCTTTCCAAGTTTTGCTTAGACGTATTCCTTATCCATTATCCTTGTAAATCTGTTGCATGATGGAACAAAATGAATAAATATTGTTAGTGATGCTTTATGGTAGTGCATGTTGGGAAATGAAATGCTAGTAAATGCAAAATGAATGTAGCAGAAATGAGCATCCTTAGGTGGATGAGTGGATACGTGAGAAAAGAGAGTAGGAATGAATGTATCTGGGAGAAAGTTATAGTGGCTTCAAATGAAACTTGCTTGGTTGAGGATTTGGCGGGAAAAGTGGGATCAAATGAGTTAAAAAATGTGGAGAAAGTCCAAACAGAACTTGGGAAACCATTTACAAAGACCTTGCTGTAAATGGTTTTACTGAAAATTTGGTTTTTGATAGAGCTTAATAATTAATGGTAACTGATTGATCCATGTCACCAGACCTACCTAGTTAGATAAGCTTGGTTTAATTCCGTGAAGGATTTGCAATTCGTTCTCTTGGTAACTTTTCATTGTCTGTACTCAGATTGGTGACTGGTCAAGATGGCTTTCACATTTATTTGGCATTGATGATAGTGACTCTCATGAAGACAACAATGAAAACAGTTACCCAAAATATGAATCATCCTTCAAGCCTTTCAATCTGCTTAATGCTTTGAGTGATCTAATGGTGCTTCCTTTCGAAATGCTTGCGGACGAGTATACGAGAAAAGAGTTTGGATTGCTTGTGATTTGTTGACTTGCGGTTTTTTATTTTTCTTTTATTTTTGGGAAACTGATTCTGATTTCTGTCATGTTAAAACTTCTGCAGGTATGTCCTAGATTTGGCACATCATTGATAAAACACGTTGTCAACAATTTTGTTCCCGATGAGTTCTCCCCAGGGCCTATCCCAAATGCTGTTCTTGAGGCCCTCAACAATGAGGTTGGTTGATTTTTAGCATGCTTCTTCTTCCTCTTTGAATATAAGCAAGAGCCATGATGTGGTCAATGGATTATTGCAATATCTATTCTACACTCTGTGTATGCCTTTTAACATATGGAGAAAAAGAGAAGCAAATAGTTTAACTATTCTCTTTTTTGGGGGGTGGAGGTGGATTTTCTTGATTTTAGGATATTCAGGATGATGAAGGGTCCATCACAAGCTTTCCATGCACCGCTGATTCCACATTCTATGCACCACCTCCGGCTTCTTCAGTTGTGGGCATGCTACAAGATGTGGGAACCCAAACTTTACTAAGAAGTGGGTCATTTGTGCTTAGAGCCTGTTTGGATAAGCTTATATAGAAGGGCTTATAGGAGTAGAGCTTCTCTAGAAGATCTAATTTGAAAAGTTACTTCTAGAGAAGTTAAAATTGTGTTTGGATGAAATAGGTTAAAGAGCTTATAGGAGAAGGTCTTATCTAGTAGTGGTGTTTGGATGAAATTGCAAAAGAGCTTTTATATGATTAAATTACTAAAAAGGACATGTTTTAAAATTGAATTATTTAAATATTTAAATACCATTAAAATTTTTTAAAAAAATTGGCTCTTTTTATTGTCAAAAAAATGATTCAAGCTATCTTATAAATGATTTTTTCTTTGTATATTTTTCTTGAACTTTTTGGTAAAAAAAATTGGTATAATTATTTTATAAAAATAAAATTTGAATAAAAAATGTCATTATTATCATATAAAAAATGTAGTTGTTTGCTCATCTTTATTAATGATTTGTACAATACAAAATGCAATCGTCCATACATTATTTTTAGAAATTATAATTACTCAGCCGTAAAAAAAATTATAATAATTTATTTTTCTATTAATAATTTGACTTGTGTAACAATAATTTTTAACACAAAATGTCATTAACCTTAAAATAGTATCATTAATATAATCAATAGTAATTATGATTTGTCCCAATGATCCAAATCACGAACATTTAACAATCTCATCTAATAAAAACACAAAAGTTATCCAAGTAATGTAATTAATTTCAACAAATTATACAAAAACTAAACACTAGCCCAAGTCACAACATATTCAAAAGATAAAAAAAACAAAACATAGTCATTCAAATTACAAATAATGGGTGTCTATAACATCAAATAAAGTAAAAAAAAAACTAGCGAATTTCAACCCAAGTGTGGGATTTTGTCCAGCCAAGTTGTAGTGAGGGTCTTCCAAAGCAACAAAGGTAATTTGACCTATTTTTCATAAGTCTGGCTATGAAAAATAGGTCACTCCCAAGTGCCCAGCCAATCTTACTGAAGTGGGCGTGTGGGGTCTATTTCCGGCATGCATCTCTTTAATGCAAACTTTCAGAAAAAGTTCAACATTTTTATCACCCTAGTCAGCTTTTTTTTTTTTTACAGGAACTTCTTTGAGAGACATTTCCACAAAGCTTAACTAACAGAAATGTAAAAAGAAATAAGTAAGCCACCCTGAGAACCATTGGACCATAGACGTAAATACCTTTATGTTGAAAGCATTAAGTCAAAAAACAAGGTAACATGTGAATTCCAAATTAATTAATCGTAGTACAAATGCAAAACATGAAACAATATTTTCTATAACCTTTTGTTCCCCTTTTTTAATGCAGAGTAGAGCAAATGCATGAAGTCAAATATGAATATAATTGTTAAGGATTTGAATTTTAATCAGAGTTAAATTGTAATACTTTTGGCTTTAATAATATAAATACATAGGAGGTGAAAGAAATTCCTTCATGCAGTTCCAAGTATTCTAAAAAGTTAAATTATAACATAACAAGAGCAAGATAAATCCAAGTTTAGAATGACTTCAAGTATTACTGAGTTGGAGGTTGCTACCACATGCCTTTTAATACAGCTGCTTTTGCAAGATCAAGAACCCACTTTACACTTGGAAGGGTATCATCTTCACACCTAGTATTAACAGCCAAGTAATCCAGCACTAAAAGTGATCAGCATGAGTTAAATTACAAATTTCAAAGCACTAGTTTAACCAAATGAACGGCTGATAGGTAACAAATAGTCTACTCAACAAGAACCCTCAGCCAACAACTTAACCAGAACCCCCAGCCAACAACTTAACCAGAACAGCTATAGATACACCCTCCCCCTTGTACAAACCGAACAACACCAAAAATGCTAAAAGAGATGTTGTTCCTACTGATCCTACCGTTATGAATGTAAAAAAGAAGATGGATAGAGCTGAAAGATGCCTCGTCTTGTCTGCAAAAAGAGCTAATACAGCATCCTAAAAACTCAAGGCAAATGCCAACTTCAATTGCTCAGTGTCTAAGAACTCTGTTTAAACCCACCTGCATAACACCAATCAGAAAAAGAACCAGTCAGACCAGTATATCTTAACACAAACCATTGCAAAGATCTTAGTTTTATACTGTAAATCACCTCATAAAAATCAAGAACCTCTGCAGAGAATCTAATTTTATTCCTCATTAACCAAATGGATCAAGAAGCAACATGCCAAATTATGTGTTTGTTTCTTTAATTCCCCCCCCCCCCCCCTCTCACCAAATGTCCATGTTACATGTAATGTTGAAGGCCAGAATTATGCAGAGTTGCAGAAATCATCAGCCAGTGATAAATATTACTCCAAACCAAATATGAGAATGGGCAAGAAAAGAAAAGATGTTGTACTGTTTCATCTTCTCTAGAACAAAAAGCAAAAGCAACATGAGTTTAGGGTAAGAATACTCTTGCGCATCAATTTTACTCTTTTATTTGGTGATTCATTATTCACCTTATTTAACCGAATATTGTTGCTTCATATATAATACAAGATTAATTACCTGCCTAAATTCCCACATTATTTATAAGTTGTATAATTCTGCTGCTAATCTTGGCTTTGCCATTGCCACGAGTGGCTGAAACATTCGGCTAGTTCAATAATATTAAACAACCATAATAGACAACAGGAAATAACAAATCCCTTTTATAGAATTCTTCAACTACTATTAATAAAATAGCCACCCTCGTTTGCCCATGTTCCATATAGAAGTCGTTCAACAGAGTCAAATAAAATAAGAGCAATTATAATAAAATCAATAGTACTTGTAGATATAAACACAACCCAAAACAAATTAATCAGATTATATTTTTCTTAATTTTTTTTCCTCCAAGGATTTGCATGTTTCACATATCCTGATCAAGTTCAGAGCCACACTAGTAATTAATATATCGTTAGAAAGAAACAATAGGAAATTGTAAGCATAAAAACAATAACAAAAATGAAAACCAAGCTAACTGGAATGAGGGAAAATTTTATGAACAAGTAGCATATGTTCATACATGAAAAGGAACAAAACACTGACGGATTGAACTCAGATTCACAATGGAAAAAGACCAAACCTGAATCATGAAGACAAAACGTAGATGACTCCGATGAACTGCGAAAGGCGGAGATGGGAGCAAGGTACGGTGGCGATGCGAGCAAGGAATTGCTACGCTCTGCACAACGATGGAGCGAGAGAGAACTCTGATAGGGTTCGTGAGTGTTCTATTTGTGGGACACAGTTGTCATTTTGAAATTTCAATAGGGGTATTTTTGTCAACCAAAATTTTTGTTCTCAGCTTCCCGAAAAGTTAAAATCCTAGAAGCTGCTGGGGATAGCTTCAATAGAAGCTCTTCTAAGAGCTTTTGGAAAAGTCAAAAGCTGATGAAACTAATTTATCCAAACACCACTTCTAATTAAGAAAGAGCTTTTGTCAGTAGAGAAGCTCCCAAAAGCTCTTCTAGCTTGTATCCAAACGGGCTCTTAAAAATTATGTACCAGTGATGATGAACTTAATTAGATTCACCCCTTTCTGCTCTTGGCATGGATGACTCTCCACTTGCATCCAAGAAAAAGTTTGCAGTATTACAGGGAGGTCATAAGGTTCGGTATGACCTTTTGCGAGAAGTGTGGAAGAGTAGTGAATGAGTTAATGACATATATTCAATGATTGTTTTATTCTTTTGTAAATTACTTACTACAATTTTGGCTACTATATTCAGCTTTTAGTCATTTCAACAACAACAATAAAGGTTAAATATGTTTTGAGTAAATTATCATTTGGTTCCGCAAAATTATAAGGCACTTATGAATTAGTTTCTAATGTTAAAAAATAGACTAATAAATCATTTAATTGGAAAGACGCCAATCACATTAGTCTGACTATAAGATAACTTTATCAGAGTTGGCGATGTGATATGTTAAATGCGAACGTAGCATACACGTGTGACCCAACTGAACCATCAATTTGACTGGAAAATTACCAAAAGTTAAAAAATAAAAATCCTTTGTTGAAAACCATTTCCCCCTTCATCTTCCTGCGCCCTCCCTATTTTCCAGCTAGCCTCTGCAGCTTGGTGTGAAATGATGTATGAAGGGAAGAAATGTTGGTTCCGTAGAAAAACAGGTGTTTCAAACTTGATGATCCCTCCAAGTCCCAACCAAAGTCCAAAGCATTTGTTGCTGCTTTACTATTCAATATTTATGTAATTTATTGTCCTGTCTTTTCTTCTCTCTCTATAACCAAGAAAGCCTTGGATTTTCTTAATCGTTTTTCTGTCATCATGGATTCAAGCTCAAGCTCTAGTGAAGTAGCCCACGATTTCTAACCCCTTCTGAAAATCTGCAAAGACGGTCGCGTGGAGAGACTCATAGGGTGCGACGTCGTTCCCCCCTCTCTAGATCCCACAACCACCGTGGAATCCAAAGATGTGGTGATCTCATAAGTCAAAGACATATCTGCCAGGATCTTCATTCAGTCATTCCCAAACTCAACAACGATAATGGGAACCAAAATCTCCCTCTCCTGGTATACTTCCACAGCGGTGGTTTCTGCATAGAAACACCTTCCTCACCTCCTTACCACAAATTCCTCAACTCTATAGTTTCCAAGTCCCACATGCTGGCGTTTCGGTTGATTACAGGAGAGTCCCAAAACACCCTTTTCCATCGCTCACCTAGCGAGGGGGCAGGAAGATGAAGGGGCAAATGGCTTTCACAAAGAATTTTTTATTTTGACTTAATGATATTTTTTGTCTTTTCAAATTTGTTTGTTTTGATTTTAATTTTTAATAATTTTGGTCAAATTTTTTTAGTCTAATAAATTTTTTTTTTGTTTGATTTTAGTCTTTTTAGTAATTTAAGAGTGATGTAGCACAAACACATTATCTCATTAATCTGACATATCATATTCTAATTTTATATCAGCGTGACAAGTTATTTTAAATTTAAAGAGACCTTTAATTAAAAAATAAATTTATAGGGACCTCCACCGTCATCACTACCATTCTTCTCTTTGATTTTAATTCTTAATAATTTTGGTCAAATTTTTTAAGTCTAATAAAAATTTTTTTGTTTAATTTTAGTCTTTTTAGTAATTTAAGAGTGATGTGGCACAAACACATTATCTCATTAATCTGACGTATCATATTCCAATTTTATATCAACGTGACAAGTTATTTTAAATTTAAAGAGACCTCTAATTAAAAAATAAATTTATAGGGACCTCCACCATCATCACTACCATTCTTCTCCCCCCACACCACCACCACCACCTTCCTTCTTCTCCCTCCACCACCACCACCACCACCACCACCACTCTCTCTCTCTCTCACCACAGCCCCACACACAGCCCCCGCCGCCACCCACACCCACACCCACACCACACTCTATCTCTCTCATCGTTTTCTCTCTCTAAGGGGCTCGGTGGGGAAAGGAAGGTTCCGACATCCAACCAAGCAAAGCAATTACTGGTTCATCCATAAGTAAGCCTTCTCTCTCTTCAAGGATAGTTTCAACTTTCATACTTTCCTTACAATAGTAGTAACACAAGATAGGATTGGAATCACCGTAACCTTCCATTCAGAATTTCACAAGCATCAGCTATCAAACCCTATTTTCTATTTTAATTTTTCTTTTTATATATTTTTTGGTTAAATCCTCTATCTCTTTGTTGTTATCATTTTCAAGTCAAGTCAAACCTGTTGATTGTCCCATCACTGATACTTGAGTTGGCAAAATGGATTGGGCTTGTCAGGTCGGGCCAAAAAAGCTCGAAAAATAGAGGGTTTGGACATAGAAATTTGAGCCCGTTTTTAATTTGGGCATTTTTGCCCTGAACCCGGTAAAGCCCAAGCCCGAAGCGGACCGCCTGCAAAATATAGCCTAAAGCCCGAGCCCGAAAAGTGGAGGGCTCCGACACACAAATTCGAGCCCGTTTTCAATCTTGGGTTTTTTGGCCCGGCCCAAAAGCCCATTTTGCCAGCTCTAACTGATACCCATATCGTCGAAGGTGGAGAATTTCGCTTCCATTGCATCTTCTTACAGCAGTAAGCTTTGTGATCTATCAATTGGTTCTATCAATTGCAGGTTTTTGACTCCAACTTGATTGACTGGTTGACTCCAACTTGTGGGTAGTGGTGGTGGGGTGAGAGAGAGAGAGAGAAAAAACGATGAGAGGGAGAGAATACGAGAGAGAGAGAGAGAGAGTGGGGTGGGGGTGGGGGTTGGGGTTGGGTAGTGAGAGAGAGAGAGAGAGAGCGGCGGTGGTGGTGGAGAGTCACGTGACAAGTCTCTCTAAATTTGAAATTATGTAGCAGGTCTATCTAAATTTTAAAGTACGTGACATGCTTAGTTGATTCAAAATTATGCCACGTCTAATGACTGGGCTGACGTGTCAATGACACCTCAACTCCAAATCACTAAAAAGATTAAAATAAAAAAAATATTGGACTAAAAAAGTTTGGGTAGTGAGAGAGAGAGAGAGAAAGAGAGAGCGGCGGTGGTGGTGGAGAGTCACGTGATAAGTCTCTCTAAATTTGAAATTATGTAGCAGGTCTATCTAAATTTTAAAGTACGTGGCATGCTTAGTTAATTCAAAATTATCATGTCTAATGACTGGGTTGACGTGTCCATGACACCTCAACTCCAAATCACTAAAAAGATTAAAATAAAAAAAATGTTTGACTAAAAAAGTTTGACTAAAATTATTAGGGAATAAAATCAAACCGAATAAATTTAGAAAGACCTAAAACATATTTAAACCTTTTATTTTTTAATATTTTCCAATCAAATTGGTCCCCCACTTAATTAGTTGGACTACACGTGTGTGCCACGCTAACACTTAAAGTGCCACATCGCCACTTCCATTAATGTTATCCTAGTCAAACTAGTGTAGAGACTAACGTGATCAATATTTTTCAAATTGAAATACCTATTTGTCTATTTTTTAATGTCAAAGTCCAATTCACAAGCGCATTACATGTCTGATGACCAAAATAATGGTTTACTAAATACATTTTTGTCCCTATAAAATTACTCAATCTCCATTTTTTTTTATATTTCCTTTTTTGATGAACGATTTTTTTTATATTTCCCAATCTCAATTTTAGTCCCTAATGAATTTTCCACCTTTGTCCCTTGTCAATTTTCCTTTAGGGGAAATTGTCCTCACCGCCAACTTCTCAATGTTATGTGATGATGTGTCATTATTATACATGTGAATGTGGATTACTTAATATGGTATGATTGTTAGCTGTTGTTTGTGTTATTTTAAATATTAAAAATTTAGTCTTAAATAAAATTTCACTTATTTGTCATTTTATATCGTTATTTTCTAAAATATTTGTACAAAAATTTACATGATGAGATATGATTAGACGTACATGTAAAACTATTTTACATTGTCAATGTATACTAATTAAATTTTAATATTAATTAATAAGTATCGAAATTAAAAAAGTTAAATATATTCATTTTTTACAAGAATAGGTTAAATATATTCAATCACACTTTATATTATATATCTATTGTATTAATTATTAAATTAAATATAATGCTTTTTATAATATTATTATACGTTAAAATTACTTTATGATAATTATAATTAATAAACACAAATTTCAAAATAAATAAAGGACTCTATATGTTATTAAATATTATTATATAATATTACTTCATAGAATTTTTTATGTATAATAAAAATATTAAGTACCCAAATTAGTCATGACATCGCAAAAAATATTTTAAAAATAATTAAATGATACTTTATACGATTAAATATTTACCACTAAATATAAAACATTTCATTGTACAATATCATAAAAAAGGGCATTTCATTGTATGAGAACATATCGGGTGAGAATTCATGGTTATTATGAGAAATGATAACATTTAGTTATAATCACTAGATTAGAATCAACAGTTCTGATTATGTCTTTAATTACAAATTTAGACGTATTATTTTAAAATTATCACATGATCTTTAATTTAAAAGAAAAAACATCACGTTAGATTTATATTTAAAGAACATAATTTGAACCGTTGATTTTAATTCGATGATTGCAATTGAATGTTCTAATTTCTCACAATAACAAAAAGTTCTCACTGGATATGCTCCCTGAGAGACTTACCAAGTGAGAACTCATGGTTATGATGAGAAAAGAGAATTTTTTTTACAACCATTGGATTAGAATCAATGGTTTCGATTATATCTTTAATTACAAATTTATATATAATCTTTTAAAAATGTCACATGATTTTTAATATAAAAGGAAAACAAATTACATTAGATTTGTAATTAAAGATGTAATTTGAACCGTTGATTTTAACACAATGACTATAATTAAATATTTTCATTTCTCACAATATATAATAATGAGTTCTCACCCGATACACTTTCTATGTGTGTTGTGTGTGTGTGTGTATATAGTGCTCACTTTATATTTAGTAGTAAGTATTTTGCTTTGATAATTTAAAATATTTTTAATATATTTACTTGTTTATTTTTTTCGAAATAATGATTAACAATTAACGCTGTAATTAACTAATTTCAATACTTAATATTTTTTATACATAATAAATTTAATTGTAAATAACTGAATTCAATACTTTGTATTTTTATAATATATATAGAAGTTTATACTCAATCGTAATATTTAATAATATATAATGTGATTTAATATTTTCAAAATTTTGTTTGATAATTAATATTTTCTTAAAGTAATTTCAATATTACTGTATATATATGAATACATATTTTTATATTTAATTGCTAATACAGTGAATAATGCAAAGTATCATTAAATGCAGTATTTTAATTATAGGCATACAAAATTTTATATGTAATAGTCAATACCATTAAAAATATAAAATGTCATTAAATATAATTAACATTTTAAATCAATTAACTATTAATTAATATTTTCAATAATGTAAAACTCAAGTAAATTTTACTTATAGATAGATATTGATAAAAAATTTATACTTAATGATAATATTTAATTAATATATAGTGTCATTCAATTATTTTTCACAATTGTGTCTAATAATTAGCATTGAGGAGGGATCAAATTACATCGGTGTAACACTGGAGCAATGTTACATCGTTAATAATTTTTTACCAAATAATTATATTCTAAAATTCATTGTTAGATTAAAAACTCATATCGCATAGATTATTCTTATAAAATTTTACATCAATATAAAATCATTTGATAAGTCATTAAGTAATTTTACACCTTCAAAATTAACTTTTTTTAATTTATGAATCTTGAAGTATTTTAAAGACAAATCAAATGATTTTATATTAATATAAAATTTATAAGAAACTTTTAATCCAACGCTGAGTTTTAAGTATAATCATCTCTTAGTCTACTCTTAATTAAAAAAAATGAGACATGTCATCCTTAATTTCTTTTGGGCCAGGGCATATATTTTTCGGACATTGATTCATGTCATTGTGTTTTGTGCCTCGTAATATCAGTGGTTTTTACCAAGTATTGTTACTGCTTCATTTCCCACATTTATTCCTCAGTGCTGCCCATCTACATAATTCAATGATTTGAAAAGATATAACACTTAAATCATTTCTGTTTATTTACAAGAAAATGACTAAATTAAAACAATATAGTTAAAACAAACTCACATGATCAAACAATAATTACACCCAAGAAAATTATACCATGAACCAGATAAATCAAAGTTTTTTGAACTAAAGGCCATTACCCCTAAAATTTTATTTCTTTATTTTTTATTCTACATCGAGGAGTATACTACTGCCGGCACGACGGAGACTAATCTTTCGCGAGAGTTTGTTCGGCATCTCTAATAAGTGGCATCCCTCCCAGCTATAAGATTTTTTCATATTCAATGTTTGAACCCGAGATCTTAACCACTCACGCTAACCTTCATTTGATAAAATTTTATTTCTTTATGTTTCCAGTTTTTATTTATTTGTTTTTTGGTCGAATTTTTTTGTCAACGAATATTTATTTGTTTATTTGCTGCATATTTTTGTATTATATAGCGAAACGCTTGTATGGCAATTAACAAAATCAGAGTTGGGCCCAAAACACGTTAAGGTTCCAATCACGTGGCGCAAGAAGAAAAGCAGAACCAGACCAAAAAAATAATAAGAAAAGCATAAATAAAAATAGCAAGGCTGTGGAAAACAGAGAGAGCAAATCGGAAACACGGAGAACATCATCAAAAGGAGGAAATACTTTCGTTTTTTTTCCTTTCAAATTTATCATTTTTTACCTTTTAATGTTTGATTTAAATAAAGCAAAGACTGAAAATGATAAAAGAATTAAACTGAACAAGAAAATGAGATATGGGGTGGATGATATTAGGAAGACTCAGTGCTGAAAGTAAAGGTTATTGGCCGGGGTAGTAAGTAGGACTGACAAATACAGTCATAATAGAGTAGGAATTATTATTGGGTAAACAGTTCGGAATATATTTAGGTAAAACCTTGTCCTAGGTAAATCCTAATTGGTCATAGAATTATCTATTTCTTTCTTTATTGTAATCTTGAATATCTCTTGATAATTGCTTCCGACCACTTTTGTTGTTCTCCTAAATAATCAATAACAAGCCAAACTGGTACTTGTATCCAATCTTTATAAGATTGACCTATTAGAGTCAAAAAGTACTCCTCTTGTTACTTGTGACCGAGTTCATTTGCCTAGTCCTTCTCGACTTTGTATTAGGTGGGACAAACAAACAATAACTAATCACACAAACAACAAACATAAAGAACCCTAGCTATAACCAGCTTAATCTTTCTTCACCATACAGCAATAGCCACCATTATCGATAACAGATGGGATTAGATTGGTTTTGAAAGAAAAAGAAACAACTCGATCCAATATCTTCAATTTTGTTCTTTAATCGGTTTGATTTTAAAATCATATTCAATTTGATCCGATTCAATTTATTTCGATTTGAATTGGATTAATTTTTGTTATTCTAAAAGAGATTGTACCTATTAAAATAAATTATGAATTGCACAAATTAATCTAACATCACATCTTATATATAACTCACAACATAGTTCAACGGCTAATTTAGGCAGCCCAGAATGTTAATAAAAGTATTTTTGGTATAATGTTACACTTACTCTGTAACGCTCGGATTTTACTTTAAAAATTTCAAAATTTCCCTTTTAAAAATTAATAATTTATTTTTCTTTCTATCTTTGGTCTCTAGTCTCTACTCTAAAAAATTAAATTTTATATTACTTGAAATATATATTTAATATACAACTAGTCAAAAAGAATTTCTCATATTGAAATTTATTAAATATTCTGATAAGACACCGGATGAATTCTAAAATATGCAACCACGAATATTCAAAATGATAATCATTTTGAATATTCGTGGTTGCATATAGCAAGCAACTAAAAAAAATGATAATTTATAAATTCAAGGATTTAATTATTATGCATCAGATTCAACAGTGTAAATTTCTTTTATACAGATATCTAATCATATATCATCGTGTAGATATTTGTGCAGATATTTTAGGAATTAATGTTACGAGTTGGCACCATGATGATATATGATTGGATGTCTGTGTAAATAAACTTACATTTTCGGTGTATAGTAATTAAACTCTAAATTCAATGTGCACAACCATTTTTTTGTAGTATAAAAAGCCCTCATTGGAGTTGGCTAAAGTGCATCCTGCATAGTGCCTTCTCTCCTTTCATTCCCCTAAATCATTGTCACCATGTCCAACAATTTTTTCAACTTCAATCATCTTATTTTGTTGAGTTGCTCACAACACAACAACCAGATCAATATTATGGTTTTATGCAGAATTTGCAACCGAGTTTTAACCACCTTTCAATCAGTGATGATCCATGTTGAGGCTCATATTGTGGCTCAAGCAAACCATGACTCAAGAAGGCTAAACCAGGTCAACTCTCAAAGACAGTTGATTCACAACAACCCTTTGCAACCCAATATTCCTAGGGTGCCAATACTGAGGCAGAGAACTAGAAACCCTGTTGTTGGAAGCAGGGTTTTCCAGGCACCACCACCACAACAACCTATGTTGATGTCTCAACCAAGAACAAACCCATATGCTAACATGCTGCAAGGTGTTGCTGCATCACAGCCACTCCTCCTTCCACCGCCTCAGGTTATTCCATCTGCTGGGAATAATAATAATGTTGTTGCTTATAACAACATGGCACAGTTGCCACCACCACCATGCCACCAAGGGAATATGGAAGTGTCTCCAATTGATGGAACCAAGCCATATATTGATCTGCTGGATAAGCCTATCATCAATAACAATGAGTTCATTGATTTGGCTAACATCAATGGTGGTGACACAATGAATCTGGTGTTGAAGCTCTAGAGCTTTAATTTGAAGGAATATTGTTGCTGCTTTTGTTTAGTATTATGAGTTATGTGGTATCGAGTGTCAAAGTTGTGTCTTTTTAATTATGAATTAGTGAATTGCAGTGTCTATGTGTTGAATCATGTCTAGTGTCTAGTCAAAGAATGTGTTGAATCATGTATTAAAATTCTATATATCATATATGTTGATTGTCATTTTATGTTGAAAATATATCCCAGTGATACAAAAAGGCCATGTTTGGTGATTGTGCGATTTGGATTTCTCGTTTTTAATTAAGCAAATTGGATTTCTCAATTATCCAATTGGGCAATTGTCCCTTTTATCACTCTATGTCGTCCAATTTTTAACAGTTGGAGCCTACACGACACACGTGGGACTGATTTAACACTAAATCAGGTTATTTTGGCACTAAGTCAGATCATCTTGACTCTAATGGCATGACAAAGATCTTCATATGTAAAAAATTTAAAACAACACGTATTGCTTCATGTGTACGTGTTACCAACTTGTTTTGAAAAAAAAATCCTGGTAATCTACGTCATGTTAACATGTACTAATTTAGTGTTGAATCCATTCCACGGGTGCCACGTAGGCTTTGGATATTTAAAACTTGACGAAATAGTGATGGAGATATCTTATTGCAATAATTGAAATAATTAGATATCCAATTCGCTCAATTAGAAATCAGAGGACCAAAATAGCACAATCACGACAACCAAGGGATCGAAAGTGCAATTAACTGACATAAAATGATATGGTTAAATGATTATTTTTATATAATTTTGAATTCCTATCAATTTTTTGTTTTAAAAATTGATATTTTATTAAAAATCAAAATAAATATCATAAATAGTTAATATTAATAAATAATAATGAGAAATAAGCTATTAACTACATGGGTAAATGCTTCAAGAAAAAAACTACATGGGTAAAGAATAATTTATATTAAAATGGTAAGGATAAAAATATTGAGAAAGAACAATAAATTATAAGTTCAAATGTTACTTTGTGGAACATCTAAAAAATGACTTAGCTAATGAGATGAACTCATTTATCAAACACCTATATTTTGGTGAAACAATATTATAAGCTAATCAAATAAGCGACGAGCTAATAAAATTGATTACCAAACAATTTCAAAGTGAGAAAGATTTCAAAAATAAAAATAAAAATAAAAATATCAATTTAAATTTTCTATTATTAATTATGGGCCAATACAAAGCCAATACGGTTTGCAGGTGCAGACGTACACCTACCGATACGCGTGTTGGGATTAGACATTCGCTATACATGGAATGTTGGAAAAGAAAAAAATGTCATTAATCGCAAAGTTAATTTATATTCAAAATTTAAAATTGTCGTTGTGGTTACATTGTGATCTTTAATATTATAAAATGTGAGGATAGATATGTCTCAATATGATTGTGAAGACTTATATAGCTTAATATTACAACTACAGTTACTATTGTGAATTACATTTTTTTTTCTCATGGTATCCTCTGCGTGCAACTGGGAAGACTAAATCCTTTGAGGATCTAGAGTGTGCATATAAGAGTTGTATCTCCCAAATGGTGAATTTCTATACACATGAGCTAGCAATCAAACACTCGATAGCATGCTCATCAAGCCGTTTACCACTGGAACCACACCCGTTTGGTTCTTCTTTTTAAGAGGTGCAACGAGGACTTCCCAAGAGATCATTTAGCATATAGTACTACCATCGTCCAATCACGTTAAAGTACAATTTAAAACTTTTTATGAACCAATTTTTGGATAAAATTCTGAATAAACACTTATGAAAAAGAAAAATGCGTTAAATACGTTTTAATCCTTTTGAAATTTCTAGAATTCGATTTTAGTCCCTTCTTTTTAAAATGCATTATTTTGGTCCCTCGCTTTTTAAAACAGATTATATGCAGTTCACAATATTAATTCCATTTAATAAATTGATAATGTATCCAATAGAGAGACACATGGGTGCTGATAGAACCAAGTATGCAGGGTACTCTTTAATTAACAATATTCATTTTGTTTCAAAATTCACAACTTTATTTTATGACATTCAAATTTGATTTTTATATGCATTCATAGACTAAAATATTATTCTTCGCCCTGTGAGATCTAAATTATTTTACGAAGGAATTAATTACAAATATTAGAAATGTTGTTGTTGGTTGCCTTGTCAATTTCATCTTGAAAATTTTGATTTTTGAGAAAAAAAAAGGAAAGAAAAATAACCATCGTCAACACCTATGAACACTTAATTTTTGGTTATTACCACTTTTTAGTTTTAATTTTAATCTCATTTTTAACTTCATTTTGCAATTTTAATTTTAATTTCATTTTCTCACTATTTTTAATTCCATTTTTCATTTTCAGTTTTCTTAAAAATTCGAAGAAAAAAAAGTGGGCTTGCGTCATCCTCCATATCATAAGTTGGCACTCAATATTATGCATGCAATTTATTATGAATAAACAATCACTTTGGCCTTTGAGAGTGTCAAACGCTGTCATTTTGGTCTCTGATAAATGCAAAATTCAAAAAAGGTCACAACTGTCATTTATTAGTCATTTTGGTTCCTAAAAGTGATTACTTACAACCATTTTGGTCCCTAAAAGTCCTTGAAAGTATTACTTTTCTTACGACAGAGACCAAAGTGACTAACACTTGATACGAGTTGAGGACCTTTTTTGAATTTTACATCTATCAGGGATCAAAGTGACACCGTCTGACACTCAGACCAAAGTGACTCTTTCCTCAATTTACTATCATTCGTAATTACGACAACTACGATGGTCAAAGATAGTAGGTGGTCCATCGTAGACCAGTCTTGTTTTGCAAAACATTTATTTTTTTACATGCTTCAACCTTTTCAAAATTTTAATTATTGCCCCATCATCTAATTTCCCCGATCCCGAAAACCCTCAAAGAAATCAGCCGATGACCACCGAACAAATAGTCACTTTGGTCCCTAAGAGTGTCAGGCGGTGTCACTTTGGTCTCTGACAGATGCAAAATTCAAAAAAGGTCCTCAACTGTCATTCGTTAGTCATTTTGGTCCCTAAAAGTGATTACTTACTGTCATTTTGGTCATTGAAAAGTGATTACTTACTGTCATTTTAGTCCTTAAAAGTATTACTTAGGGACCAAACTGAAAAACGTTTGCCTCTCTCAGGGACGAAATTTTAATTTCTTATCTCTCAGGGACCAATATGACACCGCTTATATCTCTCAGGGACTAAAATGACCCTTTACTCGATGACCACCTCACTAGCATCAAGTTGTTCTGTTGTACTAACATCGAGAGTGGGATTGAGGCCATGAGGGACAACATGGTGATGTTTGGAATAGTGTGGCAATGTGGCTCGATCGATATCGGCGCATTGCAACTTGCAAGAGGGATTTAGGGTTTGGGTCGGATTTTGAAAATTGAGTAAACCATCCTTTTACTCCTTCAATTTGTAACTCGCTGGAAATTTGATTCCTAACATTAAGAAATAGGCAAATTCGTCCCTGAAATTGATCGCCATCTATGAAGTTAGTCCTTCCGTTAGTAATTGTTAAGTGACGGTGTTAACGGTGCTGATGTGGCACGTTAAGTGCTACCCTGGCAAGATACGTGGACAGGGACTAAATTGATAGTATTTTCGGAACAATAATATAGGGACTTATTTGAAAAAAACAAAAATACAAGGACTTTAAAGATAACAAAAATTATTGGGTTAAAAATGAAGGGAAGTAAAATCACTTTCCCCTTTCGGTACTAAAAACCCTTCTTCTTCAAGTCTTTTTCTTCGCTGGGATGTGAATATCTGAAGTCGAATCATCCTCGACAAAAATCACCCTACTCCTTCTTCATCTTCCTGCCCTCCCTGTTTCTCGCCTCTGCAACCATTTCCCCTTTTCTGCTTTCTCTCCCCCTCCTCGTGTCAAGGATCTAGAGTGGACATGAATCTGGCGAGCATGGCATGAAATGGGCAGTAGAGTGGGCTCGCTTCGTGGGTGGAAAACAAATTGTTGTTGGCAAAAGGGTTCAGATTCATTTCAAATGAGATAATCAAAAACTCATTAGCGGGTCTTTATATGTGTTTTTGTAACAATAGACAACGGTAGCTATACCCTTTAGGTTTCAAATTTAAATTTAATCTACTGCTTGCTTCCAATCTATCTTCAACTTAAATTTGATTCAAATTTCTAATTTCTAATAATTTTAAGATACCGTTTATGAGTTTTTTTAACTGAACAATTTCTAAATTTGATTTTAATTTCAAATTTAAGGATATTGAAACAAAGACATGGTGTGGACTGACGGAGAGGGATATATAGAGGTTTGAAATGGAAAAAAGGAAGAGATTGAAGGGGAAAAAAGTTCTGGGTAGTTTTTTTTTCGTTTTTTTCTTCTTGTGGTGAGAGATTCGAGAGTGGGGGTGGATCACTGTAAATGGGTCAAACATTTGTTGGCACAAGAAGAAAAGGAGTGGGAGTGAGGTCTTACCAGAGATGTCATGGTGTTTTTTTTTTTTGTTATCAATTGATCATGTAATTGTGATCAAGCAACTTCGGTGCTCTCAAGGGGAAATGGAAGCCAAAACCTAAATGGCAGCACAGAGCAAAGCGCAGCAAGTGGAATTTTCAGAGAGTTGTGTTGCACAATTACATAGTGTTTGGTTCAAGGGAATTGGAGGGGAGGGGAGGGAATATTTTAAAAAAATTTTGTTTGGTTTATTTTTTTAAGGAGGGGAGGGAAGGGGAGAGGAATGAAGGGATTTGGCTCCCCTTCAATATTGGGGGAATTTGGAGGGAGAGTAGAAGACTTTAAATTATATTTACTTAAATAACTTTAAATTAAATTAAACATAAAAATTTACAAAGGTCTAAAAAGTAAATTAGTCTATTCTCTCAATTAAAATCCCTCCCCTCTTCCCAACCAAACACAGTTTCTATTTAAATCTTTCTCCTCCCTTTCCCTCCCCTCCATTAAAATCCCTCCCCTTCTTTGAACCAAACAGACCCTTCGTGTAGAGTGCACAGAGGAGAGGGCAGCGTGAGTTTGTTATCTTTTTAGTCCCTGTACTGTTTTTTTTCCAAATAAGTCCCTATACTTTTATTTCAAAAATACTATCAATTTAGTCTCTGTCCACGTGTCTTACCACTGTGGCACTTAACGTGCCACATCAACACCGTTAACACCGACATTTAACAGTCACTAATGGGAGGACTAACTTGACAGATGGTGATCAATGTCAAGGATGAATTTACCTATTTCCTAATGTTAAAGAGCAAATTGCCAACGAGTTACAAATTGAAGGACTAAAATGATGGTTTACTCTTGAAAATTTGAAAAAGTAAAAAGGACTTTAAAACAATTTAAAAAAATTGTAATTACCTTGCTCCTGTGTTGTACGAATTAACTGTGGGCTGACACATGTTTTTTGCTATCATTGTGCAGCATGATATATAGATTTACGAACTTGATTTTTGAGGTGAGTTATTAAAAACTTGCAAGTGATCTTATATTCTGTCTAAAATATTAGGGATTCTCGTTAATAAGTGGCATTGGTGGAGTATTCTCTGACTAAGTGCTGTTTTTTTATCAGATCCTAGGTTTGAATACGAGACCTTGAGATGAAGACTAACTATAATTGCCAATCAGGTCAAAACAATGATAAGTCTTTTAATTTAGTACGTGGTTTGGGGAGGGACATAAGGATTTGGGTGGTTGTTGGATATTTTAATTATTTATAAATTGGTTTAAATGTGTTTTTTATCCCTACAAATAAGGAGTCATTTGTTTTTTGTCTCTGTAATTTTTTTTCTTTTTATCCCTGCAATATTCTAATTCTCTTTTTTTTCGTCTTTGGCCTACATGATAGAAGGAAATCCAAATGGCGTTGCCACGCTGGATAAGTGATCTCACATGACAGTGTTGACTGGATTGAGAGCTAAGTTAGCTTTGATTATCAGCTCTCAATCCAGTCAGCACTATCATGTGGCAACAATCAAAAAAAGAGGATTAGAATCTTGCAGAAATGAAAAACAAAATACAGGAATGAAAAACAAATAACCCTCTATTTGCAGGACGAAAAGTATATTTAAGCCTTATGAATTTGTATAATCATTAGTATTTAATAAAACTTGAATTAAGTAAACTGAGTTTTAAATGATTTCACGAATGACCAAAAACCTTCGGAATTAGGAGATGATTGACCCAAAGAAGAAAGGACAAGGGGAAATTAAATTAACGATGTGAATCTTAATGGTTGCTATTGTATGAAGATCCTAGTTTTCAGTATAGCCAATATTATGTGAAACTATGGCTATGGTCAAATTCATAAATTATATTTGGTCAACTTTCTAATTTTGGACCAATCTCTCTCTCTCTCTCTCTCTCTCTCTCTCTCTCTCTCTCTCACTTTTCTTTCGTTTCCTCTGTTTTGCTCTCGTCCAATCAAATTCCTGCATTATCTAAGCTAATAATTTTGGTCATCCATAAATGTGTAATTTCTTGACGCACTCCCATGCATGCTCGATCTTTTCTCCATAATTTGTCATTGAGTTCCATATTTTAATCAGTGTAGTTAAAATCGGACCGGACCGGAAACCGGACCCCTGTCTGGTAGTTCTTGAAAATCGACCTGGCAAATAATCGGTCAAAAATCAGAAAAATCAGTCAAAAACTGGGTTGAATAGGTTCACACTTTTATTTTTTTATTTTTTAAAAAAAATCAAAAAATATTTTTTTTTAATTTTTTTAAATAAAAATATATCACTTTCTTTAATTATTTGTAATTTTGAATATTTTATATTATGAATTATGACATTTAGTAGTAAAGTTTAATTTTTCTTTATAAAGTTATAACTTTTATGTTAATTTTTGCTCAATATTGTATAGGTTTAGAGTTTAAAATAATATTATATATCATATATAATGTTATATATTATATTTATAATTAAAATAATATTATTTTATTATACCCCGGTCGAACCTCTGAACCTTGAACCCCCACCCTCACCGGTTCAGTGACCGGTCCGGTTTTAACTACTTTGATTTTAATTGTTCCCCAGTAATATTGTTGGTTGTTTAGCCTAGATCAGGGGTGGCCCTGAGCATGCGTGGGGTGAGCGACCACATAGGGCTCCATTTTTATGGGGGCACCGATACTCTAAATGCACACAACCAAACCAAACCTTAGGTTTGCTTAAGAGTCTTTTTGGATCCATTATTTTTTATATATTGTAGATCTAGCTATTGACTCGCTTAATAGAATATTTGAGCATTATAGCACATATGAGGAAATTTTTGGATTTTTGTTTAGTATTGAATGTTTTAAGTCATTATCTTATAAAGATTTGAAATTATGTTGTAAAAGTCTTGAAATTTATCTAAAACATAATTATCTTGTGATTTTGATGGCAAAATTCTATTTGAAGAATTAAAAGTCATTAGAGAGGTTTTAACAGTTGAATAAAAATCAAGATTTATAGTATTGAGTTCTTTGAAGACATTTAATTGTTTTTCGATGCATGCACAACTTATAGAATAATATCAATTATTCTTGTTACTGTTGCATCTGCTGAAAAAAGTTTTTCTAAATTAAAATTGTTAAAATCTTATTTGCAATCTACTATGTCACAAAATAGATTAAATAGTCTTGCTTTAATATTTAAAAAAATTATTTTTTTAAAATCTTGATTATGAAAAGATTATTTATGATTTTATAGCAAAAAATACTAAGAGGACAATGTTCAGATGATTATGAGGGCATCAATATCAAAGTTTGCACAGGGCCCCCAAAATCCCAGGGCCGGCCCTGGCCTAGATTATTGTTCCAACTAACTATTGCAGAATAAACAGCTACAAATAATTCAGATATTAAGAGAAATACTATATTCATAATTAACCATTTGAAATTCAGTTTGATCGAAGTAGTACTATAATGGGTAGACCACAGCTAGAGCAAATTAAAAAGCAGACAACAAATTTCCTACAAGAAAAGATACAAAACTGCTAGGATGGCGTTTACAGATGTTACAGCAGTTGAATTGTAAGTATGTGTATGCATGTGCTTGCAGTGCCCTCCTTATATTTAAGAAATTAAATGGAGAATATATATCAGTGCATAATTTCTTAGTAATAATTTACATAGTGTATATGTAGGCATCCAGATTTCTGGGAAATAAAATGTGAGTCTTATTCTTGTTAATACATACTTATGATTTCCAAAAATGACTTGCTGGCAGCTCTGGAATAATATTAAGGGGCATTAACATGTAGTAATACACTATCATTTGAGGAAGCAACAAATAAGGATGATTGGCCCTGATGCCAAAACAATGACTAAAATTGCCGAGACATCCTTTGACATTGATGAATATTGGAGGATAGTTGATATTCTTCATAGAAGGTGTGTATATATATATATATATATATCACTGGCTTTTAATTTAATTTGCTATAAGCTAGCTATATAGCATATATTTATATATTTATATATTATTTCAATTTCACAACATGCCATTGATTTGCCATGCCACTCCTCTAGAGTAATTAATTAGTTTGTATCTTTCAGGTGTTAATTTACTATATATGTCAATATTCGAAGTTCAGGTTGTTCAGCATCGATTGAGATCAATGGAGGCAATCTTACAAAGCACTAGTTCTTCTAGAATTCATGCTGACCCATGGTCCTGAAGAGTTTGCTCATGAATTTCAATGCGATGCGGAAGTTATTGAAGAGCTAGGAAATTTTACTCATATTGATGAAAAAGGGTAACCTTCATATGTTGACAGTTAATGGAATATTACTTGATATATATGAAATACGGAAATGAAAACATGGACACCAATTTTGATTTTCATACATTGCCTTTTTACTTTAATTTTGTTTTATGTTACACTTCATAATTTCTACTTCCTTTTTCATTGCTATATGCATGAATATTCAACTTGCTATCTATCTATCTATAATTATTTATTTCAGGTTTAACTGGGGATCTAGAATGCAAAAACTATCGGAACAAATACTCAAACTTCTGCAGGGTGGTGATGCTCTGAAACAGGCACGTTTGAAGGCTCTCAAGATAACAAATGAGATACAAGGCTTTGGAAGTTCAGTGAATTCTCCATCATCAACATCACCTAGCTCAATATTATCTTTTGAAGAATCACCACCAGCAGGCTCTAATTCATCATTTTGTTCATTTTTCTACCACAAACACCCCCGGCAGTTACATGGATCCCTTTGATAAGCTAAACAAACGCCCTGAGTCATCCGCCATGGGAGATTATAAGAACATAGTCCCACCAATGAAGAATGTGATCAAGCACAAAAACCACCTCTGGGGTGGTCCTGCAGGTGGAGAGAAAAGTGTTTTGATTGATTCTGACGAGGAAAGAGAAGTGGGAAAATCAAAAGGATTTGTGAGTGAAATGTGCTCAAAGATTATTGGTAGTGGCAACAACACGGGAGGTCATGAAAAGAGTGGATTCAGATGCATCTCTGATGTTGGGAGCAATAAGGTGGCTAATTAAAAAGAAATATGATTGCCAATATTCACTTTGGTTTTAATTAAAAGGGAGAGAATATATATATATATATATATGACATGTTAATATATATCAGGTAAACAGTAGTGATGATGTCTCTCAATTTTGAACATTTCATATCATTCTGTAGGTTGTTTGTTAATTAATGTGAAGTACGAAATATGATAGTACCGTTTTTCTTTTTGATGGTACATAATTACTAGCTAGTTGAGAGTGAAGTCCTTAGGTACCATGCATGTGTTATGAATCATTATTGAACAGTGCTTAGTTCTAAAAATAAGAACAGGAAGAAATTGTATATTAGGAAAGGATAATCGGAGAAGTCATCGCTATTGAGAGTGAAGACTCAAATTTCATATCATATATAGGAGTTGATTATTGTATAAATGTACTTTGGAAATTGATTAAGTTACAATTGGATTAATTACAGTAAAAAAAAGTTACAACTGGATTTGGACTTGATGGGTAATAGTACAAATATGATTTAAACGAAAATTGTAAAAACAACTACAATTTAAATATATGTTAAACTTTTAGTCAAAAATATATATGTTAAACTACTCTTTAGGTCATCATAGTTTTATTAAATTTTTAAACAGATACCTGTAATTTTAAAGTTATTTTTGCTAGATTGGGTTAGTGATTAGGGGTGTGGGTAGTCAGCGTGAAATCATCAATTCAAACCTCATTAATTATTACTTAGTTGACCAAAAAAAATCTCATTATTACTATTGTAAACAAAAATTAAAAGTTTTTAGTAAAATCTTAAAATTTTAATTTTTTTAAATGAGTCCTTGTTATTATTAATTCATTAACATTTTGTTTTACTGTAGAAACCTATTTAAAAATTTAGATAACACATAAATATCTATTGAAAGATAACATTGGTGAATTAGTACTTCTACTTCATCCAAATAAGTTTATAAAATTTAGTAAAAGTCAAAGATGGTTAGTTATTAGGTATCTGTTAAAATTATCAAAAGAATGAGAACTATGTGGAAAATTTTTAAATAATAAGCATCTAATTGAATATGTTAATGGGTAGGTTTCGAGTGTAAAAAATTGAACACAAGTGATTAATATCTTCAATATGAAAAAATAGGTTTAATTGGTACTCGAATTCGATATCTAGTAATGGAATAATATAATTTGATTGAAAACCAACAAAAAGAAACAATATGCCCACTGCATCGGACAATATACTATAGCTTAAAAAGCTCTAAAAAAATTGAGGGGTTATTCTATCCTCAAGATGTGTGAAGTTCTCATAAGTCATAAGCTTTCATAAGTTTGTCGGATCAGAGGAAGTTTTGTACAATATAATGCATGATCAATTACTTCGAGTTTCTCATGCATATTTAAATGTTTTATTAATGTTCAGGCGTTTCATATATAAAACACGTATGTATTATTATTAAAAATTAAATATATCTTTCCATATAAGAAACAAATGAGAGAAAGGGAGGCGTTCACAAAAAAAAGAGAGAGAGAAGGGGAGGCAACAAGGCAAAAGCATAACAACACTATTATAATGTGAAAAAATGAATGTGCTATTTGCTGTTTAAGAATAGATTCCTCTTCGTTATTAATGATTAATTGAGTGAGTTGGCAGTGATGAAGGTCCGTTTCTTCATCATAACTTGAAGATATAGATTCCTCCTCATCGTCGCTGCTGCTTTAATTTGGGGGATAAAACACCGGTGATGGCGCATATTAATCCTGGCAGCTAGCTTTGGCATGATTGCTGACTTTCAACTGGCTTCAAATTTAATATTTTTTATTATTTCTAAATTTTTTGAAAATATTTTATATTAATTAAAGTTTCACATTACAATTAAAGATAGTGTCTTTTTTTTATAACTATATTATTGGTGTAAAATATCCACCGGCTTTGCCAAACCTAGCTGGCCATCTTTAGGGGGGACTCCTCTCCCAGTTACTTTTATTTTTCATCCACATGACTCGAATCCAAAAACTTACTTAACGAATCCGAACCCAATACCACTCGGACTAACAAAATATTGATATTGAAAATCGTGTCTATTTTATAAATTTTAATAGAAGTGTATTTATTTAATATTTATAAAAAAAATAAAAATATAAAATCTCTACCTCGTATGTTCTCCTCAATTTTTAACATGAGGAAATTACGAGAGAATTGATTTCTCTCCTTTCCTTTGTAGTACTAGTACTAGTATTCATGTAGCCAATGCCCAATGATATGCTTGTTAAGACTCTATTTCCACCCGTCACCTGTTTCTATTCGAAGGAGGGCCAAAAGCCCCAAAGAACAATCATTTCCACCCGTCATTATCCTTTCGTAAAAGCTTTCAAGAATGTATACAATGATTGATTAATTCTCAGATTAGACCAATATGTACGTGTCCGTGTGTCTTGCACGTAACCTTATGCACATTAATAATGTGTTAGGATACAAGGTATAATTGGCATTGCTCAATCAATACAAAATTCAGGGTAAGTTTTTCAAGTCACAAAAAATGGTTCTAGCCTTCTAGGTGCCTTTTACATGTATATTTTTTCACGAGGAGTGCTAACAATACACTCTCTAACACACTATTTCTAACACATTTTTATTGATTGATTCAAGTACACATGGGTCCCATTAAATCCTGTGGGGCCTACATCCTATTTAGTGGGACCTATTTCTAAAGTAGTGGGACCCATTGCATTTGAACCAATCAATGAGAGTGTGTTAGAAAGAGTGTATGAGAGAGTGTGTTGCTAACACTCCTCGTCTTCCCATTGCAAAACTAGTTAAATATTAGTATGTGAAAGAAGGTTAGTAATACATATATTTAACATACTTTATTATTTAGTAAAATTTACATGAGACTCGTTCTATAATTTGTTGATATCTATTTCAAAATAGAAGGATCTATGTAAATTTCATTCAATATTAAAGAATGTGTTTTAAAAAACATATTATTAATCTTGGTGGGTCTTTAGAATTATTATTAGTAATTATAAATGGGAAATTGGCCAGGCAGCGTAATAAATAAACTCAGATCCAAACAGTGCAAAATAAAATCATGACTAAATTATTGCCTACCCGAACTAAATTTCCTCCAAGATAAAGGCCCATTTTTATTTTCTTCCTTCCATGTTTGAACCAAAGGCCTATTTTTAGGCAAAGTGATTAATCTTTAATAATGAACGCACGGGTTGATTGAAACGGTTCACCACCAGTTTGCCAATTACCAAACAGGGCACAGTGTGAGGGAACCCTCAATGCCAGTGGAACATGGCGAATTAAAAAAGGGCAGAAGGTAAGATAGTAATTTGAAGGGACAACCTTGAAGCTCCAAATAGAGAGAGATCTGTCTGTCTGCCCCTGTCACTGTCACACTTCGGCGCCCCCAATTGTGTGTGAGTGTCAATTTTAATTAGTTTCCTGTTATGCCCTCAACCATTTCCATTATTCCCACTCTATATAGGAAAATTGATATTTTGATATTATTATTATGTTCATGTACACACTGGTTGTGGTTGGAGTTGGTATCCAAAGAAGAGAGGAAGAACAATCTCTTTGGATCCTTTTCTATCTGTCACAATCTCCACTTGACCTCTTCCCTTCCCTCTGTGCCCCTCCCTCTGCAACTCTCTTTTGTTTCCGGGTCCTAAAGCTGAAGCTAAAACCTCTTATAAAAAAGTTTGTCTTTTTTCACTGAACCTATTCTGGGAATGTGATTAATTCTTATTTTTTGACACCCCTTTTTGTTTTTGATTGTCCATCCTGTTCTCCAGAGAGAACCCTCTTGGCTGTTGCTGGATTATTAGTCTCAGCTGCTGTGGACTAGTTAGTCTTTTGTGACAAACAATGAACTCTTCAGCGAGGTTGGATTCAGCTTTTTTCCAGCTCACACCCACTCGAACCAGGTAATGTAGTTCACACTCATTCATCAATGAGTTGAATATTTTGTTGGGTTTCTTCCACCCCTTATCAAGGAACAAGTTTGAGCTGGTGAAGTTTTCTTTTGTGCCTCAGTTATCACTTGGGGTATCTACTTAGTCCTCAAATGCATGAATTCATTTAAGGATGCTGCTACTAGCTTTAGGTTATTTCTTTGGTAGGCAACAAGTGGGTGAGATTTGTTTGTTCCGAAGTTTGCTGATTTAATTGGAGCCAACATAATCTGGTTTTTGCAACATGGGTGTTATCTGCCAGTTTAAAAATAAATTTTGTGGCTGATTTCAGAGCTTTCTCCAGTTTAAATTTGGTTAGGGAATTTCATATGTGAACAAATTTGAAGTTTCATGGATATCAGTATCACAGTGCTGTTGTTTGTACGTTTCAGTGCTAGAATTCAAATTTAGAAAGGGGCATTTACTCTGAGAAACCTCCATTTTTTTTGTTGGTTGTAATTTTTATGTTTCTAATTGATCTATGCAAAAGCTCGTTCAATACAATTACACATTGTTTGAAGCCTGACTTGTGGTTCTGATCCTTCGCTCTCCCTGCTATTGTTTGAATCAGGTTTGACTTGGTTATAACAGTGAATGGAAAGAAGGAGAAAATTGCCTCAGGCTTGCTCAACCCATTTCTCTCGCACTTGAAGGCTGCTCAGGACCAGATGGCGAAGGGTGGTTATTCGATTGTTCTTGAGCCTGAAGGTGGCAGTGATGCCACATGGTTTACCAAGGGAACTGTTGAAAGGTTTGACTTTTAATGTTTTGGTTTATTATTGTGTTCAGCATAGCTTGGAAATTGAATCGATTCAAATATGTTTCTTAGACATTATCATTGGTATTATTGCATCCAGTGCTCAGTGTGGATCTAGAATGACATTTTTGAAATTGCTGTTGCCTGTAACTTTAGACTAAAATGCTTGCTCTATCTCTTTTGTTAAGGGAAGTGAAATTAAACATAGAAATAATGAGACTTAAAGTTTTCCCTTTTACAATTCTTTTCCAGATTACATTCTATTTCCATGAATAGTTTAGCCTACTGGACTAGTTTTCTCTGCTTCTGTAGGTTTGTTCGCTTTGTGAGCACTCCTGAGATATTGGAACGTGTTTCTACTATAGAATCTGAAATATTACAAATTGAAGAGGCAATTGCAATTCAAGGAAATAATTCTATAGGGATTAGCACTGTAAGTAAATATATAGCATTATTGAATGATTCATCGACTGCACTTAAAAACACTGTTCAGTAATCATGTATTTCTACAGGTGGAAGAAAACGAAGTAAAACATGTGGAAAACACTGAAGGTACTTTTGAAAGAACAAGTCTATTGCAAATTATCATTGCATACAACTAACTTGTATTGAACAAATATGGGCACATTTAAAGCTCTGCTAAGTGCTAACGATTACAAGGTTTACAACTAACAAAACTCGGTGCTTTGCACAGGCAGAAAGACTCAGCTGGATACTAATGACGAGAAAGCAATTGTACTTTACAAGGTTAGTAGGTCTTTAATAATTAATGCCCTATCCATGTACTGATTTTACTTATTTTCCTAATTGTATGGTTATGTGCCAGCCTGGTGCACAGCCACCTGAAGCAAATGAAAGCACCACATCAGAAGGAAACTCAAAGTAAATTCCATGTCCTTCAATTCCCTCTCTTTTCTATGACCATCTTTCGAAGTAGAAAATTTTAAATTTTAATTAAGGGTTGTGTCTGATTATTAAATAATAAAATTCAATAACTGTCCATTCCACACCTTGCATACTTGAAGTTGTATCAGTTAAGTTTCTTGCTAGAATATGCTTGTAGAAAATAAAGCAAATATGTTAAAACCTGGATGGCTGCCATTGGCATTACTTTAAAAAGTCAATTGAAATTCTGATAAACTTACTTTCAGTTTGGACACCTTTTTTTTTTCATCACATACACATAAAATACAGAAATTCTATTAGGAGTAAGGCAGAAAAGAATTTACTGATTCGTAATTCTGTTTCCCCACAATAGTATATAAATATGATAAGACTTTATTTGTAAAGTTTCTTTTCACAATGTGCAAAAGATTGTTAACATTTGTTTTATGCTACCACTTATTTTTTTTTTCAGAGTTCAGCTTTTGAAAGTCCTAGAGACACGTAAATCGGTACTACAGAAAGAGCAAGGCATGGCATTTGCACGTGCTGTTGCTGCTGGTTTTGACGTTGACAATATACCTGCTTTGATGTCATTTGCTGAATGCTTTGGAGCATCTCGCTTGATGTAAGAGAACTTTTGTTTTTTCAAAGACCAGTTTGACCTTAAATATTGGTTGATGAAATGTTGGGATCTTCATCCATTGGCCTGTAACATACACTTGACTTCTGGACAATCTTGCTGATGCTAATTTTTGTCACTTGTCAGGGATGCATCTACAAAATTTAAGGATCTTTGGAAAAGAAAACATGAAAATGGACAATGGCTTGAAATTGAAGCTGCTGAAATGATGTCCAATCGCTCAGACTTCGCTGCATTAAATGGATCCGGCATTATACTTCCCAATATGGCCTTTCCGTCCCATACTGAACTGGACTCAGGGAACAATGGGAAAGCAAGTTCAGGTACCTGACAATTCCAAAACATTGTGAATTTATGGACTTTTCAATTTCCATGACTTAAATGTATACATTTATAATAATAACTCATTACTCTTTTTTACATGCATTGAGAATTGTCATTTTAGAACAGTGGTATGTAGATTTTGATGCCATGAGCAATGCCAATTATTGCTCAGATAAAAATGGACTGCAATATATGTAATAGGTTTTCAGAGGTGCCAGACAAGTCTGCATGTTCAAATTGTTAAATTATGATATCTGACTTATAATTTTTTTTCCTGTGGGAAGACGAAAGTTTGATTTCTCAACTGAGATTTTTAAATGGTAATAACACACAGTCCATGTCTGGCTTTTTTCTTAATTAGAAATATGTCTTGAGATTCTTGTTTTCACATTTCCAGATGTGCCTCCAATGAACCACCAACCATCTATAGGCCACCAAGATAATATTCAGGGTCAATTTCCACATCATATGTTCCCTCCTTGGCCAGTTCATTCTCCCCCAGGTGCTATACCAGTCTTTCAGCCATATCCAGTGCAAGGCATACCGTACTATCAAACATATCCTGGAAACAGTCCATTTATGCAGCCAAATTATCCACCCATGGAGGACCCCAGACTAAATGGTGGTCAAAATATCGGGCGCCGAAGGCAGTCCATGGATAGTAGACACAGCAATACTGAATCAGAGACATGGGATGTAGAAACTTCAAAATCAAGGTTGCACGATGAAGTGGATATGGAGAGGGAAGGTTCACAGCGGAAGAAGGCCAGCCGATCAGGTAGACAGAAATCTGGCACGGTGGTCATTCGGAATATCAATTACATAACAAAGACAGAAAACTCTTATGGCAGTGGATCAGATTCAGATTCTGCCTCAGAAACTGATGAATATAATGACAATCAGGAATCTGTGAAGACCCCAAAAAGACGGGGGCCCAGAAAAGAATCTTTGAAGTTGAATTCATCTGACATGGAAGAAACAGACCATGGGAAGGATGCAGATGGAGGACACTGGCAAGCATTCCAAAATTGTTTACTCAGAGATGTTGATGAAGATAGACATGCCATTGACCAAGACCAAATTGATATGGAAAAGGTGGATAACGTGAGAAGAAAAAAACATGTTTCAGTCAATGATCCTTTAGTTTTTAATGAGCGGGAAATGCGTGAAGTTCAAGGCAGAAGTACTATAGATATGCATAGCATTAGCGGAGGATTGACCCACATGCCTAAGGCATCCGATGATGATTTATTGTTGTCTGTAAGGGCAGGACAGTCTGGTGACGGTTGGTCTGTAGATGATGTACAATCTTTAGAAACAAATGGAAGAAGGGGTGGTTATAGGGTTGCTGCTAGGGATGATTTCATCATTCCCAAACAAGAAAGTCAGTCTGGTAATTCATATCCTTCCTCAGATTTGGAAACTACAAGTGGACTAGGTTATTCAAACAATAATTTGCAAAGGAAGTTGTTTCATGATATGCATGACGATTCCTACATATTGGAGCATAGATCAATCCAAGTCAATGATGCAGGAAATGTTGAGAGAAATGCTATCGATATAGACTCTGAGTTCCCAATGTTGCATCAAAAAGATGAAAAATCTTCTAATGAGATAAACCGAATCAATTACGAGCCAGACGAATTAAGCATGATGCCCGAACGAGGAGCTGAAAGGGGATCAATGAGTTATGACCCTGCTTTAGACTATGAAATGCAGGCCCAGGCTGGTGGTGCTTTACAAGATAAGAACAAAGAAGTATTGGCTGACACCAAACCAGGATCTAAGAGGTTGGATACGGAGCCAAAATCAAAACTTACTCCAAATAGTTCTGATAAAAGAAAGACTGCTGGGCCAATAAGGAGAGGAAAGACTTCTAAACTTAGTCCATTGGATGAAGCACGGGCACGTGCTGATAGATTACGGAACTACAAAGCTGATCTCCAGAAAATGAAGAAAGAGAAGGTAATCACTTCTATTCTATAGCTCCCAGCCTCTCTTCTCACTTTCACGTTTCTATTTCATATAATTAGCTTAAAATGGATCTGAAACCTGTATAAGGACCTTGTCCTTAACATAGTTTTTAGTGCATGTATATTTATATTAAATATTAAATTGGAAAATCATTTCTTTGAGGCCATTCGTTTGTTATACAACACTGTTTATTTCCTTTTTATTTATAATAACTAGGAAGAGGAAGAGATGAAACGCATAGAAACTTTAAAGATGGAGAGGCAAAAGAGAATTGCTGCGAAGAGTAGCTCAGTCACTACACTGTCGCCAGTGCCATCACATCTAACCAAGAAACAATTTCCAACAAAACTTTCACCAAGCTCTCACAAAGGATCAAAATTTAGTGATTCAGAACCAGGACCATCCTCACCCCTTCAAAGACTCCCAATCAGAACTGCTTCTGTTGGATCTAGTGATTCTTTGAAAGCCTCAAAAACCAGCAGATTGAATACTAGAAGCCACTTGAATGATAACAAATTAAGCCGATCGGTGTCTTCTTTGCCCGAATCGAAACTAGAGAAGGGCAATAGTACAACTGATACTAAGGCATCAATGGCACGGATTAGAAGACTGTCAGAACCAAAAATGATTACCACTCGTCAGACTTCCTCAGTTAAGCCACATGGTACTGGGACAATATTAAAGACTAAGGCAGCTGATGGACCCGAGAGCAAAAAGATTTCTGCTATTGTGAATCATGATAAAAGCAAGGCAGCAGCCCTCCCAGAACTGAAAGTTAGAACACCTAAAGCAAGTGAAATCGTCCAAAACATATCATCAGTCAAAGAGAAGACGCAGAAGTCGAATGATAACAAGTCGTCTATAAATTCAGAAGGTATCGTGCTGAAGAAAAATGAAATGGGAATTTCATCCAATGATGATGGAGATGACAATCCTGTAGTTGAGAAAACTGTTGTCATGCTTGAGTATGAGAAACCTTATGCCCCTGCTATTTATAAATCGGAAGAAAAAATTGGGATGCAAAAGAAAGAATATGATAATGATAAAGTGGCAGAGAAGACTGAGACAACATCCAATTACGTTGCTATTCGTGCTCCTGTTTCACCATTAAGCATGGATACAATAGATAGAGAAACCTCAGAGAGCCAATCACACCTGCAACCCATATCCATTGAGGTATGTATTCACAACTTATAGTAGCTTTGGTGATAGTTTAATGCCTTGTAAGTTTTCATTCTCTTGTAATGGTAAAGTACATCAAAAACTTCATATTTTGAGTATTGGAACAAATATTCTGCTGTCTAACAACAGCATATTCTCGTTTAAATAAATTACAGTAAATATGAGTATTGCAATCACCTTAGCCTTCCAGCTATATTCCTTCAATGTTATTATATGTGAGACTTGAAAACTTTACCTAATATGTTGTGATTCCTATAATCTGTGCTTCGCTAAGCAAAAATATGTACTTCCAATTCTGCATGCTTAATGTAAAATGTGAAAATAGCATCATAATACCAAAATTTAGTCCCACCATGTAAGGATAGCCCGGGGAATGAGGTTCCCACCATTGTGGTTTGGGAGGATCAGATGTATGCAGCCTTACTTGCACTACTAGAGAGGTTGTTTCTACTAGTAGAACACGTAACCACTGGGTCACTGAGCAACATACTTACTGTTGCACTGAGGTTCATCATCTGGTTCCTACTCCTACCTTTTATTTTCTACAATTATACCTTTTCTACAGATTCTGATTTATACACTTCAGATATTATGTGTGGAAGATAAGTCTATTCAATTCTATGATAATTAGGAATTTGATAATATTTGTTTTAAATTTCAGCAACGATGTGTTTATTTTAGACCTTTAATTGTATGTGCAAAAAAAAAAAATTTGATTTTAGACGCGTATCCAAAATGGATATCAGGTCAAAATGGATAATACAGAAAAAGAACCTCCAAAATCATCCAGCATTCATATTGCTGAGGAAACATACCATGCCCCATATGCTCGAGTTTCTTCTATGGAAGATCCTAGTACAAGAAATAGTGAGTATGGTAAAGCAGCCCCCACAAGTTTGGAGACTGCAGCAATTGGTGTGGAGACTGTTAAAGCACGTGTGTCTGACATCAGGAACTCAACACTTGACAAGATCCCCGAAGCGATTGAGAAGCCTCAGGTAAAGGAATCACCGAAAGGGTTCAGACGACTGCTGAAGTTTGGAAAAAAGAGTCATAGCTCAGCTACTGCCGGACGCAACACGGAATCGGATAATGGCAGCATTGATGGTTCTGAGGCTGATGAGATTGGAATTAACGGTTCCTCAAATGAAGGTAATGTGCTCCCCATGGGCATCAGCATATTAAATTAGTATCCCTGGAACACTTTCTGATGGTAAAACACAACCTTCACATGTTTTTTAAGGACAAAAATGTGAGGGCTAAGATCCTATACCTATAAACTTAACAACATCCACATAAACCCTCTTCTTTCTTCTAGTTAGCCTTGTAAAGTTGAAGAGCTTTTGTTAACAGAACTAAGCTGCGGTTTTGAAGATTCAAGATTATGACAATACAGTGTGAACCTCATAACATTGGTCCACTTTTTGAAAAATTATACAAGTGAAGTATCCTTTCACATATGCATTTACCTAAACTCTGTTGTATGGGATACATCAATATTGGTTGTTTAAAACAAGTCCTCCATATTCAATTTTATTTATATGTACATAAACTGACCATATTATTTCCCATGTCATCTTCAGTTCATACTTTAAAGAATTTGATCTCTCAAGATGAAACTCCCACTGCCAGTGCAACTCAACAAAAGTGTAAGCACTCAATGCATGCCAACTTTTCATTTATCCCTATCCTTATCCTTTTCAGTACATTATCATTCTAGATTCCTGTTCTGAATATGGACATGGTTGTGCAGCTTCTCGCCCATTTTCCTTGTTATCGCCATTTCGGAGCAAGAATAGTGAGAAAAAGATAATGATGGCTTGATAGAGTGGATGCTGTTATTGGTGAGGTTGATGCAGCGACGAGCTTCAAACCCTTTACTTGAATTTTTATTTTTTTTGTCTTAAATATCATGAGTTATTGTCTAGCTGGAAAAGATAACTGTGCAATGTATTGTTTTGAAATTGGTCTTTGTATATTCATGTAACGTTGTTGATATGCCCAAATGATTAAGGATGATCGTGTTTTCTCTTCCGCACTGAAACAATTATTATATCCGATAAGAATATTTGATCATTTTTGTTTTGATCCGACATCACATTTGTTGTACAACATAATTATTATCACGTTTTTTTATTGTTGTGAAAATTTGATCCTGCGTTCACAGGATTGTTGTAAAACATAATCCAATAAATTTGAATCTTGAAATCAACCTCTTGATTGACCCAAAAAAAAATAATCAACCTCTCGCAAATGCTAAGTAATGTTGGCTATAATAGATTCGCAATGAGTCCAATTCCTTTTTGAAATGTCGCAATGGCAGAGCTTTATAGCATGTCCATTTTTTTATTTATTAATCTTTGATTTTTGTGTATTTGAGGTTCAAGGTCGAATTAGGGAAGGACGTTACTTATTATCAAGCTATTAACCACCAAAATGTTTGATGGCACTTTGAGTTACTAACGTGTGGTTTTTTTTTTTACCATGGCATTGGCAGGAGTTTCTTTCGGCTACTAGCACAAAGATTAATCTCCTTCGGGACCTTGGCTGCATTAAAGCTATCATTTCTAATGTTTTTTTTATCAAACCCAATGCTTGAACACGAGACCTTGGGATGAGAACCAACTGCAGTTACCAGTTGAACCAACGGACGTTTGCGTGTGGTTTTGGTATAATTGAAATCATTAATATGTAAACGAACACAATCAAGATGTGTTAAATGTATTGTAAAGTTCTAAAAATAAAATAAAAATAGCTCCAATATCTTATAATTAATATTTTCAGAAAGGGATTTTCTTTTATAATTTCGTAAAAGAAAAATCTACTGATTTAAAAAACAAAAACAAAAAACCTGAACTCTACTTGATATTCAAGATATTCCATTATAACTATTTTCTCGTCTAAAATTGTTGAAGTCAATTAAATGTGTAATGATTAAGCTGGATCATGCAATGTCAACAAATAGAATGACTATGATCAATAGTACTCTTTAATAAAGGGTCAATGAATCAATGATGAAAGTAGCTTTGGCGCACACAGTTTTCACCGCATGTAGTGCAATCTATAAGATAAGGTGAGGCGTCATTCAAAGCGAATGATTAAGCATGAGATGTTGCTTTTGCTCATCCTATTCAAAGCTTCATTTGCCAAGCATTCAGCTGCTTCTTGTGGATCCTCTATGTGACTTATCAGATTCACAGCCTCTTGGTTCTTCATCACCTACGCATACATGGAGATTACTTGCCATTATTTCATTTTATTCTTCCTTCAAGAAATTACTATACATATATATATATATATATATGATCAAGTAGTATGGAATACCCTTTAGTTAAAAATATCACATGTAATAAGCAAGATGATATTAGCTTTTGCACTATAATAGGTAATAGAATATATTGCACCTTACCTCCCATATGCCATTGCTTGCCAATATCAAAAATTCAGTATCAGAATCAATACTTTCACCTCTGACGACAAGTTCTGAGCCTCTAGAATGCCTCATACCTGCTGCTGCATTTCCTGATTCACATGTTACTATGAGATAAATAAATGAATAAAAAAGAAGAGCACATTTTGCTGATTGCTTTCACCCTTCCCAAGTGAACATGCTATAAATAGTATTGGATACCTGCAAATATTCTGCGAGACCAATGTCTTTTGGCTGATTGTTGGTATGTGTCAGTTGTCTGATGAGCCATGCCATCTCTACACACAACAGTTCTGTAATCTCCCATGTTAGCTATTACAAGGGTTTCTCCATTGATTACCATCACAGATGCTGAACCCATTCTGCATGTCTCTTCTAATTTGTGTTCCTCTCTAATTTTTGACCTTACACCAAGGTAAGCTCTCTTCAGCATTTCTTTGCCTTTTCTCCGTATATGAGCCTAACATATATATAATTGAATGAATCTGAGTTTGACAAAAGCATTTAAAAGGCAATACCATCCAGTCTAGATTATTAGACAAAGTATTGACTATATGGGAGAAGAATGAACTAGTGATGGATAACCTCTTGAAGTTTCTTGGCAAAGAAATGGGATTGCATGTACTTGGTAATCCGGTCTCCAATTAGCGCATCAGAGATTCCAAAATACCAAAGTTCTGTGTGATCATCCATTTGCTCTCTCTGAACCACAATTGAATCAAAGTCTGAGTAATCAGAACCATTTCTGATCATGTGATGCTCCATCACACGATAACCATGTGACATTGGCATCATCCATGAAGGCTTCTTTGCCGGCATGAGCTTCCTCTTTCTGCCTCCAATTCTTAGCAGAAACCGCTTCAGCCGGAGTGCCTGCCAAACTCAGTAGATAGTTTAGCTCTTGTTGCTGTAAATGATCAATCCTTGCTATGATTTAGCAGTTAGCAACATCAAGGGAAAAACAAAAACCATAAAAGGGTGAAGTCCATTTTTGGTTTTGAAGTCACAATTTCTTTGCATTTGGTCTATTATCCAGAACTCACATATCCATTGATCTAATCTGTTTATCATGGATTCCATAGAAGTTCAAAGAAAAACGTTTGCTTACCTTGTGCTTGAGATGAAGATATCTGAATCCCATGTTTTTCATGAATGTTTGATCAGACTTTGAGGGAAAAAAAAATCTTATATTAGCCGAAGGTGACCAGAAAAGTTAGTAAATCAAGTTTCCCAGATAGAAAATAAGAGGGGCCTCAATTCATTTGGCTTGTGTTTAATATATATTCAATATAGGTGTTGAGTAACAAATGGATTGGCCATTTTTTTTCCCTCCCTCGCACTCGCCACAGAGCACTTCCAATGGGTTGAAAATTAGTGCAGAGTATTCTTCACATGCAGAATCTAGAAGAAATTTTAAAAACTTAGACTCAAAGATGCCCCTTGGAATTCTAAAGTTTCTAAAATGAGATAACCAATTAGCTTTAATTGTCAGTTAGGAGGACTTTGAATAATAAGCTACGGTCAAGCTCCACTCACTGAACCAAGAAAAAATGGAATTCAATAAAAAGAATCAAATCCAAATCCAAGGTTTTAAATTGCGGTCATGATCGTGGGTATGTCATAATCTTTAATATTGCAAAAAATTACGGCTAATACAACTACAATTACAATCACAATATGGTCGCAAAGACCTCAAAAACCTTAACGTTGCGATTAGGATTGTGGTGACAGACCATAATTTAAAACATTTCAAATCTACTAGTTGAGCATTTTCTTTAAGTTCTTTCTTTTCCATTTTATGGGTTATTACTTATTCAATCTTAAGTTGGTAATTGTGACGTCAACTATCAACTATCGGGAGATGACTCGGTTGACTTGTTTCTTATATTACGAAGATATCATGATTCATGAATTGTTACAAACAAAACAAGAAAAGGTTGACAAAGAGGAGAAATAATAAATATTTGAGAACGGCAAAGCACAGAAAAGATTTTTCGTGGAGAAATGACACTTGGCAGATCAATATTCATGGTCTTTTGGTTGCTTCATGAAGGTAGCTTCCAAGTGTTGAATGTGAGCTTTCCCTCAAAAAAAAAAAGTGTTGAATGTGAGCTGGTTTACATTATTTAAACTTGAGTATTAGTTCGGTGCCATTATATTTTTATTTTGAATGTTCCCGGAAGATGAGGAATTTGGTGGTGCCTATATTTGTTTGCATTTTTTATATCAACCGGCAATTTTATTTAAGACAACTTATTTATTTGAATGTGTAAAACAAAAGTTACTGATGTTGATTGCTGCTAATTTAATTTACGTTGTCGTTAAAAGTATTTAATGTAATACAGATTTTTTTTTGGTAATCAAAGTTTAACATAAGAAAAATATTGGTTAGGACCAAAAGATAAGAAAAAAATATTGGTTATTAATTTAAGTTATTTGCAAAGTATGCTTTGTTTATTTGTAAGTTTATTCACAGAATTTAATTATTATGCACTGTTAGTGTAAATTTTTTTTTTTGCACAAGCATTCAATCATATTCCATTATGGTGCCACTTAGTAACATTCTTTCCTAAAATATCTTAACAAATATATACATAATGAGATATGATTAGATGTCTATGTAAAATCTTTTTACACTGATAGTGCATAATAATTAAATCCTTATTCACATTTGAATTTTTTTTGCGAGCTTTAGTGAAATTCCTTCATAAATAAGTTTAACTAATCTACAGAAAATAAGTTTAACTAATTTAGGGTAAATCATTTTTAACATTATTTTAAACTAAAATAACTAATCCGTTTAATAATGAACTTATTTTTTAATAAAAAAAATAAAGATGGTTTAGTAAGTCCCATAATTTTGGTTTACCATAATTAGGCGTTCAATTTTTCCAAGAACCATGACTCTTATTAATAGAGAATGCATGGATATCAATCTAAGGGTTTTGACTTGATTTTAATAGAAATAGAGGTGTCCTTTACGAAAAAAAATATTAATAACTAACTTAGTCTAGTTTAGTTTAATATATGAATTCAGAATTGAGAAAGGACTTGAATGTGATCGTTTGAGGAAAGGTTATAGGTGTCATCTTTTGAAAAATTGATTCCATCCATCACACTGGTCAAATAGCTTTAACCATTGACCAAAATTTACCTCAATCCGACTCAAACAAAGCTAAAGATTACATTTTTATTTGCCAAAACCAAGGTACCCCCGAGCCGGGCTGCTGTATTCCATTTGAACCCAAATCCACTTCTTAAACTAAAAACTAAAAGAGACCCATGTAATCTCGCATAGATTATATTTAGGCAAAATTACTCTTTTCATCCTACAATTTATTTATTTTAATTTGATCTTATAATTTTTTTTTGTCAAATTGGTCCCTTAACTTTACAAGTATTTGATGATAATTTTTAGTGTACACATCTTTCTGTGTGCTTATTGAAATGTTGTGTTCTTTGTATCATATGAAAGTAAACAAAAAATATTTCAATTTAGGCTTCAGAATGACCTATTTTAGACATATATTAGATTAAAAATTATTCTCTCAAGTTAAAAATGTACACTTTTTCAAAGACAGTCCCAGAAAAACAAAGACTTCATATTAAAAATTTATTCTTCATCCGAAACTTGAGAAAACAATTTCTAATCCAATACATGTTCAAATTATATCATTCCAAAGCTTAAATTGAAATATTTTTTGTCTACTTTCATATGAAACAAATAATACAACATTTCAATAAGCACACAGAGAGATATGTAGACTAAAAATCATCATCAAACATTTGCAAAATTAAGAGACCAGCTTGATACAAAAAAAAATTATAGGACTAAATTAAAACAAATAAATAAATTATAGGATCAAAAGAGCAATTTTGCCTTATATTTATTCTAGCAGTTCAATCATCATACACATTGAATATGAAAAACTGGCCGATTCAACATTTGACACTACTTCACCGTCGAGTTAATCCAATATACACCCTAGCCCCTCTCTAGCGTGGTACTTGGACAACAATGTATAGTTACAAAACTTAGCGAACCTACTTTACTGAGGAACTTGTCTCCTGGGTAAACGTTCTTGGTTCAATCGCTTATTGAATAAAAATATCAAACCAATTGACCAATTGACCCGGACTTGACCAATGACTAGGTTCCTTGGCTCACCCTGTTCCTCTCCCCTCTAGATATGATAATGAATTTCCAGGCATATGAATTCTGAATTGTGCTAGTATAGGTATTGGACACTCATAGAAAACCACAACAGTCTTAAGGCTAAGCTAACTGCAGAAAACTTGTTCATGATGCAATAACATAGCATGAATTCCAATTGTATCAAAAGCTAATCTAAGCAAAATGGAGTTGGCAATTGAAACAAACAGATAGTAATCAAGAACGGAACGAATCCAATGACAAGGCCAACCTAATAAAAATAAAATTACATGAAAAAAGGCATTTGACTCTCTCGTAACATGAATATCTGAAGATTAAACTTTTTAGCACGTGTCTCAATGATACATTAAAAACTCGTAACATCCAAGTTGTACTAAATGGAAAGGAAATTGATAACAAAATTTGAAAATTGTATCAGGAAGTAAAGCCTAAGATGCGGTCTTTTTCAGCTGAGCAAGCTCTTGCCTAACAATAGCCGCCCTCTGCATAAATTGCAAACATGAATATATTAGAATGAATAAAAGCCAAGACACACATTGAAAGAACAAAACTAAACCCTTCTTCCCTCGACTAACTTTAAGCATTTCACCGCACACAACACAACAAGGTGTAGTGTACTAAGAGTGCATTTAAATAAACAGCTTAAGAGTTTATTTGATAAGCACTTATCGTATAAGAACTTATATACAAGTTGATTCTACTATCTAAGAGCTTATGGAGTAACTTTAAGTAAGTTCTATATAAACTATTTGTATAAGTTAAAGCTTATGAAATTTGAAAATAAGCTGAAAACATAACTGATCATAAGCTATTTTTATAAGCTATTACAAACACTAGGTGTATAAGCTCAAATAAGCTCTTCCAAATGCACCCTAAGTGCTATAATCAGTAAGAAAAAAACATACCTTGATCTTAGCCAACATGATCTTGAACCTATCAAAATCGTTGAGGGACGCCCTTCTTTTTCTGACAATGAGTTTTCTGCCCCATGAGCTGTTCTCCCACTTGTTCTTAACATCTATCCATTAACAAGTAAACAAAACACATTAGCATGAGGAGCATTTTCAACTTTAACAAACAAAAAAAAACATATAACAATAATTGATAGAAAAAGCTACCTGCAGCTTCCATGGCCTTGATGAGGTCTTTCTTCTTGGGAACTCTCTTAATGTCAACTTTGATGTCTGTGAGGGAAAGCCTCTTGAAATTCATTGGGGACCTCACCATATCAGGGGCATCGACAAGTGCCTGTAAAACAAAAACCGCAACTGTTACTGAGAAAACAAGCAAATGGGCATGCGTGAATGTGGGGAAAGGTGAGAAATTGGAAGATGGGGTTACTCTGTTCTGGTCGATGATGTCCACGATGACCACGAGCCTGCCATACTCTTTGCCGTAGTTGACCAGAGCAACCCTCCCGATCTCAACGAACCTCTTGAAAGGCTGAATGCGTAACACACAGTTAGAAATATATACAGAAGGAGAGAGGGCAAAGAGGAAGAACACTCACCATTTTCGGCTATGGAGTGCAGAGAAGGCGGGGTAGTTAACGATTAGGGTTTTGTACATTTCTACTATTATTTTTATAATAAAGAGACACATTGGCTTGGGCCTCTATTCAGGCCCGGCCCCGGGGAAAGTAGGGTCATGGTAAATATACTTATATTCGCACATACATATTTTGCTATCTGCACATACATATCCGCAGAACTAATAGTTTCGCGAATGTATTTTTTTTTTCAACATACACACTTCGCGGAACTATTAGTTCCACGAGTTATAATTCTCCGTGGAACTATTAGTTCTGCGAGCCCCGCAGAAACTATTAATTCCGCGAGTTGTAATTCTCCGCGGAACTGTTACCAGTTCCGCAGGTTGTAATTTAACACATACATGTCTGCGGAACTAATAGTTCCGTGGAGAATTATAACCCGCGGAACTAATAGTTCCACGGAGTGTGTGTGTTGAAAAAAATACAACCCGCGAAATTAATAGTTCCATGGAGAATTATAACCCGTGGAACTAATAGTTCCACGGAGTGTGTGTGTTGAAAAAAAAAATACACCCGCGGAACTAATAGTTCTGCGGACATGTATGTACAGATAGCAAAGTATGTATGTGCGGATATAAATTCCCCCTATTTTTAGACATACATCTCACTTAATCCATTAAATTCCCAAACTATCCTCATTGATTTGTTTTTTTTTTTTATGCATTTTTATATTTTTACCGGAAACTTGAGTTTTCGGAATACAAATCCGTATTCCGGAAACTTGAATTTTTGGAATATTTTTTTTTAAATTCCGAAAACTCGAGTTTTCAGAATGTATAAAAACTCAGTTTTTCGCATATATTCCAGAAATTCAGATTTCTGGAATATAAATAACTCTAGTTTCCGGAACACAGATAAAAATGCATTCCAAAAACTGAGTTTTCGGTAAAAATGTGAAACTGAAAAAAAAAATCAATAAGGGCATAAAAGTAAAATATCTTTTTTTTTTTTGGTCCAAAGAAACATCTTGTATTAAAATGGGCCGAGCCCATAGGAAGCAATACAAGGAAAGAGAGGCACCCATGCCAACTCAGCTAATGCAAGCATTTACACATAGAAACTAAGAACACATAAATGCGCAGCTGACTATCACAACAAAAACAAGGCGTCCTTTGGCAGCGCAAGAGGCAGGAAGCACCCAACAAAAAAACAGCCCTCCTCCAGCAAGAGTCCCCACTCCAGAACCTGTACCAGAACACCAGAGGTCCACCAACAAAAAACCACTGAGCAGAGAGTCCACCAAAGATGGAAGAGGAACCTGAAAGGGCACCCCTAAAGAAACACAGATAAGTATCCTCCATAAAAAAAACAACAACCTTCGTACCATACAGAAATTGCTAGACTATGTAAAACTATGGCATTAAGAGTTCTCTGTCAAACCCTGCAGGGTTGATCCTCCTGGGTCAAAGGGAAAAATAGAGGGAATAAAAGAAGCCTTATCTGCCTGCAGAACAGCCTTGAGGCTAGGAGGTAAATTCCACACCCAATTAGAGGGAAGCACTCCCCTGCGATTGAGATGGGCAAGATGGTGGGCACCTTTATTACCATCCCTAGAAACCCAGGTAAACCCAACAGCTTGAAATCTACTTTTTAAAGCAATGATGTCTTTGACAACATTAAAAATCTCCCCTCTATTAATTTCACTTCTGCATGCTTTGATCAGGTCGAGGCAATCATTTTCAACCACAATCTTCTCCATCCCCATGTTGTCTGCAAAGGCTAAAGCTTCTCTGAAACTGAGAGCTTCAGCCATAAGAGGAGAAGTTGTTGGGAAGATTTTTGTAAGTCCTGCTACTAAATCCCCCTTTTCGTTTCTTGCTATTATCCCTGCATTCGCTTTGTTTTTCAATGCATCAAAGGTTGCATCAGTGTTAATCTTGGTGATCCCTTTAGCAGGGGGACGCCAAGTTTTGCTAGCCTGAACCGGCTGGCCCTGGTGTTGATTTCTCCGGGTTAGATTAAACCAGTGATCATAGTAATCCTGTTGAATAAAATTGGTCTTCTGAAGTACTTCCATAGGATTAGGAATTTTTGCTTCAAAAACTGCTTGATTTCTCCCTTTCCATATAGACCATAGAGCACAAACTAGAGAAATTTTTGCAAACTCCTGATAATCCCCCAACTCTTCGAACTCCTTGAATTTTCTTTCCAACCAGCCATGGATAGTAGAAATATCATTTCTGTCAGGGACACATTGTGACTGAAGACCAAACCATACACCCCTGGTCCAACTACAAAAAAGCAGGGAGTGTTCTATTGTTTCATTCTCTTCTTCACATAGAGGACAAGAAGCTGTATTCTTAATCTTCCTCTTGTAAAGATTATCCCCCACAGGAATAGCATTCTGGCAAATCTTCCATAGAAAATGCTTAATTTTTTGCGGAACATTGACCTTCCAAATTGAAACCCAAAGCTTCTCCGGAATTATACAAGAAGTAGATGGACCTAACCTTTTCCCAGGATCACTTTTTCTTGCTTGGAAGTATCTTGTTTTAACAGAGAAATCACCAGCTTTAGAGAAAGGCCACCATATAGTGTCTTCATTGTAATTCCAGGCAATTGGTGTCTGAATAATTTTCATAGCCTCTGAGGGACTAAAATTAGACCTGATCTTTGAAAAATCCCAATTCTTACAAACAGGATCAATTAAATCAGCAACAACAGAAAACTCAGAATTAGCAAAGGAAGATATCATCTCTCCCGAAGCCAACCAGCAGTCCTTTATGATGTCAATATGTTCCCCATTTCCAACCACCCACCTCGCCGATTTCAAGAACAAATCTTTGCCATGGATCAAACTTGCCCATACCCATGAATCCCCCCTCTTTCTACCCGTTCTAATAAAATCAGTATTAGGAAAGTAGAGGCCTTTAAGAACCTTGACCCACAAAGCATTAGGAAGGTGCACCATCCTCCATGCCTGTTTAGCCAATAAGGAGGAGTTCATGTGAGTGAAATCTTTAAAACCTAACCCCCCTTTCTTCTTACTATTAGACAAAGCTTCCCAACTTTTCCAATGAATCCCCCTATTCCTCCCCTTAGATGTCCACCAGAACCTGGCGATAGATGAACAAAGTTTGGAACAAAAGTTTTTTGGAAATCTAACCATTGACATAGCATAGGTTGGAATAGCTTGAAGAACAGCTTTTATGAGAATTTCCTTTCCGGCCTGATTGAGCAAACCTTCTTTCCACCCTTCTATTTTGGCTTCAATTCTCTGTTTAATCCAGTTTAGTGCTGTCACTCTAGATCTTCCCCAATCAGCAGGGAGGCCTAGGTATCTACCCGGGTTGTCCCACAATTGCATCTTTAAAACTGTTGCCAACTGACCCTTTAAAGTAAGGTCTATATGTTTTCCCCCAATAACTCCAGATTTAGCCAAATTGATTCTTTGGCCTGAAGCTTTAGAATAAACATTCAAAAGATCCACCAATTGATACATGTCCTCCAAAGTAGCCTTTCCAAAAAGAAGGGCATCATCTGCAAAAAACAAGTGTGTTAGTTTAGGCCCTCCTTGTGACAGCTGTATTCCTTTAATCTTGCCCTGCTCCAAGGCTGCTTTCATCATGTGAGAGAGGGCATCAGCGGCGAGGATGAAAATATAAGGGGAGAGAAGATCTCCCTGTCTAAGACCCCTTTGAGGAATCAGAGTGGAACTAGCAAATCCATTGACCTTGTATTTGTAGGAAACCGAAGAAATAAGCTTCATAATCATATCAACCCAATTCGAATGAAACCCATAGGACAACAGACATTGCCTAATGAATCCCCATTCCAGCCTGTCATAAGCCTTACTCATATCAAGTTTAATTGCCACATTTTCTCTTCCCCTCCTATCTCTTCTCTTTAGAGAATGAAAAACTTCATGAGCAATAATCAGATTATCTTGAATCAGTCTCCCCCCAACAAATGCACTTTGATTAGGGGTAATGAGATCTCCCATAAAACCTTTAAGTCTTAGAACCACAATCTTAGAGATAATTTTGTAAATGAAATTGCAACAACTGATAGGCCTGAGTTGGTTGATAGACTCAGGAAGAGGTACCTTAGGAATGAGAGTAACCATGGTTTCATTCATCTCCGCAGGAAGATCTCCTCCATTGAAGAAACTGATGATAACCTTACAAACATCTTTTTTAACTGTAGGCCAATTCTTTTGGAAAAATAACCCATTGAAACCATCTGGGCCGGGAGCTTTCAAGGCCCCAAGGCTAAAAACTGCCCTATGAATCTCATCTTCTGTAACAGGCTTCAATAGCAGATCATTCATCACGGGAGAAACAATAACCGGAATATTGGATAAGCATTGATCAATGCCTCCAGTCCCCTCAGATTTATAAACATTCTCATAATGTTCCAAGATGGCCGCAAAAGTATTTTCTTTTCCTTCGACCCAAATTCCCTCACTGTTCTGAATTCTTTGAATCCGGTTTCTTCCTCTTCTCTGAATAGCCGTTGCATGGAAAAATTTTGTGTTTCTGTCCCCCTCCTTTAACCATTTAACCCTAGCTCTTTGACCCCAAAACATCTCTTCTTGCAGCCATAACTCGTCAATTTGATGTTGAATCTTTCGAATTTCCACATTAATATTCACATTACTGTCCTGGTTGAGTAGGAGCTGTAAATTCTGTTTTAGCTTACAAATTTCCTCATCGGCCCTTCTAAAAGTGTTCCGATGCCACCTTTGCAGGGCTCTTTTACTAGCTTTCAGATTGTTCGAAAAATTCTGCCAAGGCTCCCCCCCAATACTCTGATCTCCCCACTCTTTCTCCACAACCCCAAAACAGTCTGCATGTTCTGCCCAGTAAAGCTCAAAATTGAAAGACACCCCACTCCTCTGTTCAGGAGAAGGAGAAAAAACAAGAGGGGAGTGATCTGAGCTCACTATCGGAAGGGCTATGGCCAAAGCATTAGGGTGCATATGACGCCAAGGCCAATTAACCAGAATTCGATCAAGCTTCTCCTTGATAGTCACTCCATTTCTCGGATTACTTATCCATGTAAAAGAACAACCTTTCATCTCCAATTCCATAAGGCCAGCAACATTAAGGAAGTCGCGAAACAGCTCAGCTCTGCGTGAGTTATATGGTCTAATTCCATCTTTTTCAAAGTGGGCTAGAATCTCATTAAAATCCCCCATGCAACACCATTGTCGATTCTTATCAGTTTGAAAGGCCAGCAGACTGCTCCAGAGGCCTCTTCTATGTTAAAAAATGGGATTTCCATAAACAAAGGAACAATCGAAGTCATTCTTGCTATCCAAATAGGAAACTGCAGAATGGATAAAATTAAGAGAATGCTGAAAAATCTGCACCCGAACTTTCTTTGTCCACATTAAACAAAGTCCACCCGAAAAACCTCTAGGTTCAACCACAAAGCACTGATGAAATTTTAAACGACTTCTCATCTTTTCAACTCTTTCTTTTGGAGCTCTAGTCTCCATAAGAAATAAAATGGCAGGCTGGTTAGCTTTGCAAAGCTGCTGAAGCTCTCGAATTGTCGCAGGTGCCCCCAGACCCCGACAATTCCAGCTGATTATAGTCATGGAAAAGGAGGGGGCAAGGGAAGGCCCGCCTCCTCAGCCATAGAAAGTTTAGTCTCATTGTGCACAACAATGTTTTCTCCTGTATCCATATCCCCCCCATCATACTGAAACATCTCTCTTCCCCACACAACCCCTTGCATATCTTCCTCTGGAACACAACTCTTGAACTTCTTACTCCTTTCCTCAGCTTCACCTTCATCCCTCTCAAATTCATTCTCACAGATCAGATTTCTTGGTCTTTTAAGAACCAAGGCCTCTGAAATTTTGTTCACAAGACTAATTTCTTCTGCGTCCCCTAATTTATTTTGGCCCCCTGTGTCCCTGTCCAAATCCTCAGGAGGAAATTCAACTACATACTTCTGCCCTTCAAGCTGGGTATCCTCATTATTTTCGTTGCCATCATTTTTCCCCTTTAAAACTTTGGACTTTCTTTTCACCCTGTCAAAAAAGCTTCCACAATGTTCCCTGCATCTCTTGATTTCCTGCTCAGTAAGTTGGAGTGAAAGATATCTATCGGGTGGGCTAGGATAATCTAATAAGACAACCGATTTTTTTAATCCTATATCCTCCTCTTCAAGCCCAAGCTGCTCCACCAATTCTGGGCCCAACCCGGGTCTCCTAATGTTGGAAAAAAGTTCCACTTGAGTGGGTGGGGGAGGGTGTCCCGTATGACTGGGGTCCCAAGTAAAATACCTTTTAAAGTGGGATGTATGGACAAAATGGTAGTGTATTTAGCGGCACCCGGAAAAGTAATGCGTGCTCAAATGTGAGACACCACTCCAGGCCCAAACCAAATAAATTCATACTTGTTTTTTAATATATTCCCATTACATTCTTGTTTTAAGAAATTACTTTGTTTCATGTACTGAATCTAAATGTGACATGATACAAGTTATTTATTCATTATATTCAGTATATTGTGTGTATCGATCAAAACCAATTCTTCATGCAAGATAACAAGCTTATCCATTAAAGATAAACAAAGTAATGGTAGAGATATATAAAAACTTCCAAAATCATAGCACTAGTTGCTAACTTATGATTAAACACTACACAAAACAAAGGGCAATGAGGTAAAATATTCCTGCATTCCCCCAATTATCAATTCCAGTTCCGCAACCTTGTGTAGTTGCGTTTATTGTGTTTTTTGAACCTAAAATTAGGTGTGGTTCAGTTAAAAAAATTGGAGCACGTTTACTGCAAGAAAACTTAAGAAACAACCCCACTTCAAAGCTGGAATCGCTTCTGCACGTTGTGAAGTAACTTATACGAGTGTGAATAATAACAATAAGAAATATTTTACTCATTTTTTGTTTTTACTATTTTCTATACAAATGTTTAAAGAGAGAAAATAAGTTAAAAATAATATTATAATTTCGTAATTGATTAAAAATAAAAACAGCTAAAACTCCAAATTCCACGTCACCTTTGGAATCCAATTATTTCCAATTACTCTCTCACCCTAAATCGCCACCAAAAGCGTAGAAAGGGCAAAAGCATTTTTAATTTTTAATAAAAAAACATTTGGCCATAAATTTTGTTTTGCGCCTGCGATTGTTGTCAGTCTCAGATCACGGTGGTCTTCCTCGTTCAAGTTTGTTTCACATGTACGTCTTTCTCAATTGTAATTGTTCCATGGATCAATGTTTGTTTCGCTTGTTTCCCGAGAAAAACTAACATTGAAAAAGGGTGTGAGATTTTGGAAAATTAATTGATTGATGGGCATGCTCCTGGACTCAATTCAGTTGCTCCACTTTTTCATTTGCTGGGTTGATTACTGCCCCTGTTGAAAGAGATCTGACATCTTTATTTCTGTAAATTTTTGTGTTTTGTTTTTTAACTAAGCAGCTAAATTCTTGTTGATCTGTGTTCTTTGATCTGGCCCTGAACTTTCCACTTCCATCCAATAGTCTCAGTGGTTATTATTGCCTTCCATTTGCATTTGGTGATGGGAAAAACTGGAGTTCAATTATGTAAGGAAAATAAATTGTAATGATCAGATACAGTTTAGATATACATAGCTATAAGCATTATGGAAAATAGAGACTACTCATTATAACCCATTGCCTTAATTTTAAGCTTTTGTGCATTGTTAGTGAAATTTAAGATAACTTGCTTCATTTCTATCTCTTTATTAGTGTGACTTTTGGATACTCCCCACACTTTTCACCTTAAGTGAATCCAGACTTTTAACTATAAGTCTGAATTCCTGCAACTGATGAAAGTTCTGTCCCCCCCCCCCCCCCCCCCCCAAACACACACACAAACAATTTCACATTCTGAAATTTATCATCTACAGAAAAGAAAGGAACATATGTGTATACTAAGATAGTGGTCGCTTAAATGTAGATTTGATCTTTGTCAAACTTTTACTTGCATATTTATTGAGTTATGACCGCGGCATGTGCAGCGAAGCAGAAATATGGAGGGGACTGTTTTCACTCCTGCATTGGAAGGAATTAAGCATGTAAAGTCTGAACAAGGAGAAATTCTGACCCAGCCTTTCTTGGATGCGTGCAAGCATATACTTCCTGTTATAGGTACATGTTTTAGGCCCCCTGCTTTGTTATTGTCACGAGACAAGGATAGTGAAAGGCAGACTTGTTTTTTGGATATTCTTTTCAGTGTGTTTACTGTGTTTTATTTTGTGAGGGGAACATAGAATGGTCCTTTTGTATAATCCACAGTATGTTAAGCAATATTATATTTGCTAGATCTTGATGGATTTTACTCTCCTTGTACAAGATAAGATGCATATGAGTGATTTTTTCCATGATGGGCTTCTGTTCTCATGGCCCCCTGCTTCTCTCCATCTCACTAAAAAAAGTGAAGTTTATATAGTTATGTAAAGTGAAAAAAGGTAGTTGATCTTAGATCACCTACCAAATTTGGTATGTATATTACATGAAGCTCTTAGTTTGATTTAGCATTCAGGCATTCAGCTTTAAGATTTTTTTCCTTTTGCATTTTACCATTTTTTTTTTTCATTAGAAAAATTACTCAAAATACTTAGTCGTTGGGCAATATATATGTTTCACAACCTGATTGTTATTACTTTCTAACATGACATAAAATCAACTCAATTGGGATTTTATGGGTGGAGTTTAAGTTTAATGTAATATTCTGAAACAAGTCCATGCGGCATTGCAGCCCATAACCTGAATAGCCATTATTTGCAACTTAAAATACCATTGTATCTGCCCCTTTACCTTCCTCCTCCTTATATTTGACTCGTATACTCACATCATGCGATGTCACTATGTCAGGTTCCTCGATGATTGCATGGTGTATTTGATTGTTTAAATTTGGTTCTTTAATCATATCATGGAATTGTATACAATATTGCTGCATTTGCAACTTGCCAACATCTTCCCTTGTTATCCTTAGCAAAATGTGGAAATTTTCTAGACTGCTTTTGACCTGTTTCTTGGTTATTTAACTGTCTATATCCTTTTTATTTATAAGGAAATATTTCATTAGGAGGAAAAGGAGTAGAAGACAGGAGGATCATGAACCCTTCTATATCAAACGCGCACACACCTTTTAATATGTGAAAGTAGATTATTGCAATCTAAACCCTACAGCTTAAACTTGTAAAACATGATAAATTGTGAACCATTTTGTTGTGGTCTAATGCTTGGTTTAAGCCTCAAATGTATGATAATAATACTTGCACCATGGTTAAATGAACTAATGTTTTTCTTATGGCAGACAAGTTTGGAGCTGCTATGGCCCTTGTTAAATCTGACATAGGTGGTAACATATCGGTATGTTTTTGTCACTTGTTTTATCTTACGTGCTACTTTTTTTTGTATGTATGTGTTATCACATGCTTGCATGCAGCATTAGATGTAATATTTTTTATCTTAAGACGACATGCCATGGTTATATGGCTTGGCCATGCCTTGAAGCGTAAGTTGGGTGTAGATTCATTTTTAAAAAATTCGTGTAGCTGACTTATAAATATGATTATGCTTTACCTTTTATACAACATATGGTACGTTCTATGTACCTAAACCTAAATAATATTGGATTTAATACTTCAGATGTTATGTGTTCTTACTATATACTTTGTTGACTTTTGAGGCAGAGATTGGAATCTAAATATTCATCTAATCCAACCAGATTCAACTACCTGTATAGTTTGGTACAGGTAGAGGTTGAAACTAAAACTGCTAAGTCATCGTCCAGTTGTACCAATGGACTTCTTTGGCTTACGAGGTAATGAACACCAGCCAACTACTGTTTAACTTGTAATTCATACTGGTATGGTGCTATAAAAGTTTCTTTCTTTAATTAGTAATGTTCCTAGCAGAGTTTGTTTTCCATGAGTAAATGAACAGCCAAAACAGATAAAGATCAGCGGAAAAGGGGTATCAAGATATGCGGAAAATTAAAAAATGATGGTTTTAGCAAGAAATCTGATAATATTAGTCATGTTAGGACATGCGCTTTCTAATTTTTGGGAGCATGATGCAACAAGAAACTGGCCTTAATGATTAGAGGTACTATAAAGAACAGTAATGTGTACATACATACATGAATGTTTATTATGCGTATATTAGAGGTACTATAAAGAACTGTAATGTGTGAATACATACATGAATGTTTATTTTGAGCTTGTGAAGCTAATTCAAGCTGAGCTTACCTTTCTGAATGTGTTAGGGCAGTAAATGTCCGGGATAATTCTAGTAGTTTACCAATTTTTCTTTTGTGGTCAGAGACCTCAGCAAATGTTTACTTGTTGCCTTTATATAATATATTTCTGTAGTTTAATTTATGATACATTTATTTCTCTGGCCTGTAAAATCTTCAGAGCAATGGATTTCTTGGTGGCATTGTTCAAAAACTTAATTGAGCATGCAGATTGGTCAATGTCACAGGCCTGTACAGATTCCTATAACAAGACTCTGAAGAAGTGGCATGGCTGGCTTGCTAGTTCAAGCTTCACTGTAATGTTCTTTTGATGCCTTTCCCCACTTCTTATAATATTGAAGTTTCTTGGTAGAAACAGAATCTTTTTTTATTTTTATTGAAAAAGCTTGCTTCACCTAAGTCTGTCAAATGTCATATTCTTGACCATAAAATAGCGGTCACGGGAAATGCATTAAGTTTATTATTTGCGTCATTGTGATGTCTGTTGACTACAGTCTGTGCTCTGTATCCTATGCATATTTCATAGTCTAATGCAGTGGGAAATGCATTCATCAATTCATATTATTTTGCTTATCCAAATTTCAGTAATTTAGAGATTTAGCATATCAAGGTAGTACAAGGTTACTTCCACATTAAATGATCTGACCAATATTCTCCGGGTGAAAGAAATTTTTGATAGCAAAATAAACTAAAATCCTTATTTTATTTTATTGTTCTACATTTTAAAATCTATTCTACTAGCTTTTGTCCTTTCTTTTGCCTTTTTCTCTTTTTTGACAATTGAATTTTTTCCCCTATTTTAGGAGTGTTAGTGTAGAATACGGTAAGATGTTCTCGTGACATATTAAATACTTTACCTACAGGTAGCAATGAAGCTTGCTCCTGATAGGAAGAAATTCATGGAGGTAATACAAGGCAGTGGTGATATCAGTGCTGACATAGAGCAATTTTGTACTACCTTTTCTCCTCTCCTTGAAGAGAATCACAAGTTTCTGGTAAAATATCTTTGATAGTTCTTTTAGCTTATTGATGATCATTGCTGGCATTAATCTAAATGGCCTGAAAAAGGACACTGAACTATATGCATCATTATGCTCTTGGTTAAGCCATATTCTGCTTAGCAATATTCTTTTTTGTTAAATTAAAAAAAAATCCAATATATAGCAGTTCCATGATAAAGATATTAATTTATTATAGTCTTTAAAGGATGTTGGATCGAACTTAAAGGCTTATTGTTTTGGCACAGGCTCGTTTTGGCTTGGATGATATGAAGGCATCGTGAAGCATGGATTCATGATGGCTCTTGCATTCTCTGTCTCATATTTTTGGTCTTTAAGCTTCATGTTTTTCTATTGGCATCCAGACCAATTGAACATGATAAGAAAAAACCATTGACTTATAGTAATGTACCGTACAAACTACTTGTTTTCAGCTTGGTGGTATTGAATCTTGGGATAAATACAATGCCATTTGGTTTGGCTAGAAACAAACTTATAGAACTCTAATTTCGCATGTGACTAAATTGGTTATGATTGTTCAGCTTTAAAAAGAATATGCTATATGACTGTTCTTTACAACAGAACAGTAATGAACCAACATAAAATGACTTTAATATTATAAGCCGAGTCATATTAACCGATGTTCTTCTTTATAATATTAACTGTTTAATACTTAAACTGGTTTTGGTTTACGCTATAGGTCCTTCCAACCAACCGTTCGTTGCTTTATTTAATTTTTGTTTTGGCAAAATCACTGCAAAAAGTCAACGATTATCTTGGGACTGGATCCAAACTGGCGACATCAATGGGAAACCCACTTATGGGGGGGTCCAAGTACTTGTTCAGCGTACTCCATTTGCCATACATGAAATATGTTGTTTCTTTTCTGATTAACGGTATAACATTCACGGTTCTATAACACCACACCACCCTTGTTACAAAATTTTAAGGGGGGAAAAGAGAGAAGAAATAGCAGGAAAAAATAATATTAAACATGAAAATTAGAATGTTGAGTAAATCACCAATTTAGTCTTTAAAATTGTTAGTATTTGAAAGTAGTCTTTGAAATTGAAAATTCTCAATCAAATTGATTACTACTAGGCAATTTCAAAATCTAAATTAACTGAACAAAACGACCAATGAAGACCACAAAGAAATTCAAATTAATGAGTGATTAAAATTTAATTTTTTTTCATTTGTAATCATCAAAAACATATTTAAGTGTATTTTATTCCTTAACATGAAAATAAAAATGTGGGCATCGATGTATCATGATTTTAATTCAAAAAATGCCAGTTGGGAACTTCTAATGATTTTCCTTTTCTTTGTTAATAGTATGAGTTGTTATTGCTTTCTATTTTTATTTTTGAGCCATGCAATGAATAATACTCTTTTTTGGTCAACAATGAATAATACTTTTCAAACCGTTTTTCTCGCACATTCACTAAGAATAGGTTTATGATATTTATCCCAAATATAGCCCATGAACATGAAAGCTACAATGCAACATCTTTGGATGTCCATCAAAAAACCTGTTTAGTTGCTGGTTTTGATTTGCTTGGCCACCGATAGGGGGCGGTAGATCAAAATCCAGTAGCTTGCTTTTGATCAATTTTGGTGTTTGAAATTTTCCAACCTGAAGTCTCCCTCTTCTTGGTTGGTTTGTTTGGATGCCCATTCCAAAACATCCCAGCCAATAAGAAAAAAAAAATTGCTAGACTTCCAAAAAAATTTCTCATCAACATTCGTGTTCCTCATTAATCATATATGCCTGAGTTGAGGGTTTGTGATTTCAACACTGGGAGAAGGCCAACAAATTCATCACATATATGGTTGATTATTTCAAACATTTATTTGTTCTTGGAGGTAGCCAGGTATTCTTATCTCTTTTAGAAGGACTGCTTTGTGTTTTCCATTTTCAATTGAAAATTGTATATAAGCTATACATATGTGAATGTTTCAGTTTTTTCCTTTTTTGACAGAGACAAATTAAGAGAGTATATAAAATTAACAAAGATGTTAAAAAATGTCACAATTAAGAACTTAGTTGATAAAATACATTTCGGATATATCTTCCAGTTATTTTGAGGAATGCCTCTATGGAAAGGTTTAGTCATATGTGACGATATGATCGGTATGTTATTATATTGGGAATGGTGTCAAATGATTAAATGGTAAAAGGAAGATAATTTATTGTATGATTTTATTTTTCTTACAGAAATTTGTAGTGGATCCCATTGAAGATTAAACTTGTTTGGTGTGCAAATAAATCATCAAAGAGCATCATCTATTAAAAATGTCGTCAATTCCGGTGAAAGGCCAGATGAAAGGCCTCCTTAAAGGACTTAGATACATCTCCCAAATGTTTGGTAAGTCTAATCTTCTATAATTTTATCATCACAAAGAAAAATTGAATAAGAAATAATATTTCCATAATCTAGATACAAGTTATATTTAACTTTTTTTTTTCCCATTAATCAAGAGCAAGTTGGAGAGGAGAAGGGAGAAAAGTAACACTTGTTAAATCGAAGTCATGCAAACTTTTCTAAATCTCTTATTATAACATGAAAATGAAACAAAAGTATAACAATTTTGCAGATGAGGAGGAAAACCAGGAGATACAAATTGGGTTCCCGACAGATGTAAAGCATTTGGCACATATTGGATGCGAAGATGCCAAAGCAAATGCTCCAAGCTGGGTACAACTTCTCATTTTCCACCAATTATTATTATTATTATTATAGTCCACACCGACACCATTTTGATTGTTTCTTAATCGATGTGCATGCAATTTGGAGAAATTGTGCAGATGACCGAGTTCAAAGAAACACCACAACCAAACTCTGCTAAGATGCCTGAAGGTTTGATTTCATTAATCTTATTATAATAATTGTAATAATAATAATAATAGCACACATAATCAAAAGAATTATCAATTTGGTATCTAAAATTGTAGACTACTATCAATTAGTGCTGAAATTATTAAAATTTAAAACTAGTCTTTGAAATTGAAAAAATTTCAATCATATCAGTATTTGTCGAACACTTACAGGGCTAACCAACCAAAAGAACTAATATCACCGAGAATTCTGAATTTCAAAGAATAATTTGAAATAATATTAATAATTTTTCCAATTTCATCACCATTTTGTTAATTCACTACACATAATCTATCTATTTGATTGGGTATGTTAGTTAGATAACAGATATGTGTGTGACAGTGTTGGTGTTATTTTTTTATGCAGATAACAGTGGTAATATTAGTGATACTAACAGTACAAAAGGTGAGAAGAAGAAAAGCCAAACTCGAAGGTCGAGGCAGCGATCTTCGGAGAGCCAATCCTCAGCGAACAATTCTCCGACGCGAGAGGGTTCCACGGAGGGAGGGTCCACCAAGCCCTCTCGACGACACCATTCCTCAGAATCTTCTAGAAGACACCACCGTCACTCCACGGAAGAGGAAGACAAGCCCCCACCGGGCACGAAACAGTCGCACCGGAGGAAGTCCAAAACGACGACGTCGTCCGAGGATAAGGACAAGGAAAGTTCCAACAGGAGGTCCTCCAGGACCCGAAGGTCCTCCAAGGCCGAATCCCTAACTGATATCTCTTTTACAGATATTGGGCCTGGGCCTGGGCCTTCCTCCCAGTAGACAAATATCTATCTATCTATCTATATACTATCTTGAGTAAAAAAGATAAGTCAGTTTTAGAGAGAGATTTCAGGGGCAGGGCAGGGCAGGGCAGGGCAGGAGGATTGTTAATTGTTAATTACATACATACAGACATACACACCATCATGATCACCTTGCTTGGTCTTGTGTCACTTCAAAATACCACTTCTTTTCTTTCATGGTCTTTCCTTTTTTTTTTTAATTTTGAAATATTATTACTGTTTTATTTTGGATGCGTCTGGATGATTTAATTGTACAAATCATTAACTTACATTTGGGCTTAATTGCTTCTTCTAAAAGGGTGGGTTTTAGAAGAAGCAATCTTGTTTAGATAGTGTGATATGGACTCTTTTTAAATATAAAATCAGTAAAACTCACTGAACTGTGTAAATTGACATGTAGCTTATTTATTTGCATTATTTTTGTCGAAAATTTGACAAATTTGTAGATTGGTATAAATTGCACCACCTACTGGTAAATTGCAAGTGTTGGTAAGAGTGAGGCTGAAAGATGGAAAAGAAGGGCAGACAGAAATACATTTATAGATAAATATCTTATATAGAACAAACTCAACAAAGTAGTACAATTACAAACAACTAATGGATGAATATCTTATATAGAACAAACTCAACAAAGTAGTACAATTACAAACAACTAATGGAACAAACTCAACAAAGTAGTACAATTACAAACAACTAATGGATGAATATCTTTATACATATCCAAAACAAAAACTCCCCCAAAAAGAAATACTAGTATTAATACTGAGGTTTTAGATGTAGTCGGTAAATCACATTTCCAGAAGGAAACACACATCCAACACAATGTCACATGTTGTACAGCTTTTTCATTTTTCTGTACTAGTAAATTGGAGCTTCTAATTTCCCACAACATTATGTGGTTCCAGGTTCTCCTTGTTGGAGACTTTGAAAATGGAATCCTTCTCAATTGTCTTCACAGGAGAAAACTTGAGATCAAAAGTTTCATCAGACCTCTTTTTTGTAGGTATTGGGGTTCCAATGTGCTGGGAGAGTTCCCTTTGGTTTCCACAAAGAGTGAATATATTCTGAATTCTCAGTAGCCTAGAAGAGCCATTCTCCTTGTCAGCCCCTGGAATTTCCTTAAAACAATGATCCTCCCTCTTTGGACTTCTTGTGCTGTGAGGGTTCAAAGATGCCAAGGAGCCAGCAGCACTCGGTTTGTCAATAGTACATACCCTCTTTTCTTCAATGACTTCTTTCTCCACTTCCTCATCCTCCACTTTATCTTCTTCATGATCCTGCTCTCCTTCTCCTTCTTCCTCGTACACTGTACTTAGACATGCTCTTTGACCAAAGCCTGGTGCACAAGCATAGGCATCTTCTTGTACACCATTCATCAAAGTATTTGGATGAGGTTGATTTGAAAGGTCTTCCAAAACATTGTAGCCACTCCTGCACGTAACTCCACCAATAATGTTTACTTCGCGTGCAGGAGGGGGTTCTTGATCATCCATGTCCAAATCCATTGATTTCACCATTCCCGGATCCTCCTCGCTTTTGTAAATACGCATTAGCCTTCTTGCAAACCCACTTGACTCCATGTCTTTTGATTCATTTTCCTCAGCAGAGCCCTGCCTTGAACAACACAGCTGCAGCTCAATTTCTTCCAGTCTCTTTCTCAGAATCTCAACTTCTTCCTGCTGTTGCAGTATCCTTTCTTCCATTCTCTTCCTCTCCAATTCAACAAACTCGTTTGTTATTCTTTGACACTCTTCCAACTTCTTTTCCAACTCTTGTCTCAGAAACCAGGTTCGTTCATTTACCTTGAGGTTAATCTCCTCCTCACTTGCAGGGGTTCTTTTGCCTTCTGTATTTTCCAGTTTAGCTCTTAACTCAGCAACTTCTTCCTCTTTCTTCATGAGCTTTTTGTGTGCTTCATTTCGCTCTTTCTCTCTTTGCTTGGTTTCCATTTGTAGCTTCATGATAAATTCATCCATTGCAGCAATTCTTGACCCCATAATGACAGCAGAAGAAGATTCCTCTTCCTTAACTGGGGTATGAGGGCCACGAACTATACATTTTGCTTTTGCTCCATATTCAAGTGTAGATATTGTCTTATGTATCTCCTTAGGATCGGGACTTGCACACAGTATCATCAGAATTTTTGACTTATCATCTTCAAAGGAATCCTTAAAAAGGGAAAATAGAAAAAAGCACTTGCATCAATAAAACTTGGAATAACATGGAACATGAATCCAATCCAGCAATTCACTCAATTGAAGAACTATAATTACCTGCAGAAGCATGGTAAGTTTGCTGTCCCTAAAAGGCACATGTGAATCACCATTTGCAATGGACTCGACCACTCTCTTCAGCGCGGTGTTTCCTTGGTTAATTTTTGCAGTCTGTAAATTTATTAACAGTATAAAAAGATCAGCAGAGAACCTGCATGATTTTTAAAGAAACAAAATCGATATGGCAAAAAAGTAACCTGCATTTTTGCCTCAAATCCAGTTTGACCAGCTTGTTCAATATTTTCTGATCCTGCCATGTCTACAAGCATTAGCCGCCCTCCCACGGTTGGGACATCAAGTATCACCTGAAACAAGCCATCAAGTATCAATAAAGGAAACTAAATAAAGTTTATCAGAACCACACCTTCCAAAGCAACCATACATACCATACAGTGACTTCTAGAACTCCTGTCATTACAAAGTGTGCTTTTAACAATCCTTCGCTTCTCCACTTTCTGAATTTCTTTTGAGATCTTCCCTGGCTCGTTTCCAGATATATAGGTTGCATTCTTAGCCTTTTTCCCCATCACTTCAAGTTTCACCTGCAAGTCAAATGGCAAAAAAGTTGATTTATGCTCATTTTTGAGGTCCAAATTCCCTTAAGCACCCAATCAGTTGATTTATGCTCTTCCAAAACAAGCTTTCAAAAGATGCACGAAAAAAAATTTCTACACAAGTTTCCAACAGCATTTACTAACTCAGCCAAATTAGTACGAGTTATGAAAGCAAGTAAAACATGCATGTAACAATCCTAAACCAAAATCCCAGATAGAGTAAAACAGATCAAGTGATCAACCAAGCCAACATGTATTCAGTATTCTATTACCTTTGAAGCACTGCCCTTAGGCCACCCGAATCCAAATCCTCCACCACCACCTCCTCCATTGGTTGACAAGAGATCATAAATCTCCTCATTGTAAATCTCCAAAACAGTGACTTGAACAAAAGTCCCCAACCCAAGACGCTGTCCTTTGGAATCCCCATTCCCATCAGAATCTGCATCCCCATCACCAAGAATGTCCCTCAAGGACCTATACACAATCCCTGCCTGCTTTGAACACCCAAACATGGTGTGACTCTTGCCAGAACCAGTTGGGCCATACATCATGATGGTGCATTTATCCCCAAGCTTAACCCCATTGATCCTTGATTCCACAAATTTCTTGTAGAAGGCATCCAAGTCCTCTTCCTCAGACACGGACACCCCATCAAGGGTGAAGTCCCGGTACCCGAAATCGGCTCGAACCCGAATAGACCTCGAGTTGGAACTGGTCTGAAGAACCGGTAAAGGCTTGTCTTTCCGATCTGGGTAGTCACGGATTCTGGCAATTACTTCAATTGGGTGTTCAGGTGGGGCTTCCTTGTTGTTGGCAGCATAATTGGGATTAGGTGTTGGTGGCGGTGCTGCTGCTTTGAGGCCACTGAAGTTGAGGCGATGCTTGGACTGTGGAGTCTTCAACTGGGTGGAATGATTTGGCTTCGAAGAAGGTGTGGGAGCCATTGAATGTGTGAGTGGCAAAACCCCAGAAGCAAAAGAGAAGAAAGATTGAACCTTTCGGGTCGAACGACACTGTGCGAGAAAAAGCTAGAAATGAAGAAGATGATGGAGAGAGAGAGAGAGAGAAACAAGGGAGTAAACACTGGAACCAGGGTTTTGAAATTTCAACCAAAATGTAGCCGTTACAGTCTCTAACGTCAATATGTTCATTTATATTTTTTGAAGTACACTTTTTATTTTGGACGAGTTAAATTTTATATTTTCGATGGTAAGAATGAATTTTCCTTCCATTCGATTGGATTTCTGGATTTTTCATCATGTAAAAACTTTTTTAGGTCTAAGTGTCTAACACGGGACAAATAACTTACAAAGTAAAACCAGATAAAAATTTTGAATAACACCTTTTCATGAGTTTTTTTTCTTCATATTTAATGATCCAAGAATTTCTAGTTCAGTCAGAAAAGTTTTTCTCAATTATATTTTAAACATTATTAAATCATTTTATATCTGTCTAAATTTGAGACCATAACGGTGGGTTTGCCGTTTGGGTCTTTTAGAAATTAGATTAGATTACTATTCTATCTATAGAAGTAGAACCCAAAATAATAATAATAATATTCTACATAAGTGTTTTTTTAGTGTGTTAAATGTAACAAAATGCATTCAACAAAAAAAAATGTAACAAAATGCACTACTTTAACCACAATTGCATTAGAAAAATGTATTTAAGCTTTTATAATTGAAAATCTTAATTATTATTTCTAAGGAAGAAGATGAAGATGCTTAAAAATTAATGATAATTAGTATGAATTACTATTGCACGAAAACAACAAAAAAATAGCCAACGGTGTGTTTTTTGAACTATTAACCCACCATGTATTGTTATCGGTTCCTTGCGTGAAAAAAACATGATTGACTCGTGATTCATTCGTGTGAACCATTTCGTATTATTTAACATTGCTCTTACCTGATTACAACGAAATTCTCTATCTCCAATGCGGCCAGTGAAACATTATGACTATTGCAGTTGTTAGTTCATTTTCTTGATAGAAACGTTTTGCTGTCATATGTGACAGTAGATTAGAATGAAGATTTAGCTCTTTCACTCATTTGCAACTCACAGTCAATGACTTTAGAAAATTAAACCTGTCATCTGGAACTTGTCAGTTTATGAAGTTAAAATCAAGTAGCTAACAGGAGCTAAATCCACATGGTTTTCAAAATAGAAATGTTTCACATGAACAATACAATGCAGTTATGTAAGTTTAAGAGATACTGTCAACTACTCTTCATGTTCTTATCAATATCATTTTATGAAAGGAGTTTCAGGTATACTTCAATTTAAAAGATTATACCTAAAAACTCATGCATCACCAAGATGGATCGAAGTTGGTTTATCGAGAAAGAGGTTGAAATCCTTAAATCCCCATGTAGGTAGCGTTTTAAGACTATGAGGCTACTAAACTTTTGTGCTTTAACTGCATTTGTAACATTTGAGTCAAATAAACAGTTCTGAAGCACCACCACACCATAACCCTCTGAATAGAATGCAAAAATATGTGATTGGCTAATAACAACATGGCATTTATTTAGTAACAAAATAAGAAGAATGTTTCATCTAAGAAAAAATAAGAAGAATGAGGACGGCAAGGTTAGAATTCTCATACCATTTGATCATAGAGGCTCTAATACTATGTTATGAATCAACTACGCCAAAAACTTCTGCTGAGTGAAAACACATGAATGATTCTTGTATTATACCACCGATAGAAATATCTGTGCCATGGCAAACATCAGAAGAAGAAAAAATCTTTATATCAAAGAAATCAGAGTCTGAAACTGAAAAGGTGTTCTCTCAACAGTGTATTTTAGCATCCATATGCTATGATCTATAAGCATTTATTCCTTCAAGATGAAATATGTTACATTTAAACAAAAAGTAGCCTGTTCCCTTGGAGCTACATAGTGTGGTTTGGTTCTATCCGTATATATCCATGTTACAATATTGAAGAACTTATAACAAGACAACACAAAGACAAAAACAAAAAGAAGACAGACACCGGTGTTGGAATGTTTTTTCAGTCCAACAGAGAAAATGCATAGTGCATGCCTACATCAGGAACTCATGAAATCACAAAGACCCTTAGCTCGCCCCTATCTCCTCTCGTTATGCGGGTATCCGCGTCAAGATATGTAACTTCAAAATCACCACTTCCTGTATTAGATGGAGGCCTAAATGCATCCGGAATTCGAGGTATCTCAAATGGGGGCAACTGTGACAAATTCCCAGTTGCCTTCACAGTGGTTTTCTCAAATACTATCTTGACCCTTGAAGATCCTGAGACATCACAAACCCACACACAATAAAGAGGCAATCATTCCCAAGATTGTACAATACTACAATTATAATATCTGGCAAATAGTAGCAATTATGCAAAGTTACTATGCATTTGCAGATAATGAAAAAATAAAAGCACAAAACATAAAACCAACCTATGAGTTCAAATTTGTGAGCTAATGTGGCTGTTACTTCGAGGGGTGGCAAGGGCCATGGAGCACCCAACTGAAGCTCTACTATATTGTCAAAATCTTTGCTTATGATGTCAATACGTTGAAAAACCTATCAACAAAGCAGAGCACCAATTCAATAATTATTACACATTTGGTAAACTTATTATTGAATCATGTTTTGGAGATAAAAGCACATGCATAGGACCCAAATCAAATTAGAATTAGATCATAATTTGTAATAGTCTAACAAGTTGCTCAGCCTCAGCTGCCAGTAGGAAAGATGGTAAACAGTGATTAGCACAAATATTTTGTCATTAGAATGACAGCTTGTGACAATGAGAATAAGAGGGTCACAGGCAATTTTGTGGGAGAATCTGCAACTTGTTCAACCGAAATGCATAATTTTTAACTTGAAGGTTTCCTGCTCTACAGAACAAGCAATCAATCAAACACAAATTACCACAATAACATTACATAAGGTCAGTACCAGACCTGTCCAAGAGTTATGGGAAGGAGCCTTCCCGTGGGAGGTCCAGGGCGGGATCCGCCTATAGTGCGAGAGGAGAATGCACTGCTATATATCAATTTCCATCTTCCTTGCAGTTTATCAAGGTCCACTAGTCCTGAGAGGTCCACCAGTCCTCCAGCAGCTTCAAGCTCCTTAGCCGCTGCATCTGCCTTTTGCAGATCCTCTTCATTTGCAGCAAGACCTCTATTTAGCCCGGAAACAGCACTCTGCGTTAATAAATCCAAGGCTCCAAACATAAGAAACAAGTTTCAGAACCCCAAAAATAAAACAATAAAAAAAATTCAACAATAAAAGCACATTGAAAATCATAATTATAAGTTCACCAGCATTCCAAAATCCAAATCTATGTGTCATGTGTGGCAATTGCCTTATGTAGTTGTGTACTATAATATATTTTAAGGACAATCTTAACTGAATAGACCAATGACCATCCATAAAACTGAGACAGGAGATATCATGATGCTCCCTAAAGGAGACCAATTGTGTGCATCAACAAGCTTTTGCCAAGCCTACAACTATCTGCAACCTAATATAAAGATCACAAAAGATTGTCCTCAAACTATTTGGCATTTTAACATATGTATGACCAAGAAGTAGAACAAATATATAGGCACGGAAGTCAAATACATAAATTCAACCTATTAACTCCTCCCCCCCCCCCCCCCCCAAAAAAATTTATTTTCCTTCTTTGAAGTTTTAACTAATCACACACTCAGCGTGATAATAGTTGTAGTTACTCATGCAATTCACCATTCAATTTATCAAACAAAACAATCAACAAGCTAAGGCAATTTCAAACAACTCATTATCCCGTGAGCATGCAGAAGGTCCACATCAAGTGTAAAAGAACTAAATTCAGAAGGGATATAAATATAAAAAATAAGAAAAATGTAAAAAAGAACGGTGAATAAAAAGAAACCCACCAGCAGATTGAGCTTCAAGGAAGAGATAGAATCAGAGGTGTCTGCTGAAGGAGGGTCAGCCACATAGGCCTCACCCACAGCCGATTTGACAACAAGGGCAGGCTTGAGAGAACGAGAGGTACTTCGAAGGTTACCCTTTGGAGTGAGAACATGGATGCTGCAACAAGGAACAAAACAAGATGAAGAAGAAGAAGAAGAAGAAGAAGAAGAAGAAGAAAATGGTAGGGAGTGAGAAAGAGAAGTTGATGGGTGAGGAAGGAGGTTGAGGGAAGCCATGAAGATGCAGTGATTTTCCAAAAGGGGGTTGGGTTTGGGAACTGAAAGTGTGGAACTTGGAAGATATTATTATAGGAGAAAGAGGCAAATTCGAGTGTGATTGAGATTTGTGTTTGTGTTCATGTGTCTGTGTGTGTGACACAGAGAGAAGAGCAAAAGAAGACAAGACAACAAGAAGTAATGAGGAAGGAAGGAGTTCCACTTCATTGTCCTTTTTTCGGTCACCGCTTAGTAATGCGCCACGTAATGCTCTATGGGCCTTACCCATCTCCAACTAGGATTTTGGTTTGGTCACCACCTCTCCTCTATGTCAATTTAAAATTTTGGCATTATTATGGGTGGAACCGTGGAAGAGCTTGAGACCCTTTTTAATATATGAAGTAATAGATAGATTAAAAATAAATTAAGATGGAGAAAATATTGAATTTTTATTAAAAACTAACTTTATAGACCCAATCGTGTACAAAATATGGGTTTTTTTAATAAAAATTGTATAAAAATTTTAACAAATAAAATAATTTTAGTTGAAAATAAAGAATTAAAAAGATGAGTTAAAATAAATGAGGTGAACTAAAAGTATTTAATATAAAATAAATGAGGAATTAAAATTAAAGAAATAATAAGAAGAAATTAGGGATGATAAAACGAGTTGGTCCTACTCGGTCGACAACCTAATTTGCCAAAAATGGTGGGATGAGTTGAGTGACTTAACCCACCAACCCGATGGGTAAACAAAGAGTCGGGGCGGGGTTAACCCATCAGGTTTTTTTTAAATTTTTTTGTATCTTTATTTTTTCTACAATTTTTTTTGTGGATCGACTTGCCATTTTTATAACCCACCATCATAACATTTCTCTCTTTTTTTTGGCGGTCCAACTCGTCAATCTGCCCTTAAATGAAGTGAGTTATATATTTTAACCCTTGTTTGGCGGGTCAATCACCTCCTCTATTTAAGGCCGATTAAAAATAGGTCGAGCAAGCTGACTCGCTTTACCACCCCTGTGAGAAATCGGGAAAAGATCATTTATTTATCTTCATTTCTTTCATTAAAATTATGGAAGAAATAGAGAGAAAAAAAATAAATAGAGAAAATCTTTTTCTATAAAAAATCAAAACTGAAATTGATATATTTGTAGATATAGAAATATATTTAACTCTGCTTGATTTTTAAAAAAAATCACTCCGAAGTCACTTAATATCTGTAATTCAATATTTTTAAATTCTTATAGTCTTTATTAGTTATCTGTACAGTAAATATTTTTATAACATTTAACAGTAGTAGTACATTTTTTGGTGAGTAAATAGTAGTGCATTTAATATGTATAATAAATATTTTCATTTAATTTAGTGTGTTATATTTAATATTTCCTCCGGTCCAAAATATAAGCACAAAAATACTTTTTTTTGTCCAACATATAAGCAACATTCATCAATTTCAAATAAATTAAATGTTAATTTTTCAATTATACCATTCATTTAATGCAATATTCATATTTACGAGAGACACCAAATGGGGTGTTTTTGGAAAAAAAATTGAAACTAGTGAGTATTAATTAAGATTATCACATTTTTAAGGCATTCCTTTAATTAAGATTATACCATTCATTTAATGCAATATTCATATTTACGAGAGACACCAAATAAGGTATTTTTGGAAAAAAAATTAAAACTAGTGAGTATTAATTAAGATTATCACATTTTCAAAGCATTTCTTGGGTCTGTGTGTTTTTGTACTATATTGCTTATATTTTGGATCAGAGGTAGTAATTATAAAAGTTACTCCCTCTGGTCTCAAATATAAGAAAAAAGTACATGCATCTGGACTATATATGGTCCAGATGCATGTACTTTTTTTTCTTATATTTGAAACCGGAGGGAGTATTAATTAGTAGCGTTGAAGGTTGAAATCAATTATTATATACTTCATTCAGACTCAATTATAAGAAGAAGAAAAATTAATTCACGTTAATTAAAAAAATTAGTTAATATTATTTAATTTATTGATTTTATCAAAAAAATAAATTTGATTTTCTAAATTGTTCTTAATAAAAGAGCTATTGAAATTATAATTTACATTAAATGAAATATATTTTATAAAAAATACTCATTTGAAATCACTTATGATTTGTTTATATTTTAGACCACTATGTTTAAGTTTTTTTTTCTTTATAATCGAGCCCGAAGTGAGTAACGGAATCGCATTCGAGTATGGTGAAAACTACTGTAGCAAGTTTAACATGTGTTCTACCATGTAACAGCCTTATTTTGCAATTTTATTATTGTTTTAAAGTCTTATATTTTATTTAAAATTACAAAGTCCGTCTCTATTGAAAACAACAAAGAAAAACCTATCTTTTTTTTTAATTTTACAAAAATATTTTATAAAACTATTTTTAAGGGAAAAAAATCTGTTGATGATGTAAATGTAAAAGCATTTTTCTAAGCCTTAAAAAATGGTATTGGACATGAGTGGTGATTCTCTGTATTGTAATAATGGTCTAGATAATATGTTAAATATGAGATATTTTATTTGTTTGTAAAAGTAGAAAACACAAAACAAAAATAACAAAAATGTGTTCTCTAATTTTTGTTTGTAAAAAATAGTCATCTGGACAACAAATGACATATTTTCAAAAATTGAAGACTAAAAAATAGATTTTTTTTCCAGAAATTATAGTAAAGGTAAATATTTATATATTTATAAAGACTAAAAATATGTTTAATCATATTTTTAATTTTTAATTAAAAACACGAGTGATTTCCATCTCTATTCATGTCCTATCGAAGAAGAAAGAACCCTGTGGAATGATCAAGAGAGGTTTTATTACTGCCATGCCAACGTACAACATAGCCCATAGTCCATAGTCCATACAGTTGGTAGGAGGTAGTTAAGAATGACGTAAAAAACAGTGGATGAAAAAAAAAACGTATTCGATCCTTTTATTTTAGATAAAATAAAATATGAACTTTCTTTTTTTTTTAGCTTTTCTTCTGAAAGACAAGCAAATAGAAACACAAATCAATTCTAGCATGATCTAGGACCAGTAACCAAATGCTGATGCTATACCACAAGACTGCACACGAGATGTGTAAAACTGATAACGATATTAAAGTATGTTAACAACTAATTTGATTTGCATGTTAAGAACAAAATAATATTATTGAAAACATTAATGTAATTCATTTTTTAATTTTTTATAGTTGATGCAAGGGGAAAAACCTTTGATATTTTTTTTTTTTTTGGTGAAGAAAAACCTTTGATATTTGGCTTAAGGCCTTATGGTAAAAAAACAAACTAATATTTATCTCTTTAAAAAAATTAAAAAGATAGGAGCTTGAATTTGACCGAACTAGATTGGCCGATCCGCAAACTAATATTTATCTCTTTAAAAAAATTAAAAAGATAGGAGCTTGAATTTGACCGAACTAGATTGGCCGATCCGACTAAGAACTGGACCCTAAGCCGATCTGGTCAAGCTGTTGGATATGTAATGTGCAATCGAACCTAGGGTGACATCATAAAATCGGCCAAAAATTGGATTCAATTGGTATAACACTGATTTGCCAGTCAGATAATTTTCAGACAGAATGATGACTGTCTGACGGAGAGATTAATTTCTTAATTAAGGTGAGCTCTCATGAGTATCCTCCCTTTGCAACTTCAATATCACCTAGTAGCTAATTTTGACTATCTTTTTTTTATTGATTTTAAAGCTTTAAAAATAAATATTGACTTTCATTTTTTTTTATTTTTAAAATTCTTGAAATCTATATTAAGAATTTAAAAGTGGTTGTTGAAGATGTTGAGAGTTGGAGAGAAAAAAAAAACTCCTATAAAAAGACACGAGTGTAGCCCATATTTATTATTATTATTATTATTTTGAATAAAAACAGAGTATAATAATGTTTTAAAACAAAAGCTAATGAAAAAAATATACTAATTATTTTAATCGATCACTTGAGCAGAACCAGAACGTAGTTCTACCGTTTACATAGTCCGTCACGGTTTGCACACCTGTCTTTGATCATCGATACAAGAAAAGGCATGCAGCACTCTCTGTATATAATAAGGACACAGCACCATTGACATTATACTTGGCATTTAATTATATAGGACAGAGTGGAGTGAGTGTGAGTGTGTGTGTGTTTTTCAAGGAGAGAAATTGAGAGAGAATGGGGAGAGATCATCAACAGTTTCATCCTTTACTGAGAGGTGGAAGAAGAAGAAGAAGAAGAGGAGGTGGTGGTGGCAAATGCATGCATGCTTTCTCTGCAGCTCAGATGGAATCGCTTGCAAGCGTGTGTGAGGCTGTGTTGCCTCCTCTTCAGCTACAATGCTTGAACAAAATTAGAGGGAATAATAATAATAATAATAATATTAATGTTGAACTTGAAGAACCAAGTCCAACCAAGGCTGAACAGTTCTTCTGGAAAGCTTCCGCCTCTCAATTCTCTATCCCTGATCAGGTATCACTCTCAATTTCAATATACTGTCTGTCATCACAGCACAAGCTGTCTATTTTTTTTCCTTTTTTTTGTTTTTGTTTGTGATATACCCAAAATCACACAAAAGATTAATTCCCCTGATCAGGGGGATAACGAGGGGTTAATTAATTTCCTGCAAAGAGATGATTGGGACTTATAATTCAGCAAAAATTATTACTGGAATTTTATTTAATTAAGAAAACATTGTTTCCATAGCTAAGGAGATGCATATGCTTGAGGCTGAGTATGTTTGACATGATCATATATGAATCTTGATTATTTTTGAGAAATGCTCGATCGTGTGGATTGGGGGAGAGAGATAAACCGAAAAGGCCGGATGCTAGAATTGTAGCCATTATTTATTATTATTATTATTATAATATGATTATTAGTTTTTGCGTTTCCGTGGGGACATAGAAATAATAAGAAACTAATTAATAAGGTTGAAAATTGTATTCCTGTAATAATAAAAGGTTGAAAATTGTATCCGTTTCAACGTTCTGGGCACATCTTATATCATCCATTTGACTTTATCACGCATTGATCAGCAGCACGCCTTTGAATCTTGTTGATCTTCTCTTCATTCCTTGATTAATATAATTTTGCTACAATCTCCTCTGTCCAACTCAATTCTACGCAAAAAAAAAAAACAATTTTATCACAATGCGAAAAAATCGCATCAATTTATGCTTCTCCAAAATGCATTCAAAGCTGCTTATTATAAAATAAAAAAGCTTATTATTATTATTATTATTATTATTGGAAAGAAAAAAACCAAATACTTAAGATGGGCCTTGACTCTATTTTTTCTTCTTTGTGAATTGAATTTTGATATGAAATTTTAGTTATATTGAGAAAAGTGTCAAAAGACAAAACTCAATTAAATAGAAAGAAACTTTACTTTTCAGAAATAAATAAATTGAATAACTGTTTCTCAATTGAAAATATTTTTTTTGGTCAATTTCTCAATTGAAAAGTTTTTTTTTGGTCAAATCAATTGAAAAGTTTAGAACGTACCTTTTGTCATATAGATGTTACAAATGGAATCACTTGATTTGTGCAAACGTCTAACTAGTAGGCTCAGCTTTCTGTTTCTATCCTCGCAATATCCAGCTGCTTCGCCCTCTTTGGCCAGGGAAAAGATTATCTTTATTCCTTTTCTCTAATTTTTTTATTATTATGTTTTTAATAAAATAAATAATACCTTTTAATATGTATGCATTATATTTATTTCATTTATTTTTCTAAAAAATATAATAATAGAGAATAGAGAGAAAAATAAATAAAAATAATCTTTTTCCCTTTAGCTGCTGTTCTGGAAGAATTTATTTATTTATTTTTGATACTTTGGAAGAATTTATTTATAGGTTGTTGGAATTTAAGTATTTACATTAGTATTTAAATAATATATAATATTAAAAAAATTATGACATGCTTTTATGTTTGCATATTTATGATTCAGTTCAGTTTGGTGGCCCAATTCAATGTGAGTTATTCCGGGTCAGATTTGATCTTATATTCTAATAAAAAAAAGCGGAGACAAAAATATGGTTTTATTTTGTGACTTGCTTTTGGGTTAGGGATGGGTTAACCCATAGGTTTTTATCTTCATTTACCATTTTATCTACTATTTAAAGGTTTCACCACTCTTTATATTATAAGTTTTAATTTTTGAATTGTCACATTTTTATATATATATATATATATTTAAAAACACTTTATAAACAAAGTGATATATTATTATTCTCTTATAACAACATAATATATTTGTTAATTGTCTTTTAGCTCGGTCAAAATTTAAGATTGAGTCAGGAACAAACAACCATAACTCGTCCTAACCCACCATTTGAAGACCCATACTTTTAAGATGTTTTTAATTTATTTTAATAAACTATTCACAATAGCTCATGAATAAATGTTTAATTGAACTCTCTATGGTAACTTATTGAAAAAATAAATAGCTTATTTAATAGCCTATTAAATAAATGTAATTTACTGACTTGATGACTGCAGTTACACGATACGAAATAAATGTAATTTACTATAACTTTGAATATGACTGCTGTTATACAGTTCATACCGCTGACAAAAAAAAAAGCTTGCATATCATTAACTAATGTACAAACAACTCCTCAAATTAGTGTTTAAAGATACTTTATTTTCACACTCGGTTACATTTTTCTTTGATAAAATCAGTGTGATGCAGCAGTGAGTACTGAGTAGTATCACTTTACAGAGTTGTGAGTAGCATTACTATTTCCCTAATTAATCTAAAATGTGTTGTATAGGTTGCAGAGACAACATTGAAAAGAGCTCTGCCAGAAGCATTGATAGTCATTAGAGTGATTCTATGGATGCTGGCAACAAGGTTGGGCACTTTGTTGCTATGTGGATCTCTCTGTCTCAGTAAGAAATGGCCCTTCATCAATAACTTCTCAAATATTTCTTTGGCCAACAGAGAAAAGGTTCTGCAGAATTGGTTCAAGCACCGGTTCCTCACCCCTATTAGACTTGCATTTATCTACATCAAAGTCCTTTGCCTCCTTGTTTTCTTCTCTCAGGCAATTTCACATTCTTGATTCCCAAATTGAATTCTCATTAATAATTTTTTCTCATTACCTTTTAGACTTCATGTGTGATTGGAATATTCACTATTTCACATTACTTGTTGTATGCAGTGTGATGACAATGGTGAAAACCCAGCATGGGAAGCCATCGGATATCGGGTTGACACCGATGGGAACACGAGCAATATCCAAGGAGAGAGGCCTCTTGAAAAGGGAATAGTGGAAGCTTTGAATGATAATGATTTGAGCCTGCCTGAGTCTCTTTCTCAGAAAGGTCTTGAAATTGACACAGATGCTAAAAACAGCATCCTCAAAGTCAAATGTGATGTAGTTATTGTTGGGTCAGGATGTGGTGGAGGAGTTGCAGCTGCTGTTCTTGCAAGCTCAGGCCAGAAGGTGCTTGTTCTTGAGAAGGGCAACTACTTCACTCCCGGGAATTATTCTTCTCTAGAAGGGCCCTCTTTGAATGAGCTTTATGAATTGGGAGGAACTTATGCATCCTGTGATGGGAAAATGGTTATTCTGGCAGGGTCAACAGTAGGTGGTGGTTCTGCTGTGAATTGGTCAGCGTCTATTAGAACACCAGATTCTGTGCTTAAGGAATGGGCAGAAGAACACAAGCTAGCACTTTTTTCAAGCCATGAGTATCTTTCTGCCATGGACGCGGTGTGCGAAAGGATTGGCGTAACCGATAAATGCGTGGAGGAAGGACTCCAGAATCAAGTTCTCCGAAAAGGTTGCAAGAGACTTGGTCTTCAGGTTGATTATGTGCCAAGAAATTCATCAGAACATCATTACTGTGGGTCTTGCAACTATGGTTGTAGGAGAGGAGATAAACAAGGGGCTGATGTTACATGGCTCGTTGACGCCGTGGATCATGGCGCCGTAATACTAACAAGATGCAAAGCTGACAGGTTCATATTGGTAAACAACAAGGAAGGATGTGTAAGAGGAAAGAAATGCTTGGGAGTGATGGCAAATGTTTTAACAGACAGCATCACATGGAGGCTGCAAGTTGAGGCCAAAGCGACAATTTCGGCTTGTGGGGCTCTTTGCACGCCCCCTTTAATGATCTCTAGTGGACTGAAGAATAAGAACATTGGCCGGAACCTTCATCTCCATCCGGTGCTAATGACATGGGGATATTTCCCAGACTCAATTCCTGATCTCAAGGGTAAAAGCTATGAGGGAGGAATAATCACTTCTTTCCACAAGGTGCTATCAGAGGACTCCAAAGTAAAAGCCATAATTGAAACTCCAGCATTAGGACCAGGATGTTTTTCTACCATGCTTCCCTGGGAATCTGGACTTGACTTCAAAGAAAGAATGCTCAAATATTCAAGGACTGTTCACTTGATCACAATTATTCGGGACAAGGGCACTGGAGAAGTTAGGAGAGAGGGTAGGATGAATTACGAGTTAGACAAATCGGACAAAGAGAACATCAGGGATGGACTGAAGCAGGCACTGAGGATTCTAATAGCGGCAGGAGCTGTTGAAGTAGGTACCCACAGAAGTGATGGGCAGAGATTTGAGTGCAATGGGAGTAATGAGAAGGAATTGGAGAGGTTTTTGGAATCAGTATGTGCAACAGGAGGGCCAATGTCACATGAAAAACATTGGACTATGTATGCCTCTGCGCACCAGATGGGAAGCTGCAGGATGGGCATGACTGAAAAGGAAGGCGCGGTTGATGAAAATGGACAGAGTTGGGAAGCACAAGGCCTATTTGTGTGTGATGCCAGTCTGCTTCCAACCGCAGTTGGTGTCAATCCCATGATAACAATCCAGTCTACTGCATATTGCATTGCGTCGCGAATTGCACTACTTTTGGGAATGGAAAAGAATTAGCTTTTTCTTTTTTTCATGCAGGCATATCCTGCCAGTGTAGATGATGCTAAAGGCATCCTTTCATAGTTGCATAGACTGCTTGCAGCTTTGAACACTGAAAAGCTGTTCATGCTATGAATAAGTGATTAGTAATATTGTGGTGATTTTCCATTTTTTTTGAGTTTACATTACTAAAGTAACATGCCTCTAATTGCTTAAACCAATTCTACAAAAGAGAACTAGACGATACAAGAAAAGGAAAGAAAATCAAAAGTTTTTTCTTTTTCTTTTTTTGACTTATGATATTAATATACTGATATAGAAAGGGAAATCCAAATTTTGAGAGTCAATTTACAGGAGAAATATCATTTAAGATGCACTTTTTTGCATTGCAATTGGTGGCTATTCACGTTTCAATTGGGTATCAGAGGACTGATGAGTGATCTCACATGTTTAAGAGATGACTCCCTTTCTGTTATATATTCCCTGCCTCTTTTTTGTACCAACCATGTTTGTAGGATGACTTTACATCATTACATGTATAAACAAAAAATGACCTCAATAGTCAGAGTCTGTCTCTCGAAATGGTAATGGAACTGCCTTCACTGCCCGGTAATGACCAACGTTATTTAGATGCTCATTTTCCAACCTGTTCAGAACAAAGTTATACAAAGTTCTTAAGGTAATTATATGATTTTGTTCACTATTTAACAACTGTCAAGGACCAATCTTTAAGAAGCTAAAAGGTTTTAAGATGAGTCAGTTTTTTAATATATTATCAAAGCTTATATAACTATTCAACAAGGAAATTCTGAAAGATAAAATAAAACCATTTAGTTCTTTTAAATGTGATAAAATGCACCTGTAGAAATTCCAGTGCCCTCTTCGAATAACCTCAAGTGCAGCCAACAAGAAATCTAGCAGTCGTGACTGAACAGGCCCCACTTTGAAATGCATGAGAGTCTCCACCCATGTCACCCTTAGGACAATGTTTAAGGCCTGCAATATTCAATATCACTCTCTGATATTAAAAAGCTTATGATTGTTGTGATATTCATTCAGAAGATCAGAGAGAGGTGGTGCAGAGAACTTACAATAGACATGTAGTATATGCTTTTCTTCTTTAGAATTAGATCATCTCTGAGCCACGGATTTCTGGAGTTGGGATTCAGAAATCCCCAGTCCTTGATAAAGTCCCAGTACAGTTGATAAGTTGTGGCCACCACAGAAGTGATTAAGACTACAGCAAACCATAGATGGTTTTGTTGCCTGCTGTATGTTACTCTAGCCCCTGCTGCCACCATTGCAGAAACATACTTACCCATGTTAGCCAAATGGTTCACATCACAGTCATCAAACCACCGTCTTGCGCACTATTGTAAGGACATTCAATAAGCATGTGTTAGTTGATGACAAGTTGGAGAGAATACACAGCATCAAAAACAATAGTCTAAGTAGCAATATAGCAGATAACAATGTCAAATGAGAATCTACAATTACCAATCACAATCCAAGGCTTACCTGCAAAGCACGCCAATAATATGGCAAAAATGAGATGATATAAGTTATTTCCATATATAGCCTTCCAGAGTGGCATGTCTCAGGGTGGTGTGTTTTGAAAACTCTAGCTAAAAGGTGACAACCTGTAGTTTCCAAATGCCTTAGCAATGGAATCTGCATTCATAATAACCATAACATAAAATTTAATGTTAATTAGGATGCATAATGTGCAAGGGCGAAAAATGGACAAAAGTGTAATCAACTCATGTACGCTATTTAACAAGATTACCTGGCTAGTTAGTTGGTCAGCCATAAAAAAGTCCACTAGCAGAACCTGTAGAAATAATGTCAAAGTTCAGTTTTCTGCATGTATGATATTATAATGTATCCAATTGTTTTAAGGAGTCAATTGAGGGAAGTTTACCCTATAAAATGGAGAGCAGACTATGTTGCGAATAACACGGAGGAAGCAGTAACGGGTTGGACGATAAAAAATGTCAAATGGGCAAACGAGCAACACTACGAAAAACTGAAAATGGCAGTTCATAGTTAGCACAAAGGTTTAATATACTAAGTGCTTCAAAAGTTAAATACCAGAAATGATATTATAAATCACTTTTTTCAATTTTCAAGCAAACTAAGCTAGTTCATTTTTATTTTTTTTTCAAATATAAGGGAAACCAAAAGTCATTAGACTAACCAGAAGAAGAATTCCAGGAAGGGCATCAATTTGTCCAGGAGAAAAGCCTGCAGCCCTTAATAGTAGGTGCATGACCATTGCCCCAACCACAGTTGTCATTAAGGTAGTGCATATCAAAAATGCATCTCTGTGCTTGAGTGCTGTGCTTGGGGAGAATTCAAATATGAAATTGTAATTGATTCTTGTTCTCTTCCACATGTACAGGTTGCATCCATACATAAACAAGTGTAGGCTTAGCAAAGCAAACACACTGCACAAAATCACTATAACCATTAGCACACTTATAATGTAGATATTTTTGACTAAAATTATACAAATTATTTTTTTGGGGAAGTTATTACAATCTTTTTAGTTTATTAAGTATGTTTAATTTCATGGTTTAGTTAGAAAAGATAAGACTTTGTGATCTGCTTAGGAGAAGTTTTTATCTCATTTAAATTTCTACCCTCATCACGAACTTGGCATATGGGTGATAATTTCAGGGCAACTAATGGAGATAGATTAGTAAGAGTTCATTTCAAACTGGTTTTTCTACTTAATCTATTAATGTTGAACATAATTTTCGAATTGCATAACACATTCACGTATGATATATGGTATTATGGTGCATTGTGTGAACTGTGAAATATGTCCAAATAGGAGAAAAAAAATGTGAAGTAGCACCTGAAAACAGGATAGACAGTTTCCACATAAGCTGGCTCACTACTAGGAGAGAATATGCCGCACAAATGAGCCAAAATTGCATAAACACAAAACAAGGATACAAAACAACCCGTAGACAACCCTGCAGAGACAGTAATAAAGGAAATTAAGAAACATGGATATGAGAAGGAAAACTTTATTTTGCATATCAGATTTTAAACAAAGCTAAAGATTAAAATTTGACCAAATTCAGCTTAGTGGGTCCACAACATTGCTCAAATTAGTGGCCACTTGGCATTGGCTAATAGCAGTACACCAAAATTATACTTAACTTGGCTTGTATATATGTTAGACTGTTGGTACATTTGCAATTTGCAGTGATCACCTCAGATATTGCATTTGCAATTTGAAGTGAAGGTGCTGTGATCATTGTTTGTGCATAAAATAGCGTGACTAAATCTAAAGTGCCCATAATTAAGGAGAGACAAAGAGAGAAGCATCAATTATATTACCGACAAGGAAGGTGACCATATGAGAATCTTTGTGCTGTTGGGGTCTTAAAAACTTCATTGCCTTTTTCCTGTCATTGTTGGCGAAGTGCTTTGTGAATATGGATTCCACTTCGTCCATTAGTCTAACAACCTTACATAAACCAAGTATTATAATGATAATTAATAACCACTTATTAGAATACCATATAACCCACTCTGCACACCAAAATCAAAAGGTACTTAAAATGAATGCCATATATATTTGTTTTCTTTTACTAGCTTTTTCTTTTCCCCAACTTTGAAAGTGAAAGGGATTCGGAAGAAACCAACATATATGTACCTTATCAGAACTAACGAAATGGGATCTCTTCACTTCTTTTAAATAGCTTGCAGAAGCTTTTTGGCAAGACACCTGCTTGATCACATGGCAATACGATTTTGTTCATGTCATAGGAAGTTCTGTTATAACTTCAAAAAGATTAGACATGATAACTTAATAAAAGTTAGTAGTAGAAATAAATTACCAATGCCAGGGAAATGAACTAAATAGTACATGTGTGATTATTAGTTTCCTTTTATTCAAAAGACATGCATAGCATTGAAATCTAAGCTTTCTATGACTATGGTCATAGATATTGTATTCAAATAATACTTTTCTTACGCACTTAGGCACCCCAAAATAATTATATGTCAAACAGCAGTACGTATTCCCCACTATTAATTAAAATTAAATAGATGCACCACGAGGCTTTAATTAAATTTTTTGATAAAATAGAAGCACTGTAAAGCAAACAGCGATTTAAACACAAATCCATCACTCAAAAGGGGAGAATGGGAAAAAGAAAATAATATATAGTGTCTGTCACTATCTTTAGGTCATGTGTACTGTGACTCATGATATTTAGTGGGGTTTGGGAAATCAGGTTGTTTTCTCAATCATGGAGATATAGTTGTTAAGAGTTTCACAACCTTCATGTGAGAAGAGCGTAATCTTCAGGATGAAGAATGTGACAAATTAAGGACCAGTTGTTGGGAAACTCATCTTACTTCCTTTTATATTTGTCTTTGCAGCTGGCAAAATGGGTTTTTTTGACCGTTTTAGTGTAATTTGGCGTGGTATTTACCAATTTAGTGTAAGTTGACTTTTTTTCACCTGCATGGGGTAAGTCGCACTTCCCATTGTAGACTTCCAAAGTGAAGTCTACAATGGGATTGTAGACTTCGCTTTTATTTTTTTTTTCTTCCGAAAAGTTGAAGTCTATAATGGCATTGTAGACTTCTGTTTTTTCTGCCCTAAGTTCCAAAAGTCGTCAATGCCATTGTAGACTTCACTTAATTTTACAAAAGTCTCCAATGGCATATACGACTTCCACTCATTTCGGAACAGTAGCTGACTTGTCTATAAAACTCAGCGTATGAGCCGTGTCTTCATCGCTCTTCAGCCTCGTTCTTCAAGTTACTTTGTGGTGTTGAATATTTGCATATGTATTGGTCTCCTTCACCAAGTCAAGGTAATTGTCGTTACTTTTAACTATTATTATTTTAATTGATCTACTATAATTGTGATTTCAAATCGTTATTTTGTTACTTCAAATAATGTAATAAAATTGTATTTTATTTACTATTAGATGTCAGGTACGCATAGCCATGATTCTACTGAGATTAGAGACAATGTCAGTGAATTTAGTGAAGAGAAAGAATGTGAAATAGGCAATGATCATGGCGCTGAGGGAAGCTCAAGAGGTGCTGAAGATGTTAATCAAAGTCAAGCAACACTGACATCATTTTGGTCAAAAATCAACTATGCAGCAATGCATAATCCTGAATACCCAGATGGTTACGGATACAGAGGAAACAACAGTGCCAAGCAGAAGCAGAGAAGCCTCGCAGGTCTAGCCGGCACGGAGCAAGAGACAACCTCATTGTGGCACTTCATCTCACCATTAAATGTATTTTCATTTGTTTTATATTAATTTACATGTAATTTATTTTTTTGATATTTAAATTATTATGTTTGAAAAAAATGTATTTAAGTATTTAAAAAAAACTGAAGTCTAGAATGTCATTGTAGACTTCTAATCAGAAAAGCAAAGTCGCACACGGTGTTGGCGACTTGGGTAGGGTTTGAAAAAAAAAATAGAAGTCTACAATGCCATTGTAGACTTCAACTTTTCGAAAAAAAATAAAAATAAAAGCGAAGTCTACAATCCCATTGTAGACTTCACTTTGGAAGTCTACAATAGGAAGTGCGACTTACCCTATACAGGTAAAAAAAAAAGTCAACTTACACCAAATTGATAAATACCACGCCAAATTACACTAAAACGGTAAAAAAGCCGGTAAAATGTGATTGAATGTGACCCTAGGTAAACAAGAGAACATCCATGCAAATATAGCAAAATTGTATATATATATATCTTTACAGAATGAAAAATTATATCTCATCAAAATAACCCCAGCTCTGTGTGTTTGCCTATGCATATTTGCGTACATGTGTACGTAGTGTGTCAAAATTAAAGAAGAGGAGATATTTTGAACCTTACCTTGTCAAATTTCTTTAGTATCTTTGAAAATGCTACCATATTCAGTGAGCTGCCAAAATGAGAGTGTGATTAGGAATTGCGCAATCATGAAAGAGTTGCTTATAGTAAGTGGATAACGCCTAGAGGAATATATACTCAGTAATTAATAAAGAAATGTAAGATTGAATAACAAGAATATCGCAATTCATACGTAATAATTATTTCACACGAGGAGATAGTTTGTTTCACACTGTCTTTAATCGATCTTTTTTTTTGACAGTATATTTATTTTTCTTTTTAAATATGAAAAAACTGATCATAGTTAGGATCACAGACATACATACATATTTAATGTCTAAGAAGAGAGATAGATATGAAAAATTCATGTACGATAAAATTATGTAGAATTAATTTTAATATGAAAATAATCCTTTCCTATTAATTCTCGTTTAACTGTAAGAACAATATGAGAATTATATTATCTTTAGAAGTTTTAGCTTTTTATTTTTGTCCAAAAACTGTTGTTTTAAGATTTCAAGAGATAATTTACTACTACTCTCTTCGATCCAAATCTTTGGTTGTTTAAAGTTTTGGCACATAAATTAAAAAATAATTAATTGAACAAATTTTAGACTAAAATGACCCTGTTTATTATTCATCATTCTCAACTATTCTAATTATTTCTGCACTCAAAACTTATTAATTATATTAAGGGTATAGTTGGAAAAAAGTCATAAATTATCTCTTGAAATCCTAAAACAACCAAAGTTTTGAGACAAAAATAAAAGGCTAAAACAACCAAAGATTTGGACAGGAGGGAGTACTTTTTTCAACTATACTTGTAGTATAATTAATAATTTTGAGTGGAGAAATAATTAGGATAGTTAATAATGATGAATAATAAATAGGAATATTTTAGTTTAAAATTTATCCAATTAAATTTTTTAATCTGTATGCCAAAATCTTAAACCATCAAAGTTTTGAATCAGAAGAAGTAATAAATTTTAATGTTACCAATTAAATTAACCAATTTTTTTAAGGGATCTGAATTATTTAAAAATGTCTTATATACGGCGGCAGTAAAAAATTCAATATATAGGCACTCAAAACCTTGCGTGATAGTGTGAATCGTCATGCAGCTGACACCCTTTTATTAATTAAACCATTTCCCGATATATATTTGATCCAATTTAGGCTAAGATAGTCAAGAAATCAAACAAGTAAAACTTTTTGGGTTTTTTCAGTAGTTAATCAAATTAATTACTAGTTTGAATCCGATAAAATTAGTAACTTGTTATAATTTTTTCGGTGGATGATTCAGTCATCTGATTAGATTGGATCTATATATATGTGATTAATTATGATGATAATAATAATTAGTAAATAAGAAAAACCTGTAAGTTTTGAGTAGGCCAAGGGCTCTATAGAGCTCCACGAATGCACTTCTAATCATTTTCTCAGCACATTGAATCTTTCTCTTGTGAATGAAGTCTCCGGTTGGGTTGTTCACTAAATCCTCCCACAGCATGCTGGTGATAGCCGTAATGGCCCGAGTTGGGTTGGTCGCTGGAACATCAATTCTCATTGCCATTTTTGGCTTCCCCTTCTTCGTTTTTGTCCTCGTCGCTGAATTCACAAAACTTATCCCCTTTTTCTCTAATGTTGTTATTACCTCTTCCGTCTGTGAAATTTCTGAATTTGTTTCGTCCCACTCTCCATAATTTTCTGCACAAACGTCTAGTATAATTAATTATGTCAACTCAATGAATGATACACGAAGAATATATAGAGAAAGAAATAATATATATAGCACACCCAAAATTTCGTGTTTCCCTAAACTTCTTCCATAAACGGGAAAATTTATAACACCAACGACAACCGTAACAATATACACACATATATTTTAAGCTTATTATTATTATCATTATTATTATTATTATTTATTCTCTCTAGCTCTTTTTCTTTCTTGCTTTTCACCTCAATATTATTGCATGTGGTAATAAAGATAATTTGTGGAATGTTATATGTTATTCATACATGAATATTTCCCTTAAAAGTTTGAAAAATATTTTTACATTTTAAAAGAATTTTATTGTGCTTACTCTTTATTTATTTGAGAAATAAACAAATATGGTTGAATGTTTTTGTTTTAAAAAAAGTAACTCCATTTGGATTTTTTATTTTTTAATTATAAATAATACTCACAAGGAAAAATATGCAAATATTGTTGTTTTTAATTTTTATTGCATATTGAAGTAGGAGAATACTAATAAGTATCCTTAGTGCACCTATTGAAAAAAAGAAAAAGAAAAATTAATAGTTTTAAAACCATTTAATATATAATTGTGATTTTAAATAAGGTAAATGTTTATCAATATCTATAACACTTGTTGAAGATATAAAAATAAAAGTACTTAATGAAAAACTTTTTTTTCTTCATATTTTAAAATTTTTAATAAAATTATTTAAATAGTTATTTTACTCCTAAAATTCTTTAATAATTAAAAATATTTAATAAAATGCATTAAATATTCTTTAATGTCATTAAGAGACACTCCTCGACAAACCATTAAATTTTCTTGTTGTTGGGTAGACAGTGTTCCACGTAGAACTAGTCATACTGTGTCTATTGATTCTCCCACATTCAATTTATACATTTAAGCCTCTACACTCCTACAATTGTAGGGTATTTTTCCACAATCACAGGTCAACTTTATTTTTTTTGTAAAATTATGGTGTAGGTGAAAAATATAAAAAAAAAAAAGTAATGTGGGAAAAGAATTGTATGATGTCAGCAAGCACTTCAAATTAAACACGAATTGACCGTAGGTAGGATTTTTCTCGAGTACAAATCCAAGATCCAATTTTGTTTTTTGTTTTTTATATATCGGAAATTCTGAATATAACTATGAAACTAACCTTGAGGTCAAGTTGGTACTTGGCAGATATAATATCCATTGTATTAATTACCAAAAAAATTCAATATATAAATAGTAATAATTTTAATACAGATAATGATATATACTGCATTAAATATACACGATATATATAGCCTCGTGCATGAAGAGGCGCAATTCCCACTTTGTTTGGGTACTGTTTGGATAGAAATTAGAAAAATGGATGGAGATCGCTGACCTGAGTAATCGGAATCGCGGGCCGGAGAATGAGGGAAAACCCCGGTATTATTATTTGCCTTTGACGGCGGAGAACTTTTCCGGCGGCGGTCACTGATGATTTGCTTGAGGTCGAGCAAGAGCTGAAGCTGCTTGTTGAGGGTATCCCCTCTCTCAAGGAACTCACTCTCTTGTCTCATGTAAAATTGGTTCACCTTGTTTAGCTCCTCATCCAGCCTCACAAAAAACACACGTACCTGAAACTCAATTAATTAATTAATTAATGATTAGGACCAACTCACCTCATATACCAACAAAAAATACTAATATATACTATTTCACGTGTTTTTCTCTATAGTGATTTTTTTTTACGCTAGTTCTATTGTATTAACTATAAGAGGTCGGTCGTTTTTGACTTTTTATACTAATAATATTATTCTTTTCATATAGCTAAGTCTGAGCATATCTTGTGCTCAGGTTTAGTTTTTTTTTTTAATAAAATTTTACTTATAAAAAAAATACTATTTCACATTACAAAATATTTATTGACGTAAGTCCATGAATATAAATTCCATAGGAAAGGCAGACAACAAATTAAGAAACCCACCTCATCCTCTTCCGAAAATAACTGCGCAAGCTCAGTTTCGTAGAATTCTTCTTCGCTGCCCTTTATGGTTTTCTTCCTCACCTGTATGTATGCGTCGATCACAACAAAATTAATATCCATGTTTATTTTCTTTTTTTATATATTTGTTGTATTTATATTAATAACTCTTGTGCCTTTTTTTTTAATCTTTTACTATCTGTGTCACTGTGTGCGTGTGGATCCACGAGTGCCACAACCGTTTTTCTAGCTAGCTAGCTAGCTTGCTTTCGTGAGAGATTGAGAAACTCCCAAAAAGAAAGCAGAAAAAGGTTTCGGAAAAAAAAAGGAGGCCATTAAACTCACTTTAATTAGAGCCTTAGCCCCACACCATCACTACAACCATAATCATTGTGTGTGTGTGTGTGTTTAAAAGGGAATTAATTTTCTTGCATATTGTTTTAGACAAACATTTAATTAAATAATGTGTTGGCAATAATTGAATTTACAAGGATATTGGCTGTGGTAGTCAAAATTAAATTTCTTTCGTGATTTAGCAATAATACCAAATAAAATCAATGGCTTTATGAAACATGGGTTATTAATTGCGTGATTCATCTGGAGACCACGACAGTACAAGTGAAGTGAGGAATATTAAGGTTTAAAATTGTTTTCTTCAACTACAATATTACACACATACACACTATATTCTAATTTTGGAACCATAGCAACCACAATAATTAGTATTGTTGTTTATTTTGCGATTCATATATTAACCATATATTATTATTATACCCATAATGAATTGTTGTAACTTGTAACCGCAATGCTATACTTACCGTGAAGTCAACCGTAATTAAAAAAAAAATCCTTGGTTAAAAAGAGCATATTATTAATTACGCGAGGAGTTTCGACTTCCGTGAATTCTCGAAAACAATTCGTTGTCAGAAAATGAGGTCGCCTTTATTTTGGTTCACTTTTTTTTTCTCTCATGGGTGCTTCTTTCGGTTTAAATCTTTTTTCGGTTTAAATTTTTGGTAATTTTAATTTTTTATTTTTGTCTCAAAATTTTAGTTGTTTTAGAATTTTAAGAGATAATTTATTATTTTTTTTAACTATACCTTTAATATAATTAATAAATTTTAAATAGAGAAATAATTAAGATAATTGAGAATAATAAATAATAAATAAGGTCATTTTAGTCTAAAATTTATTCAATTAATTATTTTTTAATCTATATATTAAAACCTTAAACAACCAAAGATTTAAATTAGAAAGAGTAAAGCTATACACTAAGGTGGAGTCACTAAAAATGAAGAAACACTACGTGACAAAACACAGAAAACCACACACGCAAAAATCGCACCGAGCTTTCAGCGTGTGTGTGTGCACTGCAAACTGCAAAGGCAACAAGTTTTGGACATGCCACAAATTAACTCATACTTCATTGCCTGAAACCCGGAAAACACCAAAACATGCAGAAATAAACATTAAAAAAAACAAATTCGTAGAATTAAATATTATAACTCTCTCTATTTCAAAATTATACTCTCTTTATTCTTTTTTATCTGTCGTTTAAGGTTATTTCACCACAATCAAGAAATCAATTAATTGATAAAAATTTCCTATTATACCCTTATTTATTCACTATTCTATTTGTTGGGAATAGTAATTAGTCTTTGAACTCTCAATTATGCATTAATCAATTTTATAGAAAATGTGAAGAATAATTAATAGGGTTAAAGGTATTATTGTCAAAATATAACCTTAAACTATCAAAACGACAGATAAAAAAGAACAAATTTTTTCTTAAAATCCGACAGATAAAAAGGAACGGAGGGAGTAGTAGTTTTATTTTTTTTATTTTTTTTAAAACTATTGCAGTTTTACGATTCTCACACGGGAAGCAAGAAGTTATGAAGTACAAAGCCATGAACTAAACTGTGTGATGATATTAATTTCTTAATTTACCTGAATGATGTTGAGGTTGTTATTGTGATCGTGGGAACCTGAGAGCTTGCGGGTGATATTCTTGACAAGGGAGTGAAGAGAATCGAAAATGGAGAGACCAAACTCTCCTTCAACGCGGTGGGTTTGCTTGGGAATTCTCGAGAGTTTGATTCTCTTTATCTGCTTCTTTAGCTGCCAGTAGTTGACGAAAGCCTCCTTCCATTCAGGTATGAGTTGAGCTTCCAGCTCCTTTGAGAACTTCACCATTTTTGGTGAAGAGAGGATGAAAAGGAGGTGGAGAGGGTATAGAAAGAAAGGTGGGAAAGAGGCTATATATTTGAAGTGGGTGTGATGATAGAATCTGATAGAGATCGATTTTATATAGAGAGAGAGATTAGAGAGTAGAGCCGTGTGGAGAACACTCAGAGTCAGAGAGGATATATAATGCAAATGATCTATTTGCTTTTCTCATCTCATCTCATCTCATTATACATATACATGCATGATCCAAAAACTCTTCTAATTATTAAATAATTTAATCTCAGGGTTATTTTAAATATATATTTGAATTTGGTTTTGATAAAGAAAAAATCTAACTTCGATTAATTGTATTTGCACTAATTAAATCGAGAATTAATTGGCTTTCATAAAGAAAACATCTAACTTTATCAATGTATCACTAAGGTTTAAAAACTTGGCTCGATTCGGCTGGTTGGACCAATTAACTTGTGAATAAATTGGCTATATGACCGGTTCAAGTAACTCATGTGTTCGATCGACGTGCATGTAAAATAGTACAAACTGATTCAACTTAGTTGGGTTTTATTGAAATTGATGAGTACTCAACTGCAGTTCATGATGAAAAGACTGAGTCGTGCTTAATTATATATTTTAAAAAATTAGTCAAATGATATTATTTTGCAATTTTTTAAGAGAATTAACAAAATAGGTGGGATTAGATCATAAAGGTTATAGAACAAAACTTAGAATGCTAAAACCTATTATGATTTCACCAACAATCAACTGATTACCAGGCTTCACAGGCATTCGTTGGGACGTCTGTCATTCCCTAGACGTTTGGATTAATACTACATAAACAAATTTCAACCCATGCCTTTGTCAGAAAAGTTATTTAAGCCTTAATTATATTTAAACCTTATTTGTGAGCTTCTGTTGTACAAAAACCTATTTGTTATTTGTTTAATTAGATACTTATTATGATTTATAGATTGAAGAATAAACTTGTTCAATTATGTTAATTTGTGTTGTAAATCTATTAGGATTACTTTAAAGTATAGTGTGATTTTTTTGAAATACTTTAATTAATTTCATATTATGAATTTAGTTGTAAACTTTTTTAAAAACTTCAGTCAAAAAAGTTGGAGTTGATTCTATCGGTTCAACTAGTGAGCCATTGATCTAGTTTCCTAATGTATTTGATGATTGGTCGAAGGTTTTTTTTATTACAGATTGGTCGAAGTTTTATAACATTGGTATTTATTTTTAATTAAATTAGATATTATTTAAGATAATTAATATATTAATTTATTTTTTTGAATAAAAATAAGAAATAAAATATAACACATATCTTAATTTTTATTAATTAAATAATTTATAAGTATTTTTTTAAATTATTTTTTTTCTTCGTCATTAAAGTTAAATTATCTCCCATCATTTAAATTAGTTAAGCATTTTCTTTTTATTTTTTTGACAAAAAGTATTTTCTTTTTATTAAACTTTAGCACTCTACCACTTTTTTTGTATTATTAAATTATTTTATAAATTTTGATTCTTTTGTTAATTAATTAAAGTGCGCACAGTCCAAACCATGTGTATTAATTGTATATGACAGCTGTTATTAGGGGTCGATCAAATATTTTTTATTTGACTGATAAAATTTTTAATTCCTAAAGTAGATATTATCATTTAATTTGGAAAAAAGAGATAAATTTTACTTTTATGCAATAAAAATATGTAAAATGTTTACCTTTATACGAAAAGGTATACATCTTTTTCATTATATATACTCTATAATAAGAATCTTAGATGGATTAATCTCTATTTTCGTCAAACTAATTGTAGTCATCTATATTTGCCAACATTAGTTGGTTCTATCATAAGGATCAAAATACTTTGCTTATCAGTCTTAAGTTTAACATTTTTTGTGATTAAATCTACCAATATTTGATTGCAAGCAATAAATTTGATCCCGATAATAATATCATCAATTTCCTCGTGTATATGTAAAAGCTTTTGCATAAATACCTTTGAGCAGTTAAAAGTTGAATTTTTGTTGATTCAAGTGGCAAGGAGTTTAGTTCCTCTTAAGTAATATGCCTCGGGTTTGAGTATTATAATGAACAAAATAAACTCTGAACTAGAAAGCGTTGTCTTCTTATATGTGTCCACCAGTTTTACTAAAATCAAGGAATGATATTTAGTGTTTTTAATATATTAAATGATGTATATTTCAATATTTTTTTTATTTCTTCAGCATTCTAAGGGCATTAAAGTAATTGTCTTGATGATTATACTAGTTGAGAGTAGCCTGCATCCGTATCTCATGTCTCCTGCCTGCATTCATATCTCTTTTTAATTTAACTGTTAATTACCGTTTTTTAAAGATAGTTATTACATAATTTTGAGTGAAATTTAAATTTAACTTTTCAATTATAAAAAATAGCAGTTATCAATTTTCAGTTTGAGGGCAATTTTGTCCATTAAAATACTACACTAAAATCTCGTGTCCCCTTTATATAATGTTATAGATAAAACAGTACTAATCACTAGAGAATATATCTACTAACAAAGATGGAAATATAATTTTCAATTAGTTATTTTCAATCTGAATCTATTCTTAAATGAAGTTAAGAAGATAAACCCCCTCGTCTGAATTCTTCCAATAGATTTTATTTCGTGTGGGGCTCAAATTCAAAAGGAAGATAACAAGGATAGGCAGAGATTTTTACTGCAAATTATACAAAAAAACAAAATGCCGGAATAAAATATAATCAGCATAAGTGTCAAAAATTAGTTGGCTGTATTCTAAAAAAGTGACTTTTATTTGTGAACTGGGGCTTGAAAGATATTACTGAGGTGGATTAGCTATATGATTAATCTTAAAAGGATATTCAAATTAAGCCAAAACAAGTTGTCAAATTATATGTAGTATACGCTGCAAGAGTTTTCATATATAGCATTTTGTAATCGACACAAAAGAAAAAAAAAATCATGGAAATAATTTGTAAAGCACACACACACGCACACATGGTTCCCCTGCAAAATGCAGACTCAAATAAATCATTAAACAGAAGCAAACACCAAAGCTTCGATTAGATCCAAATGTGGAGCTTAGCAAACAAAAAATTTTCTAGTTCGAATCGTACATTCTTTTGCTTGCATTATTTTCCTGAGATAGTGGACTGGAGGCTAACCGGAGTTATGCTTTTTTCTGTGAAGTAGTGTCAGAATATTCCAACCAAGAAATTTATTGATCAAGTTAAGTGATGTGGGGAAAGCTCTTACAACATCATCTTATGACTAATAAATTGTGGAACTGAACGCAGGACCCCAAATTATTGCTTCTTCATGCCCATAGGAGTCCCCAACTTTAATGATCTTGTTGATATTTTTTAGGTTGGTATTGTTTCCTTCCATGCATGGAATAAAATTAAATATTTAAATAAAATTAGAACCCCTTTTTTTTTTTGCTTTTGCTACTACGAATCTGGTTTTGGAAAATGGTATGGGTACTAGGAGTGATCTGATGATATATGTTGAGTGTTAAATTCCTCTGTTCGGCCCTGCTGGAGTTTGCGGCACAAACAATCTCAGACCCTTCTGGTTTGCATATTAATTGGTAGTGACAACCGTAACCAAAATTTTAAAATGTAATTAAAAGTGAGATCATGAATCAAAGGAAGTATTTTGGGGCAAATATATGTTTCACTCTTGTAATTAACAAATTAATATCAATACCTACCATGACATGGTAAGCCAATTGTACGTAGTAGTGGTGGCTCTCCACGTGTAAAGATTCCTTGCCATAATATACACCCATTATGCCAAGTGCAACTAGAGGAATTTAGGAGGGTCTCAAGAAGAGGATCTCGAACTATTGGGGAGTTGTTTTCTACAGTGCCAGCCAGGGGAGAGGAGAGAAAGGGAACTTAATTGTTTTAGTGGGGATTGTAATCGTGGAGGCAATTAGTCTTAACACTTTTTGGTTTTGAGTGTGGATGACGTTGGAAGGATATAGAATTATGTTGCTCCCACTAAGACAGTATCCCCGGCCAAGATACATTTTCTTTAACTTATTAATGGGATTGTGCAGGGGGTGACTTTTGGTGAATGCAGCCAATTTTAATTGCCCATTACTTGGGGGGACTGAATAAACACTTTAGTAATAGTGGGTGGATTACTGCTGGCTGCTGACCCTTTTAGATTAAGGACAGTATACTATGGGATTTTCACTTTTTAAGGCACACCCCTGAGCCTGAAAACTATATATTACAGGCACACATGATCGATGGCTGGCATGTTGGGGAGGGGCATTTCCGCGTGGCCAGCTCAATATTGTCCGATACATGTATAGGCCTAAAGTGAATTTTAAAGTGGAGTCTTTTTTTTTTTTAAAAATATATATTAGAGGCTTAAAGAGTAAATACAATTTTTGATTTTTTTTTTCTGTGTTTAATGTTTGGACCCTGTATCTAAAGGTGTGAACATGTGGTGTGCTGATAAGTAAATCTTTTTTGGAATTAAACCGGGCAAAATCCCAAAAGGGAAAAAAAAAAATTTGTTGATGATAAAAGTAGTAATACACAATAAAATTATGTAATCAGTAGTAATTTCCGTTGAAATTCTTCTTCCTCTCAGCCCTCAGATGCGTAGTGCTGGACTATTTCAAGTCTAGATGCATGGGCCTTCTTCGGTCCATCTGCTTGCCCATAATCATATTTATTTTAAAAATTAAAATTAAAATCGTGTTACTTGCCTAAATTGAGTAATTTTTTGCCCCTTCAATTTCTTTCTTCTTCACGTAATTAAACCAACGGTGAGTGTGTCCATGGTGATGACAAATCAATTATCCATTCCATGTTTTATTTTGGACAACTAATTATCATCCCATTTTTCTACCATATACAAGACTTGTGGCAAAGCAACAACTATTTCTATACGCTGAGGAGCCCTATCGAATCAGCTTTAGCGTTTTCTTCCCTCACAAACCATGACCCACATTAATTAATGGCAACAGAGCCAAAATGCACAAAAATCCAGTAATTGTAACAATATTTAAATAATTAATAAATATTTTTACACGAATGAACAATGTTGCGATGCGATTAATAAAATGAAATATTATAACTTATAAGAATGTCTATACTTTATTAAAAAATTAAATTAGGTTATGGGTTATATTTTTTATATTCTCTTGACATATCTAATTTCTATTTCTCTTTCTTTTCGATCTTTACTTCACATATATCTCTTTCTTTTTTCTCATTATGTTCTCCAAATGAATGTATTTTTAGGTTATTATCAATCTCTTCACCTTATTTCATGAATGTTCTTGAGGCTACAAAAGAATAATAGCTCTAGACCACACTTGATTTTGGAGTTTCTATATCATTATTTCAGTTTATACTATATATATAAAATGATTGTTACAATAAAATGGCCCTATATATATATATATATATCCTTTCATAAGAGGCGGGACGTGGCTAACGTCTTTAATTTTCTAGTTCAGCAAATTTTAACATCGGAAAGTTAATTTAAGGGTATCCTAAATACATAACTGTTTACTCTCTGAGTGCTCGCTGTCAACAATGGAGCATATATAGATATCGTTGTCAATCTGTGTGGCACATTTTCAATCAAGTGTGTACTTTATTGTAATCAAAACATTATATGGTGCATTTTACAGTAAGCCACTCATAAATTCCTTTCCCTCTTTTTCTTCTCCTATGTTTTTTTTTATTTGCTCGATCCATATCAAGTACTTTGCTATTTTAGTATTAAACTAAGTATACCTCTGTAACAAAGGACAAAATCCATTGTCTGCATGGGCATTCATGACTAGCGAGTGTGTGTCATATTGCATATAGTGGCAATATATATATATATACACAATATATGGAGCATGCAATGGGCATGATGTATATAGCTAGTCAATATGGAGTCATATATATAACCGTTGCACGCATTTTCATTAATGCAGTTGATGTAGATTCCTAAAGTAGTAATATACACACACTGCTAATATTTTAATGTAGCTGAGAAACATGTTTCATGAGGCCGGCTTGGACTTTGATGGGTATGTATAATCTGCATCATGTGTGCAGTTGTAACATTCTCTAACTGCGCTGTGTTGACAAGATTTCAAATCCATCTTTTGCCTTTGCAGTTAGCTAGCATATATGTGCTTAATTAGTGGAAGCTTGTTTGGTGTCAAATTGGGCGGCTGCTTTCTTAATTTCCCACTCCTACATATATAAGTCCATGTTTTAAATGATTATCATATCCTTTATTTTGTTGGAAAAATTGCATATATATGCTAATTAAGGATTGAAGAGAAGAACACAATCAAAAGTCAAAACACACAACAAAGAAATAACAGAACAAACATAAATCTACATGATTTGGTACCCCTTAGATCTATTTCCACACAAATTCTCTAATAACAAAATATTTACTATCTCAAACAAAATTACAAGTTTTTATAGAAAGTTGAAACCCACTACAAGTTATATCACCTTACAAACTCGAGTACACAAATGACCACTCACACTTATACTCACTTCTTTTGGACTTGTGTTCTTCAAACATGACCCCTTACCTTTTTTGGAGAAGAAATAGTAGATATTAATTATTTTTTACCTTTCTACATTAAAGATAGTCAATCATTCTTTTAGGGATGAATATTGTAAACTTCTCAAAAGTCAAACATTGAATTTCACTGGTACAGTTTCTTATAATCACTCATTTGAATTAATTTTTGGAAATTTGAATGGCTCTTAACAAATGACACAATATTGTCAACGGTTCAACGAAAGCAAATATAATCTTATTTTGGATTATATCTCCCTTTATCAATGTGATACTTCTGTTTAATGAAGAAAGCATATCATCATGTAGTTAATTACATGTGTATTCCTTATGTGTTTATTCATCAATCAAATAAAATGAGAATTCAAATCATATCAAACTACTCAGTGCGCAGAAAAAGATGGTGGCAACGAAAAATCATCTCTTCATGTCCAATTAACAAAATGGTTTAAGTGTTTAACATTCACGCGTACAGCTAAAATTCCATGCCATAATAAAAACATGAAACGTGAACAAAAATTAAAAAAAATATATAAACATGAAAAATGTTGAAGTGACTAAATGAGGTGATTGAGCGATTTCTTTATTCACATATGTGACAAATCATAAAGTAGAAATTAGGCGGCATACAGATCATTCAACAAAATACCTTTATAAAACAAAAAGCACTACATTATTAATATTAAATTGGCTCCATTAATTATATCTCCACATGCTCAAGAAGCAAAAAAAGACCCATTGTTTTGCAGGTGACATGACGATAAAAAGCTCCTTTGGATCAATTAAATTAAATTAGTGATTCAAAATTTTAACCTAGTGGTAAGAATTTAAAGTTAAAGAGGCTCCTCAATGCTGCATTCTCCACTTAATCAGCCCCACCAAGAAATATATATAGTGTTAAAAAAGGTGGGGAGAAAAGAAGAATCAATCAACTGAACAAAAATCAGGTTACTTTTGCTATGAGTGATGGCTAAGCACATCTAGGAATTGAAGAATCTGTTGTTGATTACTTGTTGAAGAGTAGCACAGAGTACATATAGTTTGAATATGACTAGAGAACTTTTTAAGTGGAAGCAAAACCATATATATATATATATATATATATATCTGTCCATTGAGTGTGCTTATTAAAAACATCACACAAGGATCTCTTCTTTCTAACTGAAAAAGACTTTTAACATTAAATCCACCATATACATTCCCCGTCCGCAATTCAAGTGTGCAAGCTAGTACTTTAAGAACTTGTCTCACTTTTTATTCAACTTCAACTTGTCCAATCATCGTGGGGACACAATTGAACTAAATCAGGATCCATGTCAATTGAATTTGAATGTATCTCCCTGAAACCCCCTCTGACCTTTTTAATTATTAGTCCAAGTGTATTATATTTTTCTCTTGCTATAATTTCCTTTTTCAAACTCACTACCAAATTAAATAATTCTTAAATAGACGCCTAAAATTTGTAGCCTGCAGCCATTGTCACCATATTTATAGCGGCTTTACCAAGCTGAAACTGACTCTGGGATATTCCACTTAATTCTAAAAACTATTGTGGTTCATTGTAATGCAGAGCCAACAGACCTCAGAAATGTGAAAATTGTGAAGATGACAATAAAGTAGAGCTTGCAGAGCTTTATATATAAAGTTAATTAAGGACCATAATAAAGATGATGACTTCCATGAATTTAAAAAATGCATTATATTAGAAAGGGTATCACTAACATTTCTCATGTATATATAAAAATGGTGATGGAGACTGGCCAATTGCGGAAAGAAATAAAATAGTAAAAAGGAAAGCTAGCACGAAAGTGAAATGTAAAAAGCAGGGTTCTTTAATTTGGCATATTCTTATTTGTGCCATCACAAATCATATATCGACTGAACCTAACTCTAATTCGCTGCCTCCAGGCAATAATTAACTAACTTGAAGAGATAAATAATTTCCCTGCTATATTATGATATTTTATCTAAAACGTGCATCAGTCCATGGTGTGGAAAGTTACATCCTCCAACGACTCGATGTGAAATAATTGGTTGAGGATGCCATAAGAAATTAAATCATCAACAAACCTTATAATATATATGTAATAATGATGAAAGGCATATATGCAATACACACTAAAGGCCCATTATGGAATTCACCGTGAGAACACTGAAAATCTGGCATCAGATAAATTAAAGGTCTAATTAACATTTGTTCTCTGCTCCAATCAATGAATGAGTATTTGATCTATTGTATATATGGCAAAAAAAGTATCAAGTAAATGCACACATAACGGGACATTGTCCTGTTGTCCACTGCAGAGCACTGAAAGAATGTAAACAGTATACTTTCTGCTTTACTTGTTAGGTTATATACCAAAACCACAGGCTAGGAGTTCTTCCAATGTAATTGATAAAATAGTAGGAGTGGCTTGCACATTTCATCTATGATTGATCTGAGTTATATACCAAAGTAAGAATAATTGACAGGATATTGACGTCATCATGACATGATTATCATCAATGGACCTTGGAAAATCTGGTTTAATTAGTTTAGCACAAGAATATCTGATAACTAACGTACGACACAACAAAGTACTTGGATGTTGGGAATTGAGGACTGGTAAGAATCTTCGAAAGCCCATAATTATAAGTGGAAATTAGTTAACAATATATAATCCTAGAATTCAATCACACTATATGGTAACAGTTCTGTTTCTCTACGTGCTTACTTAGCATGGTGATCTGGTAATGTATTCTGGATTATATATATTGAGAAGGGTTATGATACACTAACACTTCTTAATTTTTAACACTCATCCAACACCTCTCTTTCTTTCTATCTCTTTCTTCTTATCACATCATTTATCTATCACATCAATCACTTATCTCTCTTCTATTCCTATTTATCTCTAGTGGTCAATTGAGTGTTTGGGTGTCAAAATATCATTTTTCTATTGAGAATGCACTCCTTTATTTATGAAATAATTAATAAACAGTTTCTTGGAATTGTTTATAGGGAAAAGTCGCCCGTCATGAACACGATGGCCTAGATATAGTAATTATAGTAGGATTTAATATAATATGTTTTGTGAGGGAAATTAAAAATAATTTAATATGGTAGTAATTAGTAAAAGGAGAACATATTCAAGAGGCCCAAAGGCTGAACCGAACCCGGCAAGATGCAAGTACCAATAGTGGTTTGGTTGGGCGTGACTTGACTTGGGGAGCATACAAATATTATATCAGAAAATAGGCATGGGCCTGAAAAATAGAACTAATCCTTTTGGACCCATAGATAAGCCGCGTTTACAATAAAAGTAAATAATAACAAAAAATATGGGTCTCATAAAGAAATGGGCTCGCCGCAGCAAATGCAATGCTTCCCAAGTTGGGCTTTTCTATTTACATATACATATTTTTTTATCCATATATACCTGATGCGGAACTATTAGGTAATTTTTTTTTGAAAACATACATGATGCAAAACTAATAGTTCTGCAAGTTGTACTTCAATGCGGAACTAATAGTTCCGCAAGTATTTTTGATTCGTTATGCATGCTTGCGGAACTATTAGTTCTGCATGGAAGTACAACATGCGAAAATAGGTCCGCATCATGTATTTTTCAAGAAAAAATACCTGTAAAACTATTAGTTCCGCATCATGTGTGTGTGATTAGAAAAGTATATATGTGTAGATAGAAAATTCCCCCAAGTTTTATACTAATATTGAAACAAATTAAGAAAAGCCCATTAGCCAAGACTAAATGATATGAGCACAGAAGAGAAAATTATGAAGACGGCCAAAAGCAATAAAATTAATACTGCTACATTGATTAGTAATAGTAGAAGTCACTATTCATCAGAGTTCAGACGGCATGGATGTACTTTATGCTAAAAGATAAAGGAGCAAATTAAGGATGAGTGGCATTCGGATGTTTGAAGGAGTCCCTTATCCGGTTCCAAATGTTTCACACCCGATGTTTCCAATGGAAAATATCGTTGTGGACTACTGATGATTGGGTATTTAAATGTGTTTCATATAGACAACCCCCAAATTAAAGGAGTTCAATTCTTCTCTAATTTTGTTCTCTCCAAGTTAAATTTTCTGTTTTTCATCGTACCTCTAGCTGAGGCATGGACTTCGATCGTCGTTCTAATTCCCCACCTAAATGGTCTGCTTCATTATGTGGCTGTGGAGAAGACCCTGCAACATGTAAGAAGAATATCCATCATCTATGTGTGTGTCTGTGTGTGTGTTAGCTAGACACGCACACACACATACACTCATTTTTCATTCTGTAAAATCAAAATCATTACTTAAGAGAAACCAATCTCATATTCAATGAATATGAAGCAAGACATGCATTGGCTATTGAATTATATCTTTATAATTAATGATTCAATGATCGATTAATCTGTAATTGATAAAATGCATATTAATTGCTGCAGGTTTCATAACTTGCTGTCTACCATGCATCACCTTTGGCCAAATTGCTGAAGTTGTGGATGAAGGGCGTAGCTGTAAGTATATGTATATATAGAGAGATAGAGAGCACATATCAAGGGAGAGTGCTTTTATTACGAGAGAATGAGAGGAATAAAAAGAAATAGACAGATTTTATGTGTTACTTAATTATGATGCCTATTTTAATTTGCTCTGTTATGTTCAAAATTTGGTTTGATTTGTCATGTTTCTAATATATCTTTTTTTTTTTTAATACGCGAGAAAATGTAGCTTGTGTTGGGCAAGGCTGTGTCTACGGGTTACTTATGTGCATTACCTGTCACTGGCTCTACTCGTGCCTTTATAGAGAGAAACTGAGAGCAAAGTTTGGGTTACCAGCTGATCCCTGTTGTGATTGTTGTGTTCATTTCTGCTGTGAAGCATGCGCCTTGTGCCAAGAACATGCTGAGCTTAAAGCAAGAGGCCTTGACCCTTCCAAAGGTATATACATATACATACACACTAAATATCCCTACGTAATTCATATCTATCAGAGAGTAGTTCTTAATTTATGTGTTTTGAAACAAACACATGGCTACAGGTATCACAAAAGGAAAATTCTATGAGAGGAATATGGTTTATAATCACTGTTTAAGGAATGTAATAATCTCAAATGGGTTCAAGCCTCTTGATTACTAGTCTTTAGAGAGATTCTGGGGTGCCCAAGAATCTTGGATCAGTAGCATCTTTCATTCTGTTTGTTTATTCCATTTTTATTGATTTTCCTTTTTGTTCATTTTTAGCATGAAATTTTGAAATATCATATAACTATAGCTTGCAAAAACTTTATAAAATAAAAATATTTTTAAATAGCTTAGTTGTTTTTGGAAAAATAATCATTTTATATTTTTGACTTTGTAAATAAGTATTTCTTATAATTTACGTATTTGCAATGGCAATAAGTACTATAATTTAAGTATTTTTTATTTTTTGTGATGACTATAATGAGATCTAAATTTATAATCTTATACAAACTATTTAAATTATTCATCAATATTTCAATTCCAGTGACTTAGCGCCGCTAAAAATATATACCTTTATGCATCATTTTAATTGGGCAATATATTAAAAATCAACAGTTTTTTTGGGTCGTTTTCGAGGGGACATTAAAGCTAACTACATTTTTTTTGGGTCCCAAAAGTTAACTATATTGCAAAAATATATGTATGCAGGATGGATTGGGCCACCCAATGTTCCACCGCAAATGCCTCCCTCCATGTTTCGATGATCCATCTGCGCCAATTCAGCATTTGTGAATTTTCTATCATACCATCTACTAATTTTCTTTGCAGCTCTGCTTGGGAATTAACGGAGGCTGTCACACAATGCTTATTCGGAACGATATGGAAAAAAAAAAACAGAACGCTATGGATTACACTATCGTTTTAGAATTGCGATGAGTAATTTAATTTCTTGATCATATTGTATCAATTTATGTCAAACTAGTTATTCAGATGAGTGATGTGGCGTGAATGTTGACCTCTTTGATAAATGAATAGTTGCCAGTACTCTATTTCATTCAACAACAACCATTGAATTGTGCCAAAAAAAAAAAAAATATTATGATGATATCATGACGATAATATAATTACTCATGGATGCTAGTCAAGCCTGAGGCCAGCCTCCTAAGATAAGGTAGTTTTTTTTTTTGGTCCAAAGATAAGGTAGTTCATTGACCTAAAAGTTAGGAGTTGAAGCTGGGCATTTTAACATAACCGAATAGATCATTGACCTAAAATTTATTTACTACTAGAGCCATGTTTGGATTGGCTTATGTAGAGTTTATTTGTACTTATCTACTGACATAGGTTCTGTTTGGATGCAAAAGCTCCAGCTTTTGACTTATCGAGGAGTTAGTCTCATTTTGCATTCTTATTTTTTTCATATATGCAAAAGAGAAAAAATTGTTAAATAGTCATTAATAAATAAATAGGTGTTTATAGATAAGATAAAAAAGATAATTTTTGAAAAAAATAAAAAATAAAAAATAAAATATTAATTTTAACTTATATAAGAATAGATTAGTTAAAAAAATACGTTAAAAGTGCTTATGAGAAAATTTATCCAAAGACTTAGGTGTAGGTGAACACTTTTCCCCGTCGTTATTGTGGATTGACAAAATGACTTGAGTGTGTATTTTTGGTTTACAAACTGCTCAAGCATAATATTAAAACCATAATTCAAGCTAAAGCTTAAGTCTTGCAAAATTAAACCGTCAAATTTGTGGTCATTCTATAGTTAAAAATAGGTTTAAATATCTTTTTCGTCCCTGTAAAATGACCGAGTTTCATTTTTCGTCCCTGTAAAAATTTTTGTTTGTTTATGATCCCTGTAAATCAAAAAGTTTTATTTTTAGTCTCTGCAAAATTGTTTTAGTCCCTGTAAAATTTAGATCATGTTGAATTAGTCCCTGTAATATTTAGATAATTGCCAAAGTAGTCCTTGTAAAATAAATTTAATAGGGACTAAAAACAAAATTGTTCACATATTACAGGGACTAATTCAATATGATCTAAATTTTACAAGGACTAAAACAATTTTGCAGGGACTAAAAATAAAACTTTTTGTTTTACAGGGATCACAAACAAACAAAAATTTTTACAGGGACGAAAAATGAAATTCAGTCATTTTGCAGGGACGAAAAAAGTATTTAAACCTTAAAAATATGTTAAAAGTCTTAACATAGGATTAAACTTATAAAAATTTACCAAAAGAAATTAAACTAATAATTACAATATTAAACATAAATAGTTAATACGCTCCATTTAATTTTAAATAAATGAACAACTATCTCTCAGCTGATTTAATTGTCTGGTTTAGTTGAATAAATGTTTTTTGGCTACTTTGCCACAATTTCCATGTTCCCCCATTCACATGCCATTACCATAAACAAATGCCACTCCATCGGGAAGAAAAGATCCCTTCATTTTTACACATTGAAATGTTTTATGGAGACACCAATTGCTAAAGAATTTCAATTTCTGGTGAAACACATTAACGTTGATTTGGTGAATCGTGATTCACGTCCAGTCCCGGAGCCAAACACTTTTTTTGTTGTTGCCACCTAACCGTTCCTTGTATTCTAGTACTTCGCCTACCATTTCTATTGCACGTTTTGTCTCTCATATATTATTTCCTAAGTTTCTGTCACTCTCACTCGGTTCTATTATAATAACCAACAGAAACTACAATCTCGGAGACAGAGACGATCCGGGGTTGATCGACCACCATGTCTGAAATAGTCAACGATGCTTGGAAGAAATACCTCCTGCAGCTTCAGCTTCATCCTCTCAGAACCAAGGTTTCTTCTTCTCTTCCTGCTTCAAACCCCTTTATGATCCCCTTTTCAAATCTCTGTTTTTGCTCACTTTTTGTTTTTGTTTTCTCATTTTAATTTCTAAGAGACTAATTGGATTGCAAAAAAATTGTTGTTTTAATTTTTAAGAGACTAATGGGGCTGTGGGGAAAAAAAACTTGTGGGTTATTAGGCAATTACTGCAGCGGTTCTAGCTGGTTTTAGTGATGCAGTGGCACAGAAGATTGCTGGGGCCAAGAAGCTTCAGTTGAGAAGGTTGCTTCTTTTCATGGTATTCCTCTATTCGACTTTGCTTCTTCTCAATTTTTTCAATGTGAGAAATCACTATTTCAGATGTATTTACAATCTGGACTGTGTCCATGTTTGTATCAGTTTTCTTTTCAACATCAAAAATCAGAATTTTCCATGAAAATAGTGTGTTTACCATTTAATTGACTCTCAATTAATGATCATCAAAATACGTGCTTATTGTGTCACTTTTACTCAGAAGATGAAACAGGAATTATATAGTTTGTTGTGGAATTTTGAATTTTGAAGGACTGTGCAAATTTAAAATCAAATTATTTTGCAGCTCTATGGTTTCGCCTACTCAGGACCCTTTGGACATTTTCTCCATAAATTGATGGATAAAATTTTTAAGGGGAAGAAAGACAATGAAACTGTTGCTAAGAAGGTATATTGTTAACTTGTCTTATTGCCTGTCATCTGCCCCTTCACTTATAGTGATAATATTTTGTGTTTGTGTTAAGGTTCTATAATTTCCTCTGTAAGTAATACTCTAATGAATGAATTATCCCATTACTAGGTGATCCTTGAACAGATAACTAGTTCCCCATGGAACAACTTTTTCTTCATGATGTATTATGGCTTGGTTATAGAAGGTATGCTCATTGATAAAATTATTGTCATATTGTATGTTTGACATCAATATACACACAGTGATTTTGCAACATGTACATGAATAAAGATTAGTGTCAGTTTCTTGTTGTGACTGAGCGTCTCTTGCGTCCTGTGCCCAACCTCCCTACCCAGAAAACAGAAACTATTCCTATTCTTTCTCTTTCCTTAACCCGGCTTTTATGTATATCATGGTTATTATGAGAATGCAGGATGTTGATCACTTTTTCCGCTTAATTTTTTACTTAGGTTCTGTTAATATTTTGTTGCTGTTGAAGTCAAAGTTCAAATAATTGATGTTTATAGGTCAATATGGTGTCTTGATAAAAAATTCATTACATTGGAAAACCTAGGCGGCTAGGCCTTCTATCCCAGCTTATTTCCTCATTGTATTTTATGTTTACTGGCTCAGTACTGAATAAGTATTGTTTGTTTCATATAAACTATAAACCAATTTCAGCAGATGGGAAGTGTTGGATTTTTCTTTTTGCCTTTGACCGGGTATCCCCACAAGCATAACTGTGACTAACCCTTGGGATAAGGGTGGTGATTAGTCACAATTATGCTTGCATGATTGGATCACCACTCTAAGGAGAGCTTTACCTAATCACCACCCTAATCCTGAGGTTTAGTCACAGTTATGCTTGTGGTGATACCCAGTGAATTTATTGTTCACAATGTCCTTCCTACCTCAAAGCATGTAAAGAGTCTAACAGCCAAGTCTATATATTTCTAAACTATCTTGTTCAAATTAAATTTCACATTGGATTTAAAACTTGGAGGATTGCAATATAAGGCACTACTTGTACATGCCTGAGTTACAATCTAGAAGAAAGTACTTTTTATCAGCTATAAGAAACACATAAAACTCCAGAAAACTCCCACAGGAAGGACTTGAACCAAACCAAAATAGTGAAAAATCTGGAAATGATAAAACACAGAAACAAATTGTATGTGGGTTTCTCACCACTCTTGCATAATTTTTTTCAAGAGATATATTGAATGATAGATAAAGTTTAAGCTTTTTGGAAAGCACACTTCATATTTCTCTCTGATTTTCATTCACATATTAAGTCATATATGTAGGGCAGCCTCCAAGAATAGTCAATTGGTCTAATACATTTCCAAGACTTTAAATAATCCTCACTTAAATATGACTAAATAGCCTCATGAAACATTTTCAGCCTATGGGTAATACAAATGGTATTACAGAAAATATACTAACTAATTCTTCTTCACTGGATAGCAATTAAAGTGTGAGGTTGGTTTGCAGGAAGACCTTGGAGTACAGTCATGAGCAAAGTTCAAAGGGACTACCCTTCTGTCCAGTTGACTGCATGGAAGGTATGGCAATGAGAACAATCTTCTTCTGTTTGACAGATGGAGTAGTTCGAATAGTTAGTTTTTCTGAAGCTATATTGTTTTCAACTTGCAGTTTTGGCCTATCGTTGGTTGGGTGAATTACCAGTATATGCCTTTGCAGTTCCGTGTTATATTTCACAGTTTTGTTGCTTCATGCTGGTGAGTTCCTGCATCTTTGTTGCTTCAATGATTTCTTCATTTCATCTCTTATTTGTTCCAAAATTAACAAATAATCATCATTGGTTGATAGTACTGTACTGTGAGAGATAGGCATGCAGTATGAATTACTAAAGGTTCTTCTTGAGTAATATCATATAATATACTCTAAAGAAGCAGGTTGAGACGTCTAAATAAAGGAAATCTTTTAGACCAGAGAAAATACTGTTGATACTTGTTGAATCCTACTTGCAACTATGATATAGTGACTTGACTTTGTAACTTGTGAGAGCTACCATATCCCAGCGATAAGGCCTATGCATGATAAATGCCACCGAGTATAATATGTTGTTGTAGTTTGGTTGTTTGTTATGCAGATTAAAGCTGATATGTCCATAATAAAAGGAAATAAACAATTAAACATAACCTTTTTTTGAACTGGAAGCCATAAATGTTGATGGTGCTTAATTCATACTGGAATCTAAATTTTTATATCTTCAGGGAAATTATTTCTTCATATGATTTAGAAGTTTTAGGAAGCATATTCTTAACCACATATGCTAAGGATTCAAGTACTAAAACCAGATATCTGGAGTCTGATCAAATGATGTCAGGACACCACTAAGATTTTCACTTTAGCATGAAGTTAAAGTGCCTAAATAGGTTCTTAATGAAGGCATTGTTCCACCCTACTCAAAATAACATGTATTTTGGCAAAGCCAAATCACATATAGTTGTACTGATTTATGATCATGGTCCATGGTTCATCATCATATCCTCTTTTGACTTTTATCAAGCACTGGCATTAGCCATGGTCATTTTGAAATGTATCTAGTTTCAATATTTTGGGGGATATTTTATCCTCTCCTAGGTGTACTTCAAGCTTTTTCCCTGTAATAATTTTTTTCTTTATAAAAAAGGAATTGGAAGTTTGTTTAATGAATTTACTTGACCAGCAGTGCTGTGTATGTTAGTATGCTTTCTTAAATGGGGCAACATGTGCAATATGAATATATTCAATAGTTAATGGATCTCTGATTTACTTTGTTGCTTCAGGGGAATCTTTCTGAATCTGAAAGCAAGGTCTGTTGCTATCAAGAAGGATTAGGACAGAACAGGGTCTTTTTCACACTGGGTGATTTTCTGTGTCCTTCCTATTTGAACTGGGATGGGAAATCTCCCATTTTTTGACTATTCTTACTTCTCATTTTTCCATTTGTTTTCATTCTGCACTTGCCAATACTGTTTGTGTGGGCAGATAGAATCATAAATTACACTAGTCAAAGGTGAATTTAGTCCTTGAAAACAACCGAGTTCAAACTTCAATGGCTTTTCCTCATGTCAGTGGTGCAGTGGGGAAAATCTTCTTGTTCTTAGATAGGTCTATAATCTATATAGAGGTTGAGTTTTTCCAAGGTCTTCAGTAGAATACAAGGTGGAATGGGAAATTTGTTTGATTCGGTTTTTGTTTTTTGTTTTATAAAATGGTTTCTATTTTTAAGAAAACAAATAAAAAAAATACTAGTTTGATGATATTTTTTAGATTAAAACTGAAAATACAAAATAAAAATAATTTTTAAAAAAAAAAACTGAAGAGTCTCTAAGAGTATCTCCAACGCAGAGAGCTTATGCGGTCCTTAAATTTAAGGAATCATCCTTACTAAGTTTCACCATTGGAGCTTATCTAGCCACATGTAAGCAAGCAAAGTTACAAACAATTTCATTCTATCCTAATTCGTTCCTACCAATAAGCATTTTGTAATTTACAAATTTTACTTAGATTTTCAATCATATTTTATCATATTGTCATAATGTAAATAAATTTTAAGAAATGATATGATAATATGATCTCTTAATTGAAAAATACTAAATAATCAGTTCAAATCGAATCTAAAATCAACAAATTTTTTGAATTAATCATACCAAATACTCAAGTAGTTCTCAGTTCAACCACGATCAATTGATTCAATCCGATTTTAATAAAAATATTTTACACTACACAACTTGTGTAAACAAAGTTATTAATCCTTTCCTCCAGTCAAAAAATAAAAGTTATTAATCCTTTGCTAGTGCATGCAATTTATGAAGAAGAAAAAAAAAGTTGCAAACCATCCTATGCAATATTCTCACAATTTACTTTTCCTTATTCTAATGTCTTAGACAATTTCTTAATACATATATTTATAACACACAAGAAATTGTTTCCCATGTAATCACTCTTACATAATTTGGTGTCAATTATAAAATATTTTAATAAAGGAAAAAGTTCATATTAACTAAAATGCATTTTGGTTTTTCAATCAAAATTATGATAAAGTTGTTTTTTTCAATAAAAAGTTTAATTATAAAGTTGATTTAATTGCATTTTGGTCTCTCAAATTATGATAGTATTTGGGGGAGTGGGTTATAATAGATTTGGGATATGAAATAATTTTAAAAGTTTAAGAGTGAAAAATTTAGAAAGAATTTAATACAATTAGGAGGGTTTTTGTAAGATAAGAGATTTTTTATTTTGAGTAAAATTTGTTGTTTTAATTAGTGATATTTAAACATAAGAATGCTTAAAATGATTTAACCATTTCAATTTTGTGAACATTTTGGGTAAAAAAAATTAACAAAAAATTGAGAGTTTTAAATATAAGTAAAGGAACATAGAGACTTAATTGTAATAATAAGAAAATTGGACAATTAAATTCACTCAAAACATGATTAGAAGACCAAAATCACACATGAACCATATTAGTATGATTAAAAGTATAATTATAATTAATTCTTTAAAGTCCGTAACACCTTTATGAAAAACCAATTTGTGCTTGTGCTAAATACTGGCACAGCTGAGATCATCTTTATTTTGTATCATAGTAGTTGGCTTCCTTTAATTATAATATACTAGCTGCTTAGCACTAAAAAAGAATATTAAACACAATACTTAAGGTTTAGATGCGATATATATGATACACAATATGAAAAATATCATGTTACACTTAGGTCCTGTTTGGATGTAAAAACTTTAACTTTTGAGTTATAGATAAGTTAATCTTATTTTGCTTCTTATTTTTCTCATATATGTAAAAGAAAAAATGTTGTTAAATAGTCATTAATAGATAGATAAGTGCTTTTGGAGAAATTAAAAAAGATTTTTTAAAAAATATGAAGAATAAAAGTTAATTTTAACTTTTATGAAAAATTATTAGTTAAAAAATATATACTAAAAGTACTCATGAAGAAATTTATCCAAACTGAGTCTTATGTACCCAAAAATGAATTTCAATAATTTTAAAATGTAGGGTGTGATTTAGACACTAAACCATATTTTATGAACAATAAGCTATAACTAATCCATGTGTTTCACCATTTGTAGGTAGTATACAAGAATCTATGCGGGTACTATGAACTTTAGATAATCTCGGTCCATATAAGAAATAAATTGTATAATTTTCACAACCAACATCACATAATAAGATAAATGGAAGAATCAGAAAAGTCATAGGTGGTGATTGATGATCTGCACAGCACGTTACATTGATTTTCATTTCAAGTACAAACATTCATGCTTGGCTAACAGGCTAACCACGCATCGCAACCTACCAACCTCAAAGCTCAAACTAACCTGTGCAACTCCCCACAATACGATTCATGCGCTTGCAGGCACAAAAAACGCCTCTGTCCACGTCATCGCCACTCGCGCAACCTCACATGTGGTGGTGAATCCACCGGGAGAGCTGCGTGGGGTTCACAATTCCCATTATGTGGGTCCCATCCGTCTTCATTATGCTCGCTACCTCACCGTAACTCTCGTGCTCCTTTCCCACGCTCGGTAGTCGAGTCGGCTCCGAGGCTGAAGCTTCGGCTTTCGAGTTCGAAAGGGTCCTATTTGGCTCGGCTGAGCCAGCCATTGAGTCAGGCCCAAACTTCTGTCCCAACAGAGTCCCTTTCGTGAGGAACTCGTGAGCAAGGTAGCCGGCTAGGAGCCTGTTCGAGGATGGTGTCGGCTCCTCGGCTTTCGAAGTATCCCGCTTGTCGGCTTCGGCGTGTTTGCGCTTTCTGCTGTTGCCAGGTGGCAACATCCTACGGGGTTGGTGACTCATCATCATGGGGTCGACGCTGCTTCTTGGTTCGGAGGGGCAAAAGCGTAAAAGTAACGAAATCCGAGGATTGAAAAACCGGGTCCACAACAAATGGGTAAGCAAATAATAAAAAAAAAAGTTAAAATAAAAAGCTTCAGGAGATAATGAAAGCGACAACGGGAACAAAAAATTACTTAAATTAATAATTAATAATAAAATAATGAATGAGCGGAGAAAAAAAGGATAGATGTGGTTAGGGGTGGTGGATGATAGGGTAGAGAACGAGAGGGATCGAGGAAGTAGCGAATCTGTATGAGAAGCAACACAATCAGGTCGCTGCTGCATACGGCGGAAAGAGAAAGATGATAGGGTTAGAGGGAAAAAGAGGAAGTGTGATTTGGGAATAAAAAGGGCGAGAGATTGGAGGAATGAGAATGGGAATGGAAACGGAGAGGAGAAGGGACAGATGGAAAGGGAATAATAATGTGCGGAGATAAGAGGGGTCCTGATATATTTATTTAATTGTTTTTAGTTACGCATTTGTCCCTGAGTTTCCAGTGTATAACTGTTATGACACCCACTAACACATTTTTTTGTTTTGGATGAACGAAAATGGACGGATAGAAAATAAAATGAAAGAAAACGGACAGAAAAGGAAGGGGAAAGAAAAATCAACTGATTGATATTTGACTGCGTAGAGCTGGGTACATGAGTCAGTGCAATACGATTAGGCTCTGTGACTGTATGCATTGACTCACAATATAATTACATATATATTTTTTTTTGGTCAAACAATATAATTATAATTACATATGTAGGCCGACCCGGTTTGCAACGATAAACAAGCTTAATTTCGTTATTTGCAGCCGTCCCACATACAGCCCGTAATTAAATAGCTTGGCTTGCAGACTAAGGTTATGTTTGGCCTAGCTTTTTTTGAGCTTAAAAGCTACTTTTAAGCTAAAGTGTAAAAAAAGAGCTTTAAAAGTTATGCTAAAGTTGTTTGGTAATTTTACTTTTTTTTTACCTTTAAAGTTACTTTTAAGCTAAAAGTTGTTTGGTAAAATATTTTTATAAAATATCTAATTTTATTTAAAATTACCATAAAGAGTATCTAATTGCAAACTTATATTAAAGAATGTTATATAAATAAAAGTTTACATACAATTATATTAAAGAAAGTGACAAAATATCATTATAAAATCTTTGATTTAATTTATTTAAAATTATCATAATTTGTTTAAATTTCTAATTAAATTTCTATTGTACAAATAAACTAAAAATTCACATAAAACCATATTAAAGAAAATGTAAAATGTTATATAATTTGTAAATCAACGATTTGTAGTTTCCATCAATGCAGCTGCAATTTGATTTCGAACTCCATCCATGTAGCCACCATCTAGTACTCTTCTAGGATTATATGAATTTGTTTCTTCATTAGTATTCCTTTCTTCTTCGCAGTCAGTCATGTATCCAGGAGTATGATCACATCTGTTAAACTCCTCATCTTCAACACCACATATCCGAATGAAGTTATGGAGTGCTGTTGTTGCAACTATGATCTTCTCTTGTTTGATAATTGGAAAAGGTCTCATATCGCATAAGATATGCCACCTTTTTTTCCAAACCCCAATTGTTCTTTCAATAACATTTCTCAGTGAAGAATGTGCATGGTTGAATACTTCCTGTAAACCTTCTGCTTGACTGCCTTCTCTAAAATCAGGAATATGATACCTTTCACCCTTGTATGGTGATAGATATCCTTTCATGTTTGGATATCCAGCATCCACTAGATAATATTTTCCTATAATGTTAGAATATTTTTATTATTAGTTTCCATGAGAAATTTAATTTCAATAATATAAAAATGAAAAAGATTGTTTAAAAAAAAATAAGATTACATGTACCTTCAGGAGGGTGGGGGAACACTTTCTTCATTTCCTCAATCACAGATGAAAGAATACGCGTGTCATGTGCAGTACCAGGCCAACCAACAACAACAAATGTGAACAACATGTCAAAATTGCACACTAACATGACATTTTGTGTAGGATATCCTTTCCTACCAATATAACGAATTTGATCTTTAGTGGGAACTATGGCAGGAATATGTGTTCCATCTATAGCTCCAATGCACCCTTTAAAATAAGGCCAATATCTACGGTCATCTTTAATTTTGGATGAAATTTCTCTAAAGTTAAAATCTGGAGGCCTTACAATTTCCTTTGCCAATAAACATAAACTATCTAAAACCTCACCAAACTTTCTGCTTACAGTTTCACCTGATTTTCCAAATTTATTTTGGATATTTCGATTTGTCTCGCTATGTGCACAACTCCAAAGAAACATAGCAAGTGCCTCTAATGATGTCATTTCCTTAGATGGATGTAACCAGCCCTTACTCACCAATAACTTTTCAAGTTTCAATATGGCATGAGATTCCATCCTAAACATGTTATAACTTTCACCTGGAGTGTTAAGAGTTTCTCGAACCCAATTCCATCCATGAGAATAAAGAAATCTATTACCTTGTTTCAAACAATACTTCATGTGGTATACACATGCAATTGCTGCAGCAGTGTAACACATTTTGTAAAACTTTGCGCATTTCCTTTTTTTAACTTTTCTTGAATGTTCAATGGTTTGATTAAGAGCCATCTGTAGGACAATTTGACAGAAACAACATCACCAAATATAAAAGCATATTCATAAAAGTAATTTGAATGTTTAATATGTGAACAACAAAGATAAAGACAAATCCTAAAAGATAAAGTCAAAACATACTAAAATAAAATCTTAACCTAAATACTAGAGGTTTCCTATCAATCAGAATTATACACAATAAAATTCACCAATGCATCTATTGAATCTTTTAAGGACATGATTATAACTCTATTTTCACTATCTTTAAGCAATTTTAAAGCATAACTAAATTGTCGATCACTCAAACGTCCTTCCTCCTTTATTTTTTTTAAGACTTCAATGCAATTTGGAATGGAGTATTGTCCATGAACATGAGATGTTGCTACATTTTCATCCTTTTCAGCTTCATTATGACCTTCTGCTGCATCAACTAATCGTTCTAAAGTTCTTCTCATAGCTGTTGCACTCCCAACTTTTCCCTTACCCTTTGCCACTTTCTCACTCATATCGGGTGACACCTTTCTTTTCTTTTTAGGTTGAGTGTTTTGTACAGGGCTAAAGTCATCATCAAGATTGATTCCATCATCATCAGATTCAATAATTTGCTGTGGCACATCTGGAGCAATATTTTTGCCATTGGATTCATTTGGCACACCTATAGCCGGTGTCCATACTTTTTGACTTGTTGCCACGATCTCCCCAAATATGAAATCCAATTCATCATGGAATTCCAATCCTTGAAATCGAAATTTTGCATATTTTGCATTCTCCTACATAAAAAAATAAAATAAAATTCAATAAATCAAATCACAACAGTTAACTTTCAATTGATACAAAATTAAAATATTCATAATACTCACCTTTATCTTAGCATCCCACCATGTAGCATCGGCATCAATAGTTCCTGTCTTGTGGTTATATCCCAGACCTGTTTCTTTACCCATCAATTGTTTCCATATTGTCCAATCAACCCTCAAATTATCCAACCTATTCTTCAATTGCTTTTGGGTATAGTTTTTATTAGCACGTTTATAGAATTCTTCACGTATTTCTTCCCATTTTTTATTCCTAAACGCAATTCCTGGTTTTCCACTTTTACGAATCTCATCCATGCAAATATCAAGCAAAATTTTGGTACTAATTGGATCCCATTTTGCTTTGCCAAAATTATCACAATTATTCAGAAGGTTTTCTTTGCTAGCCATAAGCTGCAGTGTGTTAAAAAATCATAAGATATGTGTATATAATAATCAAGAAAAAAAAGTAGTGAAGCTATAATCAATAACTCCTTAACTCTCAGAATTAAAAGAAAAATAAAAGAACATAAAAAAAAACATAAAAGAAAATAATCTTAGAAATATTAGTGTTTAATTAATCTAATTTCTAAAAAACATTGGACAATAGAAGGAATACAACTCTTTCAATGAATTTATGTTTTTTAATCAAAGTGTGCCTGTCAAGTAAGTGAAATGGTGAATTTTTTGGCTAATTGTAGAAATTAGATTTTTTAAGAAAGAAATTGCAACCCCTGTCAAGAACCCGTTGTTTTCAAACATGGCAAGAATGAAAATTGGGTGCTCAATTTTATCTCAATCAGAGACTGGGGAAATTTACTTTGTTTACGTTTCTATTTTTAACTTAATTCTACTCACTTATATTTCTTTCAATTTTTTTTAACATAAGCAAATTATGGGCAAATTTTTTTATGAGTACAAATTATAGGCAATTAGACATGCACTTTACAACAAGTCCAACACCTGCTACCAATGTAACGCACCACAGCAACCCACCCAAAAAATGGTACCAACATATAAAGGGGAGGTGGGCTGCACTGAAATAATGAAAAGAAACCAAAATACATGAACGAAGACAACAACAAAAAGGATTACATTGCAACTCCTAGAATAGTTATCGTGTAGCAACAGATTTCAAGCACGTGGGGTGAGAGACTATTCCACAGAAACAACAGTATTGGGAAACACAAAAGTAAACAAAAGACAAAAAGAAAAGCAAGGCTACTCACAGTTGCAACAAAATAGGCAGAGAAAGAGAAAGAGATCGCACCAGAGAAAACAAAAGACACGAGAAGAGCAAGAGTACTGCGCGGCAGAAACAGAGAATGAACAACGGAAAAAGCGGGAAGAAAAAAGTGGGTATAGGGTAGGGTAAATAGAAAACATGGAAAAAGAGAAAGAAATAAAAACGCAAGGAGCGGGATTCGATGAGAGAACCACTCACTAAAAGCTCCGTATAAGTGGTGGAAAAGCTCCTCATGTGAGCTTTTTAAGAAGCTCCTTATTTCTTCAATTTGTTCTTTAAAAAAAAGTCACTTTTTTTCTCAAGAGCTTTTAATTGAACCCTGTTTGGCCCAGCTTCTCCTTAAAAGGAAAAGAGAAGCTATAAAAAAGCTGGGCCAAACACACCCTAAGAATTGAAAAATAAAATTTGGATGGCTGATTGGATGGCTTTGTATACTCATTCTTTGCATGTGAATTACTCGTTTTTTTGCTTCAGTGTCTTATGCATGCATTCCTCTCATTTGCATTATGCTGTTGGTTTTTGTTTTAGTCGTAGTATTTTAGTTTAGTGCGACTTTTAGCCTCCCTTGTATAAAAAATAAAAAATTTGAAAAAGTCTGAAAAAATTAGCTGAAAAACAAAAAAAAAAACTACAAAATCTAAACCATTGTGCTAGTTATTTTTGGTTTGTGTTTTATTAGTATGATTATCATATTCTTAAATTTAATGACTTATTAACAAGTAACAACTCATAAAAAGAAAATAAAAAATCACAATTGTTTAGATTTATTAAACATTTTTAGTTATTTTAATTTTTTTTAGTTTTTCATGTTTTTTTTTTTAAATCGATCCGTTGTCCATGGACCAATTCGTGAACCCACGGACCAAACTCACTTACACTACGATCTAAACAAATCGGGTCAAAAAGGCTCGCATTTAAACGATTGCATTTTACTATACACATGATATGCACGGATCACCGATTAAACAAGTCATCCACTGGCCTATATCATCCATGGAACCAGTTCAACAAACTATTCCATAAAATACACAACAGAAACTTACTTTTACATTGCAGATTAAAATGTATGGGAAGAATTTCGAGAATTTGACATTTAGTGACAGGTGAAATCCGTGACTAGAAGTCAAATTTCCGTGGATAAATATCTAATTCACATTTATCCTAGACATTTGACATATTGTGACAAAATTCATCTGTCACTAAAAGTCAGATTTTCAAAACCACTAAAGCTCCGCACAATGCAGTGTCATTGGCGCTCATATGTTGTAAGATATTTTACATACAGATTATTAACTTCTCGTGACAGTCAAGATTTTGTCTGTTACTACATGTCAAATTTTATTTTTTTCCGAAATACACTATAAAAAATAAGTTTCTATAATGCATTTTGAAATTTCAAAACACACAAAGGAAACTTAGTTTTCTGTAAGATTAAATAGCTTACAGGAACTTAATTCCTACAAGCCTTGAAAAGGGGTCCAAGAGGTGTGTCTCTTAAGAGTTTTGGAGGAGCATTTTGTCATTTTAGAAAAATAAACTAAAAAAGGGATCTAGGTGGAGAAAGCAGGTAGGGTGGGCAAAGAAAACCTTTTACTTCTATCAATACAGTTGGGTCAGATGCTAATTAACTAGATAGCCCAAATAGTACATATTACGAAAATAAAATCATATATATATTTTGTTATTACTCGCGTACACAGAGGTTGAACCCCTTGCATCCTCTTACATATCACCCAAACTCTCTAATCACTTGAGCTACATAAAGGGGATGAAACATATCATATATGAATTTTTTTTTGGTCAAAATATCATTTATGAATTATATATGAATTCTTCATCAAAAAAAAAATCATGTATGAATTGAATGATGAAACATTGTGATGTTTTTGGGCTTCGGCCCGTTTATTAAGAAAAGTATGATGTTTGACAAGGAAGTTACAATTTCGGAGTCAGAGAACGCCGATATGCCATAAATTGAGCTGCGTAATCATTCAATTTCGGAGTAAAATTGAAACTTTTAGCTTCCCCAAAATTGGAAATTAAACATCATTTTTTTTCCTCCGGTAAAAAGCTTTAAAAAAATAAGATTAATTGTTAATATAAAAAAGAGTTAAATGTCATTTTAGCCATTGAAATTGTGATACGGTTTCACTTAGATCCCTGAAACTAACGAAAAGACAATTTAGTCTCTGAAATTATAAAACATCGTTTTACAATTTCAGGGACTAAATTGTTTTTTCGTTAATTTCAGAAACCTAAATGAGACTGTTTCATAATTTCAAGGACTAAAATGACAGTTAACTCATATAAAAAATGTTAGTTTTCATAATATATCCAAACAAACGTTCACTATGGATGGCCAAACTCACGTTTGATTAAACACGTACTCGGGCAACTTGGTCACATTTTGGAGGATTGAACTAAGCTGCAAAACTCATCCGCGGTTTGCCCATTTGATGTCGATTGAGTCCCACATTAAATTATTGCCTTTCATATCTACGCCTACACGGGAGAGAAAGAAAGACTGGTACCACTGTGGATAGGATCAAATTAAAAGGCAAAAGAAAAATGGTTCCAAAATGGCATATAATATAGGTTGTTTTCATATGGTTTGAAGATAGTTATATACACCAGATCAAAATTCTAAGAAATTAATGCACAAAATCTTGAGTGGTCAGTTTTCATAAACAAGATTAAGGAAGTAGAATTTTAATAATGCAAGGTTAATTAATTAAATATCGAAGCATTAAATGAGTGTTAAACAATCAAATTTTTTTTTGAGACAAAAACAATTAATTTAAGATACGAGGCGCAAATTATTCTCGCTGTTAAAAAAAATTTAAAATCAAGCATCACAAGTTCACAATGGTCTATCCTCGCTAATTCCTAAATATTGTGATCTTTTGGATTTCTTCAGTTAAGTGTGACTCATTAATTCTTCAAAAAGAGCCTATGGAATAAATTTAAGTAATTATTATAATATAAGAAATTAAAAAACAATCATGTTAATTGTTAAAACCAGTCGTCAAAATTAAAAACATGAAGTAAAATAAAATTTAAAGCAAAAAAAATATATGAAAGTAACTAATATGCGAATTGAAAAGCGAGGCTAATACTGTGAGCCTTTCTTTTCCATTGTCCGGTTACTTAATTTACTAGGACATGGTCATGGATAGATACCGGGTCCCCAGCCTCCGATTTGTAGAACAAAACAAAATTCATCAGGCATTAAATTTTTCATCTACCAAGCACATGCAATGGTTCACCAAACACCAAAGAACCAGCCTTCTTTGATGAATCCTTCTATATATAGCACTTAATTCTTCTGTCTGACTGGTTGCCTGGTTGGGCCCATGATCTTAGTTTTCTACATACCGTTGGGTTAACCCAGTTTTTTTTTATTAAAATGGTTTTATAATGCTATAATCAAGCACCCATAAAATCTTCTATAGCAGAGCAGAGACACTTAATTTTTCAATTTTCAAAAATATACATAACCCCTAGCAACTACCCAAAAAATGATCACATCCAAGAAAAGCACAACCCAATCAATCAATTAGCTTGAATATATAGTGAATCTAATCTGTAAAGATACTTAAGTACGTACAAACTTCACATTCGAACACAAGTCAATTACTATAATTGATAACACACATTTTATGAATAATCAGATTATGCACGTATAACTCATATATTAAATTAAAGAAAGGGGAAGCTTTTTCATTGAGACACCGTTATGTGTAATATCATGTCAATTTGTATACTTAAAGATAGATAGATAGATAAATAACACAAGGCACGATTGATCATGATGATATTATGAATAATAATAATAATAATAATAATGGAAAACAAACAGAGCACCGACATATACAGAGACAGGTTGCAAAGTACAAACAGTTATGGCTTATAGGTGATGCACAAGTTTGGAGAAAGAAGTCTTGTCCTGATCCAGCTTAGAGCATACACACTTTTTGGTGTTCACGTGGACTCTAAGTATGTACATCACTCATTTTTATCTCTTCTAACACAAATATTCAATAAGTACCAAATTTCTCCAATCCAGCAACTCTAAAAAATTTACTAAATGAGTTTCACTAATAACTCTACATCCAATTAAAACTCACAAATACATGTGAGACCCGCTTGAAGAGAGAAAAGAGAGAGCGTTTGTGCAAACATTACAAGCACTCACATTTTTCTCTCTCTAAAGGGGTACTTAATAAACACCAAATAAACACCCATTAAACACCCCTATTCGAGATGCCCTTGGCTATCTCGATAGCTAGCCATGTGAATTGCAAATTGGGGCTGGCTAGCGCCAGCTGCTAAAGTAGTATTACAAAACAAGGTTTAGGAGGAGGTTATACTTTTCTTCTTCTTCTTCTTTTGTGTGAAAAGCAGGTGCAACGAACACACACATGCAAGGTGGTGAATAATTGTGGAAAAACACGGTGTACATTAAATGCGGCGAACAGTTAGCGGTTGAAACCAATTAAGGAGTTAGAGGGGCGGGCCCAAATAGCGACTCATCCTTCTGGGGTTATAAAAACCTCTTCATGCCTATGCGTACTCCACCAACGAGGTAGTTTAGGAGCTATCAGTGTGTGAGTGAGTAAAAATGTTGCGAGGGGGAAAAAGAGCTGTTTTGTTGCTATTGCTTTGTGCACATGTTTTTGTGGCTAATGTTGTGGTTGCAAGGAATGTGGTGAAAGATGAAGAGGAGAAGAATATAGGGTTTGGGAAGGGAGGTGGGTTTGGGGGTGGATTTGGTGGAGGAGGAGGAGCTGGTGGTGGTGGTGGGTTCGGAGGTGGAGGTGGAGGTGGGGCAGGTGGTGGAGGTGGATTTGGGGGTGGTGCAGGTGGGGGCCATGGAGTTGGAGGTGGAGGAGGACTTGGTGGCGGAGGAGGGCATGGGATTGGTGGTGGGATTGGTAAAGGAGGAGGGCTAGGTGGTGGTGGCGGCTTTGGGAAAGGTGGTGGCTTGGGAGGTGGTGGTGGGATAGGTAAAGGTGGAGGACTAGGAGGTGGTCATGGTGGTGGCTTTGGCAAGGGTGGAGGACTAGGAGGTGGTCATGGTGGTGGCTTTGGCAAGGGTGGAGGGCTAGGAGGTGGTCATGGTGGTGGCTTTGGCAAGGGTGGAGGACTAGGAGGTGGTCATGGTGGTGGCTTTGGCAAGGGTGGAGGACTAGGAGGTGGTCATGGTGGTGGCTTTGGCAAGGGTGGAGGGCTAGGAGGTGGTCATGGTGGTGGAATTGGCAAAGGAGGTGGTCTTGGTGGAGGTGGAGGCTTTGGAAAAGGAGGTGGCCTTGGTGGAGGAATTGGAAAGGGTGGTGGAGTTGGCGGTGGTATAGGTAAGGGTGGTGGTGGTGGCCTTGGAGGTGGAATTGGCAAAGGTGGAGGTCTAGGTGGTGGCGGAGGCTTTGGAAAAGGTGGTGGAGTTGGTGGTGGGATTGGAAAAGGTGGTGGCATTGGGGGTGGAATTGGCAAAGGTGGAGGACTAGGTGGCGGTGGCGGCTTTGGGAAAGGTGGCGGCATCGGAGGAGGAATTGGCAAAGGTGGAGGCTTAGGTGGTGGTGTTGGAGGTGGTTCTGGTGGTGGCATTGGAGGTGGAATTGGCAAAGGTGGTGGTGTTGGAGGTGGTTCTGGCGGTGGTGGTGGCATTGGAGGAGGGATCGGCAAAGGTGGAGGTTTAGGTGGTGGTGGTGGCGTTGGAGGTGGTTCTGGTGGTGGCATTGGAGGAGGAATCGGCAAAGGTGGAGGTTTTGGTGGTGGAGTCGGAGGAGGTTCCGGGGGTGGCATTGGTGGAGGTGGTGGTGGTGGTTTTGGGGGAGGTGCAGGTGGTGGTTTTGGAGGAGGAGCGGGAGGTGGGTTTGGTGGAGGGGCAGGTGGTGGATTTGGCGGTGGCGGCGGGGCAGGTGGAGGCGGTGGAATTGGACGCCGTTGACGTTGCATGCATGAAACTACTCATCATTTATAGTCTAATATTTTACCATTATAATGGACTTGCATATTAGCTTTGAATTGGTTCTATATGAAACATTTGTACGTGTGCGAATTCAAGGATTACTCTTTCAATTTATAATGTTGGTCATAATTATATTAATGTACTCCGTTTTCTCTAATTACTATTGTTGAATGAAAGAAATCACAGAGATATCTCTAGATTCTCTACTCTTCTTTTTCAATGAATATGAATATTGATTAGAGTGAGAAAAATCACTTTCAATTAAGCTTCTCATAACTGACATTAATATTTAATCTTCTGAATTGCTTGTGTGTTAGCCTGAGCTTGACAATTATGACAGGTGGGGAGGGGCCAAAAAAACCACGAGATAAAATTATATTGTTAGTTTATAATTATTTTCAAATTGAATAATTTATACTGATCTTTAAAGCTGAACAAAAAATAAATAAATTTATCATATTTTTACAAAAACTACTACTAATTAAGTTTATGTATCTAAAAATAAAATGTAACAATGAACAAATTAGTTATGACAAATATTTAATTATACAATAATATAATGTGTATGTATTTATAATATAATATAATATTAATATATATGTATATTATTATATATTATATATGTATATAAAAGAATGAAATTGAGGGGAAGGTGGGGCCCAAGCCCTGCTTGCACCCCCTTCCCTCCGTCGCTGGGCATCTCTATTGCGTTGACTCATGCTGATCATGTGATTGATTAAGATCGTTATAGATAATTAATTATTTACCCTTAAATTGATTAGAAGGAAATAATTATGATGGGAGTGGCTTCTTATTAACGGATTCTTGGTTTGGTTTTTTTTTCTTTTGACAAATTGGTTTGGTTTCTTGGAACTTGTTCTTTGTACCAAATACTCTTAATTTGACTCCTCAAATATTTTGCAAATTTTCTTGTTACCAAATTTTTTTTTTGCAAATTTTCTAGTGTTATTTTTTTGCGTACGATGTAATTTTTAAAATTTTAAAATTAAAAATAAATTGAACAAGAGAGAGATAAATTAGGTTGATATTTAAAAAAAAATAAGTATTAAAAACTTAACTTTGAATTAAAAAGTCAAGTTGGATATTACCAGCACATAATATTACCTCATTTTTATACTTTTTCCCTTTGCACTTTTCATCTTGGCATGGTGAGGCGAAATGTAATTAAAGTTTATTACCAGCACATGGTGAAACAAATATTTTAACACATACATAATTAATAATAAATAAGTTTGCAATTGCTACGCAATTTCACATTTTGAAAATATTCAATATATGTTTAACTGATTGATAAATATGTGTCTATATATTGTTTATGTGCTTTACCTCCCCAACGCTATAATAATCAAACTTGATATTTTTATCTTTTTATTTTTTAATCTTCTGCTACAGTTTTTGGTCAAATATGACTTTTTCATTTTTTTACAAGACTTAAATATGTTTTTGGTCCTTTATGTTTGGCCTAAGTTCGTTTTTAGTCCCTCAAATACCAAAAATATTATTTTAGTTCAAAATATTTTAAAAATGTGCTACAATTAGTCATTTTTCTTGAAATATGAGGGACTAATTGTGAGACATTTTTAAAATATTAAGGACTAAAATATCAATGAGGGATCAAAAGTGACTGATTTCCAAAATATTAGATACCAAAATAATATTCTTGGTATTTGAGGGACTAAAAACAAACTTAGGCCACATATGAGAGACTAAAAACATATTTAAGCCTTTTTACAAACTTTTCGTATTTACTAATTTAATTAATATAATAAATTTATCTTTTTTAAATTTCAATTATTTTTCCATTCTTACCCCTCTTTTTTTTATTTTATAAATATAATAGTTTTCTTAACGGATTTCATTCATATTTTTTGTTACTATAATTTTTCAGGTTGTAATTTTTTCAATTTTATTTTTGATAAATATAATAACATTTTTTAACGGGTTTCATTCATATTTTTTATTTCAATAATTTTAGGATATAAAATACTTTCTTTAGTTTTATTTTTGATAAATAAAATGTATTTTTTTGGTTTCTCATTTATTTTTATAATTTTATTATTACTATGAACCAAAAAACTGTTTCATTTATATATATATATATATTATGTGGTGTGCTTAATACAAGAAGAATTTGTGTTAGTATATGTAACACAACATAACTTTCTTCGCAAAGAATGTTGTTCTGATAAATTTTCAATTGAGCCACCAGATGAATCTTCACCTTCAATATTGACTTTAGTATTACTAGTTAGTATAACTTATGTGGAGAATTATTATTTAATAGGAAATAAGATACAATCAATTTCTTTATTTTCGTTTTTATTGACTCTTTATAACTTTGAAAGTTTGTTAAAAATCCATAAGTTCCTTTATAAATCCATAAAGTCATTTCAAATCTTATAAATTCTTATAATAAAAGTCATTTAGAATCTACAAGACTCTTTTAAAATCTACAAAATCTACAAAAATTTTTTATGACAAAATAGTCTTTTAAAATCTCAATCCAATACACCCCATGCATTACTGCGAACAATAATCCCAGATGCAACCAGGACGATGCATCACTACACAAGCCTATGACTACAATCTTGCATGAGTTAGAGAGGTTAATTAATTGCGTTAGAGTTTAAAATTCTTAATTGTAAATTCATAAATCTTAATTATAAATGCATGTATTTAATTTATTATAATTGTGTACTGTTTCACTGGATTGTGAATTCACGTGCTTTGCTATTGTTGTTTATTTGTTGTGTTGTCAGTTTTTTTTGTCAATTTAAATAATTTTTTCTTTCATTTTTAGTAATTTTAGTATGTTTTATAATATTATATTATTTAAAATATTAAAATTATTTGATAATATTTGATAATGGATTAAAATTTACAGTAAGTGTTTAAATGATGGTGAAACCACATGTTGAAAGGATAATGATAATACAAAAGGAGATTTTGTGACATTGAAGAGTGGGTATGCGCTTTCCTGCACTAAGACACATCCACATGCATTGAGTGCGTTGGCCCACAAAAGAGGATTAGATGAACCTGCTAAAAAATAGAAACATGAAATTGACTTAGGATTATGGTAGATTTCAGAATCACTTTCAATAGAGATCGTGTAAGATTTCTCCATCTCATAGGTAACAGTGGTGCAACCTTTTTACTTCTTAGAAACTACTTTAAAATTAAAACTAAATAGTTTCATAAGTAAAATTAAAATTGTTTGATAGTTTTTAAGTGTTTTTAGCTAGCTATAAATCTACAGTCTCAGTTACAGACTCACACAAGTATGTACATAGCTAGTAGTGAGTGGAGAAGTCAGCTGCAGTCATTTCATCATTAACATTTGCCAATATAATATTAAATAAAAATAAAAGGAGAAATCGTACTGAACAAGTCATCAGTCATGTTCTCCCCCTTTTGGTAGAAGATTCAAACTTCAGACTTCAGGGGGGGTAGATATGCATAATTTAATGCACTGTCATGGAAATTTTCTGTTGGAGTTACACACTGTTTGAACTTCTATACAGAACAAGCAGTCAACTCATAATGGAAACACTGAAAATTACCAAAACAGACAAAAGTTTGTGGAAAGCATCTGCAGCTTTGGATTCTCGCTTCACAAGAGAAAAAAAATCATTGGATTACTTTCTTTGTGGGGTGATTTTAATAGGAGTTGCACGCTCATTATATTTTGTCTTGTGGGCTCATCCTATACCCTTTGTGTTATTGAAAAGCTACCTTTTTCTATCCCTTCTTTTCCACCTCTTCCATGTGTTGTTCTGATATCATTTGTTCTTCTGTTTATGATACTATATAAGGGGTTTCCTACATTCAACTCTAGGTTAGCAACATCCTCTTTTCCTTTTACAGCAGCCCCCATTTCATTCAGTATATATAGGTGTAGTTTGACAGCTTCTGATATTTTTTTTATATTTTGTTTAAAAAAATAACTTTTTGCTTCTTAGTTTTGTTGATCAGCACAATTTGAGTATGTAAATGGTGAATTTTGGCCAAATCCTTTGTTGGGGTTAGTTGACTTGGTCCTGTTCTCAGTTCTGAAAATTAATGATTTTAAACCTGGAATTGTGTTATGTATAGTAGTACTTCAAACTTCAAAGTAAGCAAATGCACAAAAACTGATTTTAAAGGTTGATATATAGTAGGACTCTTAAAAGATAAAACTTAAAAGTGCTTATTCTTATGTTTCATGCTTTTATGTTGATGATTGTTTCAGGAAAGTATCAAGTGGAATGTTCCAGTATGAGAGCTAAGCGTTTGATAAGCAGGAGGAGGCAGTTTAGCATTAGAGTGAAACTGAGGAAGATGATCAAGTGCGTGTGTTCGAGGGAGCAGTTAAGTGTAGATGAAATGAGTTATTCATCAGAGTCACTGGCAACAAGGGACTATTCAGCAAGTGGTTATTCATCCCGTCCCGGTGAATCCGAAACAAAGGTGGACAATAGTAACATTGAAGAAGCAGAGTCGTCTCTTCGTGAAAGTGGTTATTTGAACTATGAGGTCAGATAAAAAAATAAAAAGTTTCTTTCGCCTTTTATTGGTTGTACTGTATGCATTGACTGAAGTTAGCCAAATCAGGTGCTGTGAAGTTCCTAGGTACTTAATGTGGTTCTGAGAACCTAATAAAAAAATATTGCACCCTCATTAACAGCTTAAGCTTTTGGTCTAGTGACTAGTGTCAAGCACTTGATCCTCTACAATTGAGTTCTTTGGTCTACTATATATTATCTGCAAAATAGACTTTAAACTAGCTGATAGACCATACCCATACAAAGTACAAAGTACGGGCCTTATTTATATTAAACAAACAAAATGTTTTGGGGAAAAATAAAAAGGTCTAGTAGGTGACACATGACCTGTTTTTTTATATAGTAATTGAAGGGTGCAACAGCCAATAAGTGACCTGAGGAACTATCTGCTTTTTTGTCATTTTTTCTTTCTATCCCTTTAATGATATTTTTTAGCTTCAATGTTGCTGTAATGTATGATCTTTTTTGGCAAGAAAATAGGGCCTTATCCCAACATTTGTTTTTATTGATAATTGAGAAGCCTCTTCGTTGTAAGATGGAGCTAATTGGCCTTTTCCTCACAGGAAGCTAGAGCCTTGTTAGGAAGACTTGAGTATCAGAAAGGGAATATCGAAGCTGCACTTCATGTATTTGAAGGAATAGATGTTGCTGCTGTCATTCCCAAGATGAAAATTTCTATATCTAGAAGGTGTGAATCCAATAGACGCAGTTCACAGAGTGATTCAGTGCCTCCTATGTCAATGCATGCTGTTAGTTTACTTCTTGAAGCTGTTCTTCTCAAGGCTAAATCATTGCAGACTCTTGGAAGGTTTCAAGGTGTTTTTCTTTATCTTGTTCTCAGAATCTTAGTTCTTATTTAACTACATCCATCATATTAATTGTCTAGAACTTTATCTTCAATGAATGTAGTTTCTGCAGAGATTCTTAAATCATTTGAACAATACAAAATTCAAACAATCAGTTTGCTTTGCACTCTATGATTTTGTTTGTGACTGTGATTTATTAATTTTCAGAGGCTGCTCAATCATGCAAAACTATTTTAGACACTGTTGAATCTGCATTACCAGAAGGCTGGCCTGAAAGCTTTGTTTCAGACTGTAAATTACAAGAGACCGCGACAAATGCGGTAGAGCTGCTTCCGGAGCTGTGGAGTCTTGCTGGCTCACCTCAAGATGTTATCACATCATTTAGGAGGGCATTGCTTTATCATTGGAATCTTGACACTGAAGCCACTGCAAGAATACAAAAGGAATTTGCTTTGTTTCTTTTGTACAGTGGTTGTGAGGCAAGCCCTCCTTCTCTTCGATCTCAGTTGGACGGTTCCTTTGTGCCAAGAAACAACATAGAAGAGGCTGTTCTTCTGCTTCTGATTCTTCTGAGAAAATCGGTTCTTGGAAGCATTGTGTGGGACCCTTCAATAATTGATCACCTTTCTTTTGCTCTAAGTGTTTCTGGGGAGTTCATGACTCTGGCTCAACAGGTTGAGGAATTGCTTCCAGAAACAATGGAGAGAAAAGAAAGATATTATACTCTAGCTCTTTGTTACTGTGGGGAAGGTCAACATATGATTGCTTTGGATCTTTTGAGGAACTTTTTGAACAATAGAGAGAACTTGGACTGCATACAGGAATTACTTTTAGCTTCAAAAATTTGTGCAAACGAAAAGGTTTGTGTTGATGATGGAATCAAATATTCTAGCAAAGCCATTTCTCAGTTGCATGGGAAATGCAAGCAAATGGTAGCTATTGCAAATTGCTTACTAGGTGTTCTCCTGTCAGCAAAATCCAAGTCCGTTGCTTCTGAATCAGAGAAGGTTTTGGTGCAGTCCGGAGCACTCGGTGCTCTAAAAGCTGCTGAGAAAATGATGAGGGAAGAGGATCCATACATTGTTCTTCATCTTTGTCTAGAATATGCTGAGCAGAGGGAGTTGAGCATTGCTTTTTATCATGCAAAGAAACTGGTTAAGCTGGAAGGTGGATCTAATATTTCTGGATATATATTACTAGCACGGATTTTATCAGCTCAAAAAAAGTTTGTAGATGCAGAAACTGTTATTGATGCTGCTCTAGATCAAAGTGGGAAATGGGACCAAGGAGAATTGTTGAGAACTAAAGCTAAGCTACAGATTGCACAGGGAAGATTGAAAAATGCTGTGGAGACATACAGTTTTATTCTTGCTGTTCTTCAAGTCCAAAATAAAAGTTCAGGAACTGCAAATAAGGTTGGGAAGGTACACATCATTCATATATGTAGAATATATTATTACATTGATTCTTGAATAACTCAAATTATCAATGGGAAAAATATTACCTTTCTGACTTCTCTTTTGTACAGTGTAAGGGAAATCGTGACAGAAGACTGGAAATGGAAATATGGCATGACTTAGCCAACGTGTACACAGCCTTATCACAGTGGCGGGATGCTGAAGTTTGTCTTGCTAAATCTCAAGCCATTAATCCCTATTCTGCTTCTAGATGGAACTCCACAGGTATATTGCTTATCTTCTTTTCCTTATTTAGCCACTTCATAATCCTTCAAGTTGTGCGTTGTTTTGTTAGAAAATTGGCCACAAGGGCCAAGGCCCACAACAAAATGGAATTTTAATTTTATTGAAGCTTCATAACATGTTCTATATTATACTATTCATGTAGCAGCAAAGGTCATAAGTTAGGTTTATGCAGGTTTACTCTATGAAGCCAGAGGTCTTCATCAAGAAGCCCTGAAATCGTTTAGAAAAGCTTTAGATATTGAGCCAAACCATGTGCCAAGTTTGATATCCACAGCCTGTGTTCTAAGGCAGCTTGGTGGTCAATCATCTTCAATTGTTAGAAGCCTTCTCACTGATGCACTACGGCTTGACAGAACAAACCCGTCTGCATGGTACAATCTTGGACTTCTCTGCAAAGCTGAGTTGGGGACGTCAGCACTGGAAGCTGTTGAATGCTTTGAGGCAGCTGTTCTTCTTGAAGAGTCTTCTCCCATTGAACCCTTTAGATAACACTTTCATTTCATTTGTTTTTTTTTTGGATTCAAAGACACACATATATACTTGCTGTTAAGTTATAAGTCTGCTTGTAAAGTTGCTTTTTGACTCCTTTTGATGAATGAAATAGGAAAAGGAGAAAGAATATAGGTAAATGTCTTTTTATCAATTTTTACAAGTCATAATGTAAATAATCATTTCTCTTCCCTTTATGTTGACTGTAAGATGGGTAGAGGATTATCATCTTGATCTGGTTGATCCTATTTAGTTATTTACAGAAAAGTATATATGGTAGCTAACTATTCTTCAAAATTGCAATGAGGAATTAAAATTAAAATTTCCAACTTATGGGCACTTTGCTTAGAGGTATCATTGTTTTGGTGCTTTTCAGGTATGAACATTTCCCCTAACTAAAATGAGCTACACAAATATGAAACGCAGTAAAACAATGCAGGGTATGTTTATTTTAACTTGTCTAACGCCAACCGGCGTTTGATGTGTAGGGGGCTTCAACTTCCTTTTAACCAATGGAATCTGGATGTGTCAAACCAACGGAATTGGATTCACAATGAACATGAGCACTTGAAGTCTAGACTTGGTACTTCACTCATTTCCTTCGAATCTGATTTAGCTTGTGAAAAAAAATGAATTGTTCAAACTTTACTCATTTACTTTTGACCAATAAAAAACTCTACTCGTTTATCTAAACGAGTCAAATTAAAAACCTAAGCTCCACTTGTTTGACATTTATAACTTGATCGATAACCAGTTCTCCCTAAAAGTGGGGAGAAAACTTTTCATGTGAAACCCGCGTCTCCATTTTCCTTCCTATTTTCTTTCTGCAACCAACCCGGGTGAAAAATCAATTTTTCTCTCCTCTCCGTTTCCACCTCTACCAAACAACTTGACGGAACTATCGAACACAATTTTGGACTTTCTAACCTGTCTCGTTGAGAAATCAGATATGAAATAGAATCATCCAAACCAATCACCAGTGACAACTGATTTTTTTAATGCCAGGGAGAAAACGTAGGGCAATGTAGTGGTACCAACAATAACAGTACGACAACCATAACATTGAATAGTCATGCTCGAGATTCTGTTCTCTAAGGAAAAATGACAACAAAGACAAGTCCACCTGATAAAGGTTCAATTACAAATATCTTCAGTTACCACCCCCCACCAGATCTTTAAACTAATATTCTTCCAGAGGCACGGATTAAATAGTGCATATAATAATGCACTACTTCAGCGTTATGTACATCAGGTCCCTCTCTCCTTAAAGACAAACTGGTCCTTTACCGCGTGTTTTCTCTGCGGCGGACATATCTTGTTCTATCATTGTATCTTGGTCTGTCCTGATGCCTTTGTGGCTGTGGCTCCACCCTTCTCTGTCTTTCAGGTGGTCTCTGGACAATCTCTCCATTCACGAATAATTCAGCTGCACCAACGTAATTTGGAAATAATTATTAACATGAGTAACATACTATTAGAAAATACGGGCCTTAAGTAACAGAACAACAAATGTTCTAAAAAGAAAATTTCACAATAGCCAAAGTTTAGTGAGAGCAAGAAAGAGGGCAGGGAGGGCCCCTGTACTGTATAAGTAGACTCAAATCCAACAATCCAACTTCGCCTATTGAGCTACTGAATCAACTTTAAATGACAATGTCGTGTGCTTACTGAGAGGGAAAGAGCAGGAATACGAGACCATTCTCTTATCACATGACATTTCAAATAGAAAAGAATGAAACTATAAAAATTGATTTATTTTCCCAGGACATTCCAAATGGAAAAGATACAAATACAGGAACCTTCTTTGACAAACAAGGACCAACAATTGTCACTAAATGGTATCAGCAGTAACAACAAAGTTATAACGGAAATGTCAAATTTGATTAAAATGACAAACATTGATTTATTGCCAAAAAAAAAGGCATTAATGGCCTGGAGAAGAGGAAATGCCAAATAGTTTATGTATCAACTCCAATGATTCTGCAATTCCATAAATTAGTGAAACAACAGAACAGGAGGAGTGAAATTCTCTTTCAGTCCATTAGCATTCAAAGCTAGACATTACTCAGAGAGTTATTAGCATTGCCAAGATGGACTGCTAGTAAACACCTTTTACACGAGACATTTTACTATAAATGATAATAAAAACAGTCTTCTGTCTACACAAGTTATGAAAAATTAAAAACAAACTAATCAAATTGTTAAAAGGAAAAAAAAGAGTACTATTCAGTTTGGAAAAAGAGGTGATATCAATTTTATGTATCAACTCCAATGGTTCTGAACCTCCGTTAATCTGTGAAGCAACAGAACAGAATGAGAGGAAATTTGATGTGAGTCCATTAGCATTCAAAGCTAGCCATTACCCATTGTCATTGACATTGAGAGTTATTAGCTTTGCCAAGATGGACTGCTAGTAAAGGAAGGACAGAAAGAAGGGTAAGCTTGAAACTATATTAAACATTAATAATTACCAGCTTCCTCAACCCCTTCCCAATGCGCCTGCAACTCATAATCTATAAATAAACTATTAGTTCTAAGCAAGATGCAAACATGCAATGGGGAATAGAACAAATTTCCAGAAAAGACACATTGATGTAGACAAGTTAAAACAAATGTAGCGGATGCAGACTACTAGTTTAATATTTCATACCAGTGACAATCCATTAAGTACAGCTAACCATCATAAGTTAAAAAGAGACACAATAAAGACTATTCAGAAGATTTATGTTTCATCCCCACTGATCTGCATCTTCACAAAGTTTAAAGCACAGAATAGTTAAGAGATACACTTAATGACGTAAGTCCAACATTATAAGCTAAACCCCATGTGTAAGATAATCTAGCTTTTATCAGATGGACTGGAAGTTGGACATTCTTAAGAAAACAACAAAACAAATATGGAAATCTGAAACTAACAAAGCTCTAAATCCTCACCACCATAGTCCTGGTACTCGGGATCAACATATGAATCCGGAAGGACAAACAGAACTCCAGGCAACCCTGCTCAAGGAGAAACGAAAACAGTGAGCACACAATGTGGTGAGAAAAGAGAAAGGCAGCAAAATCACTCAACAAAAAAGGCATACATTAGAGAAGAAATTACCTTCCAGCTTATTAGATGTCTCCTCGTCAATCTCACAGCCAAATCCAAAGTACCTATCGCAGGACACATTGTAAATCTTCTTCTTAGCTTCCTCCTCACTGGAAAGTGGAAACCAACAGCAACAAAAAAAAAAAGCCAAAATCAGTTACTAAGCTAAAACCAAATATAGGAATGGAAAGTATACATTTTGATAACAACCCAGAAGACCCAACAAACGAAAACTAAAAAGGGTATATAAATGCGTCCATTTTGAGGACGAGATTATAAACAATGAAGCGACCTGCCAAGGACTTTGGCGAGGGTTTGAACGTAGCAATCGATCATTTGCTGCTTGGAGGCACCTTGGCCACCGGGCTTATCCATGACGATGAGCCAGTGGTTGTAGTCACAGCCAGGGAAGAGTGGGGCCATCTCGGTGGGTGGGCGATCGCTGAAGGATGAGGAGGAGGAGGATGAGCCTCCTGAGTTGAGGGGCGAGTAGGCCGAGTCGCCGGAGCGGTTCGATTGGCACCGTATTCCGCCGAAGAGGGCGGCCGGAGCGAGGACGGATTGGGAGATAGGGAAGACGAATCGACGCGCTAGGAGCGGTGAAGGCTTGTGAAGTGCATTGGTGGTAGTGGTGGTGGAGAAATGGCGCATGGTGAGGAGCGTGGGGATGCGGCGTGTGAACGAAGATGCAACAGCTCTTGCCATCGTGGATCGGAAGGAGGAGAGTGGAGTGGGCGAGGGTTTTTCGCGATTAGGGTTTTTCACTACTTTTTTTGGGAATTAGGGTTTTTCACTACTTGGCTCTGCAGAACCTAGTCCTATTTATTCAGATTGTTGTGGAAATTGAAAGTGAAAAACAAAAATACAGTAATCAAGTATCAATTATCAATCGTCCATAAAAAATGAGTTTTTTTTTGTATTTTTTTACTTTTTCATACGGATATTTTTTTTTCCAACTAACGACTGATCCAATCACAGTAACACGTGTTTTGTAAAGCTTCTTCGTTTGAATGAGTAAGAACGATGGAAAATGAAGTGGTATAATTGTCATTGTCTGTAGCGTTTTTTTTTTTGGTCAACATTGTGTGTGGCATGCATTAACCATTTGCGAAATATAGTTAGCATATGGGCTGGAGAAGCTAGCAAAATAGGAAATTGGTAAATATACCTTATATTTTTTATCCATATATTCCACATTAATGTTGAAATTTCAAAAATATCCTCAAATTTCACGTGCATTTCGGAACTGGAGTTTTCGGAATGCAATTTTGTATTCCAGAAACTGGAGTTTTCGGAATACAAATTTGACTCCGGAATGCAAATTTACATTCCGAAAACTACTAGTTTCAGTAGTTTCCGGAATACACCCCACAATTCAAAAAATTACATTCCGGAAACTGAAGTTTTCGGAATACAAAATTGCATTCCAGAAACTAAAGTTTCTGGAATATACGCAAAATGGGAGGATATTTTTGTAATTTCTACATTAATGTGGGGTATATGACTAATAAACTATGGTGTATTTACCAATTTCCGCAAAACAAGAGCTATGCACTGCATTGCATGCATGCACCGGGAGGTTCCTTTGTTTTTTTGGTCAACCACCGGGAGGTTCCATATGACCTCATGGGACACGGACACCGGGAGGTTCCTTTGTTCCAACACTGTTGACCAAAAAAAATGTTCCACACTGATTTGGACCCAAAAAAATCCCACACTAAGGTTTAGATCAAGTCATTGTTTTTTTTTTACCCCTTTGTATCCTTGGACCAAAAAAAATCCCTTAGCATCCCTTTGGGGCTTGGGCCCTTTGCTTTTAATTCAAAGCTTAATTGACCAAAAAAATGCCTTTTTTTATAGAAAAGATCAACTAACCAAGAAATGATCTATCAAAACAAACGGCTCCTAACCTTTAAGAAAAAAAATTCGACCAAAAAAAAAAACCTTTAAGAAAAAATTTCAAATCGAACCGAACCATACGTTGTTTTAATATTTGAATTGGATAACTTTTTGTATTAAAATCGATCCAAACCAATTCACAAACACTCATACTCTGTAGTCTTACCTTTTTCTCTGCACTTACCCTTCACTGTTGTATTTACAAAATTAATGTTAAAAAATTTAAATTGGATCCATCATCGTGAAATCAATTACATCGAAAACGTGTTAAATGCATTTCTAGTTTAACCGTAATTTAATCAATTAAAATATGATTTAAAATTGACATTAGTTTTGTAATAAAAAAGCTGTCATTAGTTGATTGAACATTTGAACTTTTCACCTGATATTATCTTTATTTTTATCTTTATATTATACATTCTTTTTTTTTGACAAAAATATTATACATTCTTTTAGTCTCTTATTTCCTGGATTGGAATGTGGAATTGTTCTTTCTAAAGTATAAAGCAGCACGTGCATTATGTGAATAAGATGCAACGCAGTACAGTACTAGCTGAAGCATATTCCAGTTATATTTTTAGGTATAGATCCAATTAGAGATGCAGTTCAATCAAATGAAAGACGGCGAACACTTTGCGGCCCAATAACTTCAATTCAAATTCTCCACGAAATTATTTTATCACTCCTTGGAAGAAGCGTTACCTATAGCTTTCATTTTTAGCATTGCACGAGGGTTGCCATCCAAAATGGAGCACTCCACAGTTAGGTACTAGGCCAACTCCAATGAGAGTGTTTAATGGGTGCTTATTGGGTGTTTATTAAATACTCCCATTGTAAGGAAAAAAATATGGGTATTTAATAGGGAATAGTGCTTGCACAAGTACCCTCTTTCTCTTCTTTTCTGACGGGTTTCACATGTATTTATGAGTTTTAATTGAATGTGAAGTTATTAGTGGGACTCATTTAGTAAATTTTTTGGAGTTGCTGGGTTGGAAGAGTTTGGTGCTTATTAGGTGCTTGTGTTGGAAAAGGTAAAAATGAGTGATATGTACACGTGAAACCCAATTAAGCACCCAAAAATGGATATTCTATTGGAGATGGCCTGAGTGGGTTTTATTTTTTGGTGAACTGTGGGTCTAAACCCAACAGCAACAAACACAAAAAGCAAAAGCTAGAAATCCCTAAGAAATGCAGTTCCACTCAAGTCCGCATGAAAATGGGATCGAAAAATTTAGCACCCAATTCAACACTTTTAAAAAATTATTACATGAGTCTCATTAATAATATTATGAAGGCTCACGTAAGGGCCAAAACAGACAATACTATAGAAATAGTGACCCTAACGATGTTGTGGACAATACTTTGGAATAGACAACAGTTTTATATCCGTAAAAAAAAGTGTATGTGACAAAGTTTTACATTAGTTGGGAATAAGTTAAATAAGAAATATACAAATAAAAAAGAGTAATGATTTGTTGCATTAAGATTTTGGATAAGATAGTATTACATCAATTATTAATTTCTTTCTTTCTTTTTTTTTCCATCTAGCCAAATACATAGAGAGAAAATTATAATTTTTTCTCCATTTGTTTCCATCTAAGCAATACACACCCTCCGTTCATTTTCCTTTTATTCTCCCTTTTTTGATCTTCTTTTGACTCATTTCTTTTTGTATCCCCAGTGAAGTGTGTTTTGTATAAGTCAAGAAACCCATAGACTTAATTCTCTAAAATTTAAAGAATGTGTGATAACATATCCACTGTTGTGAGTTCTCCCCAGATTCCCTAAAAGTGATATGCATAGTATACACAAATGGTAGCAGATGTACACTTGTGATCGTGGGCACACCTATGCACACACCACACAATATGCATTACTCATGACAACTTATGAAATGTTCAAATCCATCACTCACTAAAACGTATGGAAACAATGATGCCGTGCCAAATGTTGCCTTAATCAATGGACCATATTTGGCATAAAGGAGTGTTTACATTTTTTTCTCACAAATTATTTATTATTGATTTATAATTAGTCAACATATTTAAAAAAAATCAAATTACATGGTAGATAAATTGATTTCTTAAAAAATACATTTTTTCTCTAACATAACTCTTTTAAAGACATAAAAGCATATTTAAAGTCATAATTACATAATAACTTTAAAAAAAGTACATTTTTAAATAGGTAAATGGACTCATTACAAAGTAACCAATAGACTCATGCCTTTTTTTTTGTCCAAATAGACTCATGTCTTTAAATAAGTTAACAAGTCCAAGTCTTGACTTTAATATATTTTTGGTCCCTCTAAATATTCGCATTTTGAATTTACTCCCTCTATAAAAAGTTAAAGTTTTTTTGGTCTCTTAGGAAATAAATTTTTTTATTTAGGTCCCCTAATTAGGAACCTAAATCAATTTTTTTTTTCTTGAGGGACCAAAAAACATTGACTTTAATTTTTATAGAGGGATTAAATTCAAAATACAAATATTTAGAGAGACTAAAAACATGTTAAAGCCTATTTTTAAATATGTATATCTTTCTTATATTGTTTCATAAAATATTTTATAATTTTTTTTTCTGATTTTTAAATTCTTATATATACTTTTTAAAAATAAGGCTCGTATAATACAAAGGACAATTATCCATGTTCTGTGGAAAAGTCCTTATGATACCATATCTTAAGTTCCCACCGTGATTGCCGATTCTCGTGGCTCAGATTTGAACCATCAAAGGTGTTTCATTTTTTCATCATAGGTTCGAAGAAAAACAGTGAAATGATAAGCAAAAAGTCGACAAAATAAAATAATCTGCATGTCCAAAGTCTAAATTCTTCACTACCTTTTTCCAAAAGTAGTACCTTGCACAGAGAAATTTACACTTTGTAGTTTGTATAGATAGATGCAACAAAATCCTTGCTGGATTTTTTTTTTAAAATAATGGTTTAATTGCATTTTTTTATTATTTTACTATGATTAATGTGTACGTATATATAGTTTTTTAATATCTTTACTCATAAGTATTCATTTTTCAATTATTATAATTAAGGTCTTATTTTCTTTTACATATAATTTCTAAATCATCATGTTTTCATACAAACTGTTACCAAGTTTCTTGAAACACATCAATTATAATATCACATTTCACCTAAAATAAAAATTCAAAAGATTGAGTCACTAATAAAATATACATTTGAAAAGTTTAATGTTCTGTTTGGATATATAAAAGCATGGTATGAGAGAAAGGAAAATAGAACCTATCCACCCTATTGTTTGAGAATCACAATAAAATGAAAAGAAGTGGAAAAAGAATAGACGACTCCCACCCAAAAGTTTTCCCATAAACGAGGGGGTTCCATTAATACCTTCAACGAAATTCCATGCCGCATAGTTTAAATACAAATAAAAGTAATATGATAATTATTTATAGTGTTCAATTTTCTCACTTACTTTTTTATTTAAAAAAGAAGCATTAAGAAAACTTACTGTAATGTGATAATTATTTATAATGTTCAATTTTTTCACTCACTTTTTTTATTTAAAAAAGAAGCATCGAGAAAACTTAATTTTTTTTTGCTTCTTAATTTATTTCTCTCAATTCAAATAATTTAAAATTTCCTCATTTCCTTACCTCTAATTTACTTCTTCCCATTCATTTTTCTCCTTTGTTTTAACATCCAAACATAGTGCGAATGTAATTTTTATCAATTGAAAATTAATAGGCTTAAATGCACTTTTGGCCCTCTAGATTTTATGTTTGTGCAATTTTCGTCTCTTAGCTTCTACTTGAGCGCATTTAGTCCTCAATGTTTACTAACTGTGCAATTTTGGTCCTTCCGTCCAATTGCCATCTAACCCCAAACGGAAATCGCTTAGGTGGTAGACGGTAGTGTGACGTGGCACCGTTATTGCCCAATTGGACTGCTGATGTGGCATGACTTATGAGTCAGTTTTTTTTTTTTTTTAAAAGTGCAGCTGGAATGTTTTTTTTAATTGAAACGTTTTTTTCAATTAAAGTTGAGTGAAGGTCCATGGGAAGTAGGGTGTAACTCTAGTGTAGGAAAACAGAGTCACACATGAAGACCCACTTGTCTCCTTCGAACCCTAACCCATTTACTTGACCTTCGACCTTTCAACGCGAGACCACGGAGTACATACAACAAGCGACCGACACTGTTTCAACATGAGACTATTTGCTACCTTCGACCGACACCTCGAAGGGGTTAACTGGTGACAAGGCGACAAAGAGGGAATCTCACAGCTCAAGGTTCGCTTGTTCTGGTTCTGTGAGACTGCAATCTGCATCTTCAACCTCAATTCGCAGCAAGGATCCCATCTCAGTTCTCCGCAAGACTGGGATTTGGAGATTTGGGAGAAATAGGGGGAAATGGGAAGGGTCCAGATTTTTTTTCACTGAGTGGAGAAAAACTGAGATGTATTTTGAGATGGGAAGAGTCGAGACTTTGAGATGTAATTTGGGGTTGTTTGAGGAGGATGGAGAAATGGGCTGCAGAAAAAAGAAGGGAGAAACGTTTTTTCTGAAGGGTGGGGACGGCTGCTGCTGAGAAAAAAAAGAAGGGTAGGGGATTAGGTTTTTCTAATGAGTGTGAGTTGGTGTTTGATGGGGTGCTTGTGTGCAGGAGAGGGTTCACGGTGAGGAAGCATGAGAGATTTCCGTTGGGCATAAGTCATGCCACGTCAGCAGTCCAGTTGGGCAATAACGGTGCCACATCACACTACCGTCTGCCACCTAAGCGATTTTCGTTTGGGGTTGGATGGCAATTGGATGGAAGAACCAAAATTGCACAGTTAGTAAACGTTAGGGACAAAATGCGCTCAATTAGAAGCTGAGGGACGAAAATTGCACAAACATAAAATTTGGGGGACCAAAAATGCATTTAAGCCAAATTAATATAATCGACGTTATATATTCAATTGAATAGGACAAGAGGAAAAGTGAATGGCCAAGGTTGATTCGTTGAATGATAAATAACAATCATGGGCCCATGTGGACTAGAAGTAGAAGGGTGACCCAACAAGGTGAAGTCTATAAATGCTGTGTAGTTTCGCCAAACGAGAGAGCATAGTAATTAGTAACGGATGGACTCATAGAGTTACTCACTCTCACTCCCATCTGCGACCCAGATAAACCTTCCTTGCATACTCCTCGTTCCCGTCGAAGGGACCAAACAAAGAGCAAAGGGAATGAAAAAATAAACAAAAAAAACAGAGGAAAAACGAGAGAGTGTGTGTGAGGGCGAGATTTCTGGTGTTGAGTAAATTAACAAAAGATAGATAAATATGACTATGGAAGAGGGCAGGGTCGTGAATGTGGAGGAGTACACACAAGATGGAACTGTGAATCTTAAAGGGAAACCTGTTCTTAGATCCAAAAGTGGTGGTTGGAAAGCTTGCTCCTTTGTCGTTGGTAACCTCTCTGTCTCTCTCCCTCATATTGTCATTTTCATCTGTGTATAAAAGAAGGAGTTAATTCTCTGAAAACGTCCAAAGTTCATACTAAAGGGTACTTGACATTTCACTGGATATTTAGGACCCTCTCATTAGGTTTTTTTTTTTGGTAACAACCCTCTCATTAGGTTTAAATTGACTTATACAAAACTTATTTGGATTTATTTACTGATATAACTTGTTCATATATTCGACAGAGTTTATAAAAATAGCTTATTATTGATTTATATGTTATTTTTGGCTTATTTTTGTAAGTTCTCTAAAATAATTTATCAAAACAACTTATATGAAATCGGTTTAATCAGATTCTTTTCTTATGTTATAAAAATAGATAGATTACCATAAGTGGGACCGGATTGTTTGCAGTCGAAAATTTTCTACAGTCATGCAGTCAGTGCATAGGTAACCGTCGGATCAAGATCGGTCGGCTCACGATTTATCCTCGGTTTTATTCAAATTTTAAACTCGGTTTATTTTCGTCCGTCCGATCAAAATTAACGATCCGAATTGTGACTGCATGACTGCAGGAACTGCACCAAATCCAATTCCCCATGAGTGCTTCCTAATTATTACGCCTTTTAACCAGACATAGTTGTCTCATTGATTGTGCAGGTTGACTTAAGAATTAGGCTTTTCCTTCCCCCTTCTATATATGCATATTTGATCTTGCCCCTTTTGGCTTTTGCTTTGTGCCAGTCTCATATATTTTGTTATATTAGCGCTCGTTTTCAAAACTATGCCATTATTTAAGAAGATATTTTGATCTGTGATTGTTATTTTTTTTCTTCTTCTTCAAAACTTCCTACTTCAAGTCTTCAACTATCCCTTACTCTGCAGCTCTCTGCAATAACAAGATGTTGATGAAAATTAATATTTATTTTTCGCTCCATATTCAGCTTCCTCCAACACTTGCATCATTAACTGAGGAGTAAAAAAGTTCTTAAATTCACTGTGCAAATTGGTGCTTTGCTTAACTGTTCGTCAAAGTGATATTGTAATTTGTACATGCTTCAGGCCTTGCATAAATATCTTCTTTTGTTTCGTGTGCATCACAGACTTACACACTTTTCTTTAACTCACTTTGCTCGTGTACTAGTACTTCAATTATTCATAACAAATATTTTAATCATTATATTGGGCTTGGTTAATTATTTTAAAGTACCATTAAAGCTTACTAATATATTATTTGAGTTTGAGCCCTGTTTCCGTGGCAACACAATTAACTTTTTCTCCCGGTGATGGTGAGAGAGATTATTGTATCCATATATTATGTCACCATCATAATAATAATAAATAAATAAATAAAAATCATAATAATAATAATGTGTTAATATATTATTCAATAGAATATGTATATATCAGAAGTGAGTTTACACTGGATAAAAAATCACTTTACCTACTGCAGAGTCTAGGAGATTACATCGGTATCTGTTCCTGGTACTCTAATTTTACCAAACTATTGCATTTACTCATGTAAGTAAAACAATTATTGACTTTACCCTTATGAGTTGGCCCCCGTTAAACTTCCAAAAAATGATACTACACATACACAATTATATATTGCAATAAGTTACTCATACAGAGTGATACGCAATTCAACCATACTTCACCAACAGCTAGATGAATTAATAAATCATAGAATAAATATATAAAATATGATATGTGAACATTTTTAAATCCATTATATGCCTAGGGAAAAACAAGCGTCCATATACATATTCCATGCCTTAAAAAACTAAATAACGTGTAAACGGATATATCAATAGTGAATAATATAAAATCATGTAAGAACATAGCTTCATGTATAAATTAAAGCAAGACTACAATATTCAACAGCTTCTACCATCATATTTTATATATGTAGGTAGGAACCTTAATATTACTGAGCATTGAAATTTTGTTGGTTGAATACATGGACGGACGCAGTGTATGAGATATTCGAAAGAATGGCTTACTATGGAATATCATCAAATTTGATCCTGTATCTGACAAAGAAGTTACACCAAGGCACGGTGACTGCTTCAAACAATGTCACCAATTGGGTTGGGACCATTTGGATCACACCCATATTAGGCGCTTACGTTGCTGACGCTCACCTGGGCCGCTATTGGACTTTTGTCATTGCCTCCACCATTTACCTCTCCGTAAGTACTATAACCTTTTTTTTTTTTTTTACCGAGTCTCTTTCTCATTGATCGTTTTTATGTTTTTCAAATTATCTATGACCAAATTTTTTTTTTATCTAATAACATTATTCAGCTTGACTTTTCATAATAATAATAATAATAATAATAATCAGTTTTTTAATAATATGTCACAAATAATTAAAATCCTGGCATTGCCTTTCAATCACAACATGTGGACATCTAGATAGGCTGTCGCAGTTCACTCCCAATTCCCACATTTATAAAGAGTGGGACAAGATTCGCCCAAGGTCTTTGGTACATGTACCCTATATAATAAATTAAAATGATCACAAAGATATTAATATTGATCTCAATATTTGAAAATCCGCATATGTTGACCATATACTGATTTCTTCACAATGCTTGTAAGTTTGTCTAGTATTGAAATTGAAATAGGGAATTAATTCCATAGATGTGTTGCATCATGGGTGTACTTACTCTTTTTTTTTTTGGTCAAGTATTTCTACTGACTCTTGAATTCAAGCATATGGAATACACACTCTGGTGTGTCTGAGTAGATTAGTCTCATGTCATAGTAAATCCGAAATATATAAAAAGAAATTTAAAATAAAGACAGTGAATTAATGGAAGATTTCTTAAACCAAACCAATGTCTATCTTTTATTCACAATTCTTAAATTTGAAAGAGGAACCAAACTTCTCACCATTTAGATAAACAAATATTAGTTTAGTTTTCTTTTTTATCGCAATAATATGCTAGTAGGATAAGTCAACAGTAGCTATCGGTGGACCAATAATACACTGATTTCACGCATTTGATTAGTGATACGAACGAGACAAAAACAGGACCAATTTTACACCGATCATCCACGCATTTGATTAATGATACCGATACGAGACAAACAAGAGAATCTTGAATCGCATCGCAAACCAGTCATGTGAAACTTGTACTTGACTTTTTAGATATGAATGAATAATGAGACTTGTTATACTAGTTTTATATGGGCATGATATCATTTAATATGAGTTCTGAAATATTCATTCATTGTTAATTTATATTAAGTAGTAATACTAATAGTATTAGATATAATTAATAGTCATGTAGATGACGAAATATTAACAATTCATCCGCTAAACTAACAATCTACGACAAAAACAAACAGAAACCACATCCTGATATAAGACTGATAATATACAACTAGTAGGTGGATAATTGAGGCTATTTTAATTTTAATTTATTATTATTATTATTTTATACACACATATTTTTCTAAAAGGCGTACATCTAATATAAAATTCACAGAGAACATGTCGATGCGAAAATGGTCAAAGTATTGAAATTTATACGCATGACAGCGTTGTCTAAGAAAAGACATGAAAGTAGTAGGAAAGTGTCCCAGTCACAGTGAACTTGGTTCAAATTAACACGCGGTATTCTTTTCATATTGATGACGACTCGCTAGTGGACTGCGGTTTTCATAGTTGTGTTGTGTATGCCTGCTGGCAAAGTATCATGTGTTTTGTATATACCTACATACAATCAACAAAATTGAAGTGATAAACACCACTAAAAGTCCATAACGATCAAGTTCAGGATAAGGACATGGTGCGATTGTGGGGCTAGCTAGTGGGTTGGGCAGCAGAGTAAAGACTGGTAACACAAGTTTTGTAGAAGAATATCTAATAGCAACGACAAAATTGTCTAATAGTGTTTGCGCCACGTTTTGCATAGTTTTTTTTTTTTTTTGTTAAAACTTAAAGATTAAAGATGAGAAGGTGGACAAAAAAGTGAAAACGGGATACATGTTATTTATATTTATATCATATGAGTAATTGTGAAATAAGCTTCATTCCACTATTTCATTTTTCGCATACTAGCTATATAAATAAATCCAGTGGTGTATTCGGTTGAACTTTTTCAGTACCTATAAAAAAAAATCTACATTACTATAGTTATTTTTCATGAGTTATATGTCACTTTGGGAGGAGGGACTGTAGGGGGCATGGGTGTGTACATTATATTGTTATTCAGGTCAAAGTCAATCCTGCCATAACTGTTTCAAATACAGTATCTTCAAATTTTAATGTCCTTAGCCATGGGGCAGTATATTGTTAAATTATAGTACTGAACTAGTTACACTATTGACAATTTGCATCTGAATTGATAAAATCATTTATACTTGAGTGATCATGATAAGCAAGGGTTGGGTGTCCACAGATTTAATTTCACTCTTTTTTTTTTCCCTCCTGTCAAGACAATTATGCATTAGTGTTTAGGAAGAATTACCATGTTAATTCTTTGGTGTAACTTTATTGTTTCATCTGTATTGACACTCGCAGGGTATGTCTCTGCTTACACTAGCAGTGTCCCTTCCTAGCCTAAAGCCACCTCCATGCTTTGAAACGGATGTGACAAAATGCAAGAAAGCCTCCACATTACAGTTAGCTGTGTTCTATGGTGCACTTTACACTCTAGCTGTAGGAACAGGTGGAACCAAGCCCAACATCTCCACCATTGGAGCTGACCAATTTGATGATTTTCACCCTAAAGAAAAGTTACATAAGCTCTCCTTCTTCAATTGGTGGATGTTCAGTATCTTCTTTGGGACCCTCTTTGCAAACACTGTTCTAGTGTATATCCAAGATAATGTGGGTTGGACTCTTGGTTATGCTCTTCCAACTCTAGGGCTTGCAGTATCAATCATGATATTCTTGGCAGGAACACCCTTCTATAGGCACAAATTGCCTGCAGGGAGTACCTTCACTAGAATGGCCAGGGTCATTGTGGCTGCTTTAAGGAAATGGAAAGTGCCTGTTCCCCGTGACCCTAAAGAACTATATGAGCTTGATATGGAAGAGTATGCAAAGAAAGGGAGTTACAGAATTGATTCCACTCCAACATTGAGGTATAAATTAAATTCTATCCTAATTTCTCCACTTGATATTGGAGAAAATCTCAAGTTTCACATTGGCTAGAGATGATAAGGCCTAAATAGAGAATATATAGCAAGGGCACCTCTCACCAACCGGTTTGCAAGGTAAGGATTACCCATGATGTATATATTCTATTTTGGCCTTATCTCTAGTCGATTTGGGGTTTTTTCCAATACTTGACGAGTGGTTTTATTATGTAATTGCATGTGTTTTACCAAACTAAAACATATATTTATGTAGGTTCCTCGACAAGGCATGTGTCAAAACAGGTTCAAGCACTAGTCCATGGATGTTATGTCCTGTTACCCAAGTAGAAGAGACAAAACAAATGCTAAGGATGATTCCCATCTTGGTTGCTACATTTGTTCCTAGTACAATGGTGGCTCAGATAAACACCCTTTTTGTGAAGCAAGGAACAACTCTTGACAGACACATTGGAAGCTTCAAAATCCCCCCAGCAAGTTTAGCAGCATTTGTCACTTTGTCCTTGCTTATATGTGTTGTGCTCTATGACCGTTTCTTTGTCAAGATTATGCAGAGGTTCACTAAGAATCCCAGGGGGATTACCCTTCTTCAAAGAATGGGAATTGGTCTTGTTATCCACACATTGATCATGATCATTGCATCTGGGACTGAAAGGTATAGACTTAGAGTGGCCAAAGAACATGGGGTAGTTGAAAGTGGAGGACAAGTTCCTTTAAGCATATTCATTTTGCTTCCACAGTTTATTCTCATGGGAACAGCTGATGCCTTCTTAGAGGTTGCCAAAATTGAATTTTTCTATGACCAAGCCCCAGAGAGCATGAAGAGCATTGGGACTTCATATTCCTCAACTACCTTAGGCATTGGAAATTTCATCAGTTCCTTCCTTCTCTCAACAGTATCACACATCACTCAGGAACATGGTCACAAAGGGTGGATTTTGAACAACCTGAATGACTCTCATCTTGATTACTACTATGCATTTTTTGCAGTACTAAACTTCTTGAACCTCATCTTCTTTGCGATTGTTACAAGGTTCTATGTATATAGGGCTGAAGTTTCAGATTCCATAGAAGTGCTTGCCAAAGAACTGAAGGATAAGACAGTGTCTAACCATGTTAATTCAAGAGAATAGCTGATTAATTGGATCTCTATAGGAAGAATATTTATTATGATCCAAAAGTTTCAAAACTGTTGTATATGTACAACTTTAGATGGCCAAAGAACTAAATATTTGTGTGTATGTGTTCAACCTTTAGATGGTTTTGGTAATTGGAAGTTTCAGAGCATGATCATTTTTCCTTGTCGTGTGCAACCTTTGAGGAGAGAAATGTCACATGCATCCCAAAGGGAACTTAAACTTTGGTACCTCATAGAGTTTCTTATCGAGTCTCAAGATATATGTTATTATGTTGTCCTAAGACTTCTTGTTTTGATGAAAATAAACATTTTATGCATCATCATAAGGTAACTCTCTCGCTCACATACACACATAATGTGTATTATGGGGTTAGTAACTTGTTTGATCAAGATGTATGGTTGTGGAATGCATTCTTAAAATATGGGACGCACATGTTAATGAATTTAAAATATGTATTTTTATGTTAAAATGCATATACCCAACATATATGGTCTTTTCCATTTTATCACGTTTTCTGAGAACAAAATGGAAAAATGTGAAATAGAGGACAATTATGTAAGTGGCAATAGTTTCTATTGGAGTACCAAAAATTCTGTCACTAAAAATATATATAACAATTTTTTCAATGGTTAGTGGAATATTTGTCACATTTATATTTTAAAATTTTTAGAAGCAGAGTTTTCAAATTGTGGTGTGGTATCGCTTAGTTTACAAACCCATAAAGTTGTCCACCTTACAACAAGGTCGTTGTAGTATAGTGGTAAGTATTTCCGCCTGTCACGCGGACGACCCGGGTTCGATCCCCGGCAACGGCGCTTTTCAACATTTTTCTATTGTCCTTTTTGACACCCGAACTTAACCCAGTTCCATGGGTTTCTTGAACGATTTTCTTCAACATTTTTCTTTTTGAATGTTTTCTTACAACAACACATAGAATCAATCCATTTGTATAAATTTGTAACTGCTATATAGTGCCTGCGTGTTTTGAATCTCATGTCGTGGGAACCATACATATCCCAGCAAATCATGCTACCTGCAGGAACTAATTATACCAACTTCTTACATAACTTGCTGGTGCGAAAGATTAATTCCTGAGACGATTTGATACATTTACTTTCTTTTTTTTTTTTTTGTTGACATACCAATTTAATTTGGAATGGTAGAAGATAAATAATATTTCCATTTTAATCATAAACAAGAAAGAGAAGACGCTATGGACTTCTGGGAGCTCTTTCTTTCTTACTGCATTAATTAATGCCAGTGCCCAGTTCTTAATTACGGTGCTCTTGATTACTGCTGTTGGGACAATTCTTGCATTGGATCACTTTGATACTAAAAGAGGAGGTACTTGAACACACGTATATTCAGATTGGAATTCTCGTAATTGAATCCAAGATATATATATGCTGGGGCTGGGCCTGGGGGTTTATCATGAAGGAAAGGGTTGACGATATTGTCAAAGTCTGAACGATAATTAGCTGAATAGGGATGGATTCTGTTAGTTTGTTATATGCTGAGTCAGCATGTTTGTTTCCTGTAGCTAACTTTTCAATTCACACTGTATTCACACGATATATAAGAGACGAATCAACTTTATTGGCACAATATCTATATACTTCTACAAGATCGTCTTTTCCTCACGCATACATGATAATAATCTTGCAGTATACGTGTATAAGGAAACAGTTACATTAATTGCACAATTCCTCATCAATCACAATTGCGGATCAACTAATTAATCTGAAAGTGTTACACTCAATTTATTCTACATGTTAGAATTAACAAGTTCAATAATTTAAATATGTAGCTGACAAAATGCATATATATAAATATAATATTTGTTTTATCCATATACCGTATAATTCTAACAAATTCAATACATATATATATTTTTTAATAGGAGGACTAAGAGAAAAAAGGAAGGACCAAATTATATCAGTATAATACTTAGGTAATATTACACCGTTAATGTAAAATATACATTTCACATAATATGGAATGGCCATTCAACAATATTCTTTTCTAGTTACGTATGGACAATTTGCCGGCAAAACGTAAAGGACTTGTATAAATTTAGAAACCAGTTTTACATAGAATTCATATGCTGTAGAATTGAAAAGAACCCAATCGTGTTATCCTTATTAGCTTTGAATAGTATCAAATATCAAATTTCAAAACTACCATTTTTCTTGTTCTTTTATTACCCGGTCGCCCCACTAATTTGTCATTAATCTTTTACCACGAAAAGTTTTGGCTAGACAATGAAACCCACGTGATACTGATCGCGTTTTGATTTACTGACTTGTGTATTAGTCAATTAATCCTTGTCCTATCTACCCACTTTAGTTTTCCCCTTTATAAAAAAAAAAAACAAATTCGAGTCTACATTCTACAATATGCTTCCTATAGCGAAAAAGAATCATGAATAGTTATTCAGTCATTCTTTTAAAGTTTATTTTTACATAAGCAACACTCTTCAATAAAATTATAGCAACTCAAGTTTTCTTATTTTGTACCCATTTTGGCATGATTTACCCAATAATAATTGCTCAAATTAATACTAATTTTTTAAAACTAATATCAACTTATATGATACTCCATTTTTTGACCAAATTAAAAAGTAATTGAATCTTATTTTTCCTTTTCATGGATTGATTTAATCCATTAGATCAAATTCAAAAGCATCATCTCTTGAAAACACAAGATGAATAATTCCACCCTCAAGTGTCTGAAAACTAAATAAAAACCATGACATTGATGATTGGAGGGTGTATGCAGGATGGATTGTCATGCATATATGGGCTATGAATACCTTTGTGCTCTTAGCCTTGCTTATTATATATAATTTTCAAAATTGGCAAACTAATATTCTTGAGGTACTTTAATTCTATCAGTAATGAATTTCAAACCTCATCAACAGCCATATATATATATACACATACTCAATTACAGTATTATAGCAGATGAAATATCAGTATGAAATAATAACACGATTAATTTGGATGCACAATAAAGAAAAAAATCAAGAAAGTTAGACAGGACAGTTCCTGCTGCAAATTACTCCATTTAATTCCCATTGCCCAATGTAATACCTTATATCGTCAATTCTTAAAAAGTTAAATTTTAATTGCGTGAACAGAAACACAGGAAGGCAAGTCAATTACAAGATCATTAAGCACTATTCATCGTATCTGATCATATTATAATAAGAATCTGAAGCTAATTATATACTATCTAATTACAAGCAAAAGAAGAAGAAATTAAAAACCTCGGTGATTGCAGCTGCTTGAATTATATCTATCTATCTATCTATGTATCTATCTATCTACAAATTCAACTGTCAAATGCTAATAATTATACGCGAAGGTTAAGCATTAAGATGGCTTTTTTCTACTGGTACTTCTTCTTCTTACATGAAGATATTAATTAGTAAGCTACAGTAATAGAATTTATATATGTACCTCGGTGTTAGTTTCTGATATTTCATGCACCATTTTGAACCTGTAATTATATGGAGAATTTGGGAGATCAGCTGTCAAATTCTTCTTCTGTTTCTTATACATGTGTTAGGAAAAGAGACATTAATCTTCTTCTCAAATAAAAACCCATATCTAATCACAGGAATAGAAAATGTGTGGATTACCTTAAAAGATGAAGAAATATATAGTTGTTTCTTCATTATGGGTCATGACCAAGTCTAAGCTCCAAGTCCACTTCATTTTCATTCTGAGTTGTTGTCCTAATCTGATGATCATGAGTATTATGACCCACATCATGACTTGGACCAATTCGGAGACTCAAATTGGCACCCCGAAGCTCTTGGTTCAAATGCATAGGCCAAGACGACCTTACAATTGGGTTATGAAAAGGATCATATGAAAAGGCATGCGCAGGTGCAGGTGCAGGTTGATGGGAGCTATACCTATACATGTCAAAGTTCCTCTGAGACTCCTCTGAAACAGGGTGGTGATGGTGATTCCTTATGTTGGGTTGGTCTGATGAAGCAAAAGGGAAAGCCCCCATGATCATGGATTCGTCGTTGGTGAATTGGTTTGGAATATTTGGGAACACTGAAGAAGAAGAAGTAGTGTTTGGAGTGAGTACTTGCTTGGCCTTGGCTCTGTCTTTCCTATGGATATTCATGTGACCCCCTAAAGCCTGAGCGTTTGTGAACCCTCTCTTGCAGAATGTGCACTCATAAGAGCGTTTTGTTGTTCCTCCTCCTCCTTCATTAGTACTACTGTCATCTTTTTGATGATCATCATCATCACCTTCTTGATCACTTGAAATCTCATAGCTGATCAGGTTCTCTGATGATGAATTCATAGCAGAGGAAACAAATTAATTATAAATTAAAGTAAAAATTTTTGAGTTGATTATAATTAATTGCAGAGAACAAAGATATAAAAAAGGGAAATTAAGATGTGGAGGGTGGCAGGGCTAGCTTTATATTGAGCAGAGGACATGTAAGAAAATTAAGGGGCTCAATTGGTTAAGTCTATGTGGCAGTAGCGGTTTTCTAGCTATCAACTGAGAGTAACGTTTTGGCCTTTTCTCATGGGATTTTCCACAGCCGGCTCTACGATGACTCTAAACCTTGCTTAATTAATTATTAATTAGTCATATATATATATATATATATATACATACATTTTTTATGACTTCCACCTCTCTCTTCTATTTGATTTGGTTACAGTTCCTGCTTATGTTGTTTTCATGAGGTGGTGGTTTTCTTTAATTTGTTATATCTATCTATCTATCTAATTCTTATCCGCGTCAATGTGACTGATTCTTGTGTACTTACAAATGCAATTAAGCACTATGCGAAGAAATGGAGCAATTAATTTTGAGTGTTTTCACACTTCTATTCTTGTGTCCTAGCTGTCAATTATATTGCCTATATTTGATTATATAGTGGCAAGTTCATGGAATGCATGCACATGAGAGGTGGTGCATATTGTGACTTACTTTTTCCTTGTTTAACATATACGCACAGTGATCCACATTCCCGAGTAAAAATAACAGCACAAGGTCTTTTCTCGTGTATGATCAAACAATATCATAATATTTTATTATAAATTATGTCTAAATTAGTTAAATAATTTAAATTTAAGGTTTTGTTTGGCAAGTTCCACTACCTTGTTAGCTTACAACGAACTTAACAAAATAAAATTGTTTGATAAAAGAGCTTAACTCACTGCTAGCTTATAGTATATGTTTATACGTTGCTTAAAGTAACATTTGAATTATCACTTTTTTTCTTCTTATTATTTTTGCTATCAACTAGTTAATTAATTTACTATCTGCTAATTTTTGCCAAATGGGTAGAGATATCTTTTCAGTGGTTTCACATATAATTTTTTTCTTCCAGTTTCTGATTACCTCTTAGTTATCACACATTCTTTGGATACTTAATAAGTGTTATAGTATTGTGTATATGGTTAGAGTACCCTTTATACTTTTATCAATAATATTTGTCTTTAAAAAATATAGATTATCACACTTGCCATGTCATCTAAGGTAAAACTTTACCTTTTTTCACTCCTTTATTATCTCAATTTCCTCTCTAATAGTTAATTTTACTATTTATCTCATCTTATTTAATTAAATTGTATGTCCATTCATTGTAACATTTCTATCTATACAACATTAGTTTTCTTTCCCAACATATTGTGTGTCCATTTATTGATTGTAACATTTTTATCAATACAATATTATTCTATTTTTTTATTGACTTTTACCATCCAACATTCAGTACCCATTATATATTGTAGGAACCATTAGGGAGAATTTTTGCTCATGTTTAGAGTTTTCTATTACAAAGTGAATATGCAAAGCACTTTTATTTCTGATATCCTGCTTGAAATAGACCTCAGAGACGGAAGATGCGAGACTTAGGTTATAATTCCTTCTCCAATTTTTACCTCTAATGGTGATCATGATTTCACTGTTTTGCATGATCCCATACACATTTTTTTTTTTCACGACGTATATTCTGCTTAGAAAGAGATTAAAAAGAGATATTCTTCAAGAGATAAAGAATATTCACCTCTTGCATGTGAATGCAAATTTTAGGAAATGAAGAGGCTTCAAGGATATGATTCGCAATGTGAACACATGTAAGTAGAAAACGCGTCCAAAAATGTCTTTATCGCATTCCATGGTAGAATTAAAGAATTCTCGGTATGCCGTATTTAGGATTTCGCTAGCAATTAACTGGCTTTCTAGCCCTTCTTCAAAAGGAAGAGACATGTGAACTATTAGTTTCATCCATCAAGTGTAGTATCTAGCTAGGGTGCACCCTAATTTGATCTCAAGCCAACTTATTTACATATGCGATGATGATAAAATATTACTTATATGACTCAGTTTCATACATTCAAACCGAATGCACCAATTAATTACAGATGGATGTACCCTATATCAATTAATGATCATCAAAAGGAGGGGAATGGGGCCAGTTCATCAAAAGGAATAACATTGAGAGTAACCTATTGGTTATTTTTTTTTTGGTCAAGAACCTATTGGTTATTTTAAGATTGAGAAATCTCTACAAGCAGACCAAATGTCTCTTTGTGTCATAGTTCCTTAGCCCGGTCCATGATGAACTTACGGGCGGCGAAAATAATTAAATTAAAAATCAATTTTGGTGGTACCTTATTAATTAGAATAGTATTATTTTGGTTTACAGAGTAAATGATCAGTGCTTTATTGGCTTCCTTATAGAAAAGCTAACTAAATTGCTAATTAATCAATTATTCCAAGTTTTAGTGACTTACGTTATCCTATATATGATAAAGACTAAGTATTCCAATTCTAAAGAGAATAATAATGATAATTGGGCGACTGAATGAAAAAACGGGGCGTGTCACTGACAAGTGACAACAACACGAGTACTGCTTAATTACTACAGCTTGCATTGTTCGCTAGACTATTTCTCTTTAACCTGGTGTAGCACAGATGATAAATACTTAGATCCCTTGTATAGCTGATGCCTGATGCAGAGAAGAAGACGGTGGGTGTGGGCGATGGCTGCACAGAAAGAAAAAAACAACAACTTTTTTTAGAACGGACTCCGATGGCCCATTTATATTATCTTTCTCTTTTTTTGGACAGCTTCCTTTAAACTATTGGGCCCAAATTGGCCCAATTCCAAGTTTTTATCTCGTTTATTTTAATTATGGATCCAAACTGATCGAGTTTCAATTATTAATATTATTTACGGTTAACTATGTTTTTAGTCCTTTAAAAATTGTCAAATTTGAGTTTAATCCTTTAAAAATAAGTCAAACTTTTTTAGTTCTTTAAATTTTTTTTGTTTGGTTTAGATCCTTAAAGTGAGTTGACTTGCTAGGTGACACATTATGACCCAGTCATTATTCCTTCGTGACACGGAACGCTGACGTGATAATATTAACTTTTGAATTTAGTTTCTCTAAAATTTGATTTTTGATTTTAGTCCCTCTAAAAATTGAGTTTTGATTTTAGTCCCTCTGACATTCCTCTTCCTCCTCCACCACCTGTGAGAGAGAGAGAGAGAGAGAGAGAGAGAGAGAGAGAGAGAGAGAGAGAGAGAGAGAGAGAGAGAGAGAGAGAGAGAGAGAGAGAGAGAGAGAGAGAGAGAGAGAGAGAGAGAGAGAGAGAGAGAGAGAGAGAGAGCTAAAATATTTTAATTAATAGAAAAAATCAAATATTCACAATACGTACGTATGTACCCAGAGAGCGCTAAAATATTTTAATTAATAGGAAAAATCAAATATTCACAATACGTAAGTATGTACCCTGGCCTTTACCATTCTTTTGTTCTAAATTCATAATTTTGAGATATTTGTGAAATTAAATATGATTCGGAGTTCGGACATGCCCAAAGTAATTTGAAGACAAATAGATATTATAATTAACAAAAAGTTGTCAACTTTTATATATATATATAGGGAGCATATTAAGTGAGAGTGCTTTAATTATGAGAGGAGTGAATCATAGCCATAAGATCAAATCATAAATGGTCAAAATTAAAAACATAAAATCACATGACTTTTTTAAGTGGTCATGTGACCACTAACTAACTTTTAATCTCAGTCATCCATGTATGGTTATACGATCCAGATTTAATCATCTCACCTTCTCATATTAAAACTCCTCTCACTTAATACATTCCCTATATATATATATATATATCCTTCGTTAATTGACGAAATGTTGCTAAGTATCTTATTGATTGACTCAAATTGTCAAATTACTCCACTAATTGGTTGCTTTGTATTAGTTGCCCGTTAGTTATAAATAAAAAAAAAAGGGGGAACAAAGAATAAAATAACTACCAAGATATTCTAAAAAGCCCGTGAACAGAAGATATATGCCCTCCGCAATCCACTTGCAAACTTTATCAAATATTATTTTTAAAAGCAAAAAATAAAATAAAAATGGACGAACCACATGTTAATGAAATAAAAAAGTTGCACCAACACAATGGACGAAATTGCAACAAAACAACGTAAAATTGTTATTAAATTGTTAAACGAAAGTGAATCGAACGGCACTTTGTCCATCACGGTCTATATTTATTTAGCCACTTAAATTGCATTGCAAGGGTCCAATTGCACTGTGGCGTTATACATTGCAAACCACATAATATTCCACCACTCGACAAAGTCTTCTTTAACTATATACTCGGAAAATAAAAAACAGAATGTAGAACTGATATTATCCCAATATATATATTAACCAATCATTCATTCAAATACAGCACCATGGCATGCATGTTGGGGATTATACGCGGTGGAACCGAATGTTATGATCGTTGATGAGACAGTAGAGGATGATGATGGCGCCGACAAGGAAACTGAAGAGTATGATGCGGTTATTGAAGATTGCAGTAGCAAAACTCATCCATTCAAGGAAGAAAGGGCTCCACCGAATAAAGAATACCAGGATCAGACTCAAAATAAACACCTCTTCCATTATGTGAGATCTGTCTCTGTGAAAAACACAGAGTATCAGTGACTGATAAGCATATATAGTACTGGGCTACTAATCTACCCTCGTAATTAGAACCTGCACATTCAGTCACGATGGAAAAAATTCTTTTTATTTTATAAACAGAAGAAGGAAAACACTTGCAGATTAATTATATACAATTTATTTGGATTGATCACAATCTCCATATTTATTGCATTATCTGCATTATTGCCTTCGAAAATAATGACTAATTGTTATCAAATCCATTCGGATTTAATACCTTGATTAATTCCATCATATATATATATATATATATATATGTTCTGACGTTTTTCAATGTGTTTAATTTATTTTTAAAACATTTTATTGCTTGTCATCTTGGTAGAACGAAAACATTTTATTGCTTGTCATTTTAAAACATGATCAGGATGGATTTGGAAAGGAGATGATTCTCAGTTCTCTCACATTAATTATACTGTGTTAAGTCTGCTTGTACTCTCTTATCCAATCAAAATGCCCAATAGACTTGGCCGGGTGATGATTTTGTTGGTGCTATTTTATCTATAAGGTGGGGAAATGTGTTGGTCCCCCAAAGATCCTAGCATTTTCTTGGGATTTTTGAAGAGATTACCAACAAAAGAGGCCCTAATCAGAAGAGGTGTTTTCTGGATGCAAAAAGGTCTCCATGTCTATTTTGTAATCGGAATCTGAAAGTGTTGATCATTTCTTTCTTACTTGTCCCTTTATCAATTCGGTTAATTGGGTAAAAGTTATGCTAGCTAGGATGGGAATTTCCATTGTTTAATTTTGTGCAGCATGGTGTAGTCTGGTCCGTTTGGCTTATGAGAAATGATATTGTTTTCAAGTGAATGGTGCTTTTGATCCATTGGTTTTGCTGGATTTGATAAAGGTTCGCTTGTGGAATTGGTTTTCAGGCAAAATTCAGGGAGTTACTTTGTTTTTCTTCCTGATCAGTGTTTGATCAGGGATTGACCAGTCTAAATGTGTGATTTTTTATTGTTTTTCGGTCCCTGAACATTTATAAATTTTCAAAATCTTCTCTTAAGCCTTAGCTTTGTATAGATGATAAGCTAACTTATAGCTGATAATTGAAAGCTAGATGAAAAGCTAATTTATTGAATTTAAAGTGTTTGTAAAATTAAACTTTGTTCGAAAAAATAGCTGATAGTCAAAAGCTTATTGCCGAAAGCCTGAAAGCATTATTGTATTTAAAGTATTTGATAAAATTAACTGCTAAACCAGCTGATAAATATAAAACGACGTAATTAAAGTGATATGTTTATAAAGTTTGATATAAATTATATTTTATATTTATTATTTATTTAAAGATAACTATCACTAATTTATTTCATATTATTTATTAACTTAAAATTAAGTCCAAGATTCCGGTCACCGTGATGATAACATAACCTTGAAAATAAACGAATTTCCAAGTCTAGTATTTCCCCGGGAAAAGAAAATGAAATGAAAAAACAAATAATAATTTATAAGCATTTGCAGTGCAGAACAAGTTTAAAAAGGAAGAATTAACAGTTTTAAAGGATAAGGGAAAGTTTATTATGATCGTATTCGTTGGACTTTTTCCAAACAAATAATTATTTTCAATCAAATAACACACAACGCTGGAAATTAAAGAACTATAGCTCCTTCTTATTCACACATTATATACATTCTTATTATTATTATTATTATGAATTGGAGCAAGCATGCATATGAATTGGTTCAGTGTACGTAGACACTTTCTATCCAATTGTTGGAACCTGTTTAACAATTCCATCTTTATCGACCCAAACCCAAACTCTATCACATCGGAAGTCAAGGGGGACCGAAGATCCTTCTGGCACAATCATAGCATTCACCAAAGGATTCTCCCTCTCAATTGTACCCTCTGCCACCGTTCCTTCCACTCCAACCAACTCCGGCCACGAGCTCTTACCTGCACACAGTATTCATTAATTAATCATATCCTCTAATTATAAATTAAATACATAAAACTCACAGAACCATTTATATATTACAAACTACTTACCTTTGCATTCAGACATTTTTCGACTTTTCAATCCCTCAATCTATATGACTATGTGTATGTGTTTATCGCAATTCCTCTGTTAGTGATATTGTCGTGTCGATATATATTGCAAAATGTGGAGGGTATTTATTTATAGTAGTTTTTGGGGCCAATCTTATTGACTGCATGCTGAACGGTGCATAATTTGACTAGTCTATTAATCATATTGTCAAAATTTATACACATAAGATATCGTCAAATTTTACAATATCACGCAATCAGTGTTCTTGTTTATGATGCATGTTGACAATATTATTCCCATATATAATATTGCTTACCATAATTATTTTATTTACAGTATTTATCAATATGTACAATACAGACAAAAAAAATGTACAATACTACACTTAATTTGTCTTAACATATAAATATATAGATGACTTTTTTGAAAAATGAGATTGAGAAGATAAGTATAAGTTATAATAATCAATATTTGAAATTATTTTTTATTTACTCAACGTGTGGTATATTTGGGTAAACGCCCAAACAAAAACTGGAATCTATTTGAATCAATTGAAAAGTTGGATTATTTGTGGTTGAAAGTTTTTGCTCATATACACAAAGTACTTCGCGAACTACAATCAACATTAAAGATGATAAATATATTTTCAAAGACACTTTATTGACGTAACGATTGGAACTACTGCTGCCTAAAAAGTGATTTTTTTTTTCTTCAAAGAAACAAATAACACTCTTTTTTTTGGTCAATTACAAATAACACTCTCGAATTCGTTATACTTGTCTCGATCCAATCCAAATCCTCGTCAATATGTACGCAGTTTGATAATCACAAAATACAGGCTTTAGAAGCGTACATATATATTGACCCAAAAAAAAGGAAGCGTACAAATATAAATTATCGACTTTGGGTTTGAAAGTCTACACTACATTGACTTTTTTTCATTCTCTTTTTTTTTTATTGGCATGTTGAACCTGGGTTCATTTAATTCAAAATTTTCCCAGCAATGGGAGAGTTAACTTTTACCTATTACTGTCAGTTTTCCAGTTAAGTAATATTTATAGTTTCCTCCCCAACAGAGTTTAGAAATTACGTTTGGGTAGTTATTATAATTATAATTATAAATAAACCTTTTAAGGGAAATGCTATCATGGACACGTGCACATTAGATTACTATCCCTTTTCCTTTCTCTCTAGTCTCGCTCTCACCCGCACCAACGCGGTGGCTCTGTAACCTCAACACCACAGCTTCGACAATGGAGATCCACCATCACCCCTCCTCCTCCCTCCACCGACCCCATTGCGTCCTTGACGTTCTAGATCCTCAGGTTCCACAAGTACCCCATTCTGGTGCTGAGATACAACAGACTCATTTGTACACAATCAAAGTCGTCAACGGATGCGATCTCGTCGATCCTCTTAACCCCTTCCCCGGACTCCACAATCAGGAGGGTGTGGAGATGTCGCCATGGCCGCGGGAGGTGAGAGGCTCTGCGAAAGGACGCCGCATGACGGGTTGAGCGCGAAATGGGTCGCGTGATGAAATAAAGAGAAAGGGGTCGGGTCGCAGAGGGGAGAAAGAGAATCATCAGCATGGAATTCGTATAGCACATGCCATTTCATAGAACAAGCCGTGAAAGCTTTCTCCAAATGCCTGGATCTTGATCCAGCGACTGATAAAATTGAATATCCCCTTAGGAAAGACGGTGATGAAGTAACACCCACAACATCACGAGCCTGGAGGAGGCCAAATCAATCGTTCCTCCTCTTAAATTTTCACAACAATATTATGCATCTACATTTATCACGAATTTGTGCTAGTAAATTTCCAAAAAGCCGAATCTGTCATTGACATAGGCCCCTTCAGACTTTAATCCTTGGATTTAAAGTCTATATATAAAAATTATATTTTAAAAACGGAAAATACTAAAATTATATCCTTCTGTGGATCTATTTTTGCAAATAATGATAAATATATATAAAATAGGCTGAACAGGTAACCGGTCTTTGATCTGAGCCGTCCATTCTTTAGTTATCTATATCTACGGTGAAAACATTACTTTCCCATTGCTGGGAAATTTTTTTTGTTTTCCCAAATTAAAGGAACCCTGTTGAACCTTGTTCGATTGAGTCTGTCATTTTCTCTTAATATATTGTATTAGGCTAAGTGACAGAGCGAACTGTCCAGTTCACATCACAAGTCTTTGTACTATGATTAATTAATCCCTTTTAAGATAAAGTTTAGGCTTAAATGCATTTTTCGTCCCCCCAGGTTTGATGTTTGTGCAATTTTCGTCCCCCAGTTTCTAATTGAGCACATTTAGTCCCCAACGTTTACTAACTGTGCGATTTTGGTCCTTCCGTCCAATTGTCATCCAACCCCAAACGGTAATTGCTTAGGTGGCAGACGGTAGTGTGACGTGGCACTGTTATTCCCAAAAGGACTGCTGATGTGGCTTGACTTATGACTCAACCTTTTTTTAAAAAAAAACTACAACTCGAATGTTTTTTTTAATTGAAACATTTTTTTCAATTAAAATTGAATGAAGGACCATGGGAAGTAGGGTGTAACTTCAGTGTAGGAAAACAAAGAAGCACACATAAAGAACCACTTTGTTCCTTCGAACCCTAACCCATTTACGTGACCTTCGACCTTTCAATCCGAGACATGGTGGGTTACAAGGTGAGGTCATCAGACATGGCAAAAGTGGCACAGAAGCTGGAACAACTTGAAGAAGCCATGGGAATGGACCAAGATGGCATCACCCACCACCTCTCCTCTGACACCGTTCACTACAACCCCGTCGACATCTCCAACTGGCTCCAAACCATGTTCTCCAATTTCGACCCCCCACCTCCCAACAGCAACAACCTCCCCTCTTCCTCTGACTACGAACTCAAATCCATCCTCGGCAACGCCATCTACACTGCCGACACCGCCACCAAGCCTCCCGCCTCCAAACGCACCAAACGCACAACATCAACACCAACCGCCAAGTCATCCCAGTCGGTTGTCGTGGTGGACTCGCAGGACAACGGGATCCGCCTCGTCCACACCCTCATGGCCTGCGTGGAGGCTGTGGTGTCTCAGGAAGGAGCCATGAGGAAAGTTGTGACCTATTTCGCGGAGGGTCTCGCGCGGCGAATCTACGGCGTTTACCTGCTGCATCCGCAACACTCGGTAGTTTCCGATTCACTCCAAATCCACTTCTACGAGACGTGCCCTTACCCACTTGGTGGTTTCAGATCCACTCCAGATCCACCCATTTACGTGACCCACTCGATTTTAATAGAAAAAAAAAATTCCAGTTGTTGTTTTTTTAATATAAAAAAAACACTGAGTCATAAGTCAAGCCACGTCAGCAGTCCATTTGGCAATAACAGTGCCACGTCACACTACCATCTGCCACCTAAGCAATTACCGTTTGGGGTTGGATGACAATTGGACGGAAGGACCAAAATCGCACAGTTAGTAAACGATTGAGACTAAATGTGCTCAATTAGAAGCTGGGGACGAAAATTGCACAAACGTCAAACCTGGGGGACGAAAAGTGCATTTAAGCCTAAAGTTTACCTCTTACATTGCAAGATGCTTCATTTTCAAATTGGTTAAATAGGAACTAAAAATAGGTTTGTTACAAGATGATCTCAATCAGGAAAAAAAAATAAAAATAAATCTCAACTCATTCCTAAAGTATAGATGCACATGCATCTACCTACATTGTTATTAGATTTGCAATGTACAATGTCAAGTATGAATTACCACGATTGATTGTAACACTATTGGCTTTTTATAAGGAGTTCAAGATTGAAACCATTAGTTCTACTGTGAGAAGCTATGATGAGGCATGGATAACAAGGGGCACATGTGTGTCATGTGTGCCTACTTCTCCTTGGACGAGAAGGCTTGTTTGCTCTAACATCCTTTGAAGAACTAGTAATACCCATTTGAGGATCTTCATCGCTTTTGTCATAATCACTTTCTTCGTCGAAGCTCTCAGTTTTTTCCGAGTCTTCTTCCTCTTGAGGAGATTTCTTAGCATTCTCCTGTTTTGAAAGCTGATCTCGAAGCTCTCTTAGCTTTGATTTCTTGGAATTTAAGACCCCTAGAAACTAAAACAAAACGAACATATGCAAGTTCAGTCTTGATGATTGGCACTTTGGAAACAGGCAAGCAGAAAAAAAAAAATGCAAGGTTTGTAAGAGTAGTATGGTACAAGTTATGAAAAGCATCCAAAAACAAAAACAACAAGAAAAGGTAATCTTAATAACAGCTAATTTACCATTACAGAAACAGAGAACCAAGAAGATATTGAACATGTCAAACAGAACATGCTTAACATACACTTAAGAATTAGAAATTCAACATACAGTTAACAATGAGTTGAATATTGGAAAAGTATCAAGTAGTTCAATCAATTGATTGCTTCAGCAATCTACCAGGACGAACCTGCTGCCTTAAGTTACACAGGGCCAAGCCATGCTATGCCAGTAAACGATGCAGGCCAAAACTTTCAATGGACAAACAGATATTACAATAAAACACCTGCAAAGTGAAAGTTAAAAAGTTACCTTTGCATAGGTTTCAGATTCAAATTCCACCCTCTCATTGGCGATTCTTTCACTCTGGGCTAAGCACTTCTCAGCTTCCACTTTCATCTTCTCATACAATTCAGTTTTTCTAACAACTTCTTCCTGTAAATGTATATAAACATGCCCAACTATGATGTTCAAAACTAAAGAAAAGGGAAGACGGCTATGAGTACTGACTATTCCAATACCATTCAATGGTGAATTGCATATACATCCAACAGGATTTGAATAAGTGAGAGATTCTAGCCCTGGTCTTGTTCATATGAAAAGAAGGTGCTATTAGAATCCCCATATTGATTCAAGCAGAAATTGGTTGCCTTATGTTTAAGACTTCAGTTTATAGTGAGATGGAGAAAAAAAAAACATTTTCTGACATCACAAATATACATTCGCTGTGAGGAAAGAAGTTTTAATTTTCATCTTTGGTAATTTGCTGAACATGAAAAAGATGATACTTAGAAGAATTGTTTTAATCTGCTGACATAACTCAACCCCATAAAACCCCACAAACTCACAATATCCTTGATAGTATAATATATTGGTGAAAATGTCGAATTTCAGGAAGAGCACCCACTTCAAATTTAAAGTTATCTAGTGTAAGAGGTGGTGATTGCATTCAAGTACACAACAGCCTAGAATTCAAGTACACAACAGCCTAGCATTAACTTGTGTTTAGTCCAGCTGTAGTTGAAAATTCCCATGGTGCTAATAAAAGTTACACACTTGCAGGAAATGTAACAAATAGCATACACTTTCTACTGCAAATATTAATACCAAAAGATCATCAAGATTCATTGTGAAAGCTAGGCTTGTGACTTGTGAGCTAGCATTTGTGCTATTGACCTAATAACCAGAGTGCAGATTTAATTGTCAAGCTGAGAAACCTTTAGATTAAAGAACTAGTAAGTCAGTCAAGCTTAAGTTCCATAAGGCTCAGCTCAGCTTATTTAACATCTTTGTAAAGTTCAATTAGCAAATGAGAGATTAAAACATTAAATCTCCATCATAGCATCATAGGTGACGACTAAGTGGTAAAATTTGACAAAAAACCAAGATTTAAGAAGAATCAACATTTTTCCCTATTTAGTTCTAGCTACTTTTGCACCTTCTCTTGAGATTAGAATTGAGGATTTGAGTAACAAGAATGATCATCAGTCCTTCTCAAAACAATGACTTCTTGCACAGAGCAGACGATAATAATTGAATTTGAATCAATGGATACAATGGCAAATTGGCAACGGGACAATGGCATACAGGATTTTACCGTTTCATCAATCACCCCATTTCTCATAAAATAAAGTATAACAGAAATGACAATAAATCCCTTTAAGCTCCCATTTCACACCACTGAACAATGACAAGCATGACATGTCTAACACAATGCCCATTATGAACCGAGAAACATGATTCAATGAAACAGACAAGTGAGGAAGTTTGAAATTACTTGTATGAAAAATGCACTCAAAAGAGACTCCAAAAGTTAAGCATAAGCAGAAGGTTATCTTACACTAAGCCTTATGTTTGAGTCCAAGAGAAAGTCCAATATTTCTGCAGTAGTTTTCTTACAATCAGGAGACCGCATGAGTTTCCATCTGCAATTCAGCGTCATTCCTTCCTTCTGAAACGCCCACAACAACTGCAACATTCACACAAACAATAGCCAATAGTGAAAGGAGCACCTCTGTGATTGGATATTTAATGGTGAGTAAAATATATGGAATATAATAAAATCATCATGTCATTGATTAGATGTTTTTACGATGGAATATATCTAATCCCAAAGCCTCACATTGAAGTCAAATTGGAATATTTTTTGGATCACCATGATATTAAGTATCATGGGCTTCGCCGATAATTAATCTCTACTGGGGAATTTGACTGATCACATTTAGTGATGTCTACTCTCCCAACCACGTCTTTAGACCAATCCGAGAGTCCAATTCTACTCGAACCAACATAATATTGATAAATTGGAATATATTTCTTGATTTTCCATTCTTTTTTATCCCATTTTAAATTATTCAAAAAAATGAACAGAAGTTTCGCATAGTTACCCTCTTATGGCCACTATCACCGTCGTCCGTAAATGAATAGAGAGAATCGGGTTGCTGAAACCCCAAATAGCGCTCAGCCAACTGCAAGTACTCCGAAACTGGCTGGTCCCACTGAGCAGCACGCTCCTTCACCTCCTCCTCCGATACTTACATTTTCAATTACCACACCCCGCCCCCACCCCCACAAAAGAAAAAAATCAGAACTTGATGATTGTTTTGGCATGGAAGTGGAAATGGGTAAGCGGATACGACAAAGGAGTGAAAAGGGTAAGCTAGTACCGTGGCAGTACCAGGCAGTGTGGCCATCGGTGATGGCGAGGTCGAAGTGGGTGTCAAACCAAGTGCCCTTCACGAATATGGCTTCTCCACTGGTAGTACAATTTCGAATCTGTAGCTTCATGCACGTGTGCCTCTTTGTCTCCTCCATCATCAATCTGCACAAGAAGGAACAACTCTTCTATGCCTATGCTGTGCATATGCCGATTATTCGGCACTCAAACTCAATTATAGAGTGAAAAGTCATTTTGGTCCCTAAGAGATTTGGGCGATGTCATATTAGTCTATGAGGGATAGAAAATTAAAAAATAGTCTTAAAGAGAGCCAAACGTTTGTCACTTTGGTCCCTGACGTCAACTCTGCCATTAGTTGTATTGATGGGGCACTGTTAAACGACACATAGGCTCACGTATGGCAGCCACGTGTCTTTCTCTCCTCTCCCACACTCTCTCTCTTCCCCTCCCCTTGCTCCCCTCTCCCTGTTCCGTCCACCCCTCCCCATTCTCCTCCTCTCTCTTCGCCCCCTCCCCCTCTCGGCCCCCTCTCTTATGCTAGAGAGTAGAGTGCAGATGATGGATTTGCTCCGACATTTCATTCATTTGATTTTCACACTCTTCCAAATACAATTCCCTTTCCTTAAGCTTTTCATTGGTTTCTTCAAGGACCGACTCTGCACTCAAATAATTCATCAGAAACGAAATGCAGATAACATGAACTTCAACATTGTATAACAGAAGCAAATTTAAGGCGTCGGTGACAGTGGATTCAAGATCCGATTGATCTTCGTAGTGATGCAGATAACAAGATTTAGAAATTTGAGCGAAAAAAGAAATTATTAAGAGGAGAGTTCTTGTTACCTAAGTGAGCGATTTTGAGGTTGATTTGGTGGATTTGGGAGGTGAAGTGATCGAGTGGTTGAGCTGATTGTGGTGGTGGTGGCACTCATTGTCATTTTGATCCTTAGGCTCTATTGATTCCTCTTCCACTGGCTTTGGTGTTGTTGAATGGAGCTCCACCCTCACTCCTTTCTCAATCTTTTTTTTTTCCTTTGCTGAAACCCTAATCCCTCAACCTCTCATCATGTTATGAAAACCTAGCTTCAGAGACCCATGTTGTTGTTGGGGAAGAAGATCTTTGGGAACCCTTGATTCAAAAGTGGATCTTCGGAGTTCAGGGTCCGATTTCGAATCTTCCAGACCCATGAGCTTTGCAACAACGCTGGTGGATCGTTACCGTTTCTCTTCCTCTTCTCTACGGTGGATTGTTCCTTTGGCGTCTTCTCTAGTTATTTCTTTTTTTTTTCTTCTCCTTGTTTCTGGCATCCTTCATTAACACCTCATACTTGTATGATCTGGTCTCATTGCATAAGAGAGGGGGGCCGAGAGGGGGGAGGAGGCGAAGAGAGAGGAGGAGAATGGGGAGGGGGTGGACGGAGCAGAGAGAGGGGAGAAAGGGGAGGGAAAGAGAGAGAGTGTGGGAGAGGAGAGAGAGAGAGACACGTGGCTGTCATACGTGAGCCTATGTGTTGTTTAACAGTGCCACATCAGCACAACTAACGGCGGAGTTGACGTCAGGGACTAAAGTGGCAAACGTTTGGCTCTCTCAGAGACTATTTTTTAATTTTCTATCTCTCAGGGACTAATGTGACACCACCCAAATCTCTTAGAGACCAAAATGACCCTTCACTCCTCAATTATATGTTTAAATTTAATCAACGATAAAAAATAAAAAGTGTTCATTTAAAAGTAAATACTATATCTCTTCATCTCTTGTAAAAGAAAAAATGTAAATACTATATCTAAAAAATAAATGTAATGGATTAGTAATTAATAATTTAAAAAATAGTTTTTTATTTTATTTTTATTCCTTGAGCGTGACATACTTATAAACTCATTAAATACGAGATTAAAAATAAATAATTAATGTATTTTATTTAAATGAACAAATTAGATTAAAATTTGAATTTGATTTTTGACAATGAAATAATCCATGACTACATTTTACTGAACTTAAATTAGTCCAAAATCCTCTTTTCCTAGAATAGCCTGGGTGAAGGGGGAAAAACTCATTGTTGGTATTTTGGTATTTATCTTATCTTATCTTATACAATTAATTAATTGACTATTTGGTGATTTTTGCATTGCACGTGAAGGATCACAAGTTCACAACACGTGCAAGGCATCCTATATGTTTGTAACTGGTGATGAGTGGCGAGTGGCTGATGAATTAGAACAACAATAACCTCAAAAAATGGTTCACTGTGTCGTGCTACTCTTGTTGTTCACCTCCTTCTCTGCAATTTCAGCTCATCAACACGAACAAGACCCTTCAATCACCACAACCATGGAGCAATTTTCTGGTTACACAATCCATGAACCTCACTCTTCCGAACCCACTTCCATCTCTTCACCATCCGTTGATGCTCAGGGTCTGCAGAACCAGGTGCTGAACCATTCCTAGTGTGCACTACTGTCACAGAAAATCTGTAATTGGGGTGTGGCATATTTTTTGTTTTTGGGTTGTGATGGTCGTTTTTTTTGACATTTTGTACTGTACTTTGTTCTTAGATTGATGAGCTCTCAGCATTTTCTGACTCACCTGCTCCATCAGTAACCAGGGTTTTGTATACTGAGAAGGATGTTTTAGCTCGCAGGTATGTATGTAGAGTTTCAATTTTTGGGAATTTTATACGGTGACTAGGATGAGTAGGAAATTGTGGATATCGGGTTCTGCTACTCAAATTGTCAAGCCCACAACTTCAAATTTTAATTTTATTTTCCCCTTGTAGTAAATCTTTCTTAATCCAAAAACTTAACCATTGGTGAAGACAGTAACCCATAAACCAAATGTGTAAAAAAGAGTGGCATATGATGTTGCATTTTCTGCCCTTCTATTTTTATAGCATGTAATGTCATGAATTGGGTGCATGTAAGAACCAACCAATTGGTAAATGCTAAATCAATAGAAAATGCTGTCTAGATAGCTCTTGAATAGACTATAAGAGATAATTAGTGTGTAGGGCTGTAAAATTGGTAGTGGTTCTGTGCAAAAGAACAATGTTGGTGGAACACTACATAGCTGCAAAGGTGAATTTAATGGCGCAGAAAGGAGGTGTAAGTTTTGTTTTTCTAAATTTAATATGCGTAGCTTTACCTCTAAATAAACTATTCAATCTGCTAAACATATGTGCTTGACCATATTTCTGTTTTTAATGTGAGATCCACCTTTATAGACTTTACTCTCCCATCTGTAGGTATGTAAAAAACCTCATGGGAATTGCTGGCCTATCTGTGAGAGAGGATGCTGTTGGTAACATCTTTGGTCGTTGGTGAGTGTCTGTTCCTCAAATGCTTGTCCTCAAAATATCTCCAAATGAAAGACCATTCCATGAGCTTCTAACTCAATATTTACATTTTTAATAGCCTTCAAGGTCATATGAACATCATAATCTTCCCTATCTTAGTTACAGTTTGCCTTTAATTTATTAACTACATCAATGACTTTATCTTTGCTTGCTTTATGTAGGGATGGCCATGAACCTGAGCTTGCTGCAGTTGCAACAGGTTCGCACATTGATGCTATACCTTACTCAGGAAAATATGATGGAGTTGTTGGTGTTTTAGGCGCTATTGAAGCCATCAATGTCCTGAAAAGGTTTTTGACTTTCTTATAATTGCTGATGTAGGACTTAATTGAATGTTCAGAATATGAAAATTTTTAATTGGTATCTTCTGATAATTAGCGAGCAAGCCTGAAAGTTTCAGCATCTTGAATTGCACAATGGCCTTTCACGATTCTGCATTAATTTCTGCGCAAATTATGTCAAATTAAGTTAAGAATTTGGCATATAAATATTGGCTTAGCTGAGCAAAAACAAAGAAACTTATATGTATCTCATTATAATACTTTCTCTACACCCTTAGAGACAGTGAATCAAGAGAAGGCTAATTCATTTTGTATCCATTAAGTTATTAAAATCTATATATCCCTATTGTCAGAATTTCTCAAGTCTGATGACTTGATGTTTGATTAGAACAAAATCAATGAATTGTTTGAGTTAATGTTTAACCAACCAACATATTATAGTTCTAACTTCTAAACCATTTTATGAAGAACACAATAAGGTATGTGTTTTATTTTATGCCCTGGCAAATAACACTATCAATTTGTTGAACTATATGGAAATGAGAAGTTCCACAGATAACTAATTCCATCTAATTACTTAAATGTAAAAAGATCCAAATTCTGAAGATGTGACTTGTAAGTAGTAATGTTTGTGATACTGACTAAAGCCTTTACAGATCTGGCTTCAAACCTAGAAGACCGTTGGAAGTCGTATTATTCACATCAGAAGAACCCACACGCTTTGGAATAAGTTGCTTGGGAAGGTCAGAAACAGCCTTTGTATACTATCTCGGGATAGGACTCCTACTTGTGGCTTTGTTGTCAATAAATCAATTCATCTCTATCCTCTCAACTTATGTTATCTTACACTATTTGATCGACTAGACCCCATGTTCTATTTTAAGTTTCATCATTTGTTACTTGTGTGCAGCCGCTTATTGACTGGGAGTGAGAATCTTGCAAATTCTCTAAAAACAATAACTGATAGTCAAAACATATCCTTCTTAGATGCTGCAAGATCTGCTGGGTATGCAAAAGATGAACATGACCTATCCAGTGTATTTTTAAAGAAAGGAACATATTCTGCTTTTGTAGAACTGCACATAGAACAAGGGCCTATTCTGGAGGATGAAGGTACACATCTCTTGGCTAAAATAATCTGTGTTAGCCATAACTTCAATGATCACATGTCATTTGTTTGTTGACCCAGGCATATCTATAGGCATAGTCACTGCCATTGCAGCTCCAGCAAGTCTGAGGGTTGAATTTGAAGGCAACGGTGGCCATGCAGGTGCCGTCCTTATGCCTAACAGGTGGCTGCTACCTTAAAACGGATATTCTTCTTTTACTTTTGTGGATTGCACCCTTACCATTTACCATTGTTGCAGTAACTTGAACTGAAACACCCAGATATTCTTCTTTCTACAGTCTTCAGATCTTTGTTCTTTCTCCTTTTTGATGTTATTCGATATTTTTTTTTCATAATTTTGAGTGAAACAATAGTAGCGTCAAGTAGCACACTATCTCTTGATCGTGTGACGTTTGCTAGTTCACTTCATTGATCCCTTTTGAAATTGAAATTTCTTAATTAATGAACTCTAATGTTTCATGTATAAATTTTTAAATCACATGGAGCAGAAATGATGCTGGTCTGGCAGCTGCTGAATTAGCACTGGCTGTTGAGAAACATGTGTTGGCATCTGGGTCTATTGATACTGTTGGCACCATTGGTAAGTTATTATTGAAGTACCTTGATTTGATTAATTAATCTAGATCCTTCATTCAAAATAACCTCTTATTTCACAAGGTATCCTTGAACTGCATCCTGGAGCAATCAACAGCATCCCTAGCAAATCACACATAGAAATTGGTATGTATTTACGGGAAAACTTCGGTCGTACCTGACATTCTTACAATGTTAAATTACAGGTGGTTTAACCATGCAATGGTTGTTTATTAATGTTCATAACAGAAACTGTTTCCCTTTTTTTCCCTCTCTACCTATGGACAATTCAAGTTACTGGTATGATGTTATAATTGTTATATAAATATTTGCATTGTAATTGTTTTGTGTTGTTGCAGACACTAGAGACATTGATGAGGAAAGAAGAAACCAAGTGATTGAGAAAATCCACCAATCGGCAATTAGAATAACCAAAACCCGAGGCGTCAAGCTCTCCGAGTTTCATATCATCAATCAGGATCCACCAGCCCTTTCTGACGAAGCAGTCATCAACGCGATGGAAACTGCAACAAGAGATCTAAACTTGACAAGCAAGTTGATGATTAGTAGAGCCTATCATGACTCATTGTTTATGGCCAGGTAATTCCAGAGAGAGAGGTTCAGATCGGATGGTTATAAATGAGCAGAAACTGTTTCCTTATGTGCCCCAAAACATCCATTCTTAAATTTCCAAATGTTCAAATTAGTGTAACATGGATATTTATTTCTCATGCAAGTTATGTAATTGCAGGGTGTCTCCAATGGGCATGATTTTCATTCCATGTTACAAAGGTATTTACTGTTCTGCTTTCTGTGCTATGTGCACCAATCTGATACTACTTTTCCAATTGTTTGTGCAATCAACAACCAAGGGAAGGAGAACAAAATGCAGTTTAGTTTCTGCTCTTTTTTGTAATTAATTTAAAGAACCAATAGTAATGGGAAGCTAGAACTATAATCTTAAGTAAATAGACAAAAAAAAATACACTTATAATTAGAAGCATTTCACATGCATGTAGATATTTTTTTTTTCCCCCTAACAGCTTCGTAGCTGAAAGGATTTATTATCAATATTCTTGGTCTTCTTGATTTTGCAGGATACAGCCATAAGCCCGAAGAGTTTGCTAGTATTCAAGATATGTCAAATGGTGTAAAAGTATTGGCTCTCACCTTAGCCAAATTGTCCCTTCAGTAAAATCTTCTGTAGTGATTTTAGTGTTGACTCTCATTGTAGAACAAGGGCATGTAATCTACTTCTGTTACAGCTTAGTGATTAAATAATTCAAAATTTGAGATATACCTCTTTTGTCTATCAAAGTGAGGGGTTGACTTGAACGAACCATCTAATGTGAAAAAAGTGGGTCTACAGGGAACATTTTTACATGAGCATAATGGTAACTTCCTATAGAAGGACTAGCAGCAGTGAATTTTACTTCACCAGACAACAGAATAGATAAAGGGACTACTGAAATTGTAGAATCCAGTTGAATATACCACAGCGAGACACCCTACTCTATATGGATAGAAAAGACATCTTACCTTTCTCAATTATCCATATATTTGCGTTTCTAAATATCGGCTATGATTCCAATAGCTGGATTCATTAAATAAAAGTAATAATCAGAAGAAAAATTGCATATATTTTAGTTTGGCAGTTGGAATAGCCTTTTTATGGACCCTTTGAGTGGAGAATGGAATTGAGGATTGTAGAGGCTTGTCTTAGAAAAAGAAATTAAGTTAGGAAGAAGATTAAAGAAATTGGGCTTGTCTGTTCAAGAACATCCAAATTGTCTCTCACAAGAGTGAATTCAAACATAAACAGAATTCATTGGGAAGAGTGCATTTTGTCCAAACCACCCTATACCTTTCAATAAACAATAATGCACTCCCTACAAAAGCTTTGCTCCTTTTAATGCATTGATGGATTGAGGCTTAGAGCTTTCGTTTGGAGGGAAAAGAAATCTATTTTCATGAAATTCAAATTTTGTGTCTGTTATATATGCAATACGACATTATATAAGTTAGAAATGATTAATGACTGGAGACAAAATTCAAGAACGCTCAAATACTTATACTAAGACTCAAATACAAGGAGTAACATCTTTAAGTTCAAAACTTCAGACCCATACTGATTTATTTTATATATATGGTTAATATGGACGTGTACCAGATACTCATGATTTGATAAGTCCTAAGAAGGTGTTGGGCATTTATCAAGGGGTTAAGCAAGAGCAGTCAAAGGATTGGGTCTAAGCAATGCTTTAGATGGGACGTATTTTCTTTAATCGCTTTTTTGCAAAGACATGGGGCTGGGGCATATCATGATTTGGTGATCCTCACTAGTCACCATGAATGAAGTCTTAAGATATGCTAATTATGCTAAAACTTTCATCGTTAGAAAAGGTTTGGGCTTTTAATTAGTATGCACATTAATTAGAAAAGTATGCGTGCTTAGCTGGATTGAGGGAGACACTTTTTCTTACTGAATAATAATAATATAATATAATGATAATACAACTGATATAAGTTAAGTATGTATGAATATCTAACGACAAGTCGACAACCGACACTAATAATTAGTATTGTACTTCAATAATGAGATTAGAAATATAGTCCCACTTATATTTTGATTTTGATTTACAAAACGTTTTAACACACTGTATCATTCAATGTAACCAAAAAAAACACTGTATCATTCAATTCAATTCAATAATATACATTGGTAAATTATTATTTTTCTTAAATAAACTACAACAACTCTGAGAAGTTGAACTCTTTTTTTTATTTACGTTACATCTAATTAATTAAATTAAACTCTTCAGATCAATTCTAATTAACGAGAACTTGTTAACATTCTCACTTGTTGATATATGACTTGTCCAAGAACTACTTAAATTTGTGTTTTATAGGTTTATATATATTTTTATTAATGGTAAGCTACCGTTTTACTATAAAAAATGGAGAGAGAGAGAGAGAGAGAGAGAGAGAGAGAAATATGTCATTGTTCTATAGTCGAATATACTCATTTAATACTTAAGTATAACTTAGTGGTATGTATTCAAGGGAAATAGATCCTTTGCCACTCCTAGATATATTATTATATATGCATCTTTCTATCTTTTTTTTTGGGGGGTCGAATATGTATCTTTCTATCTAAAAGTATGAGTTATGCATGATTGGTTATATAGAATTAATCCACTTTGGAAAAACAAAATAAAAAGTCGAGAGTAACGTTTTCATTTGCGAGGGACGATATCTTTATGGAAAACTTTGACATACATACATCTACTAAAACGTCTATTTGGATTTTCCCATTTTACTATTGTTTGGTTGATTCTCTATTATCCTGGTCTTAATCCTACCAATAAGTCTTTACTCGATAAGTTGCATTTCAAAAAAAAATCCTAAGAATGCGTTTGGGAGTTTTAGAGGGGAGGGAAAAGTTGACATTTTAAGAAAAAAGTGAAGGGAAAGGAAAGGAATGATACTTTTCTACTTTGTAGGGATGCTAATTTTTAATAACAAAATCAAAACCTCCAAAAATCTCAAATTTGGAAAAACTCTAAAAATGTATTAAGGAGACGACTTTAGAGATTTTTGAAAGGTTTTAAAATATTTTTTACAACCTTTCTTTCTTTTTATAAAACTAAAATGTTACTATAAACCATTCTCTTCCCTTTCCTCCACTCCAAAACTTTCAAACACACCCTAAGTAACATGATCGATGGCTCTGAAAAAAGCATTTCGATCAAGTATTTTAGTTTCAAAATGTTATAAAGGAAAAGAAAGGAAAAGGGCCCAAACCAAAGCATGCAATTATATTTCACGTCACAAAACACATATATCCAATTGTAAAGGCAAAAGCAAAAGGGTATTTAAGTAAATTAGATATTATCGTCGTACTTAAATGACTTTAATTACACTTTTAGTCCACCAAGTATTATAATTGTGTCATTATAAAATTTAGATTTCAATTGCTCCAATTGGTCCAAGTATCTCAAATGTTATAATTAAATATTTCATAAAATTACATTACTCACATAATTGACACTCAATGAGACCAACTAAAAATTTGACATTTGGGATAGTTGATGACCCAAATGGTACAATTGAAACACAACATGACCATACCCAAACCAGAAGTGCAATTAAATTAAACCTACCTAAATATATCCAATCCAATTTTATGCGGGAAATGAAAAGTGAGTTGTGCGTGTGGGGGAAGAATCCTTTTTGTTTTGTTTTTCACAACTACAATAAACGTGGATGGTATTCAAATTCAAAATCTGGAAAGGTGAAATTTAACACCGTGAAGAAACAGCGTGTGACCGACGAGGCACGTATAAAACGCGCGACAACACCACAGTGAGTCCACAAAGTACAAAACAAAACTCGAAACACAAACACAACCTCAAACACAACACAACACACAGTGCATTATTTCTTTCCAGATCCAACTCAAAATGTGAGTCATTCTTCACTCTCCCTTTGCATTTTCATGCATCCAAATCCACGTTCTCTCCTTCTTTCTGAGATCTTCCCTAATCATTGCTTGCTTCCTGTGTGTGTTAGTGCGTTTTCCTTGCTGCAATTAATTTTTTTTATGGGCTGTTCAATTGTTACTACTATTATTATATATTTTCTGGGTGGGTGATGCTTTTGGTAATGGGGTTCTGTTGTTGATGGGAAAAATCTAAAAGTGAAGGTATGGTTACTTGCTGTGTCATGGGGTTGAGGAAGAAGAACATTTTTTTTTTTTGCATGTTGAAACTAGGAAATCCATTTTTTCCTATTATGAAATATAGATATTGTTCGAAGTTTATTTTCTTATTTTTTCTTTTTGATTGGCTCTTGGGAAGCATTTTGCACTTATAGCTTTTGCATGGTTGGTTGGATCCAGTTTTGGAAAAATAATGTGTACATTTCGGTATTTTCAATTCACAATCTCTCATTTTGCGTTTGGGATTTAGCTCAAGTTTTAGACAATCTTCACGTGCGCGATTTATGTGTTAGAATTGAATTTGTCGTTGAAAATGCAATGTATGAAAAGTCATTTTGCCTGTATTTCAGTATTTCCTTTTAAACCACTTAGCATGTCTTCCTTGGAATGTTCTAAACGGTTGTACACATACATTTCCCCTGGATGAAGGGCTTTTCTTCTTCTCCTCGCTTGATACTCTTTTTTTCTCTAGCATATGATGCCTTGTCGAACAATCATATAGTTGAGTTCTTGATTTTGAATTATTAGAGTCTTAATCATTGATCGGAGATGCATGTTGCCAACCAATTTCATTGCTTTCCTATTATGTGTTTTAGTTTTTCTTTTGAGCGCCTTTTCTTCTCTTAAATTGGGTAGAAATGTACACAATTGATTCTATTCCTTATGCTTTATGTTAAATAATTCACATATACAGATATACTTCCATACTTTTGGAATTTGTCTTGCTCGTAACTTAGTTTTTTTTTATTAATCTTTTGCACCTTGGTTCCACTTTTTGGGTGAACATAACTATTATGATTTCCATGTTCATCCAAAAAGTGGAACCAAGGGGCAAAAGATTAATAAAAAAACCAAGTAACATAACTATTATGATTTCTAGAGGGCAAGCCTTGGCGCAACGGTAAGGTTGTTTTCTTGTGATCTAAGGGTCACGGGTTTGAATATGGAAACAATCTCTCCGCTTGCGAGGGTAAGACTGCGTATGTCTATCCTCCCCACACATCAATCAATTCAACTTATTTTTGTTCTGACATTTCTCTGTTATAGTGCAATGGGAACAGAAGATTCAGATATTTGTATCATCAAGGAGCCAGATCGAGTCATAGTCTATTCCGATGGCATTTCCCATGATTCAGGTCATGAAACTGGAACTGATCATCACAATATTACAGAGTCTTATGAGCATATCAATGAGTCTACTGAACATCATAGTTCAGAGGAGAGCACAAAGGAATATGAGGTGAAGGAATGTACAACAGAAGTTTCTGTTAAGACCTCTGATGTCTCTAACATTAGAAAAAGTGAAGAGAAGTTAACATCAGATTTTGAGGGTGTCCTCAATGAGAAAAGTTTAAAATCCCTCAAAACAAGGGGTAATCACAAGCCACGAGATACTGGGAAGCATGGATCAAGACCTTCTGTTGGGAATCTTCACAGTAGGTGTATAGGGAGTGTTCAAATCAGGTCTACAGTTCCACAACCATTTTCCCTAGCAACTGAGAAGCGTGCTACAGTTGGAAGACGCCCTACTTTTGAAGAAGATAACAAGGGCAATAATGAGAGAAAATCTTTAAATAAAATAAATGTGCTATCTGCCAATATACTTAAACAAAATCAGGTATATGCTGATGTTGAATCTGTTAAATGTTTGTGGAAGGTTTAAAGAACAAACCCTTCTATCGTCTATCACTGTTCCTAAAATATATGGTCAAGAAAGAAAAGCTTTGAAGTTTTAGATGTGATCTCTGTGTATTCATTCTAAGTTCCAAACAAGATAGCTTAAGCTTTTGAGGCCTTTCTCATTAAGAGGTTCTACAGATTCGTAACATAACCATCTTATAAGGACTGCTACAAACTTGCAATTTAAGGAAATTAAGTTTGAATTGTCTATTTCATTGTCTGATCCATTGCTGAAATGTTTATGCTTAATTTGTTACTATTTACTCGCAGTTAGTCTTGAAGCTTTTGTTTTGACTGCTTGCACCTTGCAGTTGAAATCTCCGTTAGTCTCAAGAAAGCCATTGCAACCTGATAACAAGAAGCACCCTGATGAGGACGATTCTTGTTCAGTTGCTTCTGTGTATCCTCTTAAACCTTGCAGTTAAAGGGTGTCAAAATCTCATCTCATGCTTTTCTTATCTTGGAAATGTTTCTTCTACTTCCTCTTAGAATTTGAAATTAATATTACTCCTTGACCATGTAAAAGAACTGCAGCTTCTGTGCGGTCATTCAAATCCAGGGCAACTGTTGCTTCTGCTCCATCGTTTCGGTCAACTGAACGTGCAGAAAAAAGGAAGGAGGTAAGAATGGATTAGTTAGCTTTGTCTGGATAGGTTTTTCTACCCCAAATTGATTGGTGCATGATCCCTTTCTTTTGCACCATAGTTTTATTCAAAATTAGAGGAAAAGCACCAAGCAATGGAAGCTGAGAAGAATCAAAATGAAGCAAGGAACAAGGTACAGAACTTTCTCAAGTATCTTCAAAACCAGGAATTACATTGTCATTTTTGTTACTGCTTTTCTCCTTACAAATATAAACTTATAAGTTAGTTCTCACTTTAATTCCTTCATCAATTTCTAAACAATTAAGGAAGAGAAGGAGGAAGCTGTCAAACAGCTAAGGAAAAGTTTAATGTTTAAAGCAAACCCTATGCCAAGCTTTTACCATGAGGGGCCTCCACCTGAGGTTGAATTGAAGAAGGTATGTACTGTTCTTGTATATTTTTAATAGTATCATGCATGAGATTCAGTTTTAACAGCAAAAACAATGTAGAGCTCATGTTAAGCTCTCAAAGCAAATCTCATCACCAGTCATTTAAAAACAGCACATTATGATCAAGTTGTACATGTAGACGTAAATTCTACTTGTATGCATGACCAAAGTTGAGTAACTTGTTTGGGCCAGCTACCACCCACACGTGCAAAATCTCCAAAGCTGGGCCGGCGAAAGAGCAGCAGTGGTGCAGTTAATTTATCTGGAGGGGACAAGGAGAAAGGAGCTGTTACTCAGAGAAAGCATCGCACACCGAAGACCAACAACTATGACAGTAGTGATGTGAATGATGACAGTGGCATAGACGGCCTCAAAAGCAAGACCAAGCATATTGAAGAAATTAATGCAACCAAAGCAACTGGACAAGTGGACTTGGAGATCAACAGCCAGTCAAGTTTTCAGTGAGATTAGTTTTTCACTTCTAATTTATGAGTATCTGGGGAATGGGATGTTGTTTCTCACAACTATTCTGAAGCATGTTCAATCTATTTCCTTTAACTTATAAGCACTTGCTGCTGTGTGCATTGGTTAACTAGTGAAAATGTGTATTTGTAATATGTTTCAACTTATTTGCAAAAGGAAATCCAATTGCTCATAAGAGCTATTTATGCATTTGTTTGTCTGCCTGAACTCCAGGATCAGACTGTTTGAAGTTGTTGGTAAATAATGTTGTTCGGTTAACAGAGTAATTATGCTTCATTCTTGCAATTTTTTGCTGCTTTTTCTCTTATTAACAATGTTGCGTGGCGTTCTTACTTCTTAGAGGAGTGTATAGAACAGATAGACAGTGCATAGCTTTGATTGTAGTCTTCAACTTTGTGGGATTTTGTAGACATTACCTGTAACATGATGGAGCCTTGTGTAAAATGAAGAATTAAAAGATGGTCCATTTAGGTGGTCATTTTCTTTCAGTGGCCAAACTGACATTTGTTTACTTTAACTCATAATGCAAGAGGAATGGTAGCTAGACTGAAGGACCCAAATGCTTGTTCTGTCTTTTGGTGGGGCATTAATGTCTAGTAGTTAGGGTTAGTGTTTTGAGGGTTTGATTTTTACGCGGCAAAAGGGTGACCCTTTGAACAAAACATACCCCATTTGAAAAAAAAAAATGCAAAATTGTTGGTCAAAGGGATGCTGCTTTGAGTAGTTTAGCTCCACGAAGTGTTATGTCGATACTAAAACTTGTTTCAGTGGTAATTTCTGATTCAGAAAATAATCTTTCTTGGGGGTTCATAGTTGATATATGTTTGATGAGTACACTGCTGGTATTTAGTACGGGACAAGATAGAATGAGGAAGCTTAGAGGTGAAGAACACACACTATAAAGAACTAAAAGGAAGGTTCTACTAGAAGAGTTGCATATTTACAAGGAATAACTTGTGACTCTATGGGATCGGAATGCAATACAACTCCTTAGTTTAGTAGCATGGAATCGTCATTTTATAAGGAATAGGATCATTCCATCATTTGGTGCATGTAATTTGTGAAATGTAATCGAAAGTTAATCTAACTAGCAAAATAAACAATAAAGCTTCAACCTTTTTTATGTAAGTCATGTATATGTAATATAAATATACATTCTTAGAGGAAAAAAATCGAAGTTTTGTTGGCTATATATTTTTTGTCTCTAGTATATGAAACTCGTCTCTTATATGATACAAAACTAAAAACAAATTCATTCTCACTATATGCATATTATTTGAAGAATTTAATACTCTAATTAGTCATGTCATTTACCGCGGTATATATAGTGATAATTGTTGAAGTCTAACGTTACTCTCCATGTACAGATGTACCAAATATTAACAGCGATGTTTGTTCCTAAAAATATAAAAATCACTAAAAATCAAAATTTCTTCAATATGAACTTTAAAAAAAAAGTTCATATGCAATAATGCACCCAATTTCATCAAATTTAATATATTGAAGGGTAATATTTGTCATTTTATAAAATTAAGAATATCTTTTAGTCCTAAAAAGATATGCCAATTACTCTCTGGATGAATTGGTTTAGTTCTTTATGGCTTATTTTATTTAAATATTCAAACAGCTGCTATTCAGATATCACCATGACGTCATGTCAGTATTTCATTACGGTTCAATTAAAATTTATAAAAGGACCGAATTATTGAGAATTTAAACTCTGGGGGGCTAGGTAAATTATTGGTGGAATGAATAAAAAGTTGGTTTCTTGAATAAATGAAAGCATGTGAGGTCAAATTTCATTCAATGGAGTATGAAATCATCACTCCAGTTAGGAACATTGATTTTTGATTATGTGGAAGGTGACATTTATGGTGAGAAAGTTGTTAGACGGGAGTAATGAATAATGCAGTTTTTGTTTTATGTATGGATCTCTGTTTTAACTCGAAAGAGTAGAGGTGTTAAAATTGGTCTGGCCCGACGATGCCGGCCTGTTTGACCCGTGTTTTAGGCCGAGTTGGCCTAGATAATTATAGGCCCAAAAAATACTGGGTCATTTTGGCCTAGTCGCTGAGCTAGGTTGGGTCCAAATTTTTTGCTCTTTTATGATACTTTAACTTTTTTTCTTTGTAAAATAATCGGGTCAGGCTAGGCTAGGCCCGACCCTGTGTGTTTTAGGCCAGACTGGGCCAAGAAATATGTGGCCTACCAGAGAAATGGGCTGACTCAGCCTGGCCCGATTTTACAATTTGGCCGGGTGTGCCGGGCGGCCCGAATTGACAACTCAACCAAAGAGGATGTTGAAAACGATGACCCTCGTTTCGTGTGATTGGTAACAGTGACTTGAAATAGATTAATAAACCAACCCAATAGTGGTAGCAAACACATTTACCTCATTAAAAAATCAGTTGTCATGGAAGTAAGGTAGGATTAAAAAATGCGAATATTAGCACCCCTATTTTTTGTGTTATTGGTAACATAGGTATTTGGATGAGCTTTATAAGCGTTTAATTTAATGAAGCTTACCAAAATCTTCCAACTAAATGTGTTCTTCCTTAAAAAAAAAACTAAGTGTGTTCGTATCTCTCCAATAGAGTATTTCCATTAGGGCAGTTGTCATTTCCATTAGAGTTATTCCCTTATGTTTGAAGTGATGTACTGTGTTTAATTTCAAATACTGTGTTTAAACTAATGAAGTGTGTTTTAGTTAATATACTATGTGTTTTTTCATTTTTTCTTCTTTCCTTTTTCCCCCTTTTTTCAATTATCAAGCTTCTCTTTTCCTCGATTTTCCAGTTTTGTTTTCATAAGACAAGACACGTTATCATGGTTTTCATTACAAATTATAAATGGATTAGGCAGTAAAAACCAGATACCCAATTATTTTGATGATTTTAAAATATTACCATTTTAACAGCTTATTTGTATACAAACAGAAGTTTATTTTACTCTCCCATATGATATCGAAATTTTTTTATCCAACATAAAATTATTACAAAAGGGTCATAGCCAAACAAAACAACCCCACTATAATTTAAAACCAAGTTATCGATTTGTAATTTTTAAACATAAAAAATCCTACCAAATGCTTACACCCCACAACCCAACTATAGTTTAGACCCAATCAAAATTTTGTTACCCTCTGATATCAAAATTCAATTTTTTGCCCAAAATAAATATTACACAGTGTAAGTGTTACACCCAAATAAAAGGTTTTTTTATATCCACACATACACCATTTGTTAAACACACACACTAAAAGCTAAAAAGTCTAAACTACCCCTCTCTTTAAAACAAACACACTCAAAACCTTTGCACTATCCCTCACTTCCGCACAGACATAACAGATCCTCCGCTTCCACACAGAATAGAGTCGTAGTTCCGCGCCTCAGTCGTACTTCCACGGCTTCGTCATACTTCCGTGCCTCCCTCACAATACCGCGTAGAACTTCCTCTTCTCCCTCACACACCGAGCCATGGCGTGCCAGTAGAGGTTGCAGTGTCCGACTTTAGTTGTAGCACCGTGGACCGCGCAGAACTTCCTCTTCTCCCTCACACATACGTAATGAATGTAAAAAATATTGAGTGTGAAACTATTAGATCTGCGAAAAAAATGCACTCGCGGTAGTACCGCGAGTGCATTTTTTTCGCAGATCTAATAGTTTCACACTCAATATTTTTTACATTCATTACGTATGTGTCATTTTTTATATACGCGGAACTAATAGTTCCGCAGGATCCTTAAATAAGTAGAGATAGTTTTGGTATTTTAAACGTGTGTATATGTTATTAGTAAAATAGGTACGTGTGAATATAAAAAGCCAAATAAAATAACCCAAACCAAAAAAATTCCAATCCCAAAGACCCAATATGAAATTCAGCTTAGACGGCCCAACTTCACCCAACTTGCCACGTCAGACACTTATATGTTATTTTATCTTCTTATTTGAATTCGAGAAGTCAAATTATTTATATGTAATTGATTGTCTATTATGTAAATCATCTTATTTGCATATCCCTTATTGCAAAAAAATTAGATCACTAAAGTAGACCCCCTTAGCGAGTCACCCACCACATATCTCAACCATCCATTTTTTTCAAGTTCTTCAACGGTCAGATTTTAACGCTGAAGGATATTTTGGGTACTTGTCAGGGGTACTTTGGATATGTACCACCGTAGTACCATCTAACAACTTTCCCACTATAAATGCCACCTTTAGGCCCGGAATGGAATAATCGTCACATGTTTTTTTTTGTTTTCGCTGACAAAGACATAAATCCTCTTTTCGGGGAATCAAGAAGGGAACATAATCGTCAATCATCAACCGTGTACAACGCAAAGTATTTGGCATTAGCTTAACTAGACTATGACCCGCGTATTGATCAGATTTTTTATGTGAAAAAGATGTATTTATTTTTTTAAAATATATTTAATATTTTTATTTGAAATATAGAAGTATAATTAATTTGATGGTGATATTATTGTCAAGCACAAAAAAGTTTTGGTTACAAAAAATGAAACATTTGTTTGAAACATTGAAATGTAGTAATAGTTATAATGGGTAATTTTTTTTGCCAATGTTAATATAAATTGTTGATTTCAATGCAAGTATTGTGTTCATGTCTTTTTGTATGTTGTTGATTTTAATGTAAATATTGTGTTCATTCCTTTTTGCATGTTTTGTTTTACATGCATTGTTGTTTGTAATTTGAATGTAAGTGAATTTTTGTTTATGTAAATATTTTTTAAAATGTAAGAGAAACTTTTTTGTAATTATATTTTGTAAATCTCATTTGTTAGAATAATAATTGTAAATAAAAATTAAATGAAAAATTAAAGAATATGAAAATTTGCAAAAATTGTAAAAACTATAATGAACGTCAGCATAATGAATATTGAATATAACAATAACCTTATTAATTACTAAAGATAAGTTGGGGATTATTTTATTAATATTGGTTTTTAAATTTGTCAAATAACTCAAAATGAGTATATAAAATTTAAGAATAATGTAATTTTTATTAATAGATCATATATTTGAAATTTGATAGTACATTACGTTGATAATATATCCTTAAACAATTGAACCAATTTTGCTAGTTTTGTAAATAAGAGGATGTAGTCCGTACTTTCTAGTAAACTCTCCAATTTTTGTTTTTATTGTTTCAACCGTCAAAGAATTTCGTTGTGGGTATTGTTGCTATTAGGTTAGTGTTGTTGGTTGTAAAAAGGGGGATTTTATTGATATTAAATGGATATTAATTGAATCAAATGAATAGACCATGAAGAATAGAGTAGATATAGAAAGACAAGAGAAATAGTTAAAATATAAAGATTGTAGAAGTTGCCACATAAGCAAAATAAACTGATTTGGAAAATTCTAGTAATAGCAATGAGTTGAGATAGCAGTGGTAGAATTCGCGTCCTAGCTTTTATATACTATATCAGAAGTGAATAGAGGTTTCTTCTATACCATATTTTCTATGGGCATAAATATTAAGATGGAGGGGTGGACAGGGAATTGGATCCCTCTCTATAGTGACGAATCCACATGATATCGGGTAAGTACCTTTAGAGGTACAAAATCTCTTCAACAAAGGGATGAGTGAGAGCGAGAGAAGTTAATAATTGCTAGTATGTATTTAGAGAAAAGGAGTTAAATAGTCACGATTAATTGTATGTCTGGATTCGCATTAATAGCCCCTGAACGCATGTTTTGGTGGTCAAATGTGACTTATCTTGTATGTGAAGGGTTTGGGTTTTTTTTTTAGAAAAAACAATTCTGCTTTTCAAAATCAATTCTACTGAAGCAAAGATTTGCAGTTTTAGCATTGAGTTAAAAATTTTACACTAAATTTGACCTTAAACTTGCTAAGAGAGTAAAAAATCTAAAGATGAATCATTTTACTTCAAACTCAATTTTAAATAAATCAATTTCATAAATTTAATTTCATAAAAAATAATCACTTTTAGCAAACGCCGACCCAAACACAATAAATAGGATATGTGTTTTTTTGGTAATTATTTGTTAGAAAACTCAAACTATTACTCATTGAAAAAAAAAATACTCAGAAAAAATTGACCAAATTGGACCTTTTATTTCTATCCTTTTTTTTGTCAAACCTTAATATATTTTTATCTTTTTTTTTTGGTCCAGGAGAGGGGGGATTTGGGGGGGGGGGTGGGATGGGGTTCGAACACCCACCCACACTGATATCACCCCAGCTCTTATCCACTGAGCTGCTCAGCAGGGGATAACAATATTTTTATCTTAAGTTGCTAGTGAGAGTAACCAATGTCTTCGAGTTGGGCCTTGAAGGGCCATCCTCCTTCTCAAGCTCCTTCCACTTGACCAAAAAAAAAAAGCTCCTTCCACACGTTAATGTTATTGCCATCGTCCTTTCCTTCACCCCTTCATTATTATTAACCTTTTGTTGTGCCTGTTTTTATCGTTTGCTATTCTCCATTTAACTGTTCTAGTGCTTATAGCCCCACATTTTGAACAGTGGCATTGTAGCCTTTAACCAGTTTGAATGTGCATTGTGCCAAGCAAAGATTTTGGTGGTTTTTATCTTGCCCTTTTTCTTTTTGACTACGCTTGTGATTGGTTGTATGATCACATTCCCTTAGTTTATAACTTTCCTCAGTTTCCTCCCCTATTGTCTGGTTCCTTTCATTTCTTTGGACCAGTTTTTGGGTGTCACATATAATTCTCTAGGTGCTGGTTTAAACATTAATTGTCAAAGTCAGGAGCACACTTCCTTAATTACTAGATTAACTCCCTTAAGTTAAATGCTCTTTGCTATGAATTATTTTTAAACTTATATATATATTAGAGAAAAACACAAGTCCCACATCAATTAGAGATAAGACCTTGATAGAGTTTATAAAATTTGGTCAATCCTCACATTAATAGTTGGTTTTTTGGGGTTAAGTTAAATAAAAAATTTATTTGGTATGTATTATGTTTCCTTTTTATCCCAATTAGGATCACCAGACTATTTTCTACTTGTTTTATGATGGTTAGATGCTGAAATTATCTCAAGCTATTTATTATCCCCACATAATAAGGCAAGCTATTTGTGCATAACAAATATCATGCTGTATATTACTTTTTCAACAATTTTTTATTTTCAAAAATATAATAATCTATTTTGGTATCCACTATCCACTTTTTGCTACCTCTGCTTGAGCTAAACTTAGGACAAATAATGCTTCTTTCTATTTAAAGCTTAGATTGACAATGGAAGTCCCTATTCATCTTTCATTTGCCCCTTTTTCCAAGTGGAAAACAAAAGAGAACTCCTTCAAACACCCTATCTCAATATCATGATACACACTATTTTTTGTTTTATCACTTTAGTTTTACTCACTGCTTAAGTCACTATGACAACATCAACTGTATAAGCAAGAAACTCCATCCTATTTCTCTGGATACATAAAATGATGCTTAAAAAGAAAGTAATACAATGTACAGAACCACAGTCACCATTGTATATATACACTACATGATAACCGGCTCCATCAGAACAATTTGTGAAGCACAAATCCTGCTGTCAAAAATTTTGTAATTGTAATGTATCTATGTATGTTTGACCAGGAAAAAATTGACATTATAATCTGAATTTAGAAATTACTTATATATGTCAAATGTAACAGCAAGAGTTGTGTAGATAGTATTAAGTCTTCCAGCCAATAGGAATAAGCAAGCCATGTTTGTGATAGGTATAGTTTGGTAGGAGATTGGCAAGGTAGGTAGGACTTAAAGGGAACTTTGTCAGGCCTTTAACAGATGCTAAAAGAGGCTGTTTACTTTTGCATCACTAATCCACCAATGTTTTCTTTTGATTTGAAACCATTTACCATCAATGTTGAGGAAAATGGGCCTTATTAACTGTTTCCTTTTCATCTTCCAAGACATAATTGGTCTATATATTTGTTTTTAGAAATATATATAACAGTTCAGTTCTATAACTTTGGCACTAATAAAAATGAGGAATGACTAACAATAATGAAAGGGAACAACCTAAACATGACACTCCACTCACTTCACTCCCCCACACCCTCCAAAAAGGAGAAAAAGGTAAATAACAAACAAAGCAAAAAACAAAAGGAAAGGGGAAAAATATTCTCTTCTCAAAGGGGGGATATAGTTTTTACAGAGATCACTAAGGTAAAATATTATATAGTACATTATTATACATATACACTTAAAATCTGTGTGGAAAGCTTGACAACATGGGAGGAGCCATAACAAGTAGGACACCACGTTTTGTGTCTGACCCACAATTCCCCATATTCACGTATATAATGGCCCATGAAAATTAAACAATGCATGGCCAAATCAAAATCAAACAGTCCACACCCTCTGCCTCTATCTCTCTCTCAAATCAATTCTTTCTCTCCCACTTTTCTCCACAGAAAGACATATGAAGGAGTTGAGGGGCATGGTGTCTGGTTCGAGACCATCCTTCACTTTCACAAGTATAGAACATGCAACAGTCTTGAGAATGATCTCGGACCAGGCTTCATTCCCCCTAGCTCAATAGTATACATGTGGCATGCTCTTGTTGCTAACAATAAAATTCATATTTTTGGTCTGCAATTCAAGGGCTAAGTAACATGTAAGTTTAATGATCTTTTCTCATAATCTTTTCATGAAAATGTATGTGTTGTTTCTTTCTTTAAATTTGCAGCTGAAGAAAAAAAAAACTCCAATGAAAAATGTGAATATTTTTAATTTAGAACAAGATTATATTAGCATGATCTTCTGGAAATTATCTCAAAGATACATGACTTCATTTTTCTTGTCTCTTTAGAATTTGTTTGTCCTGCATTTTACATAATTGCTTTGACCAAGTATTATCATGAAATCAGAGAAGAAAAGTAATCTGAATATGCAAAAGAGTTCTATTGTCTCAAATAGCTATCACAGTCCTTTTGGTTATGTTTCCTGTATATATAGTTAACAATATCCAATCTGCAATTCATGTTAGGAGCAAATAATAACATATCAAAATGGGTAGAGAATAATGTGTTTTGGTTTTGTTTGGCTGTATATACATTTTATCAAGGAAATCATAATGTAGTTAAATTTAACAAATCCACTGATCGACCATTTCTTAGAAATTGGTTGTGAAACCCCTGGTTGCTACTTGCCTAATACCCTTTTTCCTCTTTTCAGCAAATTCGTTGAAAAATAGAGTTGTTGGTGTGAAATCATGACTGAAAAGGGGACAACCAAATTGATATGTAAAAAAAGTTGTGGCTTATCTTTTTAAAGTTGAATTTTTGTCATTTAATTTGGCTTTGCTTGTGGAGAGTTGCAAAGAATATAAGTTTAATTTAGACCTTTCCCTTTATTTGTGGCAAGTGTAGGGTAGAACTTCTTTTACCAAACCCATCAAAGTGAAGCTTTGAATTTTACTCTTCTTTCAAGCTTAAGACGTATACAATCATAGCAATCCCTTACTCTTAGCCCACTCCTCACTTTTAATGCTATGTGGGTCAGAGATTGTGCATGAAAACTCCATAATACCACATAGGTCAGACGGCTGTGTATAATTAATGAGAAAACCTCCCCATAATACAATATGGGTCTGTTCTAATTGGATCTTATAATGCTACATTTATATCACCCCATGTGAATTATAAATTATTTGACCCAAAAGAATTATTAATTCAATCCTTTGCTAGTGCTGCACAAATCTGTTGAAAAGATGATAGCATTAAATTAATTTGCTGAATTGTAGTGAAGTATATAATATAATACAGGGTAACATTATTATTTATGCACTATTATTACAGTGTCTCGCACACCCTTTCCAAGTTTGAGAAGATAAATAATAAATAACGTCTTTATTTTTTAGGTAAATTATTGTAATTATGGTGTATAGCCGCCACCTTGAGATATTCCCACAATTTCAACCATTTGGTCCGTTACGTATAAGACTAATTAATTCTTGGTTCAAAACTTAATTAATCACACTTAAAGAGATCGAACTTTGGTTACTCAAAAAATCAGCATGTATTATCAATTGAGTCCATTTGCGTCTCCGTCTTCATATTTGAAGATCTTTATCACATAACCAACCGATATTCATTAAGACTTTATTCAAAGAGAATCAAATTCTTTACCATATAATATTGGGTTTAGTGAGTAATGATAGATTTTTGTTCTAGTATTTACTTCATGTAACAATGTTGAGAAGTCTCACGTTGACTAGTGATATGGCTCGTGTAGTGTTTATATAGTGTGGACAGTCTTCACCCTACAAGCCGGTTTTGTGGGGATGAGTTAGACCCTAACAGTGGTATCGCAGCCAGTGTTCGATCCGAGTCACCCGTGTGGGGTAGTGGGCTCGATCCAGGCCGCCCGTGTGGGGTAGTGGGCCATCACCCGTGTGGGGTGTTGTTGAGAGTCGATGTGTGAGGGGGTGTGTTGAGAAGTCCCACATCGACTAGTGATATGGCTCGTGTAGTGCTTATATAGTGTGGGTAGTCCTCACCCTACAAGCCAGTTTTGTGGGGATGAGTTAGGCCCTAACAAACAACAAGTATAAATTGTGATGGAAAGAGTGGCAGAAAATAATTATTTCATCATTTTAATTATAAAAAATAAAAACTACTTATATTTTCGCAATTTTCATGTAGAGCGAGAAAGTCACCCAAAACTTTTAATATAACTAGAGATAATACTGGTGCAACTTTATTTATATATTTTTTAATAATATTTTAAAAGGTATAATTTAAATATGTGAAAATTGCTAGAAATAAAATATTAAAAATATGTTTTTTTAAAATGTTTTATTTAATTTTAAAACTTGAAATTAGGGATAGAAATAGGCTAGGCCGCTCGACAGAGGCCTATGGCCCAGCCTACATCAGGCCCAGGCCAGACTAGACTTTTTCATGAAATATATCAGGTCAAGGCTTTTTTCAAAGTCTATTTAGCTAAAAAGGTCAGGCCTAGGCTATCTAAAAAGCCTTTTAAGTCTAACAGGCCGACCTATTTAAGTAGGCATCGATATAATTTTTTATAATATTATCATTATATTAGATTTTTTATAATATATTAAAATTATATACTTATTTATATTTTAAATATTTAAATACATGTTAATCTACATAAATAATCAAGCTTATAAAGCTTATTGAAGGATAAAGTTGTAATTTATTTAGAGGTTTTATCACAAAAATATTTCATTCTTACTCGCCCTTATGTCTCTATCATAAATAAGACTGAATTTAATTGTCATATTTTATAATTTGTTATACATAGCAATTTTCTTCATTAGCCTATTTAGGAGTAGGTTAGACTACTTTTTTTTCAGTTGAAGATTTGACAACTTATTTGAATGCTTTATTAGGAATCGGACATTTAAATAGGCTAAAATGCCAAATTAGACTTTTAAAAAGGTCAAGTCATGCTTAAAAAAAAGCCTATGACAGGTAACAGACCAGGTTTAGGCTTTAAAATTTTTAAACAGACCAAACTTATTTAGGCAAAACCCAATCCAGCCTACTTCCATCCCTACTTGAAATCAGAGAAAATGACTGTTCAACATACTTTAACAAGCATAGATGTTAACAAATCATCCGGGAAAAGTCAATTTCTTCACATCAATTTTCAAAACAAAAAACAAAGCATAAAATATGAAAGTCGACACAGAATGAATTGACTTTTTAATACTACTTAGATTGAAGAGAACATTTTGAGAATATATATCAAATTAAAAAAATAAGTAATTTAATACTCAAAAATAAAATATTTAGATAAGAAAAAGTCACAAAACGACTTGGAATTTTCTTTTTTCTTTTTTTGGTCATGGACTTGGAATTTTCAATTGCTGATAGACTGTGAACCATATCCAATGGGTCGCACGTACGCAGGCCCACATTGCCAATTAAAAAAATGAATGAAAATTGAGTATTGATTATTTATTTTTCCTCCAGAATTGGAATTAAAAAAGTGGAATGACATGTGAGAATTAGATTGCATATTTTATTTCAATACATCAAATTATTGTTGGTATATAAAAATATTAAAATAAATTAAAAAATATCTTTACCTTTATTTTTTCGAAATAAAAAGTTGAAAACGAAAGAAAACTTATCACAAACTTACTTATAGCCGGATAAGCATAAGCGTTTGAAGGTTTCAAAATCACATTTGTCAAAAAAAAAGGATTTTACGAAAAAAAATTGATGTTAATTGTTTCAAGTTAAAATCTATTTAAGCTCATTAGTAATAACTTAGCCCCCACTTTTAGAGAGAGAGACTCTGTCTTTTCTCTAAAAATTGTTTGTTCATTTTTCTTCCTCTTCCACTTGAGGGGTGGTTTTGGATTATTTTTTGGTCTGAAACCGCCCCTCTACTTCATTTTAGTCTATTTTTACCTTAATAAGTGATTTTTTCACATAAATCTTGTTTTTCTCTCGTGTTTTTTTTAGCGTTTTTCGGCATGTGCGTGTGCTGGTGTTTGTTTCTCCTGTCTTGGTGCGGCGTTTTGTTCTCCCGTCTTGGTGTGATGTTCGATTGGTTCAGATTGACTGATTTACTTCGTTTCACTACAGATTCTCTTATGACTGAGTCATCAACGTTGCAGGTCTGGAGGCGTAGGTGCTTCGGTCAATATGAGTTTGTCATTTTTGTAAGCATTGTCACTTTTAATGGCATTTTGCTGTGTTATGCTATTAACTTGGGTGCTGTGAACTTGTTTACAAATTCATCCCTTTCAGTTTTTAGTGATGTTGAATTTGTAATGTCTTCAATGTATTTTATCGATTTGAATAAATGAATACATTTTGTTGTTAAAAAAAATTAAAATCTATTTAACTAAATGAAAAAAAAAATTACGTTAGATTATAAGAATTTCAATATTAAGTTTTACAACAAATTTATTTTTATGACAACAGCTTTTAATAATAATAGAAATGTCGTAATAATAATAATGGGAAGACGAGAATCCCGGGAAATATATCCAAGTTGGGTTTTAGTGGGATGGCATAGGTGTACGTGGCGGATCCATAACCTCGCACAAGCAACTTCATGTGACAGCTAACGCTATGGCACCACGTCTGCCAACTACAACTACAACTGGATCCTCTCTTTGATCTTTCTCTAACGCACACCATTGACCACACCATCCTTTTTTCTCTGTTCTCATTATCTCATCTCAACAGCTGTGTATGTTAATGTTTCTTTCCATTTTTCTAATAATGCCTTGGTAGTGTGTGTAGTGTATCTTTTGTATTCTATATATTTCTTTTTTCCATTTCACGTGATCATGGGGTGTGCATCCCGCAATTCATTTTCTTGCTATAGCTAGATAGAAATTTACAAGTATATATGATATTTGGTGTTAACATGCCTAGCTAATCAATACTATATATTAAGAATTGTCTTTGAATTGGCTTGTTGAGCACATCTAATTATGTATGTACTCTTCCAGATCATATCGATCGATTTCCTTTTACCTGCAGGTTAAATGCAAGATTGTTGTGTCTACAGAAAATTTTTCTGGATTTAAAGCATTAATTATAAATAGGAAGTATGTTCAAATCAATGTCTTAAAATACATAGGATTGTACTGATAATGCTTTGTTTTAAATTCTATCCTTTGCATAGAAGATAAGCTGAATTTGGGAATGCAAAAGGAATATATGGACCTGATGTTTTATGTCAAGAGTGCCAATATCATGAGTTGATTGTCAGAAGAGCCAGTGTTATAATGTTTTATTTGGAAGAATGAAACTATGTAAAATACTCATTGATGGATAATTTATGGCAATACCAATTCAAGTTTCATAAATAATAGTAGTTTGTGTGGTGACAATTACTGCCAAGCATCACTGTCACTGTCGTGCACAAAATTATTGGGAATATCATGTGTAGTGTTAAGGGGCTAGTTGCATCCACATTCATACCTCACAGATTTTTCATTTGAACTACTACAGAGAAGGCTAATTTTGATTGTAACAATATTTCAGGACCTTCTGCTGAATAGAGAAGATGAGTTCGGAAAGCAAGAAAATGAAACCAAAGACAGATTTTGAACTCATTCTGAACTATTCTAATCATTGTATTTGGGAAAAATTGAAAAATGACCCAGGTGCAGGTGCAAATGCAGCTTCTAGAGTAAACAAGGCATTTTCTGCCACTGACCCTCTATCTGAAATAGTTTGGTCTCCAGATAAAGGTTTCAGTCTTAAATGTGTTGATTCAAGTGTTACTAACAAAAATACCTCTCTTTTTCGGGATGTTGAACCAAGCAGCATGGTTCTTGCTCTCCTACAAAGCGTTACCGATGGCAGTTCTACCACAGATAAACCTATAGATGATGTTTTTGTAGAACCTCTTGCTGTCATTTGCACAAAGAGTGATGTTTCTTCCACAGATACTCCTGCCAGGCATCCAACAAGTGATTCAGTTGTCAATATTCCAGAAAATAAAGCATATGAAGAACATGATACAGGTAAAAATAACATCTCCCATGGCTCCTATAGATGTAGGTAAAAATAACATCTCCCATTACTGAAGGAGAAAGAACAAACCATTTTTGCTCACTGGCAGGATCTGGTGATATTATGGAGAAAATGAACACTGCAAGAGGAACACCTGACTTGCCAAATGGTCAGAGGGAGAATTCAAAGAACTATTGGGAGAAGAATGTTTGTGCTCAAACCAACATTGAAACAGCTACAATATCCGAGATAATGGAAAACAAATCTTCTACTATTTCAGGTATGTGTTAAGAACCTTTGGTTACACATGTTTGGAAGACGTTCTGAATTTATTGATATTTGTAAACAATTTTAAATCAGTTTTCCTGGATCATAGAAAGTAAATCCTACACTTCTGCCAGGTTGTTCAAGTTTAAAGGACACTTGCTGAAATTTTTATTTGTTAAAGAAAAATGCAAGTTCATTCTCATGTGCATGTCTGATCAATATCATCTGTATCACAACTTTCCTTCAGGTCAGGTGGACCGAAGGCCAGTTGGTAATTTACTACTTCAAGCAGATGAATCTGAACCTAGTATGGAACAAAATCCTTCACCAAGGAAACATTGCAAAGAAGGCATAAATACTGGTGTTGGCAACAAGGAGGATGGCTTATATACTAGAGTTGAACATATAATTGAATATAAAGATTCTGGTGCTCTAGGAGCAAATTCAATATCATCCGGAGTTTGTCACTCAAAAAAACTGGAATTAACTGCAGAGAATGATTTACAAACTTTCAATTGTGTAGCTACTTCTGCAGCAACAAACGGAGTTCTTATTTCAAAATCCAGTGAGAATAAAAACAAATCCCAGGTCGATGAAATGATGCCACTCGACAATAAGAATCTTCCATGTAGTTTCAGATTTCATATGACAAGAAACGAAGGTGAGCAAAAGTCCTTATCAGACGGGGATTCAAATGTAAGATCGTCAAAGGAGGAGACTGACATCCATTTAAGTTGTGAAAGCTACCACAGTACTGAGTTGTTTTTGACAGGTAAGAAGAGGTGCAAACAAGAAGTGACAATTGGTAGTAAAAAAGTCAGAAAGCAAATTCAAGAAACTTCATATTCTAAATCCTGTGTTAAACGGAATAGCTCATTCATGAACTTGATTTCAAACATGATGAAAGGATGCTCACAATCAAGTCAAGATGAGGACAAGCCTTTGGCTCTTGCCCATGAAAATCCGGATTGTCATCTGTGGCCTGATCAGAAACTTCTCACATGCAATAAGAATCAAGATCCGGAGCTTAAAAACTCAGGCTTCAAATCCAATTTTCAGTCCATGTATTGTCAAAGTTTTGAGAATGTTGGAACAAGAATGTCTCATCAGGTAGGAGAGGCTTCTAAAGATTTTGAGCTAGATAAGAAGGTACATGGAATAGATGCTATTCCTATAAACTGTTGTGCTGAGAACAATAGATTTTACAGACAGTATTTGCTATCAAATAAGTCTGAAGTATCTAATGGGGGACATGATGCTGGTCCATCCTTACAGCCTCAGGTTAGACCTTTAAATTTTCTCACCAGTCATGAACACTGGAAAAATAACACAGTGGAGAATGAAACTTGTTACAACTTGGGGCTTAGTAAGGAAAAAGAAGGAATGGCATTACATTCACCTTCAAATAGACAGATGAAAAATAACAATGAGAATGTTGAGTCCTGGGCAATGTATGAGAGGAAGGAAATCAGTCACAAAAGTGATATCTTGGGAGATCTGTGGATAACTCGATTTTCGCCGAAGTCAACTGGCTCATTGATATTTTTTGATCACCTTAATGAGAGAGGTGGTGCTGAAGTCCACTCCACTTATTGCTCAGTGCTTCCACATCACCACCATAAACACATTTCTCAGCTGAACAAATGCAAGGTTGAAGAGACCAGAGAACAATCTGCTGATGACCAATTGCTCAGCGAGGCTAAGAAACTACAGAATTGTTGTATCAACAAAGAGGCTTCTTCCACTGGTCTTAAGGATGAGAAGGGGAACAATGATCATACATCAAAGCATAAGTTCAACCACATTACACCTTTCCAAGGATTGAGAGATTCAGAGCCAATGGTTTCCATGTTTGCGAGGAGATTAGGCGCCATCAAACAATGCCAACAAACTGAATAGTCTACCACACAGGTAAACATGGTTTGATTTCCCGAAGATTACAGCAAATAATCTAGGATGTCAAAAAAAAATAAAAATCAAAGCCCACATTTAATGAATGCTTTGTTTGATCATGCTTGACCTTCAGTTTCATAATACCATTAATTAATTCAATAATGCGATGATTATTGGCTAAAAAGTAGGTGCTGAAACATTTGACAGTGCTAAAATCTATAATTAGTAACTGCAAGCTAGATCTATTTTAACATTATCATCTTTTATTATACAAAAGGGAAGAAATTGTTTCTCTGTGATTCTATGACAAAAGGAAGGAAACTATAGGAGATGGCAAAGGTTGTAGCAGTAGCTATCACTAGAATCTCTTTGGTCGTGATCTAGTGTAACATGGATAGGACATACTCTGTGCAATGTTGCATGGTATTGTTGGTAGTTCTGGCACAGGTTGCAGATCCTCTAGAAAGTAATCAATTATTTAAAATTCGGGATATTTTGTGTCGTTGGTTAGAACAAATTATAGTCAGGTAAAAGATGTCGAGCACATACATGAAAGCAAATCCATTGTCATTTGTCAAGTCTATTTCATTATAATATATATGTGATCTTGTTAGGTTGGGACTGTTCTGGTTTAGATTAGTTGAAGTCAATAATTGCTTTATTAAGCCTGTCTATGGATATGAATTCATCACAACAATAAAGATAGCTTTTGCTTTTTCTCAGTACCGCCTGTCAATTATTGTGCTGCTAAGCTTTCCCTTGCAAGTGGAGTAGCCCTTTTATTGTGAACCATCTATTCATTACAGGATTGCATCCTAAAGGATAAAGTGTTGAAAACGCAAGTGTGAGTTGATTACAAATAGCATAGACAAAGATAATATAAGAGATGAAAATGTGGTGTCGTGTTCATTCTTTGTGATCTTAAAATATTTTTTATCTTTATTAAAATTATAAAAGTGTCATCTTGAAAATGTGAAAATATATTACTAAAAATAAAAAAAAAATGTATTTTTAACTAAAGCCTTACACTATGTTATAGAATGTATATCAAATTTTTGTTTTGGAACACTCTCCTTGACTTTGTTCCATCTCTGTTTTGTACTGCAGGAAGACATCATCGAGTGGTGGTGCACTGCCTCAGATAACGTTGGTGCCGATATTCCAACTGAAGATCTGACAGAAAAAGTTCAAAACTTAAGAAAATGATATGTTTAATCTGGTTTGGAGGCAAAATATCTATCATTAAAAGCATGAGTTTATTCTATCTTTTGTAGATGAAATTTTGTTTTTCTTTTGTTTTCTTGTATTATACATGAAAGGAATTAAGCTTAAAAGTTTTTTTTTTTTTTTGATAAAGAATTAAGCTTAAAGTTGAAGATATATGTTGTACCTACCCAATAATATGCATCATTGATAAAAAAAGGCATCACTCTTCCAAATTTGTGACATCACTCTTCCAAATTTGTTTTTATCTTTAGAAATGAAAATGTCAACATATTACCATCAATAAAAAAACTTCCACCTTGTTTTCAGTTTAAGTTTGTATTTTTGTACGTTTTTTTTTTGACAACTGTATTTTTGTACGTTGCATGTGTGAATGTGACCCCTTATCCATTCTTTCTCCCCTTCTTTGTTCTTCCAGACAAAAGAAATAACCCATTTCTCTCTTATCTCTCTCCTTTCTATTTCCTTTATTTCCATTCATGTTAGCCTCTTCCTCTGAGCCATAACAACTCTACCGCGGGGGGAATATTGTCAATGCATTCACGTAATTAACCAAGCTGATTTGTTATTAGCATAGAGGAACATTGTTCCGTTAAGCCATGTGGGGGCATAAAACTTATTTGATCAGATTTTTCTCTCAAAAGAGATTAATATCCCAGTCAATCATTTTCAATCTTTTGATTAACGAATGAGAGAATATTTGCTTCTTTGACCCGAATTCGCTACATTAATCAGTAGAGGTGTGTGTGTCAATTAATGCAAGCCAGCACTAAAGAGAGCAGAGTACAGTGATCTAACAAAGATTTTTCAGTGCCTTCCCCACCTCTTTATAGAAAAGAAGATAAGCAAAGAATTAATAGTTAATGAGTGAGATTAAAAGAGAGAGAAAGTGTTTAAAACTGAAAAAAGAATATGTATAATTAGATCTAAAGAACTTGAAAAATAAAATAATAGGATTTTAAAAAGACACACATGTATGTGTCTTTTTATTGAAAGAATATTTGTAAAAACCAAGTCGCTGTCAAGCAAAAAAGGTTAAATTAAATAAATAGGGTAAATATATGTAACTTGAAAACAAAACACTATTTATCAAATTTGATAAATATAATTATCTGAAATAAAACTGTGAATTTAACGTACATACGAGATATAGCATGCAGAAATTATTGAGTAGTTATGAGGTCAATTCCTTGACCAATAAAAAATGTCATCCAGAGACATGAAAATGATGGAATGGTGTAAAGCAGCATTGGAGAATGTTGATCCAAAATTTTAGTGGCCACTATTGTTTATTTAAAGTGTTTTCTTCCAAGAAGGGATTAAGCACATGTCAAAACCATAAAGCACGATAGCACAGTTTCATTTATTTATTCTTTTTCTTTTTGGGGACCAGTTATTTATTAATTTAGCCACCCAAAAACAGAGTTATTTATTTATTTGATCCAATAATCCAATCCTATAATAACGAACGAGATGTGGATGTAAATAATATAATTTAGTCTGTGCTCTCCCGTTGACCAGCTAAGGCCTCACCAGTCACCACCACTGCATCATCTGTGATCCTGAATCTCCAACAACATAAGATGCATCTGCAGCAAGGTAGGTACTTAAGCAAAGCCAAAATTAAACCCCACCAGCTCTGAGTTTCATTCTTTTCATTTGCAGCACATGTATTATAAACAATAAGTTTTACAGTCACTTTTTAAATTATTATTATTTTTCTCAGATGGTTCTGTTGGTAAAGTTATTAGCTTCACGCATGTTCTGGCTGCCTCCGTCGCCGGTTTAATTGGCGACAAGTCAAGGGTGGTGGTGAGAGACCAGAAGATCATTCCCCTCCTAGAGAGAACAGAATCTGGTCGTGTTGCAAAGCTCGAAAAATTCTCCCACTATGTGGGTAAGTGTTGTTAATTTACTTAATTTAGGCTTTCTCTCTCCTCTTGCTAGCTTAAATATAACACATATTCAAGATGCGCTGGATCCATCCACTCTCATCTCTGATCTCACCCACACACAAACCCCATAGCTCTCTGCTCTCCCAAAAGCCACGAAACTTTTGCAACTTGTTTGAATTAAAGAAATAATAAGTGATCGAAACACTATTTAATTTGTTTGAAAGATTCTGAGAAACGGAATGAATTAAACATACCTTTTGTTGCCTCAAGATCCCAAAATAATTAATTGTACCTATAAGCAGAGATATTTCAAAATGTTTAATGTAAGATTAAAATTGAAAATTAAATTGTACTATTTATCTTGTTCTGTTACACCAATAATTGGAATAGTCTTTCTTTCTAATTTTTCTCATTTTTTTACTTATTTTCCCTTATGTCATCTCAAATTGACAAATTCTTGAGACGAGAGTTTTTCATCAATAGAAAATATCACATTATATTTTTTGTTGGGAAATATCACATTAATTAATCAGAAAAAGTGCTAGAAACATCCGAGCCTCTTAGGTGCGTCTTAACATGGAAAAGTAGAGGAGTAAATTTTATATGACCCTGCTTAGCACGGTCTATTTACTAGTGGAATAAATTAACTCGTGTACCCTACAATAAAGTAAAATTTACACACGCCTTTTGACGCATATGTTCTTTTTTATTTGCTTTGGTTGGTTTTATTTATTCCAGAGAGAGAGAGAAGCTTAATTAATCTGAAATCCAAGATTCTACATTTTTACTTTGACTTTTCTTGCTGTGGACATTTTTTTTTTGAAGAGAGTTAGCTAATTGAAAAGTCAAGCTTTTCCATAGCTCGAGCCATTCAAGTTTCAACTGTTGAGTTTCTTTAAGGGTGTGGGTGTGTTAGGGATGGGAGGGAAAGTGAAGATTTGTGATCAATATTTTATCTATTTGAGTGGTTAAAAACCCTTTAAAATTGTCCAAATCCCTCCAAAGTCATATCTCTAGTGTATTTTTTGAGTTCTCCCAAATTAGAGGGTTGTTGAAAATGTACTAAATGAAATGACTTTGGATGATTTTGAAAGATCTTGGAGGGCTTTAAAATATTTTCTCCATCTTTCTCTCCTATCTATACAACTAAAATATTAGAGTAAACACTCCCCTCTCTCCCTTCCAAAAACTCCCTCCCAAACACCCTAAGAGATTTGTATTTTTTTGGATATATGATTATCTATTTTTTTTGGGTCCAAATATATGATTATCTATCTATTTAAAAACAAAACAAAACATACAGTTGATGAAGCCCAAATGGTAGAGCTTTCCGGTTTCCATCACACATATCCATTTTATGAATTACTAGCGGTGACTGTCTATCCGCTTTTTCTATTTTTATATCTAATTTTTTGTTTTTTTATTACAATAAAAGATATTTAAATTAAAATATAAAAGATAATTTTTTAATGCTCCATGGCAAATACATAAATGTATAGTGGGGGAATTATTTAAAAAAAAACAGTTAAAGAGGGAATAATTAAATGAATGGGTAGTTATTAGAAGTTTAGGGATAAAATAGGAAAAAAATGTATACACCAAAAGGGGATATCCCCTTTATTATATGTATAGATGAATATACGTTTATGTGTGTATTTGACTATTTGCAGCTAGGCAATTGGGAATTGTAGATGCCAGTGAGGTTCCAGAGTTATGCAGATTGGCAAATGACTACCTGAGAAAATCCGAAGGGTGTGAGGAAAGTATCTATGAATATCTTGCCAATGGGAAGAACCCTAATTCTCTATATCCAAAATTGATTGATGAGTTTGACAGATGCATCCTCAGTTATTTCGCATTTCATTGGAACCAAGCTCCTTATTTGATTAGTCAGGTATATAATCCATTATTTTTCTGAAAAAAAAATTACGACTCATTTACTTTTCTCAATTGTTTACTTTTTTAAGTAATTGAAAATAATTATAATAAAATATATTAAATATTTCTTAACCAAAGTCTTCAAACACTCGATTACAAGATAATAAAAAATACTAACATGATGTGATACAGTTCATACATATATATATATATATATATGTAGTTGATACCCGAGTCCCTTATTGTGCACAGAACAGCATATGATGTTATTTTTTGTCAAAAGTTTTCACGTTTTAATTGTCTCAATTATAGGTATTGAGTACTGAGCCTCAGCAGAAAATAAAGCTCAAAAATATTCTTTTGGAAGCTACAAGGTAAATTTCCCTATTTAATTACATTTTCTTTAGAATATTTTTTGGAAAAAATAAGTATTTTTTTTGGTAAGTTATGCTTAAAATTTCTAATATGTAATAAATAATATATAAGGAAATGCGACATCATTATATAAATTTTTTTTACAGAGAGCTATTTGCATTTTTTAAAAGAAAAAAAATACAATTCACTTATTACGATCGATGGCATATGAAATCGACATATTATTATTACTACTAGTACTACTATCATGATGATGGTTTATTGTTGTTGAAATATTGATGTTAAGACCAAATTAGTTAAAGTAAAATGGTGCTATGTTTGCAGGGAACAGAGGTTTGAGAGAGTAACCAAGAAGCTGAAGGTGGCAAGAGTGTTCTATACGTTGGTAGAAGAGATGAAAGCAATAAAGGGTGATTCTCATAAAAACCGTGACGTCACAGTTCCCATTACCCACGGTGAGAGGAGTCCAATGTTGCTACTTATGGGTGGTGGCATGGGTGCTGGAAAAAGCACTGTTCTTAAAGACATTCTTAAAGAGTAATTAACAATCATCCTAACTCTACTCCCTATTTATCAATTCTAGTTCTAACAGTCTTGCAAATTTTTTTAGTTCATATGATATGAATTTGTACCAAGAATAAGAAAAATATGGATAATTGTTCTTATGTTTGCTCAAGTTCCACAAGATAATGCTAGTTGTCATTAAATTCACAATTATATGTAGCTGTACACATTTGATATACTAGTTTCCATTCTGGTCTAGTTAAGGATGAAGGGGAATATATTTAAGGATGAAGGGAAATATATTCTGGCCTAGTTTGCACATTTGATTAGATTGCTTACAAGTATCAAATGGCTTTGGCAGATCATTTTGGGCAGATGCAGCTTCAAATGCTGTGGTAGTTGAAGCAGATGCTTTTAAGGAAACTGATGTCATATACAGAGCTCTTAGCTCTAGGGGTCACCATGATGACATGCTCCAAACTGCTGAACTGGTATGCTTCTGTATGAACACTCTCCATGCTGCTATTGTCACATTTCCTCTAAACCTTTCAAAATCTGACTAGGTGCATCAATCTTCCACTGATGCTGCATCTTCGCTGCTAGTGACAGCTCTAAATGAGGGGAGAGATGTGATCATGGATGGTACCTTGTCATGGGAACCTTTTGTGGAGCAGACTATTGCTATGGCAAGAAATGTTCACAAATATAGGTACCGAATGGGGGAAGGGTATAAAGTAGCTCAAGATGGGACAATTACTGAAAATTACTGGGAGCAAGTAAATGTGGCAGAAGAAGAACATCAAGTAGAGGAAAATTGGAAAGGGAAACCACACACTAGAAAGCCTTACAAAATTGAGCTAGTTGGTGTGGTTTGTGATGGCTATCTTGCTGTTATTAGGGGTATTAGGTGCATTTCCTTGTGGATTCAACTCAATTTGTACTTTAGTGACATGATTTTTGGTTATGACATAGTTAACACAATTTTCCATTGGAATTTCAACAGGAGAGCTATTATGACTGGGAGGGCAGTGAGGGTTAATTCACAATTGAAATCCCATAAAAGATTTGCTAATGCATTTCCAAGATACTGCAAACTTGTTGACAATGCCAGGCTCTATTGCACAAATGCTATTGATGGTCCACCAAAGGTATATTAGCAACATTTGTGCACTCTTGTGGTGAAATGATCAATTTTACACTATACAGTATTATTATGTCAAATAGCGTAACTTAGTTGTAATACATTACAGCTCATATGGTGGAAGAATGATGGTCACAATCTATCAGTGGATCCTGAAGTTATCAAATGCTTGAAAATGATAGCCAGTGTGAATGCTGAAGCTAATTCCATCTATGAACTTTATGAGGAACCCAGCCCTCTTATGGGACCTGGTTCTGTTTGGAATGACATTGTTCTTTTACCTTCAAGGTCCAATTATCAGAAAGAGTTAAGGGAATCCATTCAGAAAATAGAAAAATTCATCAGAAAACAGTAACCAGTGTATTCCTTGCAAAACCAAGTTTTGGAGTATCTAACAATGTTTTTGAGTCATCAAACCTTTTGTTCATCTGCTATTCCTGTGGTTTAACAAGAAAAGAAAGCATATGCAGGAGAAGAAAGAGAACAGCAATGAAGTCATTTTCTTGGCATCAATATGCAAACCAATTCTAATTCACAGTCATTAAGTTTACCCAAGTGAGAGGAGTTTTAATATGAGAGGGTGAGAGGATTAAATCTGGACTGTATAACCATATATGGATGGTTGGGATTAAAAGTTAGTTAGTGGTCACATGACCACTTAAAAAAGTCATGTGACTTTATGTTTTAATCTTGACTATTTATGGTTTGATCTTATGGCTATGATTCACTTCTCTCATCCTCTCATAATAAAAACCCTCTCACTTGATATGCTCCCTATATATATATATATATATATATATATATAGTGAAACGTGCTACATTTGAGCATTTTCAGCTCAAATTAGATGTAAATAATCTTCGATTAAATTAAGCCTGGCGTTTTTTTTATTGGGTCAATGGAATAGAAACATTGATATTGAACTGGGCCTAGCCCAAACATTACACAACGGGAACCCAGAGTCCCATACAACACTGGTCCCAACTCCAGATACGCATTAGCTTTACAACAAACACACTAGCTAAGCTCCGGTCAACACATAAACGGGATTGGTAAATACACCCCGGGGCTGTGTATTTGCCATCCATCCCACTTAATATATTTATGAAAGCAAAAATACAAAAATACCCTTCTCCTTCTCCTCCGTTATTTGAGTCACTTCCTCCTTCTCCGTTCTTCTCACTTTCTCCGATGGACATACACCCCACGAGCTCAAGCTGTAACACGAAGAAGAAAAGAGCTAGAACCATGAAGAAGACAAATCGTAGAACAAAAGAGAAGCCATAGACAAGAGAACCATCTCCTTTAACTTCTTTTTCCTCTTCCTGAAACACAATAGAGGTATATATATATATATATATAAACCGAAAATTGGAATTTAGGGATGCATAAAAATTGGATTTTTATACTACCGAAAATTACAATTTCCGGATAGTATTTTGAATGGATTTTGTGTCTTAAGTTGCACCTCAAAGTTCTCCCATTGACTTCAAATATTTTTGGTTGAGTGGTTGCCCCTATTCGATCGAACTAATGTGTTCCACCTTTAAATTTGGTGGGCTTAATAAACTTAATGTCAGTTGCATTCCATTTTTTTTTTATAGAAGTTGCATTCCTTTAAAATGATAACTATGGCAGATAGATCTGATCAAGGATCTATTAATATGAGAACACACGAGGGTAGGGATGAGCCGAGCTATTCGTGAACTATTCGGGCTCGGCTCGTTAATTGTTCACAAAAGCTCGTTCGTTTAATTAAACAAGTCAAGCTCAAGCTTAAGATTGGACTTGATTATTTAAATGAGTCAAGCTCAAGCCTTGTAGGCTCGACGTTAAGGGTTCGCGAACAGCTCGTTTATATATTAATGTATATATATAAAATAAATTATATATATAAATAATGAAAAATTAAAATTACATAAATCTTACAAATTTGTTTTAAAGAAAATAAAAAATAAAGTAAAAAATATAGTATTTCAATTGTTATGACTTTTGAGTTTTTTACTCATTTTTGTTTTACCTCATAATTTTTAAGGGTTTTTTGACCTTTTGGTAGTAGTGAAGGAGTTTAATTATAAACTTTTTATTTGCTAAATTATCTAAATATAGTAGTCTAAATTTTTTTAATTTCATATACTACATGTCGAACACTAATCTTTATTAAATACTAAATCAATAAAGTTTAAAATTAATTTAAGAAAAAAAAATTCATAAATGAGCTGGCAAGCCAAGCCCAAGCTCTATTTTTTTTAACAAGTCAAAGTTCAAGCTTTTAATTAGGCTCGTTTAAACAAATGAGTCAAGCTTAAGCCGCTAATTTTTTGTACAAGCCAAGTTCAAGCTTTAGATGCTCGGCTCAACTCGACTCGTTTACGGCCCTACATGATGATAGCTAACATATACACTTTCGCTAGTATGTGGCACCTACTCCATTGTCCCCTGCAGTACGATAAGTGTTGTTTTGAATTCACTCTCATAATTGATATTTCAAATTTTTTACTACTGAAAATTTAAATTTTCTGTAGTTATAAAATTTTAAATTTAGGCATTCGGAAATTTGAATTTCAGGTTAAACAATACAAAGAACCAGAACCTAAACCAGAACAAAATCGATTTTTATGGAAGATTCAAGCAATATGGAATTGGAATTTTCGATGTCATGGCGGTGCGGTGGAGTGTGGTTCTGCGATGTCACAGTGTGCCTGATGGAGTGTATTTGCAGTGGAAAGTGCAGCAATTCTGCAGATATCTCTGAAGGGGGAAATAGGGAAAGGAAACGATTGGGGTGAGTGGGGTATATGAGTTTCGAAACTCAAAAGAGGGAAGGAGAAATAGAAGGACAATTTGGTATTAAAAAATTTAAATAGTGCTAAGTAGGGTGTATTTCCCGATCCCCCACATAAAAACCAACCAACAGCCCAACTAACTACTTAAATACCTTTACCCACCAATAGTAGATAAGCAAAACTTCAATACTAGGGCCCAAAAGTATGGAGTTTTTATTCTTCTAGTAAAAGGTAGTTTATGTGGTAAGAGCTGGGGTGATACTTGATAATAAAACATTAATATTAACAGTTATTGATAAAAAAAATATTTATCAATAATTAAAATTATTTATTTTATCTTTCAAAACAAATTACTCATTTTATTTTACCAATAAAAATTACTTATTTTAGAGTAACTAACCCTCACATGCTTGATCAAGTTGATGCTAGGGGAGGCGGGACCACTGGTTCGCGGAGCCCCTTTCCGGTTTTTTCGTCGTTTCCTTACTTTTGTTTCCAAAGCTCCAAAGAATTGTCCCGCATAGTTAATTAACATCCTTTTCACGTGTTTTAATATAAAAAGAAAGAATATATCAGTACGTGGGTGAAGATCTTCGAAGTTAAAAATTAATCGTAAAGTTATATAAAAAAGAGTTTAATTGCTATGTATTAACGGTGTAAAATATTTTACATAAATAATCAATCATATTTTATTACAATGTCACTTCGTAACAATAATTTTTAAAATATCTATGTATAGATCTATATAGTGAGATATGATGAGACGTATAGATATTCGTATATATATTTTAGAAAATAACATTACGAGTTGACACCATAATTATGAGATATGATTGAATAACTATGTAAATTTTTTTACACTTTTTGGGCATAGTAATTAAACTCAAAAATTAATTGCAAAGCATCTTTTTTTGATAATGGAATTGCAAAGCATCTTCACCCGTTAAAAGTTGTTTATCCACTAATAATATATCAATTTATTTATTTATTTTCAAGCAATATCAATTTTTATTAGGATATTGATTATATTTTGGTATTACCGGGAAAATATTTTCAGGAAATAGTATTTTTCCATACAAAATAATAATTTAATTAAATTTTTATATTACATTTAGTTATGATATTTTTTTGCTTTTTCATAATTTAAACCTTTTCTTTTCATACATTAATGTAATTTTTTGTATTAAGTAACACATAGATAATGAAATTGAAATACTTTGAGCATGTAAAATCAAGACAAAATCAACATTAATCATTGGATAGCACCAGCTGTGAGCTGAAAAGGACAGATTCTTCACGTACCGAAAAATGGACAGCTTGTGCAGAGAAATTTTTTCATGTGTAAAGAATGAAGATGAAGATGTTAATCACAATACATACCACAATATTTCCACGTACATTATTATACATTTAAATGCTTTTTTATCATTTAAATGTAATTTACTCTACTAATTTCATATCAATATATATTTGAAGAATTTAATTAGTATTCACTAACATTGGAAAAAAGTTTTACACAGACATTCAATCATATCTCACTATGTAGATTTTTATATACAAATATTTTAAAAATTATTGTTATGAGGTGACACTATGATAAGATATGATCGAATGTATGTGTAAAATATTTTACATTGTCGATGGGTGCATAGTAAATTAGTAATTAAACTCATATTTGAATTAGTTAAATTTTCTACAATAATGCTAAGTTTTAATATTTTTAAAAAAGTTATATTTCAAAAAATAATCTTCGCTTATATTCTTCTACACACGATTTGGCGTGCAGTAGAAAGCAGGTTAATTGGCGCAGTTCCATTTAAATATTTAACTATATCATGTGGGGCGCAGTTTTATTACTATCTTATATATCTGCAGGTATATAATTGGATTTAACAATATCCATGTGATCCATTGAGGGAATATTTAATGAGTGGTGGTGGTGAGTTGTTTGGTTACGACACTTGAGAGAGGAAATTAAAAATAATTATCAGGTTATCTTGACAGTACAGTTGCTGCTGTACTATAGCTAGCCAATTTTGTGATTGTGAATCTCCAACAAGATGCAGCAAGGTACGTTCTATCATAATTAGTCAAATCCCCTTTTAATTTCCCTCTTTATGCTGCTTTTTTTTTTTCTTTTCTTCCATATGACAGAATCATTCTTGATAATTAACATGCATGAATGAACTGCAACATTCTGTTTTCCAGATGGTTCTGTTGGAAAAGTCATCGGCCTCACGCATGTTCTGGCTGCCTCCTTCGCCGGTTTAATTGCCGCCGCCGCCGCCTCGCGTTACCGGCGGCCACCTTCCACGGTGGTTATAGACCAGAAGATCGTTCCCCACCTTGACAAAACAACAGGATCTGGCCATGTTGGAAAGATCGAAAGGTTCTCCCACTATGTTGGTATGTTTTATTTACTATCTCTTACATAGATCGATGCACTCTTAGCACAAACACGGTTTTGCTGCTAAATCAAATGTACTTGTCTCTGATCTCAAATCAAACATAATACAAAGGGTAGGAAATTAAATCACTGAATTACGACAAAAGAAAACATTCAACTTAACTATTTAACTAAAAGTAAGTGAATGTAGGCGCATTCGGGTCAAGTTGTAGTCTATGAAAAAAAAATAAATCAATTAAAGTAAGCAATTAACTAAACCCAAGTTGGATTACGTTAGATTTGTTTTAAAAAATAGGTTTAAATATGTTTTTAGTTCTTTATTTTTTACTGAGTTTTGTTTTTGTCTCTAAAAGATAAAACACGTCTTTTTAGTTATTTATTTTTGAAAATTTATCACTTTTAGTCCCTGAGACCATATTTTAAATTTGAAAAGTATTTTCTAAATTTATACTTTGAACTCTCCTAAAGCCGATGCTCGCCTTAACCCGTTTTTCTGTTCTCCTCCCCCTCCACTGATGCACCGTGGGCCCCCATCTCCACGCGGCCAAAGGAGGCTGCGCACAATGGCAGGAAGGGAGGCGGTCACCGCGACCGCACAGGGAGGAGAACGAGAGAGAGGTCACATCTCGTAGCGGCTTCGAGGGAGGATATTGGAACTACTCCTAGCGGGGATGGGGGGTCGCGGTGCATCAGTGGAGGGGGAGGAGAACGGAAAAATGGGTTAAGGTGAGAATTAGGCTTTAGGAGGGGTCAAAGTATAAATTTAAAAAATATTTTTCAAATTTAAAATCTAACCTCAGGGACTAAAAGTGATAAATTTTCAAAAATAAAAGATTAAAAAGATGTATTTTATTTTTAATGGATTGAAAATAGAACTCAGTAAAAAATGAGAGACAAAAAAAGATTTAAGCCTAAAAAATATGACTAACTTTTAGCCGAACCAATCCCTATCTAGGTTGGCTTGGGTTGAGTTAAACGGGTTGCGTCATATACAGCACAGGCCTAACATTATTTTGTTATAAACTTATAATCATACATTTAAAAATTGAGCCTAAAGTATTGACCAAAAAAAAAACTGAGCCCTACCTAAGAATCCATGTTCGAAAAACTCGCTTATATCGTGTTTGATTTTTTGATGTGAAGGTTCTCAAATCATGTTTGGTCAAAAGCTAGCAGCTTCTGTCGAAACTCGAAATGTGATTTGAGATTTTCGAAATGGTAAATCATACACGGTAGTATTTGGATCAAACCACCGGATATATGTACACATGTTACCTAGTTAGAATGCAAAATTAATTTATTTAACTATTTCTATATTTTTTGACCAAAAAAAAACCATTTTTATATATATTAATTTTTAATTTGTATATTTACTTGTATGTTTTCTAACAACTGACATTTACTTATATTTTAATTAATATATTATCCGTTGAAATAAAGTAATATGATCGACTAAGTGTTAGTTTCTGATCACATGCAATTTTATAAAATTGATCCACTTCATAAAAATTTCAACTCAACAGCTGATATGATCCTCTCTTTATATATAAATATAATTTTAAAAATAAATATTATTAAAACAGTCAGAATAAAATGAGAGCTTTTAGAGAAAGGTTATGGATGAATGTCTAACTTTAGTGAGATATTAATTAATGTTCAATTATTTTTAGACAATTAGAAATATGAATTTGCAGCTGAACATTTGGCCAACGTTTGTAACGTGAAAATCCAGAATTTCACTTGCGCTATATGTGTGTGTGTTGGGTGGCAGCTAGGCAAATAGGATTTGAAGATGTTAGCGAGGTCCCGGAGCTATGTGTATTGGCCCACGAATATCTGAGAAAATCTAAAGGGTGCGACCAAAGCATCTATGAATACCTTGCCAATGAAAAAGACGCCGATTCTCTCTATGTTAAATTGATCGATGAGTTTGAGAGATGCGTCCTCAGTTATTTCGCATTTCACTGGATCCAAGCTCCATCTGTGGTTAGTCAGGTATATACTCCTTCCGTTTCAAAACTATAGCTCTTTTAACCTTTTATTTTTATTTCAAAACTATTGCAATTTTACAATTCCAAAGTATCATTAATTATTTTCTTCCACCCATACCCTTATTTAATAACTATTAGTGGGAGTAGTTGACATTAATAATATAAAAATTTGTAGATAATTTATCATAAATACTCTTCCATTAAATAAGGATATTTTAGTCAATCTATAATTATATTATACTTCCATTAAATATTTCTTAATTTGTGTATATTAATCTTAAAAAGCTATAATTTTGAAACGGAAGGAGTATTATTATTCTCCATTCATCCGTTTTTTTTAATTATTTTCCTTCCCTTTTTTTTTTTATTTCCCTCGTTCCTTTCTATGTGTCGTTTTCCTTTGGAATTTATCTCGGGAAAAGAAGTAAGGGCGTCTTTGCTTTATCTGGTTTTCTGTTTGGTTTCTTTTTTTCTGCTTTTAATTAAAAGAATATCATCTGAATTTTTTGTTTTTAAAGATTTGTATAAACAAAAAAATAGTGAAAACAATAAAAAAAAATATTTTAACTTTTACAACACTTTAGCTGCTTGGCGCTGTTATTGGTATATCATGTTTGGTTGTTAACAACTGGAAAATGGTTTGAGTACGACGAAATATTGTGCTGAGGTTGAGAATTTTACCCTAAAATTAATTTTGGAGATGAAAATTTCTAAACATATAATTTTAGTTTAAAGTCTCACTCACAATATGCATTTAGTCCGATTGTACAGTTTATTTTTCTGTTTTGCAAACAATGCCTTTTTTAGAGAGATCATTAGATTTTTATTCGCCAAATTATAGGTATTGAGTGTTGAGTCTCAGCAGAAAACAAAGCTGAAGGAAATTTTATTGGCAGCTACAAGGTACCTTTCTCTTTTTAATTTCCATTTTCTTTATAACTTCTTTTTTTTAATCATTTAATCAGATAATTTAAGTTTTATTTTTAAATTTTGAAGTTTTACCTTATAATGTCACATTATTAGAGTTAAAAAATTTCAGAGAAAGTTAACAACATTTATTTATTTTTAAATAGGGGAGAATGGCACTATGTAACTCTACATGCATTTAATTACGATTAAGACCAAATTCATCTTATGTCAAGATGGTGCTATATATACAGGAAACAGAGGTTTGAGAGAATAACCAAGGATCTGAAAGTGACGAGAGTGTTCTCTACTTTGGTGGAAGAGTTGAAAGTAATCAATGGTGACTCACAATCTAAAGATGTCATGGTCCCCATGGCCCACAGTGAGAGGAGTCCAGTGCTGCTGCTAATGGGTGGTGGCATGGGAGCTGGAAAGAGCACTGTTCTTAAAGACATTCTCAAAGAGTAACAATCATCCTAATTCCACTCTTGTACATTTATCATTGTTCAATTCTTACAGTCCTACAATTGCAAATGATATGAACTTGTAGTTAAAGAATAGTGAGTAATAAATGGTATGGATATTTGGATCTTCTATTTGCACAAATTTCACAAAATATCACTAGCTCCATAATTCTATATAGTTCCATAAATAACATATTCTGTCTAAGAACACTGTTTTTATATATCAAATGTCTTTGGCAGATCATTTTGGGCAGGAGCAGCTTCAAATGCTGTGGTTGTTGAGGCAGATGCTTTTAAGGAGACTGATGTCATATATAGAGCCCTTAGCTCTAGGGGTCACCATGATGACATGCTCCAAACAGCTGAATTGGTATGCTTCTGTGTGAACATCCTCCATGTTACTATTGTCACTATTCCTCTAAACTTGTCAGTATCTAAATAGGTGCATCAATCTTCCACTGATGCTGCATCATCTCTGCTAGTGACGGCTTTAAATGAAGGGAGAGATGTGATCATGGATGGCACCTTGTCATGGGAACCTTTTGTGGAGCAGACTATTGCCATGGCAAGAAATGTTCACAAACATAGGTACCGGATGGGGGTAGGGTATAAGGTAGCTGAAGATGGGACAATTACTGAAAATTATTGGGAGCAAGTAAATGAGGCAGAAGAACAACATCAACCAGAGGAACCACACAATAGGAAGCCTTATAGAATTGAGCTAGTTGGTGTGGTTTGTGATGGCTATCTTGCTGTTATTAGGGGCATTAGGTGCATTTCCTTGTGGATTCAAGTCAATTAGTACTTTGGTGACATGATTTTAATTTGGTTTTGACACAGTTAACATTTTCCATTTGAATTTCAACAGGAGAGCTATTATGACAGGGAGGGCAGTGAGGGTGAATTCACAATTGAAATCCCACAAAAGATTTGCAAACGCATTTCCAAGATACTGCAAACTTGTTGACAATGCCAGACTGTATTGCACAAATTCTATTGGGGGTCCACCAAAGGTAAACATGAACTATTCACCTATCTTGTTATTGATTTTACACTTCACTGGTGTTGAAATGTCAAGAGGGCAATTTGCTTGTCATACAAAACAGCTTATTGGGTGGAAGGATGGTGATCACAGTCTACTAGTGGATCCTGAAGACATCAAATGCTTGAAAATGATAGGCAGTTTGAATGCTGAAGCTGATTCCATCTACGAACTTCACATGGAACCCAGCCCAATAATGGAACCTGGTTCTGTCTGGAATGACTTTGTTCTATCATCTTCAAGGTCAAGCGTTCAAGAAGAGTTAAGGGAATCCATTCTTAAAATAGAGAAGTCCATCAGAAAAATGTAACCAATAATGTTGCAGCCAAAACCAATTGCTATACTGTCTTACGATGTATATGGTTTTCAATAATTTTATGTATTTTAATTCCTATGATTTAATTAATTTCGGTGTAGTTGTTTTCTAGGTATAAATATGTTCTGATGCAGAAATCAATATCTCATTTTTTTTGGGTCACAAATTCACAATGCAGAAATCAAGAACTGAAGATTGTATTTGGATGTAGGTAAGTTGGGTCTTGAATCTCTTGATGATGGTTCATGTTACACTTTAGTGCCCATGTAAGCAAAGAGTATACATGTATAGAGTAAAGATTAAGTCAGATGAAGTGATGATACATGGGAGGTGTGCCCCCTTATATGTTAATATTGTGTCACAGTAAAGATCCTCTAAGTAAATGAGTAAAGAAAGAAAATGGTATCTCCCATTGAATAAAGAAAGTTGTATTTCCATGTAAATCTGAAAGGTAGCAATGCAAATACATTCGGTAGGAATTGAGGTGGATTCACTTTGAGGCATCCAAGATCCACATGGACCTTCTTAGGTCAACATAGTTGAATTTGAAATGCTTTCTAATCTCAATACCTCTGTCAAGTTCATTTTGCATAGTGTTAGTGCTCTTCAAAAAGATGGAAGGTGATGCTTCTCGGAATGTCTGTTACCTTGAGGTGGGGGAACTATTTAGTTCTCTCTTGACTTTGTTTCTGTGATGGCGACTATCTTGAGAAAAACATGCAATCAATGATGACGACAGTGAAAACAACTTGGAAGAATAGTTTAGGATGCTGAACTTTATTAACTGCGTTGTGGTCCTATTCCTCATCAATATATTAACATCCCCGTTAACTCCTGCTTATCAACAAATGTATTTACATACATCTTTTAATAACCGTAATACTGTCTGTATAAGCAATTAGATTCAGGATCATGTCCCAATACCATGCTCTGACAAATCTCATTGAATTGAGCTTGAACTTCACTTCTCTGTGGTTTGTTCCGAACGAGCTTATTGCGTTCTTCCTCAATCAGCCTGTGTTACTTCCAAAGTATTGAGTGCCATTAATGATTCACATAGGCGTCAGGAGTCCCCAAAATCACATGACCCCTTTGATCTTCAACTTCGTGAGGTAAATTCCTCATGTTGGAGAATAAATATTATCATCACTTTCAACCTCACTTTCATTTTCACCATAATTTTCACTATTATAGGTCTCAAGATATGCCTCATCTCCTTCCTCACCATCCTCCACCTACATATAAATAAGATATTAACGCAAATATATATAAAACATAAAGCAGTGTCATAAACTATTGTGTGTTTGTGTGTGTGTGTGTGTGTGTGTGTGTGAGAGAGAGAGAGAGAGAGACCTCAGAGTTATCATCATTATCATCATCAGTAAGATAAGCAGAATCTAATTTGTCATACAGTGCTTCATCTCCTTCCTCCTTTACTTTCTCCATTTGTTCCTATATAAAAAGTGGTCCAAGCCAAACAAGATTATGAAACAGGGGTTTCTATACAATATACAGTTTGGCTTGCAATATGAGATGCTAAATATGTAAAAAGATCATGAAGGACATACTATTTCCGATCTTAACTTCTCCACTTTACTTTGCAAAGTTGAAATATGATCCGAGAGAGCCTGTTTGTTAACAGAAAGAGAGCTTAGTAAGGATTATAAACATGAAAACACACACACAGACACAACACAAGTATGGTATTAGGAGGAATGGAAACAAAATGCATTCCATCATGTCGTTGAAACTATGAAATAAATAAACATACATACCTCATGTCGTTGAAGCTCAATTGAACGTGCCAGAGCCTTTCTCTTTGTCAAGAGATTCTTTGGTCTCAATGTTGGAGGACGCTGGTAATCCTTTCCCCGGTAAACAACTATAGAATATCCTTTTGAAACCTTGTCAACTGAAACCAGAACACCACCACTCTCAGCTTCAAGTGCCAGTGCAATTTTTTTTACTTGTTCAAAGTTTTTAGCCTTTACAATTATCTTGACCAGTTCCCGGTACTTCCAGTGCAAGTGCATGTTCTCGATAGTGCCATCAAAAACTCCACGCCTACCTGAAAAACAGGAATAATATTCGTTTTAACACCACATAATTAAAGTACCCGCACTTCCGGGAGAAATGACTGATAAAGGACATGGGTTAAGTGGTGATAAAGCTGACTTATAAGGTGATTTAGGTTTGAAGAATGGATTCTCAACTTCTAGAGATGTAATATTCATGCACATTATTACCATGAATTAGATTTTTAAGATAAATTTTTTTTCTATCAGATTTCTTCCTTTCCACCCTTAGCTAGTGGTTAAGTAAATCAAAGTGGTCCTAATATAGTGTAAGGACAATTTTATCTAGATAGAGCTCTACCCAGAAGTAAGAAAGCTTTCATCCGCATTCCTAATTTGCGAAACATAAATCTCTCTTCATCGGTTATACTTTCAGGGTCTGCTTTGTATTCTGATGGCTTCAAAGACTCCTCCACCTTCATCAGAGCCTTTTCAGCTCTCATTAACTTTCTTTCAGCCTGGTAACCAAAAATCCAGGGATCACAATCATGCAAATTCTGAATAGTAAAACAAACCTAGTATGAAATTAAGTATCAGAAGAAGACAATAAAGATTATCAAATCCTCCAGGAACCACCAACATGGTGTACATAATATTTAATTAAAACATTGATTGTCTAGGGTTGATATGAGAGTCTTATTAATCACATTTAAAAATCAAACAAGTCTAACTGCTATAACAAACTTTCTATGGTTGTTGATAATGTGAGAATAAATTTCAGATAAATTATAAATAATAAGCTTCTGTTCTCCTTGTAAACTTTTTATGTTTCTTTTTCCTTTTTGAAGAGCATTATCATCATGCTGGACAATGAGAGATTAAACATGAAAGCGATGAGCAAGGTGCCAAGAGACTTCCTTGATTCGAGGAACTTGAGAACTTACAATGGAAAGCTTCTGTTCTAACTTTCTAACTAGCTTGGCATGCCGTAGTTGTTCTACTTCTCTCATAACCTTTTGCTTGTGACGCTCATCCAATGTCTTTCCCCATTTTGCATCTGCATTCAAAGTTTCACCGAGAGTCCCAGCCTCTGCTGACAACTCTGATGTATTAATCGCTGGTATGAGCAATGATGACGCTCTCAATCTTGCTTGCTCCTCCTCATCCTGCATTGCTTTCGCCATTCTTTCCCTCTCCAGCAAGGCTTGAGTGACATCTGCTGATAAAAAATTCTTTCCTCGATAAAAGACCAAGAAGTCTTTATTTCTAGAGAGTAGTGTGCCACCTGTCAATTTCTGCATCCAGTAATAAAAATACCAGCAAGACATCACAGTTACAATCCTCAGGCAGTGCGAGTATCACTTATGATTATGAATTGAATGAAAAAACCAAGTGTGAGAAAAAAGTATCTAACTATAGATGCAGTAAGTAAAACTGGCATGCAACAAGAGCACTTCATAGTAACAGGAATATAAAGCTAAGCAGATAAATGGAGCTGGTCGCTTTCTTTGCCAACGACTCATTCAGAACAGGCAATATCTATATGCCGAAGGATGACAGATCATGTGAACTCTCATTCATTTTCTTTGATTACAAAAAATAGGAACACTATTTTCTCATAATAGTTTACAGCCATATTAAACCAAAAGGCTTTTATTTTTCTATAACTTCATTTATCACAAATATTAGTGGATCATTTATGACATTTGTAAGCAACAAAAACATTTGATAGTGAAGGAATTAAGGATCATTAAAGGAATTTTAATAAAATAATAACAACAGAAGAAAGTGGAAGTGTGCGGAGCGCATTAGTAAGCTAGTGATGGCATTGTCATGAAAGAAGTTAGAAGCAATGGAGGAAGATTAGCAGGCTTTGGTATAGAAACAACATTTGAAAATGAAAATAGTGTTTGTATAACAGTCAACAGATGTCAAGGTGTATTAATTATTTCGTCAATACAAGAGTCAAAACCCTTAAGAATTGAAAACCTACATCAGGTACTAGTTTCAACCTCATAATATTTAATGTATTGTCCACCTAATGGCTGCGTGCCACCAGCAAATGATGCAAAATATTAAGTACATTTCATACATAAAAGGAGAATTTATGAATTAGGAAACAACATACCAAGTATACTGGAATAATGAAAAGAGTGCTTAAGAAAACGAAGTGACAAAGACAAAGTCAACAAATTTTATTAGTGGAACTGGAAAAAGCATGATTAATCACCTTGATTTCTTCTGCCATTCTCTCACTGGTAGTTAGCTGCACACCACGTTTGAGTGCAACCTTTGCAATAGAACTTTTTTCCCACAATTTGATCATGGCTACAGCTAAACCTTGAAGCTGCCTGTTTCTACCTATATATCACAATTAATTTATAATCACAATCAAATTCTAAACTTCACATGCATAAGGGAACCAATAACAAACCTAATGCAAAATGTGGAGGGAGTCCCCTAGCAATCCTTCGTAGAGCAGTTGCCTCCCTTAAACCAAGTGACGATCTCACTCCAAAAGGAAGGACTCTGAAGGGAGGTTGATAACCAGGAACTGTTGCAGGAAGCATATCCGCATCGACGGGCAATGGCTCACATCCAGGCCAATCTGTGTATCTAGGACCTAGACTATCCAATAACTTGTCTACTTCATCTTCATAATTGACCTTTGGCAGATAATCTTTTTCTTTCTGATCATTTGTAGATTCCAATTTCTCCAATGACATATTTGTCTCAGAATTAGAAGTAAAATCAGAAGATTTCACTGCAGAATTATCAGAAGGTGTTGATAAAAACTTAGAAGAGTCCTCACTTTTCCTATACATCTGTTTATTCTGTTGTACTGAAGGATCCTTGTAGCTCACACCCCTGTATAAGGAAACAGAGTTGCCAGATCTCCAAATCACCAGGCCACCAGTTTTTCTCTGAATGTGGTATTAAGAATAAACAAGAACATAGCAATGGTTATTGATAATCCAAGAAGGAGGTATATAAAGAACATTAGAAGACTCTAAATGAAATTTATGCACAATTTTGTGGTTGAAAAAGTAAGAAAATATTTCCAAATCCATTTGCCCACTCAAGAGAGTGCTCCAGAAGATGACACAATATTGTACCATTACACTGGAGAACTTTCAAAATAGGTATATGAAATATCACACTCCAAATAAAAAAATTACAAACATCAGAGCTGTCCTGGGGACAGCGTTAGGAGAACCTGTTTGGTATTAATATAGCCATTCATAATCAGGTTGCCAGCTCCAATCCCAGGAAAGAGCAAGTGTTGGAGAAGGAATCTAAACTGGTCATAGCAATTCGAAAAAAAACGCAATAGAAACTTGCATACAGTTATCTTATCAACAATTCACTGCCTACTCTGTCAAGAATAGGGGATTCTTTGAAATGCAAATCATTGTGCTATTCTGCAGTCTATTCGAGTACAACTGTACAAGAGCTTTTCCATATATGCAAGACATGATAATTGATATCCCACACAGTTTGGGTTGGTTTATCTACTTTGAAGAATTTCATGAAGCCCCCAAGTTGCACAAAAGTGTTACAGTGAAAACAAGACTTTATCATAAATATACAAGACAAGAAGCTAAAGGTAAATAAATAGCAAACCTCCAGAATCTCATGAATCCTCTTCATGTTAAGTGCAGCTGCACCTTCAAACTTGAGCCTCACAATCTCTGATGTCTTCCACCTCTCATGAATCTTGTCCACAACAGCTTGAGTGACTCCACCACCCCCAACTCTTGTCTTGTGCTTCTTCTGGAAAGTCAACTTGAGCAACCTCCTCAGTTCTGACTCAGGAAGAGTCAATTCCGCTAGAGAAGTCTTGCTTTTCCTCCTCTGAGGAGGGGGCTTCCTCTCTTCTACCCCTTCATCCAACGGCTTCTCCCACGGAAACCTCACCTCACCACCGTCACTTCCAAATCCTCCAACTCCAAATGGAGATTCTGGTGAAAACCCACCTCGTGTATTAGGCAACAATCCTTCCTCCACATAGAATATATCCTCCACAGACCCTTTTTCTATCACTCTCTCTTTGGTTCTATTATTATCCTGCTTCTCAATCCCGTCACCATCATACCCGAATTTCTTCAATTTCTCCACAATCCTATCCATGGTACTATTTCCACCACCACCACCACCATCATCCTCATCATCAGAGCTTGAAAAACCAGATTTTGAGGAGTGCCCATTTCCAGAACCTTGATAATCCAAAACGGCACGTGGCGATTTTGGACGGTTGTGCTTGCAGGTGGGTTCATTCCACCGTTTCAACCAGCTCTCGCTGCAGAAACTCTTGTTGCGGGGAAAGATGGGTTTTTTCAGACCAACAAGAGTGGAATTCGTGGAGGGTCTTTTGGCAGTGATTGAATGGCACGGGAACCAGTTCCGAGTTGTTGTGCAGGAAGAGAGGTTATCGCAGCGGTGCCTGAAGAAGCGGAGAGAATGGAAGTTGGGAGAAGAAGAGTGAAAGGAATCGAGGAATGTTGCAGCGGGGTGAAGCTGGCGAGTAGGTACAAGAGCCATTGATATTCACATGAATGAAGAAATGATTGAAGAGAGCAAAGAAACGATGATGATGGTGTTGGGTTGGGTGAAATGGAAGTAGCTTCCACTGCTTCTTAGTTCTTACCCTGTTTCTGGAGAAACAAATATCAATGTTGTTTTTTGGTAGCTCCAAAACGACAGTGGATAAGAAACTGCCCACTCCCACTCCCATTGCCACTGCCAATTTTTCAATTTTTTGTCGATTTATAAAAATTCTGCCAATTACTAAATTACAATCAAAATCTTGGGCCTTTTTTTTCAAAAACAAAAACAAAAGTTGTACATATTTCGGTAAAAATATAAATGGAATATATTGTAAAATTCTTATAATTTCTGTAAACTGTTTTAGAAATTATAGTTATTAACTTTTTATTTTATATTTTGTCACTAAAAACTAATTTAATGTAAAAAAAATTGATTATAAATATATTTTTAAAATAAATATATTTGATAAAAATTATTTTGATAGTAATAAAAAATTTAAATTTAAATTACCTAAAAATATTTAATTTTTTAATAATTATTTACAATTATCCAGTTATATTTAATGTTTAACAGAAGAATTTAAGTATTAATTAAAAATATTAGGAAAAATAAGTTTTTCTGTTTAATTGAATAGTTAATTAAGAAAACAATAATATTAGTTTGATTTAATATGAAAATTTAAATATTTGTCATAATATGAAGATGACACATAATTTTATAACAATGAGACTATGGTATGATTTTGTGAGACTCAAAAATAAGGACTCAAGTTAAGTCCTTGTGGTCAGATTTTTTTTGTAATTGGAGTGAAATAACAATTCAATATAAACAAACACCTTGCTTATGAAATGAAAAAAATATACACACGCGCCTTTATCTGCTTCTTTTTTTAACAAATTAAGAGCATATCATAAGTGAATAGCATGGGCATTACGCAAATAAAGTGCTGCAAAGGCAAAAGAAACTAAAAAGAAGAGCACAACAAAAGAGAACTGCATGCGCAATTTCTGCTCATGCAAAGCTAAGTTTATTCAATTTAAAATTGACATACAGAAAAAGTGAAGCCATTCTTTATTTTCTACCCATTCATCACGGGCAAGTAAGGTGGTGACATGACACCAGACTTCCATCTTAATTAATTGACACACACTGACATGTATATATAGCAAATGCAGACAATAATAGGAATTCAAAAACCAAGTTTTGCCAAAGCAAAAACTCATGAATCAGTAACCTCTTTTTCCTCCCTTAGATATTTCATCAGATCTTCTTGCCATTCTCTGGATGAGCATCACCGTGGCAGCACTTGTAATTAATAGATGTCACCTCCATCACACGCCCACACGTGGGATTTGGGCATGTTATGGTAGCTAGGACACTTGAAGCATTGGTATGATCGTCAACATTGAGATATGCACATGGTTGACGATCATACATCTCTTTAAGCTTCATCTCATAGTACTCTTTGAAGGCAATGTCAAAACCTTCCTTTTGAAGCACTTTGTCCTTCCACATCTCAAAATCAGCCAGAGTTTGATACATGGGTTCACCATGGCCCAGAAGCTTTACATTATTGCCTTTGGTGAGAATGACCCACCCTTGTGGATCCTGTTTGAGACAGAGCAAGCTCTTCACAATCTCTTGAATCTCACAGTCAAGGGCATCCTGGTGCTTCTTCAGCTTCTTGCTCTCTATTTCAATCCAGAAACGAGGAACAAGCTTGGGGTCATCTTTTCCCAACTGATAGTGCTCTATTATAGCATCTGCCCTCAGGATAGTTTCATGCCTTTTTGCCTTCTCCACTGCCAATGTGAAGTCTTGGACCCATTTTTTGTCAGCACCTCCATAGATGAAATTGTATCTGTCCCCTTTCACCTAGTCGATTATTTCATATTATCAATCTTCATTGTTAAATAGTGAAATTAAAATTATAATACATTCAATCATATCTCTCACCATATAGATATTTGTGTTGATATTTTAGAAAGTAATGTTACAATGTGGCACAATGGTGAAATATAATTGGACGTCTGTGTAAAATCTTTTTACACTATATAGTTAGTTAGATAACAGAGTTGAAGTGTGTGTTGCATGCTATTGTGTGTGTATTATAATATTGTGTTTAATTACCTGAATTCCAAGATTTACTCTCTTCAATACATCCCAGAACCACTTCCATTTCAGAGTAAGATCAATGCCATCACTTTTCCTAAAGGGGAAGGCATCTATCCCCCATTGGAAAATCAAGTCCATGGCATCTTCATTCATTATGCCACCTAGAGGGTTGAGCACTGGGATAATAGGCTTACCCCAGAAATTCAACTTCTCTCTTATTAGCCCAATGCCTGGTAACTCAGAGAAGTACTCCACTGCGTACCATTTGATCATATTCTTCAGTGTGTTGAATTTGATCCTCTGGTCCTCTTCCCAGGAAACCACAATGGGGATCCACAAAATCTTGAAGTCCTCTTTCTTGTAACCTTTTATTACCTCTGTTGGATTTTCCTGCAATCTATCATGGATAGAATTCAAAAGCAAAATCTCATCTTCAACCCTGTTGAGGCCTGAAATGAACAATAAGACATGCTTCTGCCTGAAGACTTCAACATCCTGTTTGAAACATAAAACAAAAGAAGGACACATAATCATTTAGTTATGTTTTTAAGATAACACCCCACTAAATGAAAATGCTAGGTAACTTTCTTCTTTTACAACAATGAATTTACATATATGTTTGACACCTCATCTCATGTGACAGCGACTATTGAATCTAGCTGAATTTTAGCATGTATAGGATCAATGGATCATTATATTTTGCATAGAACACCGATCTAGTAATAAACCCAATATACAGTAGACAATAGTTGAGGCAGTCCAAATGCTTCAAGTACTAACCGTTTTGGTTTTGGTACTGCCATCATATATAAGGAGATTAGATCCATTGCGTTGGATCATGAGCTTCAAGAAATCTACAATATCTTTAGGATTGGAAAATGCCTTCTTGCGCTTCAGGTATTCTTCTACAGAATCTGCAACGAATTAATGGAGATGATATCTTATTAGCATTTGATCCGTTTCATCCCTACTTAATTACTCGCTAATAATCCAAAGGATCAATTGAAAACAAACCATGCTTCCGAATATCCAAAATAGTAAGCACTAATTAAGCGCTTGTTTACCTATTTGCTCTCTGCTCAGTTTCAGATGTTCCTTCAATTTAAAATCAACCGAAGAAAGCCTCTCTTTAAAATCTGATAATGTATAGTCCCTGAAACAAAGTAAAGAATTGTAGTTATATAATATATATAATATAATGTGATAATTAGAACATTCACACAAGAGGAACTAACCTTACTGTACATTAATACAAATGAATGGTCAATAGTAATCTCTCATACTCTCACATGATGTGCACTACTCATACATTCTTCAATGAACTAACTGAGTTGAATATATAGTAGGAATAATGTTCTTACATGAGCAATGTCGATAGACAAAAAGCACAAACCAATCAATAACTCGAGATAATATTAAAATAACTTGATTCCTTCCTAACTATATTTTTTCATAATACTGATACACAGACATCCTATAATGTTATTGTCAGTCTAACGCTACTTTATCTTTTTTTTTTTTCTTTCTCGTCACATTATATTGCATCTATTAATTTTCTCTCTTGTTGGCTGTTGTCTATCAAACATTTTCCATTTATGTCATTATTTTAATAACATTCATTCATTTAGAGAATTGTGCTAAAAGAGTATATAGCACAAGAACAGCTCTTACCTTGAAAGCCAATTTTGTATGGATAAATTAGGCCACTAAATCATAGTTACTAGAATCTAATATGTGCTACAAGATTAAACTTACGAGACACCGACGAGGTTGCCGGTGGCAGCAACAATGGAAGCGAGTATCCAGTAGACAGCAATAGGGATGTCTTGCATGGCATCAGACAAGGAAGGAACATCCAGGGTGTCATAACCAACAACAGACCACGTTGCCCACTCCTGTATGTGCTGAAGCACTTCCATTATCAGCTCCATCAGATCGGTAGCGGGGGCTTTTCTGTTCTGAATCTGGTTCAGCTGTTTCAAGGAGTTCACGAGTTGATCCGATGTGGAAGTGGCGGTGAGGTACAAAAGATTCCCATATTCCAAAGCGAAAGCAGCAAGGGTCACCAGTGCTTTTGCATCCCAGGAGTAGGACCTCAGGTGTTGCAGAATCCACATTGTCGTTTGGTGCACATAACGCTCGCCACCAGGCGTCGTAATCATCTGTTGTTATCATATCATATCATAGCGCTAATTATTTTGAATTGAATTGTCGATTAAAATGATAAATTCGGTTTTGAGTACTCTTGAAAACCCTCATACAACATAAATATTACGATACTAACAAGGGAATACAAGAGTAATTATAGAGATAATAATAAAATATTTATACTTTTCCGGCCATTATTTTCATCTATATTGAAATAAAAGTTAAAAATAATAGGGTTAAATATATTTTTAATCCTTATAAAATTGATTAAATTTGATTTTAATTTTTATAAAAAATTTATGCATTTTTTAGTCCATATATTTAACACAAACAATGTGTTTTTAGTCCCTCGTCAGGACTAAAAAGACACATTTTTTGTAGTTTTTAGGGACTAAAAATGTATTTTTAAAATATTATTAATAAATACAATTCAATTTTTTTATCTCAATTTTTTTTAAAAACAATTCGTTCAATATCAATTTTATCAAATTCTGCCAAAATCTAAAACAAATGGTATATTTCAAGGAAAAAAAAACAAATGGTATTCAACGCACCATTACTTAATTTGAAGGAATTGCACCACAATATCATGATTATCAAACAAGAGACCTCTTTTTGAAGCAGAACAAAAGCATCTTAATCTTATACAAATAGAGTAGGGAATAATGATTATGCCATCAAATAACCTGACAAGAAATCAGCTTCAATGTGCGAAATTCTGGTTGGAAACTGGTGGTTAACGCAGCTCTGCTTTCTGCTAACCTTGTCTGTGACCCACTCGGTAAACCAATAAAAAATGTTAGTGTTCCATTTCTATTTATATGGCTTAATTTCATATATCATTTTCTATGTAGCGTCGATAATAAACATGATACATAGGTATATCGTGACATTAAGAAAATGATGTTATAAATTTATATATAGAAAGATAAATAAATTAGCAACAATGTGTTCAAGTGGCAGAATGCAAATGACAGAGAAGGTGAATCCATCACCTTAAGTATAACATTGGACACAATGTCGAAAAGGACATCTTTGTCACACTTGTCATCATCATGGAGGTGGGTCAGATAAACTTTGTCAAGGATCTGAGAGTCAGTAAGATCAAATGGATTTGGCAGTATAGCTGCATTGGACAGTGACATGGTGACAAATTCTGCTTTAGGCTAGCGCAAGTGTTCTTTTAGTTTAACTTCTTGGGGATAAGCAAATTAAAGGATATTGCTTTGTGGTTGTGGGGTTGGTGCTCCCACAAATTTATAGGCTTCAATTCAGACAGAGTCATAAGAGTTTACACTTGGTATAATTGGTACTTTTGTAAAATCAGTGTTTGATTAAAAAGAAAATATACCAAGTAGCTTCTGCTGGGGCCTTTTCCATGGCGTGAAATGTGCCACTCTGATATGATTTTCACATCATGCCCCCCTTATGGGGCTCACGAGGTAATATCAGATGACTAACTCTAAGGATATCATTGTCAATTTGTTGGGATTAATTCACCAAACTTTTGAAAAAGATGGTTTTATTCCCCTGCTCAAATAGGAAAAGAAAAATGTTATGCCTCCAAGGAAAGAACAATATTATTATGTTCCGTCCTCTTACTGATTAATAAAGATGCTTCAAGACAGAAATCTTAGAACAAACAACTTAACAAGCTGTAGTTGACGCAAACATATACATGGGGCCGGGCAATCAAGTGTAACATATATATATTAGTCTCATGTAAAATTCAATAATGAACCATTCAAAAAAAAATCAATAATGAAAACTGTTTTCCCCTATCGACACTGTACAATTTAACAAATTACGTTAACTAATTATGCATTGCAAATCAATTTACGCCCTAAAACCACGATGGTTCCTGCTTGAAATCTCACCTTCGAGACTTCTTGACATTCACTACTGAAAGAACAACTGAATCCCTTTGGCTTTACTTTAACCTAGATGCTAAGGATGTTATATGATTAGTTTTTAAGTGCGGGTTTATTGGACAATTACAATGGCAGCACTTTTAATTAACAATAATAAATACACTTCTTTGATCTATCACACACCAACACACGTGAGACATGGCATGTTGTGGTTGTTAAAACTTTTGTAGCTTGTTATTATCAACATTGATATATGTGCACACAATTGACGGGCAGACCAGAGAGATCTTTAAGATCACTCACTGTCATAGTATTCTTTGAAGGTTATGCCAAAACCCTCTTTCTCCAGCTAGCACTTTCACTTTTTATGTCTCAAAATCAACCACAGTTTGATCTAAATTAAGGTTCTCCTTGACCCAGAAGTCTTATATTAAGACGCTTTGTGGAGAATAACCAATCATTGCGGATCTCATTTAAGGCAAGACAAGCTATTTAAAATTAATTCCTTGAATCTCAGTCTATATGGACATATGGTCCCCTTGTCTTCTTAATAAAGGTTATGCTTGAATTGGATTAAAAATAAAAGGATAGAAACCTAATGACGCCTACTCCATCTCATTTCATCACTTACTCCTCCCCTCCCCCCAAGTTGATCAGGGAAATGGGATTGAATCAAAAATAAAATGTTTTATATTAAATTATTATACATATTATATATATCAAGGAGTTTTTTTATTAGATCTAATGTAAGCATGGGTCCTGGTTGGTTCAACATTCATGTGTGGCATAAAACAAAAATGTTATAAGCGTATCAGTCCCGAATTGTTCAATGTCATAATAAATAATAAATAATATATTAGTGTGCTTTAAATAAAGGTAATATAAGAAGATAAAAAGTTATAACCCAACACATCAACAATATAACTCATTCCATTATTTTCACTTTTCAAACATTAATAGAATTGATTTATTTCATTCTGCCCTAGATTATGAACTTAACTTTCTTATGTATATGCTACTGGTTTTATGGTTTTTTGCATTGAAAATAACATGGAAACAAAGGTGCAAAATTATGGGCATGTACGTGTTGGTTTTGTTTTTTTATTTATAAAACAATTTTTACCAACTGTTTTTAAGAAGAAAAAAAATGTTTGATGATGCTAATGCTAATGTAAAAATAGTTTTTAAGACTGAAAAAAAAATGGTTGAACATGCATGAGTGGTGGATTTTGGTGAAAATAACAATGGTCTAGATGATAAGTTAAAGTATAGGCATATCATTAGTTTTTTCAAACAGAAAATACAAAAGAATAACAATAATCTGTTCTCAGATTTTTATTTTTAAAACCATAAAACAGTAACAGTTTTGAAAAACTGATTTCCCAAACAAGCATTTAAATTTTTTTTATTTTTAGAAATAGAAAACAATTTTCAAAAAAAGTAATCAAACATGCCCTATATTTTTATGATAGTTAACTTGGAATGGGACAAAAATTCCTGCGGCAATTCCTGCTACAATTGTTTTAACACTTCCATTACGAGATTTCTCTTATTCTTTTTTATGCCGTAATACAGTTTGCCTTTATTCTTCCTTAAAAAAAAACATGCCACATATTTAAGAACATAACATAAACGAATTCACAGAAAGGACAAATTAAGTTGAAATATAATGCTGCTAAAATAAAGGGGAACAGAGGAAGTGTATCCACACGTACGAGTATGCATAACTAATTTTATTCAATCAAGAAATTCAGTAACACACAGACGAATTGAAGCCATTATTTAGTTTCAACCCATTCAAGGGGAACCAAGTGGCTATAGCACACAACATATAATTCATCTGGACCTTGACACACATGCATATTAATTTAAAGTAAAACAAACAAACTAAAGTTGAAACTCCATTGCTCAAGCTAGCAAATTAATTAAAGCAAACTTTGGAAGATACTTCTTCTTCGTCCCACATAAATCAGATACTGCAACTGTTTGGTTCATCACGATGGCAGCACCTGTAATTAACAGATGTCACCTCCATCACACGCCCACACGTGGGATTTGGGCAAGTTATGGTTGCCAAGACACTTGAAGTATTGTTATCAACATTGATGTAAGCACATGGAATACGAGCAGACATCTCTTTAAACTTAGTGTCATAGTATTCCTTGAAGGCAACGTCAAAGCTTTCTTTCTCATGCACACTGTCTTTCCATATCTCAAAATCAGCCACAGTTTGATACATAGGCTCCCCATGACCCAGAAGCGTTATGTGGCGCCCTCTACTGAGAATAACCCATCCCAATGGGTCCTGTTTAAGGCACAGCATGCTCTTCACGGCATCTTGAATCTCGCAGTCAACTGTGTCCTGGCAAGTCTTGTTCTGCTTCCTACCATCTATGCCAATCCAAAAGTAAGGAATCCTTGTGGGGTCATCCTTCCCCAGCTGGTGGTGCTCAATGGTATAATCCGCATCCTTGATATTCTGATGTCTTTTAATTTTCCCAATTGCCATCGTGAAGTCTTGGATCCACTTACTGTCGTTACCTCCATAGATGAAGATATAACTAGTATTGTCCTTCTCTATGTCCTGATTCACATGGTAATTAAGTAGTAACAAAATTGCTAATTTCATACACACAAACATGACTATTCTGATAAGAGAAATGCTAACAAGATACTCTTTCGAACACAATCTCTATCATTGGTTGAAATTCATGTGGGTCTCAGCACTTTGGAAATGTGTGCCACTAAATAGGATATGAGACGACCTACATAAGTTTGAACCAATCATAAAGAGTGTTTGAAAAGAATGTATTAGGGTACTGTGTTAATAGCAATCGTCTTCTGATAAAATGTAAGAGAAGTTAATCTTGATCATATATGATCATACATAAAGGGTCATAATAGTTTGATTTATATTTAATTTTATCAGATTATATATGGTCAGAATCAACTCCTCTCAGCTTTAACATGACAATACTACAAATGAAATTAAATTTAATACTGACCATATATATGACATGTGATTGCACTTTACCTCTACGTTGGGATCTACTTTCTTCATTAAATTCCAAAACCAAGACCATTTCTTAACGAGATCATCACCATCACTTTGCCTAAAAGGAAACGCTTCGATCCCCCATTGGAAGATAATGTCCATTGCATTGACATTGATGATGTCACCTTGAGGGTTGATCACCGACACAACAGGCTTGTTGTCGAGATATTTCAGTTTTTGCTTTACTATCCCAAGGCCTGGTAACTCCGAGAAGTACTCCAACACGTACCATTTCATCTTTTCCTTCAAGTTCTTGAACTTTTGCTTCAGGCCATCGTCCCAGATATCGACAATGGGAATCCACAAAATCTTGAAGTCCTCTTTCTTGAAACCTTTTATAATTACTTTTGGATTTTCTTGCAGTCTTTTATAGATTGAATTTAAAAGCAAAATCTCATCCTCAATGCTGTGAAGGCCCGAAATGAACAGCAACACATGTTTCTGCTTGAAGACTTCAATACCCTGTTTGGGAAATTTAAAAAAAAATTAAAAGGATATAATTATTTAAGTAATGTATTTAATTTATGTGGACACTGAGGGGATTTTTTTTTTTCAAATAAAATTTATTCTCTTCATCCATCTACAGTTAATTACCCTTGCTTAATACAATATGTCAATAAGAGACAAGTTACTTTGAGTGAGTAAACAATACCTAATATGATATGACACAATTGTTATAGCACTAACCGTTTTAACTAGGATGTTGCCTTCATATAATTGGGGTGTCTGAGATGATCCATTGCCATGGATCAGAAGCCTCAGAAAACCCACAACATCTTTGATGTTTTTAGAGTCTTTCAAACGCCTTTGGTAATCGTCTATCCTCTCTGCAACAAATATAGTGGAAGATAATATCATATTAATTAGCATTTAAGATCAAACTTCAAAGGAATATATTGGAGGAACAGGAGGAAGAAACACCAAAGCACATATATGTATATATGTACCAATTTGCACTTTGCATTTTTCCAGATGATCCTTCAACTTGATATCAACAGCAGAAAGCCTGCGTTTAAAATCTGATAACTTATAGTCCCTGAAAGCAAAAACACATTAAATAAATAAATAAAAATTAAATCAATTACACATGTATAATGAAAAAATTCACCCAATAATAAAAAATATATCAAAATGTATCTTTTTTTAATCTGGATATCCTCCGTACACAACTGAAGAGACTAATCCTTCGAGATACTAGATCTATTACAGATATCTATTACTCGTGTCACTCCATATTCTGTAGGGATGAACTAATTAAGTTGAACAGAGCTTAGAAGTAAGAACTTACGATGATATACCGACGAGGCTGGCAGTAGAAGCAACAATGGTAGCAACAGCCCAGTACACAACGAGAGGGATCTCTTGCATGGCATCTGAAAGGGAATGCACTTCCTCTGTGTCGTAACCCATAGCAGACCATGTTTCCCACTGTACGATGTGCTGGAACACCTCCACTAAGAACGTGACTACATCGGTGATGTCAGCAGGGACCTTTCTGCTTTGGACTTGGTTAAGTTGCTTCAAGGAGCTTACAAGTTGGTCTGCTGTTGTGACCCGACGAAGGTGCAAAAACTCCCCATATTCCAAAGAGAAAGCGGCCAGAGTTATCAGTGCTTTTGCATCCCAGGAGTAGCATCTCAGGCGTTGAAGAATCCACATTGTTGTCTGGTGTGCACATTGTGCAGTGCCACGTGTGGTTATCATCTGTTAATTAGTTACCAGTTTACCACCATCAACTAAATATTAGCAAGAGTACACACAATTTCCCCTTATAATGTTTTTATGCAATAATTAACACAAAATCATGTAAATTCCATAACATTAATTAGCACGTATAAAAGATAATAACCTGACAAGAAATCCGCTTCAGGTCAGGGAAGTCTGGTTTGAAAGAAATCTGTGTCTGACACAGCAAAACGATTAAAATGTTAGTTGTGTATTATTGTGTATCTCTGTGTGTGTGTGTGTGTGTGGATTTGACTACGTACCTTTGCTATAATAAATAATATAGATATAAATTAAGTCCTATTGTACATATTATATATGTGTAAATAAAGTAAAATTTATTGTACTTATAAGTCAAAGAATGAGAGAGAGAGAGCCGGGGGGGGGGGGGGGGGGGGGTTACGTTAAGTACAGCAGTTCCAGCACTTTGAATTGAGCCCGAGATAATGTTGGACACAAGTTTGAAAAGGGTATCCTTGTCGTATTTCCCGTCGTCATTGACGTGGGTCAGATAAACTTTGCTCAGGATCTCATTGTCATCAAGCGCAAAGGGGTCGGGGAGCTGAGCTTTCTGCTGTAATTGCGAGGTGGCACTTGAAGCTGCGTTGGAGGATGACATGGTGATTCAATTAAATCTGTGACTGTATTCTTCTTAATTAATCTGAAACAAAATGAGCACCTTGCTTTATGCTATAGGGTGGGTGCTACCCCCAATTTATAAGCTCTATATATACGTAGTAAGCACAAGATTTAACATACTTGGCAATTGGCATGATCACAATCAGTATAGTACGGAGAGAATCCCAGGAGAGGAGACAGACAGAAAAAGTAGAAGAAGTACTTAAAAAAGAAAAAGAAAAAGAAAACATAAATAAAACAAGGTAGCTTCTTCTTCAACTGTCTCTAAGCGTGAAACATGAGATTGAGGATATGGTGTGGTTTTCGCAATATACCCTCACGTGACTCGTGATATTGGGGTGTGTCAGTGTGAGTGAGAATAGCGGATATCAGGGGTATAATTGACATTGTCTTACCAAACCCGTCTTTTTTGTTTCTTTTTTTTTCTTCTAGGGGTGTGTTAATTTGAGTATCACCGAGCTTTTGCTTTTGACTGAAAAAAAAAAAGAGAAAAATGATTGAAGAAACATGCGGTATATAGACACTTGAGAATAATTTAATTAATATGCACTTACAATATAAAAAAGTTTTATATAGATATCTAATCATATCTCATAATGTAAATTTTTATATGAATATTTTAGAAATTATTGTTATGAAAACTAATTACATTCTTATGTATATGTATATAACTGAAAATTTTGTTAATATTATCATCCTTCCATTATATTATGTGAATCGTGAATCAAATGTGATGATCATTTGAAAAATATTCACACAATAATGCATTATTAATTAAATATAAATTATTTGTAATTGTTATCTTTATTAATATATACATACGCGAATTTCCTTTATTAATTTTCAAATTAAGGTCAAGTTAGCATTTTGTAGAAAAAAACATCAATATACTATATTTAAAAATATATTTTATAGAGACATTTGTCACTTTCTAGATTTTTTTTTACCAAAATTATTGTTTGTTTGATTTTTTATTATTTATATTAAGTAAAGACTTATATTTTTTATGAGTCCATTAACTGATTCTCTATCACTATAATAAAGTTAGTCTTACATAAAAAAAAATTCCGAGATTCTCATAAGAATAAAAGAGAAACAGCAAATTAAAGACTTAGAAAACGAAATGGTCACTTTAAAATATAGGAGAATATATACATGTGTATATTTATGAAGATTCATTGACATCATGTGTTAAACTTAAATTTGACTAATCTAACCATGGAATTATATTATATTATCTTAATTATCATGTATACTACATATAATGCATTGATTTTCTATTGGGTCGATCAAAATAGATAGATTTTAAAAGAGGAATAATGTATTTGTTTATTAGCTTCCCATCGGGTTTCCAACAGGGAAACAAGCTACTCTGACCGGGTACGTGTTCATAATTAGAGGAGTCTTATTAGCATATTTTCTAGCACACTCTTTCTAATTTAGCACATTGGGTTTACTCTCTATGATTGGTTGAAATTTATATGGGTCTCATATCCTATTTAATGAAACACATTCCCAAAGTGATAGGACCTATATAGATTTCAACCAATAGTGGAGAGTGTGTCACTACCATTTCTCTAGCAACACTAATATACCAGGAAGAATTAAAAAGAGGAATATGTATCAACAATCCGTATGTGTTTACAGAGAAAGAGAGAGTAGCTTCGGTGGTTTCTAAGCACCAAACACGCTTGATCCGACGTGTGGTTCACATATATTATGGAACAATTTGTTGGTTTAAAGAAAAGGAAAAGAAAGTTAAAAGAACATATTATTAATTCGTTACAAGGAAGCTTCATTCTTTTTCTTTAAGAGCCTATTCTTTCTTTTTTGATAAGAATTAAGAACCTTTTCTTTATGAGTAGCCAGTGATCTATCATTTGATAAATTCTGTAACAAGTATGTTTCTCCTTTATAATTTTTTTGGTGACAAGTATGTTTCTCCTTTATATTATTCAGTGTCCGTCGTGTTTATTTAAATAATTACAGTACATTCTTTTCCAATTAAAAAATTGTTCACGTGCTATGTGTGTAAATGTTGCTCTTGTGTTAAAAATCCCAGAACTACAGCTATCTCCATCCTTATTACATATAAGATAAGATTATTTTAACTAATTCACACTTATCAATAAATTTGGTTACTAGCTTTGTTTTATATCTTTGTTAGCTTTAGCTTTCTGTTTTTGTCCATAAACTTTAATTGTTTTAGAATTGCAAGATATAATTTACTACTTTTTTTCAATTATATCATCATTAATATAATTAATCTCACCAAAAAAATCATTAGTATAATTAATAAATTTTGAGTGGAGTAATAATTATAATAATTGATAACAATAAAAAATACAAAGACTTGTAAAATAATAATTAAATAGAGACAGTATAGTCAAATGCGTACTCAATTAAATATTTTTTAACATGTGTGTCAATAATAAATATTCATCAAAGATATGAGAGGGAGGTAGTAATTTAATTAGTACTGCCTCCAGTCTATATTATAAGAAAAAACATAGTTATTTTCTTAGTCTAATTTATAAAAAACATAGACTCATTATTAAATGTTTTAATTGTTAGAATTTTTTTATACCCTTATTTTATTATAAGACCAATTTCTCATGCAAGTGAGTGCTACTATTTTAACCATTAATAACAAGGATATTTTTGAAATAATGTTTAAATTAATTGAAATTAACTAACTCAACTATCTTGCCTTAGTCTTGATGAATTAATTATTTGTCTCTTATAATAGGGACCAGAGATAGTATATAGCTAGCATTAAGTTTGTCAAAATCTTACATAATTTTTCCAAAATTGTCCATAGTATTATTGGGACTTATAATCTCTTTCTTCCCCTTATCTCTTAAATTTCTCCAATCCTCATAGGAGAGAGAAAATAATATCTCATAAATTTATGGCATAAAAAATTGTAAAATAAATGAGGGTATCGGTAAAAAAAATAATTAATATTGTAAGAGACATTTTGAAAGGAGCTAGTGTTATAAAGAGTGGGGAAAATTTCTCAAATGGTTCTTATATTATAGGTACAAAGGTAATAATTAGGAAACGGTAGAGTATGAACACGTATGAGGGGCCAAATAATAGGGTGATATGATAATTGGAATTCCGTTACAAATTCATCATGGATTGTTTTGGTTTGTTCTAGTGATAGGTCGAATGATGGTGTTAATTCCCATCCGAAGGTGGGGCACATTCAAGAGAAGACAACGGTTTCAAATGCTAATTCAATCGGAGGCTTTGAGGATTTAAGGAGGAAGGATTTTATATCCTTGTTTGTTGAAGGACGTAATGCTGATCTAGGAATCTTCAATCGATTATGGTGGATTAATCTTGTAATAGGTGGGGGTTGTTTATTGAATTGGGGTGGTTAAGAAAACTAGTCATTTGTTGGCACAATATGTATATGTTCTGATTGAGTTTTGCAAGGGTAGGTGCATGTTGTTGTGTTTACAAAGTATTTCCCTTGTGACTAACGAGTTACTGGGTTAAAATTAGCATGCGAATAGGTACCCCTTTGAGACCATGTAGGTTACTGGAGAATTGTTTTTGAGCCCAATTCACTTGGTTGGGTTTTGGGTTGATAAAAGCACCCCTTTGAGACTGATAGGTTACTGGGGTATACCTTGACATTTGACTAGAACCCTTTGAGACCTTGTTAGTTCGGGGCTTCTACTTTATAAATGCAGTTCATCTTAGTCTTCACTGTGCAGGAGTGAATCTATAGTAGAAGAGTCGGGGTGTTTTATTTTGTGAAGGATATATGGTCATCTGGTCTTGAACAATACTCTGTATTATTTGGATTGGGTACTACTTGTGCTTCAATCCCATTTTAATACATTTTGTCTTTAAAAAAAAATAATAGATAGCGCTTTTAATTAAGAACAATGATACATATACACCTAAAAATATATCCACTCATCCAACACCTCTCATTTCTCTCTATCTCTCTCTAACTATCACATCACATATTACATTATTTTATCACTTTTCTCTCATCCCTCTCTTTCTCTCTCCGGTGGTAGATTAGGATATGAGTGTCCATTGATCATTTTTCTTTAATTAAGTAAAATGACAGAGATTCGTTTACAATCAAGAATGGTTACCTTTTTTTGATTAGTGGTTTTATGCTCGAACTCCTACATACTAACCCCAAGTGTCAGTACTAAGATGTCAAACGGTAGTGATTCTTAAAATTTGAATTACAATCCAAAGTAATTTTCTTAATCAGCTCAATACAATTTACGTAATTAAGCTTTATGTATATATTTTATTTAGTTTGAATTTACAGTAGAATTCAAAGATTAAAAAGTACGAAAGAGATGCAATAATATATATGATTAACTTTTTTCTTTACAGAACATCATATAGAAACTCTTAATATCATGCAAACTCTTCATCTTATTATACAACCTTTTATGTTATACAAACGTTAATGCTATATACATTTTATGCGATGTGCTTATAAAAATAAATCTTTATCTTTATAGATAGATTTATTTGTGCAAGTACAGAGTGTATACTATTGGTATAATATGTTGCACCAAATTTGTTAATCTTTTGCTTGTGAATTTAATTATATTTTATTTTTGAAATTAGGAATTTCTCTTGAATGATGCACAAGACTAAAATTATCTAGTGATGGCCTTGCCCGATGATTCGAAGACCAACCACTTTTAGAAAAAGTAACCATTATATTAGAAGATACGGAAACGAGGGATGGACCCCCATTGCACACCCCTCTCACACCCATCACCTCATTGAGATGAGGTGTGGGATGGGTGATTGAGTGTATGTGTATCATCACCCTAGAAGATATCAAGGTGAAGTGAAAATTCTATAAAACAAGCTTATAAAATAAAATAGAATACACACTCATATATACACATATGGCACTTACCAAACAAGTTTTGCTTAGCCAACATATTATCAAATTTAGTATTTGATCTTATCATAATTACCAAATGATTAAGCTTAATGTTTTTTAGTGTGCTTATGTCCAAGTTTTTCTGTGGTAAGATAATCTTTATTAATGAGAGTAAAGGGGTACTCTAACCCAATCACAATCCAAAATACTCCCATATTCTCTGCTTTGCAGATTTCTCACCGTTTATTTTATTTTTCCTAAATAAGGATACTTGTCAAACCAACATTCTTTAATTTTCATATACTACTAAAGAACATAGAAAAAGCGAGCACAAATTAACTATTGGATCCAATCCACTGCCAATGACAAAGTGAATGCTACAAAAGTAATGAGTAAGAGGAACATAACAGAGGAAGAGTTGTTCAACTTTTATGGTTGCATAACTAATTTTATTCAATCATAAACTTCAATAGCATACAAACATACATATTGAAGCCAAGGTTTTGTTTCCACCCATTCAAAGGGTTATTGCATGATATCACACGATGCATTTTGTTTGGACAAACATATGTTGTCAACAAACAAAAGCCTGAAAAAAACTAAACAGAACTTGGAAGTACAAGTACAACAAAAGAGCAAACTCGGGGCAAACACTAATAATTAATGCTTCCCCCTCCACTTGAATCAATTAAACACCAAAACTATTTGGAGCATCATGATGGCAGCACTTGTAATTAACAGATGTCACCTCCATCACACGCCCACACATTGGATTAGGGCATGTTATGGTAGCTATGACATTTGAACTATAGGTATCAACATTGACAATCTCACATGGTTGACGAGCAGATATCTCTTTGGCCTTAATCTCATAGTACTCTGTGAAGGCAATGTCAAACCCTTCTTTCTCGAGCACCTTGTCTTTCCAATTCTGAAACTCAGCCACAGTTTGATAAACAGGCTCACCATGACCCAAGAGTTTAATGTTTTGCCCTTTGCTGAGAATGACCCATCCCTGTGGATCTCGTTTGAGGCAAAACAAGCTCTTGACAATCCTTTGAATCTCACAGTCCACCACCTCTTGATGCTTCTTGTTCTGTTTCTTCCTTTCTACGCCAATCCAAAAACTGGGAACACGGTTTGGGTCATCCTTCCCCAATTGATGGTGCTCTATTATAACATCTGCACGTTTGATATTCTCGTGCCTCTTGATTTTTTCCATCTCGAGTGTGAAATCTTGGATCCACTTATTGTTGGTACCACCATAGACGAAGATGTATCTGTCCCCTTTGACCTGAATCCCATGAATAATTTTTTTTATAATTTATACTAGTATGTGGACTTTGATTTGTATGAAGTCTGGATCTTTTCCAAATAAAAATAGTTAAAAAATCCAATTGCAACAAACAAAAAAATTAGTTAGAAATAAAAAGAACCGGGAGATGTGACACATGTCACGACTCAGAAAAACGTGTGTCGTAGTCTGGAAGGTTAAAACATAATTTTTTATATAGTAATTGATTGATTGATAATTGATTATTGATTCAAAATGTAGGATCTTAATTACCTGAAGTCCGGGAGTTGCTTTTTTGATTACCTCCCAAAGCCACTTCCACTTTAGATTAAGATCAATACCATCACTTTCCCTGAAAGGGAAAGCGTCTATCCCCCATTGGAAAATCAAGTCCATGGCATTTTTATTTGTTATGATCCCTTGAGGGTTGAACACTGGGATAATAGGATTACCCACGTAACTTAATCTTTCTGGATCTGTTATTATCCTGCGGCCTGGTAACTCAGAGAAGTACTCGACTAAATACCATTTGATGCCACTCTTCAAAGCTTTGAATTGTTCCTTATGGCCAGCGTCCCAACTGTCCACAATGGGGATCCACAAGATCTTGAAATCATCTTTCTTGAAACCCTTTGTTGCTTCTTTATTTGAGTTGTCTTGCAATCTGTCATGGATTGAATTCAGAAGCAAAACCTCATCCCCAATGCTGTCGAGGCCCGAAATGAACAGTAACACATGTTTATGCCTGAAGACTTCAAGACCCTGCTTGGGACATATAAAAGTACAAAAATTAAAGAACACATAATCATTGAACAGAACTCTCTAATATATGAATGTGAGATGCATGCAACAAAACTAACCGTTTTAATGTGGACGTTGCCTTCATATATCTGGGGACTCGCAACAGTTCCATTTGGGTGGATCAGAGCCTTCAAACAATCTACAATATCTTTAGGCTTGTCAAAGATTTTCCTGCGGTTCAAGTAATCGTCCACGTTGCCTGCAACAAATGGAGGTAATTAATTAGCTCTTGTTACAACATTAATTAACTATTCGACTTCCAAACCCCAAAGGGTCATTGAATTAATTAAGGAACATGAAACAATTAATAATTCATTAACCTATTTGCACTTTGCAAATTCTCAAATGCACAGCCAACTTCTGAACAACACCAGAAAGCCTATCTCTATAATCTGATAATTTGTAGTCCCTGGAAAAATAAACATAAAACACAATAAAACATCATTATAGTAGTTACATTTAGTATTAACACATAAATCACACACGATCATGTTAGATTATGATATTACTACATATGAAATGATAATCACAAGTTGAGTAGAACAGAACATACGATACACCGACAAGGTTGCCAGTAGCAGCAACAACTGCAGCAATGGTCCAGTATACAACAACAGGGATCTCTTGCAAGGCTTCTGTGAGGGCAGGCACATCCTCTGGGTCATAACCTTCATCAGACCATGCTGCAAACTCTATAATGTGTTGGAACACCACTTGCACTATGAACGTGACCAATTCGGTCATATCAGCAGGGACCTTTCTGGTTTGGACTTGGTTCAGTTGTTTCAGTGAGTTTCCAAGTATGTCTGCTGGTGTGACCCTATTAAGGAGCAGATAATTCCCATATTCCAAGGAGAAAGCAGATAGAGTTATCACTGCTTTTGCATCCCAAGAGTAGCTTCTCAGCTTTTGTAGAATCCACAGTGTTGTTTGGTGTACGCAGTGTGCAGCACTACGTGTGGTTATCATCTGTGTCATCGTTGTATCATCAAGTATCAGCCATTAGCTTAGCTATGACATGATTTTTGCCATTAAACTGATAAATCGCATAACATATATGCATGCATGAAATTAAAAATTAACTAACCTGACAAGAAATCAGCTTCAGTGTAGGGAATTCCGGTTGGAAACTGGTTACGGGAACCTGTGAAATACTCTGTAAAACAATTATAAAAAAAGTTAGTTGTGCCTTTTTAAAAAAATAATAATAATAATAAATTTAAAAGGGACATAAAATCAAACTTGTAAATTGTAATAATAATTAACAGGCCAGGTGATAAAGGATTATATGTGTGAATAACCTGAAGTACAACACTGGAGACAAGGTCGAAAAGGGTCTTTGTGTGGCAAATCTCATCGTCACTGACGTGGGTGAGATAGACTTTGTCCAGGATCTGAGAGTCATTGAGATCAAATGGGTTTGGGAGGAAAGCTTTCTGTTGCGGCGAAGTGGCAGTGGCACTACTCTTTTGGATCAGACCAGTAGTACTGCCATTTGCACTTACTACAGCTGCGGTGGACATGTTGATCAATCTAAGAGTAGTATATATCCTCTTTGGTTAATTTGTCTTTGAAAGCAAATGATGCCTTGCCTTGAGGGGTTGGTGTGGTGGTTCATGCATCAACTTATTTATAAGCTCGACTGCGTGTGAGTTTAGGCCAATGTTTTTAGAAATAATCTAATAAAAAAATGGAGGCAGGGGATCGTAAACTTGACAGTTGACAGCACTTTAGCATAGAGGTAACAGAAAGAATATCACAAACAGTGAAAGACAATTAATAAAGAGCAATGATACATGGACACCCATACACCCATATGACACCCCACTCCAATGAGTAAAATGAGAGAATGGGGTGTGTGATGGGTGTGTGGTGGGTGTGTGTGTAACATTAATGATTAATAAATTAGAATATAGTATATATCAAGTAACATCTGATGCGGTGGTGCATGGTCTCCAAACGTGAAACACGCTGAGCTGATGTGGTGTTCAAAACATACCCCTCGGTGGTTCATGAGGGGATTATATATATCGTCGATTAATTGGGATTTGGGAGATCGTAGGATTGGGGATATAGTAGAGATTTTATTGAAACCTCAAACAAACATTTTTTTATACTGTGATTTATACTATGCGCATGTTTGATAACACGGTAAGCGGAGGTTTATGCGGTCAAACATGATTTGTCTTTATATAATGGTATTTAGGATTTCTGAGTTTGTTGGCCAAATTTGATTCTAGCTGAAGCTAGATAATTTGTAGTTTTTGTATTGGATTGAAAATTTTATACTAAATTTTACCTCAAACTTATTTTTAGAATAAAATATCCAAACATGAACCACTTAATTTACTTCGAACTCAATTTATAAGGCAAAATTAATTTTTCGCCGCCAAAAAACTCAACGCACACAAGAGTTGAACCTATAACTCCATGTTCGTTGCCAAATCTCAATGAACTTATTTCTCGGAGTGTATGAAGCGAATAACGCCAACCTTTTGCCTATGGAAAACACGTTCTCATATATCAAGTGGGGTAGTGATAGGTGGACACCCCACCACCCATCACACACTCCATCCCAATGAAGTGAGGAGTGTGCCATGGGTATGAGATGGTAGTCTATGGGCCATTACCCTATCAAGTGTGACTGCGCGCAAGTCCGCAAAAAGTTAATCTAGCAAGCTCCTTAAACAAGATATATATAATAAGATATTCTATACTCATACTTCAAAATATAATAAAATTAAAAATAAGATATTAAATGAAATAAGATAAAATATATATTTCTATTTTGTTTTATTTTAATCAATCGAAATAATAAACCTAATATTATTTAATTAATTCACTTCGTTTCACTATATATTCATCTTCTTCTTCTTTTTTTGATACAGATTCATCTTCTTTTTTAAAAAGCCAGCCAGCTAGGCATATCTTAAACTTGAGAGCAAGCCAGCAACTTTAGCATATAGAGGTAACTGAACTGATTAAGAATCACAGACAGTGAGAACTTTAAAAGAGAATAATATATAAATCAAGGAGCTTCTCTGATGCGGTGGTAGGTCTCCAAACGTGAAACGCGCTGCGCTAATGTGACCCTTGGGGGTTCATGAGATACAGTATATATTATTGTGGATTGATTGGGAGATCGTAGAACTGGGGATATAATTGAGATTTTCTTGAAACCTCAACAAGCTTATTTCTTTTTGTGTGTATGAGCAGAGGCGAATAACGCCAACCTTTTACTTTTGAGAAAGACAGTGATGTATCATCTGACCGCAAATCCGCAAAGGCTACTAAATATGCTATATCTTTCTCTATCTATATAATAAAAAAATTGCATTAGTAATTGTTCTCGTTATTATATATATGAGATATATTTTTAACAATTTGAAATTATAGACAGAAAAATCAAGAGAAATTAAGGGAGATAAATTGATAATTAATAGGTAAGGATATGATATGTTCTTTTCGTTCTAATCTAATGAAATCTTAACCCAAAAAACTGAAATGCTTTGATGGTACAAAATGGGCAACATCTCGATGAGAGTTTTATTATTATATTTTAATTAAATAAATGAGTTCTTTTTAACATTTCTTTTTTATGTTAGCATAGCGTACGTCACTTAGAAATGTATATTCTATGTGCTTTTTGTTTTGGGTTATTTCATCAAAGCATTGATGATTAGACACTCAATCACCTCTCACACACTCAATTTCAATGTATTAAATGGTTAAAAAAGGTGTGACATTGGTGTATTTAAGTGGTCCATGAAACATTATTGAATTTATTATTAAGAAGAGTCACCATACATCTCAAAAAAAAATGAAGACGCAGAAGGTGCAAAAGTACTCTGATTTAAAGAGCTAGATAGAACAGAGAATCATAATAAAAGAGAAGAGACAATGCGTATAGACAATATGAGAGTTAAAAAATATTAAGCAAACTAGAAAAGCTTAAAAATCTGTTACATAGAAGCTTTCAGCTTTGTTTCTTCGTCATGAACTTTTCCTTATTATAAGAGTCAGTCAAAAATTGAAATGTCTATAACAAGTTTTTTTTTATCTTTTACATTAAGTGTTGTTCAAGTTTGTTTGCTTGCTATTCTGCTTTGTTTGTACAATTATCACTCTTTAATGAAAAAAAGAAAAAGAAAAAGAAAAGAACTAACAAATAATTTTTTTTTTTAAAAATGGTGGATGAGGAATTATGGTTGTTAGAGCATCCGCAACGGAGGATCTTAATAAGATCCTTTCTGACAAGCATAGGTGTTTATGCGTTTTTTAGCGTTGGAGCAGATCTTAAAGCAGGTGCTTAATAAGCAGAGTTGCTTAGTTAAGCACCGGTGCTTACAAATATTTTGTGGGTCCAGTTGCTTTTTTAAATAAAAATAAGTAATATGTGGTTATTTGTGGGGTTCATTTAAGAATTTTTTTTAGAGATGTTGGGTTGGAGTGATGAAATGCTTAAATTAAAAAAGATAAAAATGAGTGATGTGTACAAGTGGGACCCACTTAAGAACCCCAAAATGAGATGCTAGGTTGTAGATGCTCTTATAAATTGTTGATATATGAATCTTTAAATTGTGTTTATGAATATCTCCATCTCGACCCAAAAGATGCAAGCGTTGGTCTTTCTCCTCATATTGCTTCTCAAGGAAAAAGGTGCAAGCATATCACCAATTTTCACAGGAGAGTTGCTACTAGGAATGGCAATGGGTAGGGTACTATAGTACCCGTCTCCATACCTACAATTTTAAAAAATACATATACCTGTCTCCATATCCGCGTGGGTAGCAACTTTGATCCCCGTACCCTTACCCGTTTGGTACCTAAGTACCCTTACCCGTGTCCGTTACCCGCACTTTAACTTTGAAAATTCAAAAATTAATTTTTCAAATGCAATACACAATATTATGTCTCAAGGACGTGTAAGGAATTTGACGTGAAGGACACGAGAATGAGACAGAATGGTGTCAGTGAAGAGGCTTGTCATCGCAGATCAAGGAAGTGGGACAATAATAGCACAAGTGAATGAGGTACAATGAAGTAAGTTTGTCGTCGTCCACAATAACGTGAAAGACGGGGTAAAGGAAAGCAAAGAGTCAAAAAAATGTATCTCATGGGAAAGGAAAAGAAATGTATCTTATGACTATAGTGTCTTGTGCATGAATTACTTTAGGATTAAGAATTAGTTTACAAATTTCTTTAAGAGTTATTAGATTTAATATATACACACACACATATACATATATAAATATAAATAAATAAATATGTAAATATATGTGTGTGGGTCTGAGGCGGGGTGGGTACTAAGGTACCCGTACCCGCACCCGTCCCCATCAAATTTTGCGGGTAATTACCTATACCCGTGCCCGAACCCATTGAGCGGGTAATTACCCTCCCCATTGTGGGTAATTTTTGCGGGTACCCAATAGGTATGGGTTCAATTGTTATCCCTAGTTGCTACATTGCTACTAGTTTTTCTTTTTTTGGTCAAAACTACTAGTGTTGCTTTTTTTTTTTTGGTCGAAATACTAGTGTTGCTTTAACCGTCGTGAGTTGCAAATGAAACAAACCAATGAGGTTTTGCACAAGAGAGGTGGTCAGTTTTTGGTGAATGGAAGAGAGAGAGACAGAGAGAGTTTGACGTCCTCACACCTAACCCAGGTCCAAAGTGGACCTCTGATAATCCAATCCATGTGTGGTGTGACTTGGGCCACTTTTGGGGTTAGGCCCAAAACATCTCTCTTATTATACTATTTTAAATTCGTTGACCTTCTTGGCCCAAAAACAAATCGTTGACCTTTGGCCAAAAAAAATCGTTGACGAAAAAAATACTATTTTAAATTCAAATAAATGCTTTGAGAACTTTTTCCTTTTGTTACCAAAAAAAATAAATAAATGCTTTGAGGTGCACATTGTGTTGTATGACTGAAAACCAACATTGAATAATGTAGAGCATAAGCAAGGATCGAGAAGACAAAAAAACATGAGCGCGAAAGGAATAATATAGGTTAATAGAAAATACCAATTTTTAACAGCTTTGAAACTTTGCCCAAAATTCTCATTTTATCTTTTATTATTGGCTTAATTGCATTTTTGGCCCCCTAGTTTTCACATTTGCGTGAATTAGGTCCCCCAGTTTTTAATTACGCGAATTAGGTCCCCCAGTTTCATTAACTGTTACAATTGGGTCCCTCCGTCAGTGCTCCGTCAGTTCACTGGGGGGACCCAATTGCAACAGTTAATGAAATTGGGAGACCCAATTCACGCAATTAAAAACTGGAGGACCTAATTCGCGCAAATGTGAAAACTGAGGGGCCAAAAATGCAATTAAGTCTTTATTATTCTATAGCCGATAGGATATGATTACAAAACTATGAAAACGATGTCGGAAATCACATATAGAAAAATATAAATAAGATGCTTGATTTTATTAAAATGAATTGAAATATAATATATACTTACTTCCCCAAAGAATGAGAGGGAAGATTTTAAAATAAAAGTTGGGAGAAGTGTAATTTAATTATTTTGTTAGAGAAGGAGAGTATAATTTATCCAAAAAAAATTAAGTGATGAAATGAGATAAAATAGATATCGTTAATTATATTTTTATTTTAAAATTTTTAATTCATAGAAATTTTTCCATTGTCTTTGACTAAAGGAAAATAAATACGAAGATATTTAACTATGTCCAAAATAAGCTATTTTAAAGAAATTAATTAAACATTTATTTATAGACTACTAAAATGTAGTTTATAAAAATCCAAATCCTTTAGTCAAAATAAATAAACAAATAAATTCTTCCACACATTAATATAATTGGTCTTGTCGTCTAAATTCAAAAGGTAAGTATTTTGTTTGTAAAACCTAATACAAATGGTTAAAACCATTCTCTATTACTAGGTTGGATATGATTTGATCTCAAGTTGGGGCACTTGTGTATGTTTACCATTTCTACTAAACAAATAAATGTAAATATTTTTTGCCGTAAAAAAACATAAGAATTTTCTTTTCTGAAAAAAAAAAGGTGTTTTCAAACACCTTTGCATAAGACGGGAACCCTAAACTTCCTAATCCTCTTCGGTCCCGCTACCACCCCCGCTCGCCCTTCTTCTGCCAGAAACCGTCCAGCCGCACACGCCCTCCGCCCTCACGCCCAGATCCAGCCTCCAGCGCAGCCGTGAGCTCCCTCTAAGGTCTCTCCCTCATCTGCGCAAAAATATACATAATTGCTGTCGATGGGCTTCTTGTTGCTTTACTGAGTTACTTTTGTCATTCTTGTCAATGAAGATAGTTTAATTTTTTAAACAATATTTAATAGTTTTGTGCTGTACATTGTACATTATGACGTTTTTTCATTGTTTCTCTGTTGTACGTAGTTAACAATGCCAGTGATTTTTCTGTATTTTTTTGGTTGAGTTTTTTTTTTTCACATTACACATACACAGAGTGTGAGAACATAAGAAATCTTTCCTCACTCACCAGTCGGGTTGAGTTGTCAACCAGATTACTTCACTTCCCTAGCACTATTGAATTTCCTTTCAGGGTTCTATGACTGATGACACAGAACATGAAATTGACTTGTTTCTCTTAGCAATACCAATGTGCATGGCTTTCTGGTTTAGCTTCTTGTAGTCTTAGTTACATGTTAACTGCTTTGAGAAGTTGTATTTTGCGAAGTAGATTTATTTTGGTTTTGCACTTTTGTGCATAAAATTTGGATGACAGTTTTATAGGTCAAAGAGCCTGAGTTAGAAAAGTATTGTATGTATTCATGTTTTATGTAGTAAGTAGGGACATGTGTGTCTTTAATTGAAAATCTGTCAGGTATAAAAGCTTACATGCATATCTATATTTGAAGAATTTGTGAAGTCATAACTCTATGATCTCCTAGTAAAATGTTGATTGTGGGGACAGACTGACAGTAGTCTCCTAGGAACAAAATCAATTTGGGTATTCATCAGTTTACTTATTATCATTCACTGTAAACGTTGAATTTAAAGAATACCCATGTCTTTGTAAGGTATATATATTCTGACACTCTAATATCATTTTTATGCTATGGTAGAAGATATTACCAGGAAGAGGTATCGAATATAACAATGTTTCTCAAAGTCCAGCTGCCCTGGAATGTCATAATTGCTGCAGAAAATCTACAACCAGGTAGTCTCATGCTTCAGCGGGCAATCATCATACGGCTTCTGAGTGACTTTGCTGTGAAGAAGGCAACCAAAGATATGGGATACTTCCTTGCAGTGACCACACTGGAGAAAATAGGAGAAGGAAAAGTCAGACAACATACTGGGGATGTGCTCTTCCCTGTTGTTTTTAATGCCATTACCTTCAAGATTTTCAAAGGTGAGATATTAGAGGGTGTTGTCCACAAGGTTTTGAAGCATGGGGTTTTCATGAGATGTGGTCCGATTGAGAATGTCTATCTCTCAAGTACCAAGATGCCGGGTTACGAATTTGGTGGTGGTGAAAACCCATACTTCATGAGTCAGAAAATGCCCAAGATTGCAAAAGATGTCACAGTTCGTGCTGTAGTGATTGGTACTAAGTGGATGGAGGCAGACAGGGAATTTCAGGCATTGGTTGGCTTGGAAGGCGATTATCTGGGACCAATTTCATCTCCTGATATTTAGCTACGTTTTCTTGTAGCTTGTTGTGTTTCTTGCTGAGAGCAAACTCATTTGACTGTGGAGTTTAGTATTTTTTCTTTCCTGGTACAAAACTACAAATCATGGAACCCAGTTAACCAAATTACTGCAGTGGGGTTTAGTCTGTAAATAGCAGATTTGTGCTCTGTATATTTCAACCATTTCTTCTCGCTGTTGGACTTTTTTATAAGTCAATTGACCACTGTTTACTTTTTTTTTTTTTGCTTTCTTTATTGAATGACCTCTTAGAGTCGCGTTATCTGCTATTAAAATGTTATACCAATTACAGGACACCTCTCTATAGTTCAGCAGTTGAATAACAGAGAAACAAATCCGTAAAACTAACTAGGCAACTATGCAGCCATGACTTAAGCTTGTAAACCTTCAGCTGTCATTACTAAAGCAGAAAATCTTTGGTGTACTTTTTTTGGTGTTCCAACAAGGAAAGTTGAGTTGCTCAAACAATTTTACAATCTTTGTTAGTCCCCCACATTCCATTGCTGGAAAGCTAGATGTCTAACTTGGTTTTCCATGCGTCAGGCAGTAATGTATAACCGGAATGAAAAACTAGAGAAGAGTGATATAGTAGGTAGGTTGACATTCCACACCAGGCAATCATCCAAGGAAGAGAGCACGAATAACCAGCTTGGTATCAAAATTCCTGGAAAGGAAAAAGAAAGCATGTTTGGAGGAATAGTATGATGGTGTTAGCCCTCCAAAAAGCATCTGAGAGGTACAACTACAATTAGTGACCACCAGAACCGGATTAGGGGCTTGTTTTAGTTTCAGAAAACTAAAACTAAAATGATCCAAAGCACATCAGCAGTCACCGTGATGCGATCCTTCCTTCATTATTCAGCACATTCTTCTTTTCAAACTAAGAAAATTGCCATTCTCTTCTTGTTGTTTTATTGGTCAAATGATTCATTTAAAGAATCCAAATTCTTTGTTAAGTATCTGAAAGGACAGTCTTTGGGCTCATGAAATTGTCTCCAGGAATATTTTTAGTGACCAAAGATGGATTTGACTATACTGTTTTGCGTATGCCTAATAAGATCTGACAAGATTAATCGTGGTGCAGTTTAGACTAACATACCATTCAGTTCCTCCAAAAAATATAATTTAACATTAATTTGGTTTTGTGACATTAAATTAAATTAATATTTTAAAGATTTAAAATCATATCAAAATAATTAAATTGGCCTCACACAAAACTTGACAGAAAGGCCATTTTTATGTCACTTGAATTAAATTCCTTTACAGAACTACGGAGTCGGCTTCATTTGCTACTAGGCTTTTAAAATTTAGATTTTTTTTTCTTTTCCGTGATAACGGGTTAGGGTATCCGTGGCTCGGTTCGGATTGATTTTGAAGTAAAAAGTCATTTGATCTAAAGTTTAAAATAACATACAGTTCTGCTTGATTCAATTTCCTTTTAAAAAATATCCAATCTGAAATAATGCGGTTTAGATTGGATTGATTTTCGATTTTTAGCGGTTATAATTTTTTTTGAAAATAAATATTAACCAAAGTGATTCTGCTTTTATTTCACTTTTAATATATTTCGGAATACAACTCAATGACATTTGTTTTAACAATTCTCGATGGATTATTAATTATAAAGTCATTTTCTAAACACACATATGTCATTTCTAAAAAATGTCTTATAGAAAAATAGTATTTGTAAAATCATATTCTAAACAAATGAAATGAAAAATGTGAAATAATTTTTAATACACACAAGGTCATTGTGAATTAATATTTAACATAAAAAATACTTCCAAAAGCCAATTCTAAAAAAATACACAATGTAACAATTGATTAGTAGTCCATATATGCAAGTCCAAAATGAATAATATTATAAGTTACGGTTCGGTTCAACTCGGCTTAGTTTTAGTGAAAAGTTCCGAAATCTAAGCAGTTCGGTCTTTCAAAATAGTTATTCAAAAAAATCAATTTTTGATTTTTTGATCAACTTTTAGTTATTTTTTTGATCGGTTCGATTTTGAACACCTTTTATAACGGGTATCTGGAATTTCAAATTTGGAGGTGTTTTATTATTCGGGCGTAGTTTCACAAAAATGTTATGCTGTGAATGAAATGAAAAGTGGCTAATTGCCGGTGCTCGTATTAGGAGTCGGGTTCTAATCATTTTGTATTGTCTCTGATGCTGGGATGAAATGGGTTTGATTCCTAACCCTAAGCAACCTCTGTTTTGTCTAAAATGGCCATGGGATGTTTTAAATCCTAACCCTAAGATTGCCCAAAACCCTAACCCCTGCAACTTTGAGTGTCCTTGGCTATTCAGGTCTCTCCAAAACCTTGGCTCAGTTGCTTTCCATTTTGCCAGCTCTGTCACAAAATCTTCAAGTCCTCAACCGGATGGGAAAATTGGTCACAGCAGGAATTTGAATTTGGCATGGGGGAGGAACAAGAAAACAACTCCCAGTGGCGCCGAGCAGGCGGAGGCAGAGCAGCGAGCTTTTGCCGCCGCTCTGGCAAGTGGGAAGGAGGCCACCGTGCTTGAGTTCTACTCACCCAAATGCAGGCTCTGTAATTCCTTGCTTAATTTTGTTTCGGAGGTGGAGACCAGGAACTCTCAGTGGCTTAACATTGTCATGGCTGATGCTGAGAATGAGAATTGGCTGCCAGAGGTATCTTGTTTTCTGCACACTATATTGATTCAAAACGTATAGCTTGTTTTACTTTTAGCAGCCCTTATTCAATTGATGATGATGATGATGATATATGCAGTTCCATAACCAAGTTCAGTTTACATTCATTGTTTGTAATTGTCTGTCATGTTTACCATTAGTGTCAGTGTTAGTAAGGCCTCAAGACTGGGATTTTGTAGTAGTTGTGTCCTTCTCTAATATGCATTGAATATAGCAAGGTTTTCTGGTGCTGGAAGAACTTGAAATTTTAGTTGTGTATAATAATAAATAAGAGGGAAGGAAGATTAGCGAGGGTGGTCTTTGATTTGCGAAGTTTGGGAATATTCTTGTGCGAGAGTGCATGTTCTATCAAATAACATGAGCATTCTATCTAGATATTCATTCACTAAGAATTTTTTTTCCTTTCATTTTCTGATCCAGTTCCTATCAGAGTGAATGATATTATTTGAGCTAGATGGTTGGCCAACTGCAATTGGGCAATATATGCTCTATTACACCTTTACTTGATAATTTACGGATAAAATTAATAAAAGACTTAAACATCTTGGGACAGTTTATAGGTAGGGAAATCTGAAAATCTGCTATTGGATTTGAATGTAAAACATTCTTTAGCTCCCCCACGTTCAGAAGAATGGGCATGCTATATTTCCTCGTAGTTGCTGTTATTGTGTTGTTCCTAAGTGATATTGCTGTTATTAGATACGTGTTACTAATTAAGAGTGTTTCTTTTGTGGAATCTCTATAGTACCTGAAAGCTTTGATAAAAATGAACATCGATGTAATACGTCTGATGACTGTTGAACATTTTTGAAAGAGGTGAAGTTTGTGTATACCAATGAATCGGATATCACATATTGTGTAGGATATAGTCATATGACCATTAGCGTGTTTGGGTGTCACGTGGGGGACCCCCAAAACTTGGTTTCATCCAAAATGATGGGTCTCAGTCCTTTTGGCAAACTGAGTTTTGGGGGATGCCACCGGCACCCCAAACACACTATATTTGTAAGACCCACGATATGTGTTAGGGCCGGTTCTAGGCCAGTTTTAGTGTTGTTATCAATTTGTGATCAGGATCAGTTTGTTATCAGGTTTAGGATTTCCATTATTATCAGTTAATTTTAGGAGATAAAGATAAAGTTTATTTTCTGTTTTAAGTTTATTATCTGTTAGGATAGAGATAAGATTTCTTATTATCTGTTAGGATAGAGATAAGATTTATTTTCTCATAGCATTAGTCAGTTTAGAATTCTATAAAAGGGGATTCCAATGAATGAGAGGGGGGAGAGCAGATTGATATTGTGACTGGGTTAGGCCAGGATGAAAGGAGAGTACTCCTTTGTGTATCTTTCTTTCTCATTTAATAAAAGTATTCAGTTTTCTCTTTATTCCCGGTGACTAAGTTGTTCAGTTTTTACCTACCCTCAAGAAAGGTTCCTAACAATATGTGTGTGTGTGTGTGTGTGTGTGTGTGTGTGTTATGTAGTATGTGTGCGTGTGTCATTGCCCATGCTACAGTAGTGCAAACAGAACTTGTGCTACAGTGGCATTTGTAAAACTCAACTAATAGCTAACTGCTACTGAATATTTACTTATAATTGACCTACTTTGTCTTGCATCGGTTTTGGTCCACTTGAAATTGGAAACAATACTCTTCCTAGTGTTTTTAAGTTAACTCTTCCACTCCAGTAAAAATATATCTGAGTACTTGAACATCATGAAAATCTTCTCCAAGTTTTGAGTAATAAGGATTCATTTGCCATGTGCCCTAAAGTGGTTTTCTGCAATAAACTAACAAATCAATTTTGAACAAAATCTGAATGCAACTGATTAAAACCAATAAAACTAATGTGATCAAATCTAGAATATTTTGAAAAAACATGTCTTCAAATTTTTTTAATTCTCTTTAAACATGGCTATGTAGATCTTTCTGAATATTATGTCAGTATTTTACTATTTTTCAATCTTGGTCCACCATAAAAAATTCCACCAATCGGTAATTTCTTGACTCTTTGATTGAGGATAACTTTCTTGGCCTATGATTGTTCTTAAAGAAGTAAAACCGAAACGGGATCAACTTGAAAATTTGTAGTTTTCATGTTACTCTGTGATTTTAGATCTACCTGTCTTGTTGAAATATTATCTTGACATGCATTCTTGATTGGTGGAGAGTTCCAATCTATAACAGTACCCTCAGGAAGATTGACTGCTAGTGATTTTAGAGCTGCCTTAGTTGCTGGAAAAAAATATATTCCTTTGATCCAATCCACCTTGTACCACCTAATTAGTGGATCCACATGCATGTCTTTCTTGGTTGCTGTTTATGACAAGCTTAAGGCTTTGAAAGCTTTAGCTTGAAGGGGAATGTTAGGATATATGAAAACATCTCATAATCTCAATATTGTATCTTAGAATGTTTTAGAGTATCTTAAGTGTTCTCTAAGGATTGGTTTCCATATTTCATTATATTTCATGATTTATTTCCATTTTTACTTAAAATTAAAAGTCGAGTACAGAAATAAATAGGGATTAGTAGTTTGTCTTCTGTAACACATCTAACACCATTTCATATCAAGTAAATATCCTCTCAGAGTATTTAGGTAGCGTTTGGTAGATAGGTTAAAGCAGGATAGAACAGAAAATATGAATGTCTGGTGCATAATAAAAATAGAACACAACAATACAAAAGGTAAAAAAGAGGTACATTTTAGTTCCACTACACGGGTGAAACCACAAAAGAACAAAACAGAATTGGATGTTATTCCACCATATGTTATTTGTTTGTTTAGAGAGTTCACTCTGTTCATTATGAATTGTTGCTGAATTATATTTGATTCTTGCTGTTGCAGCTCCTTAATTATGATGTTAGTTATGTCCCTTGCTTTGTGCTTCTTGACAACAAAGGCAAGGCCCTGGCTAAGACCGGTGTTCCAAATAGTCGTTTACATGTTGTAGCGGGACTCTCCCATCTTCTCAATTTGAAGCGTCCTCAACAAAACAATGGTTGATGGGAGTCTTGGTGCATGAAAACCAACATTTGTTTGCGGTGCTGTTTTATGACCTTGACTTGCACATCTTTGACTTTATGTCTTAATTGGATGGTATTTATTGTGCTTTCGGTTGGAATTTGTCCCATGTGTAAGGTTTTCTTCGAGTAAAAAACATATACAATTCATCATGTCATTATCCTTTTTAAGATTCAACGAGTAAACTTCATTGAATCGTACTTTATACAAGCTATTTATCCTTTCCTTTCCTTTCAATTGCGGAAGTTGAAGTATTGCGTATCAAAATTATCAGAAACGAATTGTGTTGTTGTACGTGCGAGGCAAGTACATCCTGTTGTTCAATATAGAGAGATGAGTCTAGATATCATTCTCATAGTGATTAACTAACTAGTTCTGATCATAGGGATTAATTAACAAGTAAAAGAATTGTAGAATTCTTATGTTATTCAGATGATCAAAAAGTGCAATATAGCAATAACTAGTAAGCAATCAAAAATATTAAAGAAAGTAAAAATAAGAACATGGAAAGAATGCTAAACACAAAAGAAGTCACTTTTAATTTAAACTAAATGCTTTTTTTTTTTGGTCAACAACTAAATGCTCTTTTTTTTTTTTGTGGTCAGATCAACAACTAAATGCTATATACACATGTAAGGTTTGCATCTATTTTTTTGGTCACAGGTGAATCATTCGATAAACGGGCCAAGCCCAAGCAGTACAAAGGAGGGCCACAATAAACGGCCTAATCCAGAAAAGCATAAGCAAGAAGTAAGCTTAGCACTGGTTACAACTCCTGAACTAACAAACAACTACAGGCTTAAAGTCCTTTACCTACTCACAACAAAAGAGGCAAAGAGCTTTAACTCCTAAGTTGAACAACTTCCAACGCAACAACACACGCAGCTGGGGGAGGGCCCATGTAAGGTTTGCTGGAGTCTCTTAATTGAATGCTAAGACTTTGGGTTTCACTTATATTTGTTATTGGTTCTTTAGTTAGAAGAGATAACTTCAAAAGTGAATCACTCCTACAACTGCTATATATAATCAAACACATAATCATGACTTCAATATGTTCCAATTCCCTTATTTCTCTTCCCCTACTTGGTCCATAGAAAAATTTAATAGAGATTTACTTTAGGTGCAAAGGAATTAATTAACCTTTTTTGAAGAATATGAAATATATAATATATAATCAAATACAAGATCCACTCTCAACCAAGTCCAAGGGATTTAGCTACTTGTACGCGAAAAACAAAACAGATAAGGATCCTATGAAAAGTTACATGAATACAAAGAAAAAAAAAGCTAATGACTAAGTATGATGGATCCCTTTTTCTTTGAATCTTGGTCTTATCCTTTGTCACTTGTGAGTGCCTTCGTAAGTGCGATATCACCCTCTTCTCAATATACATGGTTTTCTTCTAGGAGTCCTATGTCGCAGACAGTTCAATGACAGCCGGAGGTCATTTGCTTTTTAAGCTTGTTGGCATATTCGTAGTGCTTTTTTTCACCAAAAAAAAACAACTTCGGAGTGCTTTTTCCACACACTTCCTTCAGCCACAATGATGAGCGCCTGTTGTAGAAGGCTTGGACCAGCTACCGGGTTGGTGGGTCCATCTATTTGGCAAGGACTTCAACCATACCTTCAGAAGAGAACATGAATAGGCACAATCTAATAGCATCAGTTGAGACCCCATTGTACTTGATGGTGTCACAAATTTCCAAGAAGCCATGCAGGTGAACTCGTCACAAATTCCCTCAGCATCATGCATAAAATCATTAATTCTTGCATTCCAATGCTATTTCAAAAGGGGAATGAAGTCTCTACTTTTGGGGTTGACAAAATTAAAAAAAAAAAAGCTTTATTATGTGGCTAATGATCAATGATCTGTTCCTGGCACTGTGACCACTGCTTCCTCAATTTGCTCTGTAAATGATGTTAATGGGTTAATCTTTTGATCAAATTGAAATAATCCCTTCCTCTTTTATACCTGCAATGGCGTTTGTTTAGACATTTTATATACATGTTTCAAATGGAGCAGAAATTATGACAATACTTTAAGCTTGAAGACTAGTTAAAAATCCAAAATGTGAAATCTCAAAGACACATTACTTAAATATTCACTCCATATTAATATTAACATAACATAATAAACCAGAGATTACAAGTAGCCTTATTTTGACTGCCATTCGTGATCTTACTATGATCAACGACAATGCATGACTCATGGCTACACGTTACATAATGGTACATAAAACAAAACAGACAATGATCTCAATCAAACCATCATAAAGAAAATACAACATGGTACACACAGCCAATGCTAATTAAGACCCATATGAAGCTAATAATGCACACCATTAGCCGTGACCCCATTGTGGCAACACTTGTAGCTGATGAACACTTCCATTGTGCGGTGACACTCTGGACACTCAATAGTATCCGGAATCTTCCCTGCAACATTAGGAATTTCAAGGTGGGAGCAGAAGTGAACTTTGGCAGCAACCTTGTCAAGGTGATCCTTAAAGGCAATCTCAAAGCCCTTATGGGTGATAGTCTCTTTCCATTGGTCAAGCTCTGCCACAGTCCTCAGAACGATGTTCCCTTCGGCAACAAAGACCACAATAGGGCCCTTGGTTGTAAGAAGTGCCCACCCAGTTGGATCATTCTTGTAAGAGAGCAATTTCTCAACCTGTTGAGTCACAGGGTTGGTTGGCATGTGCATCTTGGTCACAAACAAGCTCTCCACCCTTTTCCAAAAGTTGCTAATCACATTTGGCTGCTGATTCTCCAAGCAGAGCAGCTCAACTGAAACATTTGCCTCCTTGATAATGGGTTCAATTGCTAGGGAACTAGCAAGCTTAGTGAACTTTTGGATCCATTCCTTATCTTTACCTCCATAAATGATGATATTCTTGCCCTGGTTTTCATCATTTTTCAAAGTAAACATAAAATATATTAGTTACATAGCATTTGTACAGAATTTTTATTTTCTGAATTAGGCGATGGACTTGTATAAAGTATAGGTCTTATCCTAATATAAATAGCCAAAAATTCAACAAACAAAATAATTTTGACGAGAAATAAAAAAAAAATCTAAGAGATAACAAGAGCCCCAAACTGAGAGATGACATGTATCCCGATCAAGAATGTACTTCTTTATATATTGCAATTGATTGATTGATTTTAAACTTGTCATATAAACAATGAAGTGAATGAAACCAACTTGAATGGCAAGTAAAATAAACTTCAAGGAGTGATATGAAAATGCAAGAATTGTAGTAATAAACGTTTGCATATACAAGATATATTTGTATTTATGACCAAGCAAATACTTACCCAATTAAGCTTTAGGTCAATAGCATTCACCAGGTCATCAATCCAGACTAATGCATCAGTCAACTTTATTCCGATCTCTTCAGTGAAGGGGAATCCCTTTAGCCCCCATACTTGAATCATGTGGAATGCATTGTGATGCAGAATCTTTGAATGGGGGTTCAACACCACAACCATAGGCTTCTTCTTGAATTGCCATTCCTCCTTTATGTAGGTGATGCCTTTTATGGGTGCAAAGTGATGCAAGACATACCAGGGCATCTTAGCCTTCAGAGACTCAAACTTGTTCTTTAGTTGGTCATTCCATTCCTCCACAATGGGAACCCACACAATCTTGTATTGGTTTCCCAGTTTCGTTATGTGATCATAAACTGGATGGAAAATAGAGATTTCTTCTTCGTTGATGTCCAGGGTTGAAAAGAACAAGAACAGGTCCTTCGTTTTCAACACTTCAATGTTGACCTGTTCAAAAAACAATATGACATAAATATAATTGTTTCATATCATATCTCTTTCTCTATAAGACTCCCTAGATCACTTAATCACTGAGGCTCTTATACTATATTATGAATCTACTATCTCAAAAAAAAAATAAAAAAAATTAAGCCATTAGATGAAGATGTATGAATAATTTTATATCATACATGTAACAGTACGTGTGTCCACTAGTCAATGCCCAGAACTTACTGTTGTAAAGAAAAAACTACAATATTCATTTATTTTATTTTATTTGTTTAAACTTTAAAGTCAACAATAATTAATGCATTATGTTTTAAATAAAAATAAAAATATTGAATAGAATAATAAATGCATTTAAAAAAAATTAAAGAAAAGTTTACTAACCAGTGTTTTAGTAGCACCGTCATAGATGTTTGTGGAGTGTCTTTATCAAAAATCAGCATCCTAAACGCATCCATAATTTCAGTTGGGGTCTGGAAGATGTTCCTGAGTATATATCTTGTAATATTCTGCTTCCTCTGAGAATTCAAAACATTAACATAAAATCATTAAATTTTGCATTCAATTAATTAACAAGTGGCCCGGGGGATATTTGCATTTGAGGTGGACAAAACAAAAAAAAAAATTATTATGTTGGTTAATTACCAATCTGTGCCCGGATTGGTATCAACTGCTTCTTCAGTTTGTTGAATATGATGTTAATCTTTTGACCAAATTGAAATAATTCCTGCCTCTTCTCCCTGAAATTATAAATAAAAATAAAATAAAATTATCATTTATCAAGTGACTATTTAGACATTTAATGAAGTTATTGGTATTGTAGCTTATGTACAAGGTTTCAACATGAATAGATAGCCTGAAAACTTACGAATCGGTAGCTTTTTTTTTTTATAAACAAAAATTTACTAAAAAAAAAAAAGAATCCAAATCAGAGCACAAAACTTACGAATCAGTAGTAAGACAATCAATCTGAGAAACAATTGCTACAATGGTGATGATAGCCCAGAAGACATCTACGGGGACTTGTTCAAAGGCTGGTGCCAAAGCTGGCACAACCTAGCTTGGTATCATAAGTGCTTTTAAGCGTTTCCAACTCAAAGATGTCCTTAACCATATGCCAAGTGGCCTTGATGAGGTTGTTGATCTCCAAAATGGCATTACGGTGTTTTTGTAGTGCTGAGGGCTTGGTGAGTGTAGGCACTCGCTTGATTATGGCCAATGATTTGGCAAGTGGTTCAGTGGACTGATATTGTTGGTCAGAGAGCAACCAGAAGTCCCCATATTCAAGAGCAAAAGCCGCAAGAGTAAGCAGCACTGCTTTTGAAGCCCATGAATAGTTTGATAGGTGGTTGTTGAGGATTGCTAGTGTGGTCTTAAAAGCAATTTCCTCACCTGGGGGCTTGCACGACATCTGCCATGCATCCATCATACATACAATTGATTAATAGAAATATTTTTTTTTGTTTTGATAATTGATATTTCCAAAATAAATTAGATATATAGAACTAGACCAATGTTGCTATAACGGTATGTGTTTCAGTTCCTTTTCAATGTAATTAATATATGGAAGAATTTTTGTACAGAACTAATTAATTCACATGTGTTCTTTTAATTTGTGAGTTAATAGTTTAGATTTGGTATGCAGACGACATAAAAAAAAATGTTGGGTCAGCATTTACGTAGCTATAGCCTATATATGTCAACCAAATCATTTATTAAATTTTTTTTTATCTATGATAAAAGAGAAAAAAATCTCAAACATGAAGAAAATAAGAAGCAGGTAAAATATATAATTAAATAACATAAAAAAAACTTCTGTAAAAAAAACATTAAAAACAAAATTTAAGTTTATTTGATAAAGAAAAGAGGTTTGACACAAACTTGACTCTTTAAATTGTATTGTGCATTGTATAGTGATTGTGATCTTACGTGGGGAACATTGGTTATTTAATTGTATTTTGAACTCGTGAATTGTGATTGTAACTTTATTAACTATTTATATTTTAAACTTGATAAAATGTATTTGGTACTTTTCATTATACCCACACACGTGTGCGTGCTTTAGTGACTCAGTAACACAAGTTGGTGATGTGGTTAAAGTTTAATATATGACTTCTGTACATTTGATAAAAAATTACAAAAGGACATCTGTACATGTATGTATATGTACTTATAGTTTAATTTAATTAGCTAGCCTTTTAGCCTTTAAAAATCAAATATTAATTAAGTATTAACCTCGGAAGATATTTGCTTCAAAGTGCACAATGGTGAAGTGAAGCTAGCAGGGGGAGTCCTGTTATGTATTTGATCCTGACTTCCTTGATTTCCCTGTAAACAAGTCACCAGTGTTAAAAAAAAAAAAAAGAAATGAACCGAGAGACAGAAGATGGCAAAAATTCCAAAAATCAAATGTATATATATTTTTGAATAAGGTAAGAATCAAATGTATCAAATTAAGTGTATAAAATTAACCACAAATAAGAAGGATTAAGTGTGTGTAGGTGCATATATATACTTGTATGATGTTATCAACAACATGGGTTGAACGCTCAAGGATGTTGTCGACAAGGGTGAAAAGAGAGTCCGCATCAAACTTGGTGTCACTATGGTTATGGACATGGGTTGAATAAATCTCCTTCAGAATTTGCTCATCGGACATGGATAACAGGTTATGGTCGACACTGCCGCCAAGAGGAAGCACTGGTACCACTAGGCTGCCCATTATGGATTTGGGAGAGAAAAAAAGTGGACACTTGAAGTACTCTTTGGGTTATGGTTTGGAAAAGATCGAAGTTTTTTTGGTGCTTAGGGTGGTAGCTTCGATGTCCTATTTATAGCCTTTGAGAGAGCCTTCGAGAGCTCGAAGATTATCTTATGTGGAGAAAGGATTGATTGATAATGCATTTTCTTCACGTGCTTTAATAATTTTAATTAAATATATATAGTAGTCATAATTGCACTTGCATAAAGATAAAACTATGTTTACATTGGGCTTCACTTTGATGTTCCCACTATCTCACACACTAGAACATAGTGCATCCATTACAAAAATACATTGATACATTTTTTTTTGGTGAAGTAGAGAGGGGTTAACACACCCCAAACAGAAAGCAAAAGCAAAGCTAAAACCCCCGAGGGAAAGAGGTAGCGCCACTGTCAGCAAACAGAGCCAGAGCAATTGGGCTTCACTTTGATGTTCCCACTGTCTCACACACTAGAACATAGTGCATACATTACAAAAATACATTGATACATGATTTGGTGGTAAAAATAAAAAAATTATTTACGTCTATGTATATGCCCTTAATAATTTTAAGTTGGTGAACAGTTCTGATCATTATGCCCCGGTCCCCGTACTCAATTCTAGATCTCCCTTTTAAAAGTTTCTTCATTATTTGAATGGTATAGTGTCTCGGTGGAAATTCCATTTTTTGTCTAGTACTACTATATATATCCAATAATCCGAAAACGGGGAAAATGTTTATAAAATTAATATTACATATGTAAAATTTGAGCAATGTTATATTTTTTTTTGAACATGTTATACTGTTAATAACTTTTCACTAAATAATTATATTTTTTTAAATAAATGAATAATTATATTTTAATTAAAACTCATTTTTGAATTAAAAGTTACTATAGAACATATAGATAATTCATATAAAATTTTATATCAATCTAAAATTATTTGATGTGTCATTGGGATACGTCAAAATTAATGTCATTTTGTATCAAATGATTTTATATTTATATAAAATTTTATAGAAATGATCTATGTAATAATTATTTTTTAATCCAACATACAATGACTTTTAGAATAAAATTATCCGGTGAAAAATCAATAACAATATATAATATTGTCTAAAGTGTTACACTGGTGTAATTTAATTCCTCTTATAATAATAATATATATTTTAAACCCATAACTTGTACTTGGCTTGTTAACCGCAGTTGTAAAGTAATTACTTTTAAATTTTTATGTTAATTTTCTCTCTCCAAATCTCACTTACATTCTCAAATTTTGTCTTTTACAACAAAATTTGCTCTTTCTCCTTCCACTATTTTTTTTTTTTATACAATATCGGATGTCCCCGAAGGGACAATTTGCTCCTTCTAGGTCCTTAAATTTCAGCTAGTCCACTTTTATATATTAAATTAGATTAGATATTTTAGAGAGACTTAATTTATTATTTACTGTCACATAAAGAATGATACATGTCGTTCTTAATTTTTGTCGTTTTAAAACCATAATTTCCCACTCCCAACTCATTCTATATATAATATTTTTTAAATTTTTTATTTATTAATTAAATTTTTTTTAAAACATTCCCAAGAATACTTAATACTTGCCAGACACATATATACCCCAGAATAACATAATTGGTAATAGTATTCTTAGGAATCTCATTCCCTAGAATATAAATTTATAACTTGAAATAAACCTATAATTAATTCTTTGAGAGATAAGCCTAAATGTTACTCTCTCGATCGGTCCCTTTTCAATTGCTGTTATAGCTTTTTTATTTTGTCTCTAATCATGTTATTCTTTTAGAAATGGAGAAAAAAAGGATTGAACAATACCAACTGATCAAGCTAAGTACATGTTTGTTTGGATAAATAATTTATTTAAACATTTATCACATGAGTACTTATTACATAAGCGTTTATGTATAGATATTTTAATTTTATAATTGAAATGGAGAATGTGATTAGATATACTAGTTTTATATAAGATGTAAGTTATTTTGATAATCTATTCTGGAAAGCTTTCAAAAAAAATCAAATTATATAGCTTATGGGCCACAAATTAACATAAGTTATTTTCATAAACTTTCACAAATTAACACTCTCATAGGTGTTTGTGTTAGTAAATAACAAATAAGCTCTGCATGATAAATCAGTCCAAACATACCATAGCTAGGTAGAGAATAGAAGAGAGATAAAGTTAGAGGAAAAAGAAAAAGAAAATATATAATATTTTTCATTTAGTTGTGAAAAAATTAAAGGGAATAGAAAATATGGTGGGATCTATTATCTATATATAAAAATAAATTTTGGCTTTAATATTAATTTAGTCCCTATAATATTACTGATTTTGAATTTAGTCCCTATAAAAAAAGTTAAACTTTTTTTGTCTTTCTTTTATTTTATTTTTTGAATTTAGTTCCTTGGTAGGGTTGACCACTGATGTGGCACACTCAAGTGCCTATGTGGCTTATTTAAATGGCCATATCAGCACCACGTAAGTTGACACGTCAGCATCACACCCTCTCTCTCCCCTTTCCCTTCCCCACCCTTCTCTCTCCTCAGATCTCACCCACCACCACCTTCTCCCTCCATCCTCCACCCTCACCACCTCCTCCCTCACCACCAAAAGGAAATCACAGATAAAACAACAACAACAAAAAAAATCGCAGAGCATCATGGACCACTGCACTGAGTCGTCCCTACCGTCGGCACCACCCACCACCACCTCCTCCTCCATCCTCCACCCTCACCACCTCCTCCCTCACCACCAAAAGGAAATCGCAGATACAACAACAACAACAACAACAACAACGCAGAGGACCCAGTAGTACTGTTCCTGCAGCTGCTTGGTTTTGGGGTTTGAGGAAATGAGAGAAAAATCTGAAAAATCTATGGATCTTGATTTGTGGGTAGTCCTAGAACTACTAATCTTGGAAGCCGAAGCTAATTTCTTCTTGCGAGATTTCGGGGCACTTATTTTTATTTCAATTTGATCCAAATGATTAATAATGCTTTGTGTGTGTGCGGTGCTTCATTTGGCCCTTTTGTTTTCTTCCTGACCACACCACAGCGGATTCACCCTTTTATTCCAACTTGAAAATAATGTTTTTTTTATTCACGACATTTTCGTTCCAATGCTTCTTATTTCCCAATGGAGGGGGTGGGGGTGGTGGAGAAGGGAGAAGAAGGAGGTGGGGGTGGTAGAGGAGGGATGGTGATGGTGGTGGAGGTGGAGGTGGGGGTGGTGGTGGAGAAGAGGGGAGAAGGAGGTGGGGCTGGTGGAGAAGGGGAGAGAAAGAGAGGGACTAAATTCAAAATATTTTTTTTTAAGAGGGATTAAGTTCAAAACTTAATATTTTTATAAGTATGTGTCAGGTAACGTGTAAGCCACGTAGGCTTAATGAGGTGCCACGTAGGAATTTTATAGGGACTTCACAGTGCCACATCAGCGGTCAACTCCTCCAGAGACTAAAATTAAAAAATAAAATAAAAAAAGGACCAAAAAAATTTGACTTTTTTTATAAAGACCTAATTCAAAAACCCCATATATTACGGGGACCAAATTAATATTAAAACCATAGATTTTTTGTTGTTGTGAGAAGCAGAAAAGGGAAAAAGTTAATATGAAATAACAAAATTATCCATTTTTTTTGTTGTGGAACGACGGCTGCTACGCCTCTGACCCATGGCCTTCGGAGCTTGTCATTTGTAACCCACGGTTGTGCTAGCGCCTCTTATCCTCCCCACCGTCATCGTCGCTGTCCTCGCTACCATCGTCGCCATCCTTCCCATCCTCGCTTGTGTAGTCGTAATCGAAGCTCAACCACCGTCGCCATCGATGTAGTTTCATTAATCCCTACTCATGATCCTTCTTATGGAAGATCGCACCACCAGTCCTCAGTCATGTCGTGATTCATTGCATTTCTCAGTTGTGAATCTGCAGAGCCACAAAATGTGGCCTGGGAGGAGGTTCCCAAAATGTGCCGTTGGTGGGAGGAGGTTGTTGACAATGGTGGAGCAACTGGCAGTGGCGGCTCCGATAGTGGCACACTACAAGAAAATGTCTTTTATTTTGTTCTACTATGAAGAACACTTGTATATATGAATTTAGTTTATATTATTTTCTAGACTAAGGCATCTCCAATGGAGAACCCATTTTGGGTTCTTAAATGGGCTTCACATAGCCACATTACTCATTTTTACATTTTCCAACACAAGTACCTAATAAGCACCCAATCCCTCCAACCCAGTAACTCTAAAAAATTTACTAAATGGGTCCCACCAATAACCACACATTACTCATTTTTTATTTAAAAAATGCAATGGGCCCACTAAATAGTATTAAGAACCGGTGCTTGTACAAGAACCCGTTCTTGTTAAGCACCGGTGGTGTCAGAGCTTTAACGGTTAAGAACCCGGCTGGTGTCAGTTCCTAATAAGAAAAGGTGCTAAGCACCGTCTGTTGGAGATGGCCTAATGATCCTTCTAATGACTCTTGTACAATTTTTACTTTGTTATAGTTGAATGGAACTTTGTTATAGTTTAGAAATTTCTCTAATTTATTTGTAATAAAATTTTGATATTATATTTCACTTGAAATGTCTAAAATAGATAAATATTTTCCACCCAAATATGTGAAAATAGGGGATATATCAAGTGAGAGGAGTTTTAATATAAGAGGGTGAGAGGATTAAATCTGGACCGTATAACCATACATGGATGGTTGGGATTAAAAGTTAGTTAGTAGTCACATGACTACTTAAAAAAATCATGTGACTTTATGTTTTAATCTTGACCATTATAGTTTAATCTTATAGCTATGATTCACTTCTCTCATCCTCTTATAATAAAAACTCTCTCACTTGATATGCTTCCTGTGAAAATATATGCAAAATAAGTTTGGGACAGAAGTGGGACAATTTTTTAAAATTCGTATGCTATTTGTTATTTGTCTAAAATCTGTTTGAAATCTATCTGGAAAAATTTGAGACAAAATTTGAGATGGTTTTCTAAATTTGCAATGGGGGCTTTTTCTGACTAGAGAAATTCCATTCTAAATCTCTCCAAAATTAATTTTTCGTCCAAAATCCGTGGAAAAAGAATCTAAAATCCGGCTAAAAATTCATCTGAAAAGGGTATTTTTCTAGTAGTGGCAGTGGTGGTGAAAGAGAAAATAGGGATAGTGGGGATGTTGGACGTTAGTTGCTTTGTCGTCGCCATTGCACACCGAAATAGTCACACTCAATTTTCAGTTTACTATTGCTTCCGATTGCCTGTTTTTAATCTCTGCCGTTCATTAAAATAATATTATCCAATGGTAAAAACAAGAGGAAGTCTGATTCATGGGTAAGGCAATTGTCATGCTACTTCATGCGAGACGCGGCCCAAAATTAGTGCATACGTATATTTGATTATAATTTTATTGCATGGCAACAAAAAAAATAAAAAAAAAAAGCTAAAATGGCGCTTTTAAGTGCCACCTGTTCTATCTCGTCGCTGGCAAGTCACAATCAAATCTATCTATCTCGCAAGAAAGAAGCAAAAGTCAGTCAACGGTCTGTCTAAAATGGAGCTTTTAAGTGCCACCTGTTATTGGAAAAAAAAAAGCGCCACCTGTTATTGGACAAAAAAAAAGTGCCACCTGTTCTTCATAATATTAAACCTAACAATATAATAAAGATAAATAAAAGAATTACTGCACCAAAAAAGAGCACTGCTATTCCTTAAGAAGGAGATTAGCAAGAATTGCACGAAGAGTGATTTACGGGTCCACGAGCGCGCATTACTTAATGGGTAGCTACACGCGCAGCTTGCAACTCAATTTTTATTTTTAAAAATTAAAGATAAAAAATTAAAAAAAGAAAGAAAATATTTCGCTCCAAAATAGAACAAAAACCTTCTCTCCCGTGTATGGTTCTCCTCGTCAACACTACATCGGTTCTACAATTGCTGTTCTCGTCGACGCTATCCTCACTGTTGCTGCCACCACTATCGTCGTCTTTGCCGCTATTGAGGCCGTGGTCTTCGTCGTCTCTGTTCTCTGCTGTTCTCGTGGAGGCCGCCATCCTTGCCGCCGCTGCCATTTCGTGGAGGCCATTGTCATCTCTGTTGTCGTCGTCATCTCTGTTTTCCACTATCATCACGTATGCACCATCCAAACCCAATCCTGTTCATCCAAACCATTATCATTGAAGATCAAGGAGAACAAGGAACAATTATATGTTCACCCAATCCTGTTCACCCAATCCTGTTCATGCAAACCATTATCATTGGAGCCATCGCGCTACAAGGAAGCAAAAGGCAGTTGCAGTGTTTTTGGGCCTAACAAAATTACGGAAGAAAAAAAACCGAGGACCCCTTGTCCACGTAAGCAGCTAACTCATTCGTGTGTGTTTGACGAATTCGCTTTCGTAAAAATTAGCATTTTCCAAAAAATAAAAGGCATACGTATCATGCCGTGTGTTATTTATTATATTTTATTCATTAAAGATTATCAAAAAAATATTTTATCCATTAAAGCATTCACAAAGTTTTAGTATTATCTTCAAAATATGAAGTGACAGCCAGGTGTTATCCTTGTCTGTATTCAAACTGTCATTTACAAACTTTGATTTTAAATAGTACGAAATTTATAAAATTAAATTTATTAGAAAAAAATTTAAAATCAAAGTGATTTCGATAAAAAAATGTTATTTGAATATGAATTAAAAAATCGCTTTTAAATATATATTTATTAATAAAAATGTTTAAATACTTGTTAAAATATTATTATAATTTTACATAATTAGAATGTTTTTATCAATATATATGTAAATGACTGGACTGAGTATATTTCTCGTTGTATAAAGTAACAAAATGTTATCTTTTTTTTTGATAAACTAACAAAATGTTATCTTTAGTAAAACTAATGTCTAAAATTTATATATATAAGAAAAACTAATGTCTAAAATGAAAATTTTCAGAAATTTATCAAATATGTTGGAACAGTAAAATAAAAATGCTTGAGTAAATAATTACTTTTGTCTTCAAAAATGTCAGATGTTGTCTTTTTGATTTTTGACTGATGTAAAATTATAAAAAATATCATCAATTGGTGTTAGTCATTAGTTATTTTAATCTCTGTTATCAAACCAAAATAATTAATAGCCAACAGTCAAAAACTATTTTTAATTTTGTGTCTGTAAGAGAGAAAAGTGTAAAGTGACTATTTACGGCTTAGATCGAGTCCCACTTCCAAGGGTCCTAGCGTATTCGCGAACTCTCCTGATTGTTTTGAATTTTAAACGCATTTACACTTTGCAGCCTTTTTTTTTTTTATGAACGCATTTATACTTTACAGCTAGGAAACTAGGATGACAAAATTCCATATCCGTGCGGACACCATTGTAGATTTGTTTGTTTATCATCATATGTGTGAAATATTTATTGACTTTGTTAATGATTAATTTTTGCTGAAATATTTGACTTTTATCTTTAGTATAGTCTTCACTTCTAAGTACTACAGTTTTTTTTCCAACCACAACGCCACTGAAACATTGCTTAAGTTAAAATGTGGATTTGGTTCGGTTAACTTAACATGTGTATCTACCCAAAAAATAAATAGGCTTTTCTATATTTGCTTATTATTGGAGGGGAAGTAGATTCTAAGAAATCATCTAGAGATACTCAATATGTAAAATTACTTAAATATTGTGATTATATGAATAAAATTATAATATATTGATTAATGTGTTAATTGATCAATATGTTAATTAATCTATTATTAAAATATCTCTAACTAGTCTATCGAAAAAATATCTCTAACTATATATGATTAATGTATTGAAGTATTAATTAAATTGGTTTGGTAGGGGGGATATCAGCGCACCCCATTATCATACCTTATTATGGTTATAATTTTTGATTTATATGATATGCGCTGATTATTGTGCTTTGTAATCATGTTTATAATTGTTAAATTTGATTTTTTAATGGTAAAGTGAGCTCTCATTTAATAAAATAAAATAATTAATCTTAACTGTTCATAATAAAATCAACCATTAAATGTATCGGAAAAAATCAACTATTAATATTTTAATAGATTTATGAATTATTATTTTAACGACACATTTATGAATTATTATGCAATACACCTAACATCAATCGTTGATTTATCTATTACCTACTTCATAAGAGCTAAATTTAAGTAGGTAGTGAATATAATAAAACTAATTTCAGGTATAAAATTCGTTTTTTAAACTTTTTAACAAAAAAATTGATATATCAATTTTTTCAAAATTAGTTTTGATTAAAATCTAACACGACGAATTGATGCAGAGGACCCCGTCACGGAAAAAGTGGGCAAAGGCCGCAAAGCCCAAAATATAGACAATGAACCTTGATATCGCTATTCGCTATTGGATTTCTTCTCCTAAAAAAAAAAAAAGACAATTTCTATCTACACATACATGATTTTCTATCAACACATACATGTTGTGGAATTATTAGTTTCGTAGGTATATTTTTTTTCGGACATACATATACCGCGGAACTATTAGTTCCGCGGGTTGTAATTCACTGCGGAACTAATAGTTCCGCAAGTATTTCTTATTCGTTATGTGTGTGTCCGAATTGAATTACAACGCGCGGAACTATTAGTTCCGTGGTGAATTACAACCCGCGGAACTAATAGTTCCGTGGTATGTGTGTGTCCGAAAAAAAAATACACCTATAAAATTAATAATTCAGCAGCATGTATGTGTTGATAAAAAAATATGTATGTATAGATAGAAATTGCCAAAAAAAAATGGCTATTGGATTTCCTAGTCAGGAAGATGGTGTGAGAGCGTTTGTCCTTTTTTTTTTTTTGGTCCAAGAGAGCGTTTGTCTCGTTCATGTCAAGACACAATCATGTCTATCTTCTATCTCGAGAATGAAGGAAAGTCCGTCTAAAATGGTCCTCTAATTTGACCAAAAAAAAAAATGGTCCTCTAATTAAGCGCCACCTGTTCTCAATGGCAATGCCATTAAAGTTGGCATTATAATGACAGAAAGAAAAATAAAAGTTACTTTATTGGCAAATAAAATAAATAAAGTGCATGCGTGTTATATTTTTATTCAATAAAGCATATACAAATTTTGTAGTTATCTGGTGTCTTCTGGTAATTGGATATGGACTCCCCATGATACAGCGACAAGGAATGTGCAACTGTAAAAATTGATTTAGGCATTATCCGTTTATTATTATTTTTTAAATCATGGTTTGAGTTATTAAAATTGAATTTTTTTTACGGTATTGACTTTGTTTGTTTAGTGACGTAAAAAAAACTGTGTGGTTATTAATTCGGTATTGAATATAATAGAATTTCAATGCAATGATTTTTTTTTATTTTTTAATAGAATTGGTTTTGAATAAAAAATTTATTAAGTTTTAGAAATGTGCATATATTTTCACTTTAGGAAGTAATTTTACCTTATTGTTTAAATAAAATCAATTTCATTAACTAATTTTTAAAATATTATTTTTAAACACAAAAATAATCAACATTTTTTTTTGGTCCAAAATCAACATTGTTTTTTTTTTTTTTGGTCAATCAAAATCAACATTGTTCAAAATTAATTTTATCAACACCAAACACAACGAAGGCAACCCAATTCCCAAAAAAACTTGTGATTCCCAAAAAAAACGAAGGCAACCCGATCCATTTCGACCCCAATGGGTAAGGCCCGGATTATTATAGAGAATCATGTTGTAACTTGTAATAATAGGTTAATAGCTGCACATCATAAACATTTTATTTTATCCAGAGCAGAAAGGACAACAAGTAGCCACGTAGCCAGGCTAGCTATCTAAGCCTTGCATTGTTATGCAGTGGTAATAATCTAAAGTAGAAGTATAAAACTCTATTGCACATGTTCATTGTATTTTTTCTGAAGGATCACACGTTCGATCATTGTTAAATATGAGTTCTTCCATGGAATAAGCACAACCTTGGGAGTCAATTAGTCTAGTATAGGCTTGAACTCAGCAATTTACTATCATTTATTTGTTTAATATGTTATTTTTCATTAATTAATTAAATGAGGTATAATTAAGAAGTTGTTAATTAATATTATTTTAGACTTTTATTATAATAATAATTAACAAATAAACAAGAATAACCTTTTTCAAAACATCGACACTCAAAAAGAGAACAGAGGGAGCACTGGAGCAGCTATGTTTTGAATATAAAATCAATCTCCAAATGGTTCAAGTAGTTAATTCATATCTTTGCTATGTAACTGTAATTAAATAATAATTGTATTGAAATTATATATATTAAAATTATTTAATTTCTACATATATCATAGAGCATAAAATTATAAATATAAATTTTATAAATAATTTGATAATTTTCATTATTTTGAAAAAATTTGGAAAGTATTTTCATCAAAATTTCTAAGATTCTAAGATGTGGCCTGCTGCATAAATATCTTCATTGTTTGTCAATGATATGTCCAGTTTAAATAAATAGCTATGCCCAAAACGGGTAAAGAACCTAATGTCGTTTAGTCAAAAATTTAATGGTAGAGACTGTAATTGTATACAAAAATTATAAATCTACTATTGTTTGAATTATTAATGTTTTAAGTTATGATTATAATTTTTACATTTTTAAAATAAATTATTTATGAATCAAGTCCTGTTGTACATATATAAAAAAAATATTCTTAAGGATTAATTTAGTAATTATAAACTATGAAGAATAAAAACATTACTACTCATGCCATTAGATGTTTGGATAGGTTAGGCTTATAAAGACAAAATCTTACTTATTTATATGATATGAATTTTCTTTTAAAGGTCTAGTCTGACTTTCATGATAATCTATTTAAAAACATATTTTTGTAATAAAATTTCTAAATAGATCATAATTTTTAAATAAATTTACGGGCTTAAATCTTTGTATAAATAAATACGTTTAAATATTTAACAAAAGTAAAAAAAGCATATGATGCCGTAACCCCTGAGGTCGCTATGCATACAGATTATGTTTGGATTAATTCAATTGATTTCTTATTGAAATGCATTTAGTTTTATTTTTTTTGCTGAGAATTAATTTTTCTGGCTGAGTATTGATTCTCACAATGGAAAAAATAAAGATTGTTCATAAATGGAGAAAGAAAAGGACAACAGGACAATGTTATCAAAAAAAAAAGGACAACAGGACAATAGCATGTGAATATGATGTGGCACTTGATTAAACAGAGAAGGAGGAGAAAAAGACAATGACCACGTGAGACATGTGAGTTTATCTGATAATGTGAAGTGTGAACAATAGAATATCCAGCTTGTCATTATTATGACGTAATAACAAAGTCTTGTCCTGACGTAAGTAGCGATAACCTATGCGGCCAAGACGTGTAAAGAGACTCAACAATACGCGTAATGTCAGAAGACTTGATCACTGTTTAGCGCCGTGGCTTTTTCACCCCTGTAGCACTCTTTTTATTTTTATTTACTAAACTAGAAAGTCGCACGGTCTCCGAGTCGTGTTGATTTTTATATATAATTTGCAACAATTTAGTTATATAATAATTTGATATATGATATACTTTAAATTTATATAATATTAGTTGGGCTAATAAAAAAATAGTGATATTTTATATGTTAGTTAAATATATATATGCAAACTCTGTGTTTTAAGCTATCGATAATTGTTTATATTGACAAAAATAAAAGTTAAATTAGAGGTACAAAATAAATAGAAAAAATATAATTCAATTTTTTATATTTAATAAAGAAAATATAAATTAAATTTGTAAATATACACTATTTTATTTATAGAAAAATTTACAACCTGAAAATTTATAGAAACAAAAAATTTATATATTGAAACCCAAAACAAAAAACTATTCTATGCATTGAAAATAAAATTAAAAAAATATAATTTTATAACTTGAAAACTTATAGAAAAAAAACATGAATAAAACTCGTAAATAAGTACTATTTTATTTATCAAAAATAAAACTAAAATAAAAATAATTTCACAACATAAAATTTTATAACGACAAAAAATATGAATGAAACATATAATAAAATATTTCTTTTTAATCAAAAATAAAATAAAAACAATTTTGATACCAAAAAATACTATTCATTTATTAACAACAAATTATATAATATGTAGATAATATATCTTATTCCAAAATATAATATACGGATTTTTTGGGTGACAAACGAAAATTCATCAAAAACATTTAAGAAACAGAAAGCAAAAAATGACGGCCAGGGAATAACCATTGGTAGCGAAAATTAGATGATGAATTTTATTTTGATGAGCAGATGGTGAAGTTGGAAAACACGATGATGATATTGGACAGATTTAATATTTAATATATTATAGAGTAGTATTTAGTGGTGATTTATTAGAGGAGGAGTATTTGTAAAGGATAAAAAAAAAAAGGAATGGCGGGAATTGGTTGATGTGACATTAGCCAGAAATTATATATTTATTGATTAGTACTTTTTTTAATCTACTAAAGTAGCACCCTTTTAAATATAATATTTATTTAATTAAATATTAATTATTAGTTTAAAATTATGATTAAATTATTAATTTGTTAAATATTTAATTGTTAAATATTAATTAATCCAATTTGTTAACTAATTAATAACATAATTATAGAAAATAGCTCAAATTGATTTAAAATTTAAAAATACAAATACAAAAGTGGTGTGATTATGGTGAATTTCAGGCACTACACTATCCATGTTCGCATGTCATTGCTGCTTGTTCCCATATTCACCACGACTACATGACATATGTGTCTCCCCATTACACATTGCAAAATGTATACAATGTTTATCGGGAAGAGTTCAAACCGGTGTCTCATCGTTCATATTGGCAAGAATACAATGGAATTAAATTGTTCCATAATGCAGCAATGCAGAGAGATCCAAATGGTCGTCCACAGTCTACACGAATTCGTACAAAAATGGATCAAACGGAAAGACCCAAGAGATGTGGACTGTGTCGAAATGAAGGGCATAGCAAGAAAAATTGTCCTCACCGTTCTGGAGTTGATACGCAACACTAAAAAAACTTCTATCATTTGCATTTAGTTTACTTTTGTATCATTTTTGTTTGTATCACTTTTGTATTTGTATTTTTAAATTTTTAATCAATTTGAGCTATTTTTTTATAATTATATTATTAATTACACTACGCCAAAAACTGTTTCAGATAACGTCATTCAGATAGCGCTTATAGGGGTAAGTGTTATCTAAAAAATTATGGAGCTTTTCAGATAACACTTCCTCTGGAAAGTGTTATCTGAATGATTCACTCAGATAGCGCTTTCTAAGGAAAGTGTTTTCTGAAAGCTCCAATTTTTATTTTATTTTTTAGTTTAGACACTCAGATAACACTTAATATAAAAATGCTATCTGTAGCTAAACACTCAGAAAGTGCTTTTATTTAAAATGCTATTGGAATCTCAATACTCAGAAAACGCTTTTGTTTGAAATGCTATTGGAATCTTGACATTCAAAAAGCGTTTTACCTAAAAATGTTATCTAATGATATTTCATTTTTATTTTTAATTATTTACATATTCAGATAGCATTTTAAACTTGAAACGCTATTGGAAGATTAACATTCAGAAAACGGTTGTAGTTAAAAGTGTTATCGAAAGTTTAATATAACTTCAAAAATCAACGGGAAACACATATCGCGACTGAGCCCTGTTGTTCCATCCCAGCAAGCTCGATCGACCTTCTCCACCATTCTTCACCGCTGTACTTCCTTCATCCTCGGTTGTTCTTCCTTCGTTCGCCTCCTTCGTTTGCAGCGCTGTTCTTCCTTCGTTCCCTGTTCGTTCGCCTCCTTCGTGAACCCAAATCTCTCTTGAATCCCTAACGCTTCGCTGATGGAGCAGCGACTGCTCATGCTCAGTCGCCTTTGCTGCTAAATCCTGCCCTTTCGTGCTCTTCTCTCCTCTCTTGATCTAGGTAATCTCTCACTATTCTCCTATCTCCCTCTAATGGCTTCTCGTTTTTGATGTTTTGATCTGTGGATTTGAATATGTGGTATATTGATGACGAGGCTTGGCCAAAATGAGAAAGAAAGGTTTATTTGGTATGAATCTTCTTATTCTTGTTTGAGTTAATCGTTATTTTAGCCCCTGAAATTGTGAAGCAGTCTCACTTAGGTCCTTGAAACTAACGAAAAGTCAATTTAGTCCCTGAAATTGTAAAACATCGGTCAAGTTAGTCCCTAAAATTGTAAAATGATGGACTAACTTGACCATCGTTTTACAATTTTAGGGACTAATTTGACCGACGTTTTACAATTTCAGGGGTTAAATTGCCTTTTCGTTAGTTTCAGGGACCTAAATGAGACTGTATTATAGTTTTAGGGGCCAAAATGACAGTTAACTCATTCTTGTTTCTTCTTCACTTTGATTAGTCCTTTTCTTTTTGTCTGTCATTCTTTTCATGAATCAGGATCCCAATCTTCTGCGATCATATGTTGTTCGACAGGAAGGAATTACTCTTGTAGGCTTTTGGTATGTTTTTTGCGTGTAAATGGAATCACATGTTCTTTCTGGATGACTTACTTTATAAAGAGTATGCAAGGAGAATCTATATACATGTGTCTGCGTGCTTCCTCTGCACTGAAATTCTGAAACCAGAAGTCAATTGTGTTGATTTTCTAATCTGAATTCTTTCTGCAAAGTGTAAACTGTTGTAGGATGAATATGTGGTCAGGAACTTGGATGTGTAGTATGTTAGTAAAACTGATGACAGGAAAGAAGGAATGCAAGAAATGGTATAGTCTTGGTAATGGTTGATATCAAAGCCAAACAAAAGCAATTAAGATTTAAGATTGAAACAATGGACTGTTTTGGGATTGTGAGCTGTCAACAGTTACTGCAAGAAGTAATTATGGTTTTTGATTGGTTCTGGGAAAAAATGAAAGGGGGAAATAGGATTAGAAAGATAGAAAAGAATCTGAAGAAGTCAGGCTTCATGACTTCTAAAATTCTCCTCTAAACTGAAACTTGTTTTGAAATATAAGGGTGTTTTTTGAGTTTATTCCTCTTTTTATATTTATTTTTTGCTTGAATATTTGTTTTGCAGTGCTATCAATTTGTTTTAATGAGTATAACTGGTTTTAACAGAAATCAATAACTGGTTTTAATGAGCATATAGTAGAAATTTTTTTGAGGAATACATTATATACTTATGGGTCACTGCAATAAAGTGCTCGAATTAATAGGGCAAACACTATAGAACAAAGTAAGGAGCAAGTTTTTTCAGGGAATTTTTTTTCCTTCTTTTTTTTTGTATTTGGAAACACAGATGACACGAGAGAATAGTTGCTAACTTCAGCCAGATTTTTGTTTTGTTTTCTCTCAAAGACAGAGGAGGTAGATCCCTAGTCCTAAACATGCACAACTGAAAATGAATATGACAGTGTTTTGGCATATTGATTCTAAAATGCATATATTGGGATCTTAGAGTATGGTCTTAGTGCAGTTTCTGATTAGTATATGTAACTTAGTGTCTACTTAGCTTGCTAAAAAACAATTTATTCTACTTGATTGATTCTGCATCTAACCAGAAGCATTTGTTTTCCCCTTTTGCTTATTGGTGTAGATTTGACATTTTCGGGCTTTGTTGATTACTTTCCACTTTCCAGTGGACTTGGGTTTATATTTTGCTTACTCAGATCTTTTTGAGATTCAAAGTATTAGTGAGGACTGATTCAGCAGTTTGTTGTGGTTAGTTAGTTTTGGATCTGATATAATTCTAAAGGAATTTTGGTAGATTATGGCCTAAGTCAATAGCCACGTGTATATTTGCTTTGACTTTGATCATTCAATCAATCATTTCTTCATTGGTTTAAGCTGGTTTATAATGTTACAATACTTTATGTTGTGCTTTGCAGGCTCTACTACTTATTTTTCTCTAAAGTGAGTAAACAAAAATAGTGCTGATTGTGGGGTTTAGAAGTAGCTTTGGTGTTTCTTCATGGCTAGATTATGAACAGAAGAAAGCAAAGCTCAAAAGGTTGACACACATTTTCGTAGTTGAGTATAGAAAACAAGTTCTTTATTTAGTTTTATATTACAATTATAGTTTAATCTTAACACGTATGTACTCATTTCTAGTAATCTCTTTCTATAATTTTCTACCTTTTCATTTATATCTTTTCAATGGCCTAAAACTCATTTTCTTGGCTTTATGATTCACATGGGAAGCAAACTTTGATGTTAGCTTTGCTTTAATGAAGGTATTATTATCATGGTGTAGTGAGGGGAATGAAAGAGAATTGAAGAAGGCATATGAATGCAGAAGCTGCTGAAGAAGCTTAACCTCAAGGTTAATTTATAACTTAATATGATATGTCAAAAAACACAATTTTAATCAGAATGGTGTAGTGGGATGTGATGGGATGTGTGTATGTATGGTGACTATGTACTTTTATTAATGAGTGGAGAGCAAGTGAACCGCTTTTTAACATTATTGCTTTACAGCAATATATTCTTTTATGTTCACATGTATGCATTTTATATTTTGCATATTGGTTTCATGTCTTGATCCTTGGTTTTTTTAATTTCTGTCTGAAGATGCCTTGCTGATCTATTGAAAGCTTGAAATGAAAATTCAGCTTCATACAGTTGCATCTTATCCAAGAATTTGAACATCTGTACTTGATTCATATGACATTATATTCGGTAAACTTACAGATGGACAAGTGGTAGAGATTTTAAATTTCTGTAACTGTGAAAACTTTGACAGAACCAAAATATTAGTTGAATCAATTGACTATTGGTCTAAAGAAAGGTTGACTCAGTTGATTGTACCTTCAGGCAATTGAAAACAAAGCTTAACCTTTTGGTAATTGATTTCTTTTCCTCGTTAAAACCAGGCGTTTCGACATTTGATTGATATTTGCACACTAGCTTCAATCTGTTGAATTTGCATGAACTTGTTTGTATAATCTAGTGACCATATCACATATTGGACTGATGTGATGCTGCTTGAGTTTTGACTCGCTCTTTGGATATCTGTCTAACATGCTCGAGTTCGTTATGATCTGATTTGGATTAACCTTTATTTAATGAGAGCTTCTTACATAAAATAACTTTATGGTTTTTATCTTATGGAAAAATATGTATGTTTATGGAGAAGTTAAATTCTAATCGTGATGTAGAAAGTAGAAACTAATTGCAACTTATATCAGAAGTGCTTTTGAGGAGTTTATATAAAATGGCTATATAATTGTATTATATTTTCCCCCAATCAACCATTAAACTGTGCTTGATTGATGCAGGAACAAGACGGTGGACTGAGGGATAAACCAAGTAAATTTGGTTTGATATATATTAAAATTTATTAGTTTGTTATTTGAACATATTAAATTTTTATTGTTTTGAAGCTGCAAGTGACATTAGAGTCAGTTCATGGACATTATGTTTGCCTTTAAAGCTGCTGGAGGATAGATATCTAGCTTGTTGGTTGTATGTTCTAGTTTTTGATGCATAGATGTTTTGACTTTTTGATCTTTTCATGCCTTACTTTTGTTTTGAGATTTCTCATGGATTATGCTTGTCTTAGATAGATGATAGATATCTTGTTGGTTGTTGTCTTAAGCCTATCTTGTTGGTTGATGTTTTACTTTTGTTAGCACTATCAATTGATATTGTAATTTTAATTGTGTAAATTAGTATTAATCTGCTTTGAATTGTGTAATTGATATGCCAAATCGATTACTGTTTGGTGTTGTTGGGTTCTGTTTTGTATCTGATATGGGATAAGAGAAAAATAGAAAAAAATATTAAAAAAAACACTCAGATAGCGCTTTAATGAGAAAGTGTTTTCTGATGTGATATCAGATAACACTTTCTCATAAAAGTGCTATCTGTTATAAAACTTCAGAGAGCGCTTTCAGAAAAAGTGTTGTCTGTTATAAAAATTCCAATAGCGCTTTTAGAGGAAGTGTTATCTGTTATAAAACTTCCGATAACACTTTTCAAGGAAGTGCTATCTCTTATAAAACATTCCGAGAGCGCTTTTCAAAGAAGTGTTGTTTGTTATAAAAAATTCAGAGAGCGTTTTTTTACAAAAGCGCTATCAGAGTCTAACTTCAGATAACGCTTCAAAAACGTTATCGGAATTCAGATAACGCTCAATCAGACGACACTTAAAAGCGCTGTCTGAAAGGAAAAAAAAGCGTTATCTGAATGAATTTTTGGCATAGTATTAGTTGACGAATTGGGTTAATAAATATTTAACAATTAAATATTTAATTAATTAATAATTTAATTACAATTTTAAACCAATAATTAATATTTAATTAATAACTAATTACATAAATATTACATAGTTCATTCATTTTTTTTGTTCATATAAATTTTTAGGTTTCAAAAATATTTTTCTTTTAATTTTGCTTCTGATAAATAAAATAATATTTGCTTACAGGTTTCATTCAATTTTTTTGTTTCCATATATTTTCAGTTGCAAAATTATTCTAATAAAACAATGTTTGTTTGTAAGTTTCATTTATTTTTTTGTTCTTGTAAATTTGTATATTGTAAAATTATTATTTTTTTAATTATATTTTTGATAAATAAAATAGTATATGCTTACAGGTTTCATTCATGTTTTTTGTTTATATAAATTCTCATGTTGCAAAATTATTATTTTTTAATTTTATTTTTGACAAAAAAATGATATTTGCTTACGAGTTTATTTATATTTGTTGTTCTTGTAAATTTTTATGGTGCAGATTTTTTCTTCATTTAATTATATTTTTATAAATAAAATATTAAAAGTTTTATTCATATTTTTTTATCTCTATAAAATTAAATTTTATGTCGTAATTTTTTAAAATTTTATTTACAATAAATAAAATAGTATTTAGTTATGGCTCTATTTCATTTTTTTTTTGCAAGATTGTTTTTCTTTTAATTTTGTTTTTAATGAATAAAATTGTATTTGATTACGTGTTTTATTCATGCTTTTTGATTTTGGTAAATTTTTAAGTTATAGAAATATTTTTTAAATTTTATTTTGATAAATAAATTGATGTATGCTTACACATTTCATTCATGTTATTTTATTTCATTCTATTTATTTTATTTTATTTTATGTAATTTGACCTTCTTTTTATCATATGCAGAATCAATTGTCGATTGATTAAACAAGTTGCATTGCCATAATAGCATAGAGTTATATTTGACTAAGATGTTAATGTTATAGAATCAACACAATTATAAATTCAAAATATCATATTCAGGTTATTACCATACCAATAAATCATTTTATATTTAACTTATTATCATATAAATAAATTATTTTATATCATGCGTAAAATACGAATCCATGTATCAACTGCCACTATCATGCCAAATTTAGATTTGTGGATCAGAACATTTCCTGCTATGATCCTATCCTTTTGGCCAGGCATGACGAGATTTGAAAAATAAAAATAAATTCTAAGGGTGTTCTTATTTTGGTATTAATTAACACGTGTTCTAATATTTTTAAATGTGAAAATTTGAACTTGCAGCTGCATGGACGTTATGTCGTTTTCATATTTATGTTTTGACAGGGCTCCCATTAATATAGCAACAACAATTGTAGCGTCTAACAAGGAAAACGAAACAATTTGGGGGCTCTTGCAGCAGTCTTGCTTTCCCATTAGTAGCGATGACTTTTGGCGTGACTTTTTTAGAGAGTTAACTCTCATTTTGGCCCCCGAAACTGTAATATGGTTTCATTTAGGTTTTTGAAACTAACAAAAAGGCAATTTAGTCTCTAAAATCATAAAATGTCGGTCAAATTAGTCCATAAAATTGTAAAACGACAGTCAAGTTAGTCCGTCATTTTACAATTTTAGGGATTAACTTGATCGACATTTTACAATTTCAGGGACTAAATTGTCTTTTTGTTAGTTTCAAGGACCTAAATGAGTCTACTTCACAATTTCAAGGACTAAAATGACAGTTAACTCCTTTTTAGATAATGAATTAATTAATCAAGAATTTAATTGTTATATACACTATATAACATTGTAAACAAGTTTTACACACGTCTATTTTACTATATAATTCTTTGTATAAATATTTTATAAATCATTATTATAAAGTGATTTTTTGATAAAATATATTAAGATATCTATGTTAAGTGTTTTATATTGTCAATATATACTAATTAAACTCGTTAATTAGTCGATGTAAATAAAAGGTGCATTGATGAACCGAGATTATGGATCCTCTATCTATAGGATTGTTACTAGGATCAACCAAGAAAAAGCACATCAATCCTAGTTACTGCATGCAATCATATACAGAAGATTTTTTGTTTTGTTCATGTGATTAATCATATTTCACTTAATCAATCCATTATATAAAAAAAAAATATAGGGTTTTAGTTGGGAGTGAAACACATGTCATCTACCAATATATAATGTCATTTCTTAGATTTTATGTTTTTACTAATTATTTTATTTGTTAAACTTTTTACTCTTTATATTAATAAAAGTTATATTTTGTTCGGATTCATCGGCTAGTTAATTAATTAATAAAAAACAATTATAAAGAGGCATATATTATAAAGATAGAGGATTAAATAGTAAGGTTTGCTTTTATGAGAGGAAATTATCATCATCATCATCATTATACAACTCATAAAAATTATTAGAATTAGGTTTTAAATAAAAATTATCTTGCTTCAAAATTGGCTAAAGGAACTATTCTTCATAGAAGATTACTAGTGAATTGATCTTAATAAATTAATTTTAATCAAAATTCATGTGAATATGTGATTAAGTTTTATTAAATTATTATTGCATTAATTTTGAAGTACTTCTGTTCACTTCGACAGTGTAAAATTATAACTATTTTATTAATATAACTTAATTTAAGCATCAAATAAATTTGTAGTATAACATGAGAGATTTAATATAATAAATTTATAAAAAATAAGAAAGTTTGTGTAAAGTTTAAGAAATAATAATAAGAGTAATATATAGTGATTCAGATAAAATATGAGAGTTTGATCATTTCATTGCAAAAAAGGTGTCATAAAAAATATAGAATTTTGTACATGCATTTATAAAATATGAGAGATTTTATGTATGTTTTAAAAATAAAAGTTTATGTAGTATTGTCATTGTTAATTAATTAATATGGGTAGTTGTTAGGCTAGTTTAATTTAATATTTTTAATAAATCAATGTGCTTCCAACCACCGTCTTTCGCCCAATTGAAGTAATTGATTGACGTGGAAATTTTGCAAGCAATGGTTAATTTTCGCTGTCAGTATATATATATAGGAGAATAATGGGTTTTGCCAAGGTATTGGCCCAGCCTTTGTTTTTTTGGGTCAAAGGTATTGGCCCAGCCTATGTTTAACGGTTGCTTGCGGTGTATAAATTAAAGCAAAAACAAAGTGATAAATGGTGATAGACAAAAGACGGTGTCCTAGATGAAAAGGACGAAATAATTTTTTGCTCAAAAGGACGAAAGAATTTATGTATAACTCTCTGGTTTTCCAGAGGAGGTAGTTTGTAGTTTGGGCTTTTTGCCCTGTCGTGTCAGCAAAAAAAAATTGAATACTTAACTTCAATGTAATAATATTGAGTATGAAATATTTTTACACATGTTTAAAATTATATATTATCAATAAGTTTAACATTATGTATAAATAAATATTTATATAATATAAAACATCACAATATTAAATATCCTCATGAAATGAAAACAAACATATATATAAATGACACGTACGCATGGAAATTAGCCTGTAAAATTAAGGACTGAAATCAGGTGTATTTTAACACGAAAAATATACTAGTGTAAGACACACTCCTTACACTCTTTTTTAATGTATTTAAGAAAGAGTTAAGAAAAAGAGAAACTGAGAGGAACCCATTTGAAATAGGAGAGATCAGTGACCAAATTTGGTGGAGAAGATTTATTGTTTGTTTGTGTTTTCCACTTGTATCGTGCTCCCAGTGTATTGTGTTGCCATCGAAAAATAAGGCGATACAACGTTAAACTCTCCCACTTATTGTGTACTTTGAGTCATATTTCATTTATTCATACACACGTTTTATAAATAACTTATTAAAATGTTATTAGAAATAGAATATATTCTATATAAGAATAAAGGAACTTTGTTAAAAGAAGAGAAAATAAATATCATTAATCAGTTTTAAATAAAAGTGAAATAAAATACAATTATGTTTAAGGTTTAAATATACGTTTTGTCCCTGTAAATATATTTATTTTTTAATTTTGTCTGTAAATTTTTTTTTTGTGTTTCATTCCTGTAATAAGAGATCATTTCTTTTTTCGTCTCTACCGTTAACTTCTGTTAAAAAAAAGCTGACGTGGTAGAAGGACTGCCACGTGTTGTCGCCACATTGGATAAGTGTGTCCAGCTGTCATGCATGACTGGACGACACGTGGCAGTCCATCTGCCACGTTAGCTTTTTTTAAACAGAAGTTAACGATAGGGATAAAAAAAGAAATAACTTCTTATTATAGGAATGAAACACAAAAAAAAAAACAAAAACGAAACTCAAAAAGAGATATATTTTCAGGAACAAAACGTATATTTAAGCCTATGTTTAATTTTCTCTGTCAGCATTTGATATATTGGGTTTGCCTAGGCATTAGCCCAGCCTATGTTTAAAGTTGGTTGCAGGCGTAGGGCACAAGGCACAGTGTACTGGGGTAGTTTGGTCCGCAACGTGGGAAATTGCATTTTTTTTTTGGGGGCGGGGTGGATAGGAAAAGAAAATAAGAGAGGTGATAAATAATGCAACGCGACGAAAAATTTAAAAATAAAAGAGAGAAAAAATATGAACTTAATTAATATGCAGACAATGTAAAAATATTTTACACATACATTATGTAAAATATTTTTAAGCTATCAGTGCATACTAATTAAATTAAAATATTATAAAAAAAATATAAAATATCATTATTAATACAAGATGAGTTTGGAGTTCAGTTCCTAAAAAAAAAAGACGAGTTTGGAGTTTCGACCGTTCACTTCGGTCATGCTAAGGTCAAGGAAGTGAGTAAAAACAAAGTTGTAAAGATGGTGTCCTCCTAAATGAGCCTGCTTATATGAATAAAAATAAAAAATACTTAACTTTAATGTAATATTGAGTATGAAATTTACACTAACTATATTTTTTTGATAAACTAACTATATTTTAAATATACTAAAATTATACATTATTCAATAAGTTTAACATTATGCACAATTATTTATATAATTAAATAGATAGGAGTATTAGATGGATATTAAAAATTGATAGGTGTTCAAACAAATAAATGAAAAATATTTCTTTTCTTTTCTTTTCTTTTTCTCTGAACTTTTTCCTCTCCCCACCCCCATTGCAAAAATTCACACAAAATAAAAATGTGTTTGAAAAAATAAATCTTGAAATATTGCACTAATTGTTAGTATTCCACTCCAAACCCCGTCTTCACATTATAAATAGAGTAGGACCCCGGAAGATCACCAACACAACTCTTATCTCAGAATCCTTCTATCTTTGTATTCTTGTTGTTCCTGAGAAATTCGTAATGGCTTCCAAGCTTTCACTAAAGGCTCTTTTCCACCATAGTTCTCCCGAGAGTGAGCACAACCCATTGACCATGTCTGATGAGCAGATTTTGGAACAAATCTACTCAACCCATGTCCACAGTGACACCAAGTTTGATGTCAACTCTCTTTTCACCCTTGTTGAGAACACCCTTAGACGTTCAACCCACATTGTTGACAATGTTGTGCTGGTATATATACTCACACACCCATAGCCTATTTTCCCTTCTTTTTTTTTCAGTTACTCTTTTCCCTTCATTTATATATGTTCCCCCATGCACTCAATGGTAATAAATTTTTACAGGGTTCCAGAGCAAGCGTGGAGCACATAGATGACAAGACCCACCTCGCCAATTTTAATTCACCACTCTGTACCCTGAGGCAGATTTCTTTTGAGGTCATTCGTATATCTAAAATTAAAGAGAATTAAAAAACGACAATATAGTGTGTGTTTGGATTTCAGTTGCAAACTTATGTTTATTTTTCTCGATACAAATTCTCTCTTTCCAATGCAATTTTTGTAAAGTAACAAATTGTTATTTCTAATCCAAACTCAATTCTGCAAGTCCTAAACTGGTTTTCAAACACACATACACACACACACATGACACATTTGCTGATGTACACCTATTTATTTTTTAGAAAATGTATATTATAACTTAAAATTTATTAAATGCATCAAAAGAGTAATTTTTTACCATATTCTTTCTAAAAAAAACGTGGGTGCGTACATTAGCTGAGAAAGATTATGACTACTAGTTGCTGATGAACTTAATTAATGTGACAGATGTCATGCAAGCCTCCAAGTGAGGAAATTGCTCACAAAACCACACTTGCCATACTGAACAAGCTCTCACACTATGACTGGGATACAAAAGCAGTGCTGACACTGGCGGCATTTGCGCTGGACTATGGGGAGTTCTGGCTGGCTGCAGAGCATCAACCAACAGACCCTCTCGCCAAATCCTTGGCTGTTCTGAAGCGAGTTCCACTCCTCACGAAGCCTTTAGCAGTGCAGAAGCACCGCATAGCCATCACCGAGTTCAACAGTTTGGTCAAAGCCACATTGCAAGTGATCGAGCTTATCTTTGAGCTGGAGAAGCTCACCAGTTATGACACCAAGGATGTCCCTGCTCTGGAGCCTGCAATTGAACAGATCCCTGTTGATGTCTATTGGGCCATCATCACTATTGTTGCTATTGTTACTCAGATAGATTGCCTCACCACTGATTCGTAAGTTATTTGCTGCGCCCAACACACTCTTTATTATGAGGTGGAATTTATATCGAAGAAAAGATATGCTCGCATGCATGCTTATACGTAACCTTTTTATTATTTGCACCTTTTAACTATTAAGTTTAAAGATGTATATATATTGATGATTTGAGAATAATTTTTTGAATTAAGGGAGCACAAGCAAGAACTGTCCCACTATGGTCAAAAGATCAATATCATACACAGCAGACTGAGGAAGCAGATCGCAGAATGCAGACGACAGATAGGTATAAGTCTCTGCCTTTCTCTCTCTCTCTCTCGTTTTAACTTAAATTAAGCAAGTGCACGTACTTGTTATTCTTCAAAGCTAAGATTGAAGGAGAGGGGGAAAAAAGGACACGGAGCGCTAAATTAGATGCTAATCAGATTATGTTTTATGTATTCTTTCAGATGAGGCAAAATTTGTTCAAATTCTTAGGAGACTTTTCCAAACTCCCACTGAAGTAATGGAGGTGCTTAAGTTTCTGATTTTTTGCAAGGATGCTCCACAAGTACTGTTTGATGGTGCTACTAAGACCACGGTTTGTAACTCCCTGTCAAAATCTTAGGAGTTTTGTCACAATCTCCTCCCATGAGAAAATGAGTGTGTACATACTTTTACGGTCTAGGATCTATTGTGTTTTTCCATTTTACTTTTGATTATAAAAATGTCATTTTATTTTCACTTTATTTTTTTTAAATATTTATATACGAAACACTGAAATCAATAAAAATGATACTTTTATTTTTATCTCTCTCTAGATGTCTAATAGGATATATGTGGGGTGTCTAAAAATCTATTTTTGGTGTTAATTGGTCTTTGTGGTCTAAGGGTTTTGCTCAATAATTTAATGATGATTTAAAACAGTTGTTATAATAATAGCAATAATAGTAGCAATAATAGTTTTACATAATCTTTTATATGTCCATGTATAGAACAAAAAAATAGTTTTTTTATTTGATCGTCTGTTGTCTTGTAGGTTGATATCACTGCCCTCAAAAGGAAGAATGTGTACCTGTTCATTTCTACTCTAGACATTACGGAGGAAGAAATTTTAGTAGTGAGATCAGTTTATGACTCTATTAAAACCAATGATCGATATAAGATTGTTTGGATTCCAATTGTGGAGGAATGGACAGAGCAACTGAGGAAGAAATTTGAGGTTTTGAAGAGTAAGATGCCATGGTATGTGGTGCACAACTTCACAACCATAGCAGGGTACAAGTACATTAAGGTGGAATGGCAGTTCAAAAAGAAGCCTATGGTTGTGGTGTTGAACCATCAAGGGAAGGTGCAACACACAAACGCATTCCATTTGATTCAGGCTTATGGAATGAAGGCTTTCCCCTTCACAATCCAGGAAGAGGACAAAATAAGCAGAGAAATTCATTGGCTTGAATCTGTTGTAGGTCACATCGACCACAGAGTGCCCATCTGGGTAAGTAAATTAAATTTCTCAAAAAAAAAAAGAAGTTAAACATGTTATATAAGAGTTCAGACTTGTCCTTTTTTTTTGTAAGATTTGTGATTGAATTAGTATTAGTATATTTTCTTTCTTGGGTAAATAGAAAACTAGCTTTGGTTAATTAATTAATTAATTACAAGGTTCTTAATTTGATACTATCTTTGAAACAGATCCAAGAGCAAAAGTACATCTTCTTCTATGGAGGGAGTGACAAAGAGTGGATTCAGCAGTTCACTAAGTATGCAACTGCCCTTGCAAATGACGCAGCTATAAAGGAGGCAAAGATTCCCATAGAGTTGTTCTGTGTGGCAAAGGAAGATAAAGGCCTCGTGAGTCGGTTTTGGAGTGGAATTGAGAGTTTGTTTGTGACAAAGGCTAACAGGACAGTGGATGAGGTGACTCAAGAAGTGCAAAAGATGCTTTCTTACAAGAATGAAACTGGATGGGCTCTCCTCAGCAAAGGGTCATCCGTGGTTGTGAGTGGTCATGGAACCACAATCCTGAAGACTGTGGCAGAGTTTGATAAATGGAAAGAGGTTGTGATCAAGAAGGGCTTTGAGTTCTCCTTCAAAGAACACCACACAAGCATTGTGCGTACCACTCACCGATGCTCACACCTTGAGATTCCTAATGTTGCGGGAAAGTTACCAGAGACCATAAGATGCCCCGAGTGTCCCAACACAATGGAGATTTACATCAGCTACAAATGCTGCCACGACAAGCATGCCCCACACTAGGATTTCGGTATGGCGCTGTCTTGTTTGATGGCATTCATATGAACGAGATTGTGAGACTATGAGAGCTTTCCATGTTATGCGCAACTTTCAGTATTTGGCTTTGGTTTTCTGGTAAAATTAAATAAGAAGTCTATGTGACTTCAAGAATAAGGTGTGTGGTTTCTATGTAATCTGCTGCGCCAATATTGAATCATAGTATTCAATGAAGCTTCGTTGTAGTTTGTGTTGCAATGCAATATGAGTAATATCTTAATTTCTAGTACTGTTTAATTATTAACATAATGTGTCATTATACGGCCTACCGTTTTTATTTTCAATCGACCTAATGTTATTTATTTTCACTGTGTATTGAAATTTTGTATAAAAAAAAATTAAAAATCATAAAAACATAAGTGCTTCCAAAGAGTCAGAGACCATAAAATGCCCCGAGTATCCCAGCACATTAATGGAGATTTGCATTAGCCATAAATGCTACCACGTACATCAAGAACACCACCAATGCCTTAAGGCATCTCCATCGCCAGTTCTTAAGTGAGAGTCCTTAATAAGAACTGTGTTTTTACCATTGGAGCACTGACGCAGCACGGTGCTTAATAAGCACCAGTGCTTGTATAAGCACCTGCAAGCACTCGGTGCTTACACTATTTGACATTGTTTTGTGGGTCTATTGTATTTTATAAATAAAAATAAGTGATGTGTGATTATTGGTGAGACCCATTTAAATTTTTTTTTAGAATTATTGGGTTGGAGGGGTTGGATGTTTATTGAGTACTTGTATTGGAAAATATAAAAGTGAGTGATGTGGCTGCGTAAGACCCATTTAAGCATCCATTTTGAGTGCTAGGTTGGAGATGGTCTTATACTAGAAATATAGTACTCCTTGCCTCCCAAAATAATTCTCTTTTAAGGGTTTTTTTTACATAGATTAAAAAATATAATAAACGAATGAGTAACAATAATAATTTTAACAAATTACTCGAAAACCAATGCAATATTTTCAAAGATATTATTTGGGATAAAATTGAAAAAAAAATAGTTAATGTTTCATTGTAAAAGTTAAACAATATTTATTTTGGGATATTTTTCTTTGCTAAAAAAACAATTATTTTGAGAGAGAGAGTAGAATTCAGTATGACTTGCCTGTTTAATGTCCTGAACGTAAGTGTGGAATAACTTTGAGAACCTTCCAGACCAGTTATGTGCACACCTAGCTATGTGACTTAAAAATAAGGTGTTATGTTTTCTTTGTGTTGCAATGCTTGTATAATATCTATATAATATTTATTACTATATTTTATCATTCTATGGAGCCTATATCTAACTGAAAAATTCCTCATCTTTGCCGATGGACAAAGAACTGAAGAGGAATATTCTGTTATAATACAAAAAATAGATTTTTGGTCAAGACATGTCCATACTCTAACCTTTTGGCCAGCGATGAACATTTGAAAAAGATTCCACGGGTATGTGCTTATTTTTATATTAGCACGTGTTCAATATATTTTTAAACGTTAAAAGTTGAACTTGAAGTTGTAAGGAGCGTTCAGTCATTTTAATCCATGACTCTCGATAATTGGACATCATAAGTTGCAGGTCATCCTATAGACATGTTCTTTCTTCTGTTTTTTTTGGATGAGATTGTTCTTTCTTCCGTGACAGCAAATGAAGTTAGGAGTATTTTTTCTTTTTTCTAAAGTCAGCAAACAAAATTATTTTTATAGGTGCCAAGTGGGTGGATGGAAATTTGGGTACGTGTCAGTCCAACGTCACTACAACAAAAAGGTAATTTTGCAGCGGTTACAATTAAAAGCAGTGGCGATTCAAACCGCTGCTAACATACATTTGTGGTGGTTAGCTAATTGTTATTCACTCTAGTCTCAATTATAAGAAAAAATATTCAAATGTGGTGGTTCAAAATATAAACAAATAATAAATAATCTCACCTCATTTAATGAATAATTTTTCATAAAATATCTTTCATTTAATATAGATTTTAATTTCATTATCTTTTTTATTAAGAGTAATTTAGAGAACAGAGTCTATTTATTTGATAATATTAATAAAATTAAATGTCTTTAACTAACTTTTTTAATCAAAGTAAATTAGTTTTTTTGTGTGCTTGTAATCAAGACCCGAGAGAGTATAGTTGAGTGTCACAAGGGTAGTCTGCGTCGATTCTCATTATCGTCGCACAAACCACATTACAGAAACAAAAATAGCAGTGTTTGTTAACCGCCTTGATGATAATCAAGGAAAAGTGAGTTTCAAGATGGGAATTCATCGCCTTCACTATTTTCTTCTTGCATCCACAAAATGTACAAAGCCACCCTGGTCTCTTAGAGGAACTGCATTATATAATCATGCAATTCATTTAAAAGTGAGCACACAACTTACAACACTATTCATTAAGTCAATAAAAAGCTAAACATGAATTCAAATGCATTAGAGTAAATTCAACAGAGACAATTGTCACACCATGAAAATGGCAGAATATTAAGAACCATTACAAATAAGATAAATATATTGGTCATGGGCAGCAGGCAGCAACAAACATTTAATATATAATGCAAAGCACAAAGGGAGAAGGGACAATGGTACACTAACATGAATAAATTAAAGGAGCAAAGATTAAAAAACAATAGTAAACTGAAAAATTAATATAAGTAATAAAGCGGACAGACGGGCACGGTAGTACCCGCCTGTCCGCTAGTATAAGTAATAAAGATATTGCAAATGTAATTTGAGTAAAACTAAAACAATAGAAATGAAAAGGAGAAAAATAAAATGGCACAAAAATATAATGGGCAAGACATAATTAATTGAACAACTAACCTAAGCAATGAAATGCACTAAAATGGTAGTCTTTTTTGGCTGAAATCAGTTCTAGGCTTCGAGATGACAAAATCTCTTAACGTTTTGTTTTTTTTAGACAAATACTAATCAATTAGTATGTTCTTTTAATGGGTGAGGTTTGAATTCATGATCTCCTTATCACTCTAATCCCTATGCTTCTCCCCCAAACCAACTTATAACTCCCTCTTGACATGTTGATTAATTAAATATTAATTATCTTACCGTATTAATTCTATAAGAACATTATAACAATAAATATTTTGGACAACTAATATTCTTGGTGTGTTAATTAAAAACAACACAAATACAATTACATTTTTATTTTGACTTAATTGCATTTTTGGTCCCTCAGTTATCGTAAATGTGCAATTTTGGTATCCAATTTTTAATTGAACAAATTGGGTGCCCCAGTTATTCCAATTGTTGCAATTAGTCCCCTTCATCATTATTTCATTCAATTTTTAACACTAAGAGCCGACGTGAAATAACAATAGAGGGACTTGATTACAACAATTGTGATAATTGAGAGACCCAATTCGCTTAATTAAAAATCAAAAGACTCAAATTGCACAATTAAAATAACTAAAGAAATAAAAATACAATTAAACCTTTTATTTTCTAAGATATTAGTGATAAGATGGGTAAGAGTCCTTTTATGACAACAAAAAAAGCTGAGTAAGTGATGCTGGGACACTAGGGGTGTACAAGACCCGGCCCGGTCCGCCAATCCGTCCCGGCCCAATGACTTCGGGTCGGGTTTAACCCGAACCCGTCAAAAAGAAAAAGACAATAGGACAGTCCAACTTAACAACCCGGCTTCGGGCCAGGTCGGGTTCGGGTTGACCCTCAGGTCACCCGGCCTGTCCCTATTATACTTGTTTTATAATTTTATTTATCATCATTTAAAGATTTGTCAAGACTGGTATTCTCACATCTGAGGTATGAAACCTTCCACAGCTGTGATTATCACTAAGCTGGGAAAGTTCTTTGCATCAACATTGACCACACCAAGGGTGTGAAAGATTCTAAGGGTGTGATCACTTCTGGGGCTCCAGGTCGGGAGGTTTTATAAGAGGGCCTACAAGTCTCACACTAGGAGTGGAAAATTTTGCCCAGTTGTGATTAGCTCTGGTTTGGCGGATGCAATATGAAACTGATTGTTTCACACCAGGGATGTGAGCGTTTTCACTGGTGTGATTCGCTCAACTTTAGAGAATTTTTTCATCTTTGTTTCTTGATCCTTGATAATATTTTAGAATCTTAGTCTGACGATGTTATGTGATGTCCCTCGGGTCAATCCGGTATTGTCCTACTTGGACCCGGTCTTCATTAAACCCGCATATCATCAGGTTATATCGGATTAAAGACAGGGTTCGGGTCTCAAAAATTGATCTGATTAAACTTTCAAGCTAGGTAAGAGTTGGACATAACCCGTCCCAACCTGTCCCACGAACACCCCTATGGGACACCCTAAATATGGTTGTGAGGAGTTATTGGGTCACAGTCTCTCACCATAAAAATGGTAGCACACAGTAACGCCACCTACGAGAAGTCTACCAATTCACATGTGATGCGTGGACAATAATGACAGTTGTGTATACTCTTTCCGTTTTCCAATACGTGTCTTTTATGATTGTTTTATATTTCTCTAGTCTAAATTTTCAGTGATTTTAATTTTTAATTTTTGTTTTAAAACTTTAATTGTTTTAAAATTTTAAGAGATAATTTATTATTATTTTTAATTATATCTTTAATATAATTAATAAATTTTGAGTAAAGAAATAATTAAAATAATTGAGAAATAATGAATAATAAATAGAATTATTTTAGTCTAAAATTTATTCAATTAATTATTTCTTAATTTATATGTCAAAACTTTAAACAATCAAAGATTTGGACAGGAGAGAATACTAATTAAGGAAATATTTTGTTGACAAAAAAATGTTCTGTTAAATTTTTGTCTTTTTACTATTCTATTTTTTTATTTAATCTATTTTTATGTTAATAAAAGTATAATTTTAAACTAAATAAATAGAAACAATTTTTTTTAAAAAAATGAGCAGATATAAAAAACGGAGGGGGAGTATCACGTTTTCAGTGGAAATTCAAATTTTCCGTACAATTGTTACACAGCAAAACTTATGGAAAGTGATGAATAGCACAACAGCGGGTGCAAATTAAAGACGTGTTTGCGAGTTTTAAAGAAAAAAAGAGTTTGGGATTAATATTTTACACATTTGAGTATTTAGAAAGTATATAAAAATCTCAAAAATTTTCTAAAGTCATATCTTTAATGTATTTTTTGAGTTTTTTTAAATTGGAGAACTTTTAAAAATATACTAAAAGAAATAATTTTAGAGGGTTTTGGAAAGTTTTAAAATATTTTATATTTATTTATTTATATAATTAAAATATTAAAATAAATTTTTCTTTCCAGAAACACTCCCCCAACCACGCCCCAATAGGTTACTATTCGGCCTCGCTGTCCGCATAGGACGATATTTAGTTATTGCAAAAAGAAAAGTTATTGGCCAACCAACGATCATAGGGCTCCACGTGTCAATCTGTCACTGAGCACGGCAGGGTAGCTTTATCCAAAACGTGGGAAATTTGCCGGTTAAGTACCTGTTTGTTTCATCTTATGAAGCGGTAGTTTGAGGGTCAAAATCGTATTTGATCAGTTAAATATGATTTTATTTAGAAGTGAATGTGTTTGTTTATCCAAATATAAAAATTTAAAATGTGATTTTGAGGTCTAGAATCAATTCTGATGAAAAGAAGTCTTGGGTTATTTTTCTGTTTGTAAAACCATGTTTGGGGGTAGGATCTACAAATTTTTTTATATTTATACATAAAAAATGATTATACATTTAGTATCTAAACACAATCAATTCTTCTGAACACATTTTTAAAATATCATTACTAAATACAAATTAATTATTCTTAATATAATTTTTTTTAAATTAATTCTTCAAACACAACTCTACGAAAATCTAAAATAAACGGATATTGAACGTTAATTTTCGCAGTCAAGTCAAGTAAAGGACAATATTGGGTTTTGCACTGGCCCGGTAGCCCCACCTACGTTTAAAGGGCGCACGCGGCAATCTGACAAAGGGCACTCGGTTACCTTGATCTGCAACGTGGGAAATTGCATTTGTCGATTCCTGGGCCATTAAGATTCTGTAACCTCGCTTGGTGGGATATAAATTAAACACCCTAATATAAGATTAATGTCTTTTTATATTCTTTTGTAAAAAATAGATGAGCTCTTTTTTAAGTGGTTTAAATATAAATAAAAATAAATTTAAAAGTGAACAATTAATATGGTTAAAAATAATATTTTTTTTATAAAAAAAGATATAAAATATAACCTTTTTTGTTTCTTATAAAAAAATTAAAAAGAATAACATCATGTGATAAAAAATGAGATGTAATTAAAAGTGTTTAATTATTATGTATTTATCATGTAAAATAATTTTAATATCAAATGACATCTAATTATAATATCATCTCTTAACATAATTTACTAAAAATTTGCACAAATTTTTAGAAAAAAATAACTGTATAAATATTTATATAGTGAAATATGATTGAATATTAGTGTTTTTTTTTTTTTTTACAATACATAGTAGTAATCAAATTCTAATTAAAAACATAACAAAAATATGAAAATATCACTATTAATCTAGCGCCGGGGAGAGACTTTTGAGTTAGGACCGTTCACATTGGGAATAAGGAAGAGAGTAAAGACAGAGTAATAATTGGTGACAGACAAAAGACGGTTTCCTAATTAAATTAAAAAAATACAAAGAACGAATTGTGTAGATTTTAGAGCTCTTGCATAAATGAATAAAAATATAAAATAATTTTTTTAATGAAATAATCTCTTTGATTTAAAACTTTTGTGGTTTAAAATTTTTGACACATAAATTAAGAAATAATTAATTAAAAAAAATTTAAACTAAAATGTTGTTATTTATTATTCATCATTCTCAATTATCATAATTATTTCTTTACTCAAAATTATTAATTATACCAAGGGTATAGTTGAAAAAATGTGATAAATTATTTCTTAAAATCTTAAAACAACCAAAATTTTAGGACAAAAATAAAAAAAAACTCAAACTACCAAAAATTTGAATCGGAAGGAGTATCGAGTATGAAAAATTCTGTACTTATATTTAAAGTTATATATTTTTCAATAAGTTTATCAATTATCATTATATATAACTATTTATATAATCAAAAAATTTTACTGAATATTTATATAATCAAATTGATTAAATAAAACACAATTATTAAATATCTCCATAATAAAATAAAACTAACGTTTTTCACCTTTTTAAATTTTTTCATAAAAAATTAATTTTAGAAAAATACATCAAAAGTAATTTAGTTAATTTATTAAAATATAATAAGAGCCCAATTCATATTATTTTATGAAGAAAAATACTTTTTCTAACAAAATGTCACTTTTCTATCAATTTATTTTAATTACTGAAATTAATCAAGATAAAAACAACATAATTTTTTTTGAAAAAAAAACATAATATCTTTATTAAAAAAAGCAACATAAAATATGATTATAATGGAAAATTACTTTTGGTAGATTTTGAGAAATAATTTGATTATAATGAGTGTAATAGTTGAAAAAAAGGATTAAAATATTTTATATAAATCATTTAAAAGATAGCCACTAAATATTTTCATGATTTTTATGATGATATACACTAAAATACAAATATAACTGTTAAACATATAGATACAAATATACTTTGATTTTGATTTTTTCAAAAAATATAGATACTTTTAAATTAGTTGTACATCCAACAACAAATGCCCCAAATTAATTGAGAGCTAGATATAGTTAAATTTGATTTGAGTTGCAGCAGAAATATTAATTCTAAGTAAAGAAAAGAAAAATCTAACAGAGTAACAGACAAACAAGGAGATTAGCCGGTAAAATTATCAAGGATTGAAAATTTGAAATCATCTATATTTTAATATAATGAAAAATTCTAGCAAGACTCCTTTTCACATTATCTGTGGTGGAGCGGAAGTGGCAGTATAAACGTGGGTTGAAACTCTTTTCACATTATCTAGAACTCTTTTAACACTCTTTCAATATATATGTTTGGTAGAGTAGAGATAAGAAAGAAAGTGTTTGTAGAAAGATAAATTGAGAGCAACCCGTTTGAAATAGGAGAGAAGGAGGAGAGAGTGAGAGTGATTGAAAATCAGTGCGGCTTACACAAACTAATTAATCTTTCCCCAAGGTTGCGAAGAAATTGTCTAGAGAGAAGCTGTTCATTTTGTGCTTTCAACTTCTATCCCTGCCCCCATTGTGTTGTCGAAAAATAAGGGGATGCATCTCTCCAACTTATTGTGTTTTGTTTCATATTTCATTTATTCATAGAACTAGAATAATTAAAATTAATTATTCATAACTTATAAAAATCATTAAATGTTATTTGATAAAAAATATATTAAATACTCATATTTTACAGCTAACTGATAAAAAATGTTATTAAAATAGCGAATATTCTAAGAATAAAGGATGTTTTTATAAAAGACGAGAAAATAAATATCAAGAATCAAGTTTCAATAAAAAACAAGAATACCAAGAGAAGAATGAAACTATAACACATAAAAGTAAAAGTTTAAAAGAAAAAAAATCATATTTAAGGGTTTTTTTTTTACGGAAATCATATTTAAGGTATTTATTTTGCATTAAAAATAAAAAAGACATAAAGATGGTAAGAAAAAAGAAGTTAGATTTTTTTTTTTACAAAAAAAGAAGTTAGATTAAAAAATAGTGAACTGGACTCTTGGGCACGTAAAAGAAAAGAAAAAAAATTGTTCATAAAAAATGAAAAAAAAAAGTATCAATTTGAATTATATCTCTTGAGTTTTTTCTAAATGAAAATATATGAGGTGATGGTAATATTTAATAGAAAAATGAAGGGAAACACTTGAAAAGAAAGAGAAAAAGAAAAAGATTTTATTGTGTATTTTCCGTCGTATCTATTAGATAAAATAACACTTATTCTCTTTTTTTAAGGGCATTTTTGTCTATCAAAAATATTATTTCTCTCTTTCTACTTTCTTTTCAACCAAACAAAAAAAAAAGAAATATTCCATTCTTTTCTCATTCTTTCCTCTTTATCTCTTACATCTTTTATTCTCTTTCTCATCTCATTATTTTTTCCACTTTCTTTTCTCTTGTAATGAGATAAAATTTAGAACATTGATACATATACACCCTACCTCGTTACTACCCATCTAATGCTTTTTATCTCTTTTTATCCGTCTCTTCTTATCACATTATATGAATATCACACATTACCTCTACAACTTTTTTCCTCTTCTATTTCATTCTCTGAATATTGAGTAGCCTACAAAACATTTTTGCGAAAATTTGTTTGTGTGAAGCACATTAATTGCAAAAGTTCACTCAAAAGAAAAGCGTGTTTTAAAAAATATCTCGAAAGATTGCATTTTCATCCACAAATTAGCCCCCTCTTCACGTTATAAATAGAGCACGTCCCTGGCTGGAGGATCACCAACATAACTCACATCTGAGAATCCTTCTATCTTAATCTTTGTCCTTCTTGTTATTCCTCTGAGAGATAGCGTAATGGCTCCTAAGTTTTCACTAAAGGCTCTCCTCCATCATTCTGATTCTCAGAGTGAGCACAACCCATTAACCATGTCTGATGAGCAGATTTTGGAACAAATCTACTCAACCCATGTCCACAGTGACACCAAGTTTGATGTTGACTCTCTTTTCACCCTTGTTGAGAACACCCTTAGGCGTTCAACCCACATTGTTGACAATGTTGTGCAGGTACACTCACACACACACGCCTACATATATATACCCTTTTTGCTTTTTCAAATATTACTCCTTTCCCCTTTCATCAATGTTCATGCTTAATTAATTCACATTTCATATCCTTTATAAATCCATGCGCTTAATCGTAAGAAATTTTTACAGGGTTCCAAAGCAAGCTTGGAGCCGGAGCACATAGATGACAAGACCAACCTCGCTGCCAATTTCAATTCACCACTCTGTACCCTGAAGCAGATTAATTCTGAGGTCATTCATAGATCTAAAATTAAAGAGAGAAAAAAAAACACACACACACACACACCACACATGTGTGTGTAATTTATATACAAAGTTTTAAATTGCGGTCGTGGTTGCGTTTACATCACAATCCTTGATATTGTGATAAAATGCGAACAAATGCAGCTGATGTAGCCACAATTGCAATCGCAATTCAGTTTCGAAGACTTTCTAAAGCATTATGTCGCGATTGCAATTGCGGTTTCATTCGGACCTATATTTAAAAGCTTGTTTATATACATAAAGACCAAACCAGTGACTAGTGAGTTTAAAATACTGAAGTTAAGAACATTATGACTACTAGGTGCTGATGAACTTAATTATTGTGACAGATGTCATGCAAGCCTCCAAGTGAGGAAATAGCTCACAAAACCACACTTGCCATACTGAACAAGCTCTCACACTATGACTGGGATGCAAAAGCAGTGCTGACACTGGCAGCTTTTGCACTGGACTATGGGGAGTTCTGGCTGGCTGCACAGCACCAAACAACAGACCTTCTTGCCAAATCCGTGGCTGTGCTGAAGCGAGTTCCACTCCTCACAAAGCCTTCAGCAGTGCAGAAGCACCGCCAAGCCATCACTGAGCTTAACAGTTTGGTCAAAATCACTTTGCAAGTGATCGAGCTTATCTTTGAGCTGGAAAAGCTCACCGCTTATGACACGAAGGATGTCCCTGCTCTGGAGCCTGCAATTGAACAGATCCCTGTTGATGTCTACTGGGCTATCATCACTATTGTTGCTATTGTTACTCAGATAGATTGTCTCACCACTGATTCGTAAGTTATTTTTTAGTATAGTCAATTGTTAATAATTAGTATATATGTTATTTAAGTGAGGGTTTATCCTTCCCCTAAACTATCAAACCACTTTGTCACTTCCGTGCAGCTTATTGAAACAAAAAAAATGTTTGCTTTATTCTAACCTTATATTATTTGCAGCTTTTAATTAAGTTTTTAAGATGATTAATTTGAGAATGATTTCTTGAATTAAGGGAGCAAAAGCAAGAACTGTCCCCCTATGGTCAAAAGATCAATATCATACTCAGCAGACTGAGGAAGGAGATTACCGAATGCAGACGACAGATAGGTACAAGTCTCTGCCCTTCTCTCTCTCGTTTTAAAGCAAGAGTACGTACATCTTCTTCAAAGCTATGATGAAAGGAAAAAAAGACACGGAGCGGGTAAATTAGATGCTAATCAAGATGATGTTTTCTTTATTCTTTCAGATGAGGCAAAATATTACCAAAATCTTAGGAAACTTTTTCAAACCCCAACTGAAGTAATGGAGGTGCTTAAGGTTTTGGTTTTTCACAAGGATACTCCACAGACACTGTTTGATGGTGCTACTAAGACCACGGTTTGCTACTCTTGTTCAATCTTTTACAGTCTAGCTACGATCTATTTGGTTTTCTATTTTCATAATTTGATATCTTTTTTGTCCCTTATTTTTTATTTATGTTTGTTTTTCATCTTTCATATTTTAAGAATATTATTTTAGCTTATAATATTTTAAAAATATGTCACGATTAGTATCTCACGTTAAAATACAAGGGACTACTTTTAACTATAAAAATATCACTTTATTTTTTATTTTCAAAAATATTTATATAGAAAATAGTAAAGTCAATAAAAATAGTCCTTGTTAACCGTACAAAATTTTAAAAATAAGAAATACAGGTAATTTTTGTAAATAAAATTAAAAATTAAAATTAAAAATAAATAAGAACAAAAACCAAACAAATCCTCAGTAATAGAAAAAAAAATGAAATCCGTTTGAATAGAATTTAATAAACTGTATAATAATAAATATCTGAGAACTGTTAAATTTTACGCGTGTAGTGCTTTCCAAAATTTTAGGGGTTGAGTAAAGAAAAGTTTCTGAAGCACTTAATAATAGATCCAAAGAGAGAGATTAGAGATAAGGAAGGAGAGCGACAGAAAATGGCATCACCAAGAACCCCAACAATTTGTGACAGTCAATTTTGATTCATTTGTTTTTTCCTTGTAGGTTGACATCACTGTGCTAAAAAAGAAGAATGTGTACCTGTTCATTTCTACTCTAGACATTACGGACCAAGAAATTACGGTAGTGAAATCAGTTTATGATTCTACTAAAACCAATGAGCAATATAAGATTGTTTGGATTCCAATTGTGGAGGAATGGACAGAGACACTGAAGAAGAAATTCGAGGTTTTGAGGAGTAAGATGCAATGGTATGTGGTACACAACTTCACAACCATCGCAGGGTACAAGTACATTAAAGTGGAATGGCAGTTCAAAAGAAAACCTATGGTTGTGGTGTTGAACCATCAAGGGAAGGTGCAGCACACAAATGCATTCCATTTGATTCAGGCTTATGGAATGAAGGCTTTTCCCTTCACAATCCAGGAAGAGGACAAAATAAGCAAAGAAATTCATTGGCTTGAATCTGTTGTAGGTCACATCGACCACAAAGTGCCCATCTGGGTAAGTAAATTTAATTTCACAAAAAAAAGAAGTTAAACATGTTATATAAGAGTTCAGACTTATCCTTTTTATGTGTAAGATTTGTGATTGAATTAGTATTAGTATATTTTCTTTTTTTGGGTAAATAGAAAACTAGCTTTGGTTAATTAATTAATTACAAGGTTCTGCGATACTTTCTTTGAAACAGATCCAACAGCAAAAGTACATCTTCTTCTATGGAGGGAGTGACAAAGAGTGGATTCAGCAGTTCACTAAGTATGCAACTGCCCTTGCAAATGACGCAGCTATAAAGGAGGCAAAGGTTTCCATAGAGTTGTTCTGTGTGGCAAAGGAAGATAAAGGCCTCGTGAGTCGGTTTTGGAGTGGAATTGAGAGTTTGTTTGTGACAAAGGCTAACAGGACAGTGGATGAGGTGACTCAAGAAGTGCAAAAGATGCTTTCTTACAAGAATGAAACTGGATGGGCTCTCCTCAGCAAAGGGTCATCCGTGGTTGTGAGTGGTCATGGAACCACAATCCTGAAGACTGTGGCAGAGTTTGACAAATGGAAAGAGGTTGCGATCAAGAAGGGCTTTGAGATCTCCTTCAAGGAATACAACGCGAGTATTGTGCGTACCACTCACCGATGCTCCCACCTTGAAGTTCCTAATGTTGCGGGAAAGTTACCAGAGACCATAAGATGCCCTGAGTGTCCCAACACAATGGAGATTTACATCAGCTACAAATGCTGCCATGACAAGAACACCTCTGGACACTAGGATTCTGAGTGGCTGTCTTGTTTGATGGCATCCATGAACGAGATTGTGAGACTATGAGAGCTTTCCAGTTATGTGCAACTTTCAGTTTTTGTGTTTTAGTAAAAATAACAAGTCTATGTGGCTTCAAGGATCATGGGGTGTGTTGTTTCTGTGTGTTTTCTATGTAATCTGTTGCGCTAATCTTGAATTATGGTACCTAGTGAAGCTTCGTTGCAGTTTGTGTTCTAATGCATGAGTAATAGTTTCTACTATTTAATTATTAGCATCACTTGTCATAATATTATAGAGCATAACTCCGTCGTCTTTATTCTATTCTTATCTTTCTCCAGACGTACATCAGCACATGAGTGTGTCTAAGAATATTTTTTTAACTTAAAATACCCCATCCTTGTTGGTGGGCCAAGAAAGAACACTTAACAATCTTGACTTAATGGGGTCAAGACAAAAAATTATATGACATAGTAAAAAAATTTAAATTTTCACACATATGAGCATTCTTTCACTAGTAGCAAAAAAAACCGAAAGGAACTAGAGAGAGAGAAAAACAACAGCACTCCAGGGAAAACAAATAATCATGGAATACAACAACTTATTTTTTCCAAATCAAAATAAACGACATATCACGTTGGAGTAAGTAACCAAAATGAGATATCAATTAGACTATAATCCCGCTTTTTTTCAGTGGGAGCGGGATCTATTATTAGAGTTGGAGGGGGAATTAGGTTTGGTTTCTTTGGTTAAGGGAACTAAGGGACAATGGGTGTGGGGCAGAGATCCAGGTGGAAAGTACACAGTTCGATCAGGATATAAAGCATTGATGGACACTCAAGTCGCGCAAGTGGATCGTGATTATAAATCACTTTGGCTTAAGCAAGTTGCTCCTAAAATACAGGCATTTGCTTGGAAACTTATACAGGGCCACTTGCCAACGTTAGTAAACTTAGCTATGCGGGGGGTGGTGTTTCAACCGGACAATGTGTGCTTTTTCTGTAAACAGGATGCAGAGTCAGGGAATCATCTATTTTTTGAGTGTCGTGTCACTTCAAAGGTGTGGTCTAAATGCTTACGGTGGTTGGGGATCTCTTCTGCGTTACATAACGAATATTGGGGACACTACTCACAGTTTAACGGTTTGGTCTGCTATGCACAAGAAATAAGAAGTCATTGGCGTGTGGTATGAATTTAACAATTTGGACGATTTGGCTTGCAAGGAATATTGATCTGACATTTAATGCAGTAGTCTTTGAAGTGGATTCAATTATTCGCGCGCACGTGGCAATGGTTAAAGACAAGAGAGAACAAATTCGCAGCACTTTTTTGCAACCGGTATTCATAATATCCTAGGGGTGTTCGTAGGACGGGTTGGGACGGGTTACGTCCGACCCTAACCCGGTCCTAAATTTTCACCGGGCCAATTTTTGGACCCGAACCCGGTCCTAAACCCAACAGAACCCGATGATGTGTGGGTTCAACGAAGACCAGGTCCAAATAAGACAAGACCGGGTTGACCCAAAAGGTGGACTAAAAAATTATGAAGCGATCATTCAAACATGGTGATGTTATATGCACCATCTTGAGAGTAAAAAATCTAAAATTCATATTTAAAACTCTTTATTTAGTAGTCATTTTAACTTCAAATCTTTTCATGCCTTTGGTTTAGTCTTGTTGAATATCAATTCTTTCCTCAGTTCTGCTATAATGAATTAAATTCTAAAGTATGTCGCAAATATTTCAAAAAATTGTTATGATATAATACTGCAAATACTAAACGGTGCACCTTTGATCAACTCTAAAACATTTGTTCTAGTGTTATTGAATTTCCAACCATGACTATTTGTGATGCTAGGCATAAATCTCTCAAACATGCAAAATTTACTTGTATGACATGTGAGTTTTGTTTATGTACATTAAAACTATAAGCACTGTAATACCAAAAAATAATTTATAAGCATTGTATTGGGACAGGCCGGGTGACCCGAGGATAAACCCGAACTCGTCCCAACCCGAAGCCAGGTTTCAAGTGGGACTGTCCTTTTTGTCCCCATTTTACTTATAGGACCGGGTTAGACCCGGCCCGAAACACTTGGGTTAGGACGGGTTGACGGGCCGGGCCGGATCATGTACACCCCTATAATATCCTATGGCGTGCCTATCTCACTGATGTGCGGTTACAATTACATCTGGGGTGGGAATTTTACCACAGTTGTGATCTGTTATTCTGCATATTCGTATATGATATTCTGAACTTCACACTGGGAGTGTCACGTTTTTCACAGCTGTGGTCTTCTCTGGATTCTACTCTACATTTTTGCATTTGGGTCTGAAGATTTCACAGCGGTGGTGGGAATTTATCCACAATTGTGATCTGCGCTGGATTGTATTTGCATTTGGGTCTGACGACTTCACACCATGGGTGCGACGTTTTTCACAGCTGTGGACTGCTCTAGTTTCTACTCTGCGTTTTTGCATTTGGGTCTAAACGATTTCACGCCAGGGGTGAGAATTGCTCCACAATTGTGAGCTGCTGATCTGAATTATATTAGAATTTGGGTATGACGATTTCTCACAGCTGGTGGGAATTTTTCTACAATTGTGAACCGACCTGGATAGCTCTATGTAATCTAATACTTGTTTGTCCACCCTCACACCATGGGTGGGGTTTCTTCCACAATTATGAATGGTTCTAATATGCCTGGGTGTAGTTTTGATAGATTGGGGTGATTTTATTAGCTACTCATGTGAGTTCGACATACTGCAAATGATAGATAGGGTCTGGGGTGTCAACTTAGTTGAAATACCTTTTTCTATAGTGATATTTTTACACGCTAGCTCTATTGTATTACGATAAGAGATCGATCATTTTTTGTACTTATAACAATCTTGTTCTTTTTATATAGCTAAATCTGAGTATATCTTGTGTACTTGTTTAGTTGTTTTCTTCTTAATAAATTTTATATTTATCCAAAAAAAAATAGACTATAATCAACCAGAATAATAGTTTAAAAAGGTAAAAAAAATAATATTTATTTAAAATTAATTTTAATAGAAACTAGGAGACAAAATATTTTCATATAACAAATATGGAAGTAACAAAATTTTGGGGTGGCCACAGTAACTTCGCTACTGAACAATGATATAGATATCTTTGTAGTGTCATCACCCATGCAACGAAATAAATTTTTTTCTATATATCTCTTTTTATCACATTTTAATTTATCACTTAAAATATCTATAATTCCTTAGCTTCTAGGAGTATTTATTATTTTCTCCAAATATAGAAACACCTTCGACTGTCTACAAATTAAATATTTTACACCGAGAATTGATATTAATTAATATTCTACACATAAGAAAGTGATATTTTATGGTCAAGACATTTTGTACTGTCTCGTCATTTGAATGACCTTTTCAGTACCAAACGAGAAGAAATTATTCGCGTTAGCCTGGTACACTACCCAGTCCCCACAATTAAAGCAGCTGGACTTTTTCCCAGGAGAAGAAATTATTGTTTTCGGTTTCCCTCCGAAAGCATACATGTGTCCTGTGTGTATGGACCACCTTTTTTTTTTCAGTGTACGTGTTACGGTCGTTAAATTGGTGGACAATAGTCCATAAATGCAGCCTAAAGCTGAGCCTAAAGCTGGTCGTTGATAACTTGATATCCTTTGCATTTTTCCCCTCCACGGATAATAGATTTGGAAACGTTTTTATTTTTAATCAAACAAATGTTATTTATTTTCATTCTATTTATCGAAATTCTGTATAAAGAAACAATGAAAAAAAAATTCAATGTTCTTATATGAAGCTTTAAAAATAGTAAACACAAATGCAAATAAAATAATATTTTTGTAATTAAAAATAAAAATATACTTTTTTTTAAAACCAAACAATGCACACGCGCGTATAAGTTTAACTAAAATATGCCTATAAAAAAACTTAAATATACACACATCTATTCGTAAAATTTCATCATAAACTCTCACTGAGGTTAGTGGTTCTGTTTGGTCTTACATGAGTGTGTACCTCCCATAATATAAATTTATTATTTATCAAAAAAACTTAATACTTAAAGCACATTATGAGTTCTAGAGAACGCATGAAATTCCGTCAAAAAAAAAAGATAACGCATGAAAGGGAAAATGCTAAGAGAAACATACGTACCATGATTCAACTGCTGAGGAACATGACAATGTACAAAATATAAGATTAATAAAGTTAAATATAAAATTGCTATACAAAAATGATAACAAGTGCCTTGAGATATAAATAATGCTACGAACGTTAACAAGTGTCTTGGAATACTGATTAAGAAATCAAAAGCAAAAAAAATAACTAGAAAGTGTAACTTGTGAAATTAATAACATTGAATATTATGATCGTCAATAAATTTTTTATAGATATGGATTTCCTAATCAAATAATATATACAGCTTTATATATATTTTTTTCCTTTCAAGTCTCATTTCTATGAAATCCCAAAATGTTCCCGCTGTTCCCCTCTTGTTCTTGCCTCTAATAAAATGCTCTCTCCTTTTTTTTTTCTTTTTTGGTCGAAAAATGCTCTCTCTTATGAGTCTTTTATTAGCTACTAGATCAGTTGAGAAACAACTCATTATTGTATGGACCACTAGACAAAGGAAACTGAGTGGTCCATACAGTAGTGTTTCAGTTTTTTTCTTTTTTAGTCCAAAAAATCGTAGCGTTCAGAGTTGAGGATTGTTTGCAGCCAGAGGCAGAGCCAGGATTTTTATTTGTGGGATACCAAGCAAAAAAATTGACCCAGTAAAAAAAAATTCACACCCAAAATATGTGTAAGAATTCAAATATATAACTAATATTTTTTAATAAGTAAAAAATATAATTGTATTGAGTAAAAGAGTTAAGAGATATTAACCAACAAGTACACAAAAAATATACAAGCGATTATTGAGTAATGACAAGCCATTGTAATTGGATTGATTCTCCATTTTAACCCTTTAAGACAAATCCATCAGACAAAACTAGGTAAACCACGTATTAATTCGTATAGAAATTTTATGAGTGATCAAAATATTGGGTGGTGCCATGGCACCAGTGGGCCACCCCACTGGCTCCGCCACTGTTTGCAGCGTCTCTACCAGGCCATGGATTGGGCTTACGAGTGAGTGATGGTATAAAATATGGGTTAATGAGTTGAACTAGCGGGTCATGAGTTCTATTTATCTCTTTCCGGGTTGGGTTTCAACTTTCAATGAAGCGTCATAAATCTTTTCCTGTTTTCTTCTACCTTATTATTTACTCCCTCCGTTTAAAGATTAAGTGTCTATTAAGATTTTTTTCCATCAAAATTAAGAAAAATAATAAATAAATTGAAAAGTAGAATAATTTTACTAAATTGTCCTTATAATTTATTAATAATTACATCATCTACTATTATCTTTATATTTCTCAAGGTTGAACCGTTCATGGACAAAATTGTAGAGAAAAAATAATGATGCATTAAAAAAATAAAAGTGACAATTGATCTAATTTTTTTTTATTTTTCTAGCTTGATAGTTAATCTGAGAGGAAATATTTTTTATATTTTGTTCATTTTAATTTTTAAGTGAGAATGATTAAAAATGACTGAATAAAATTTAGAGTTCACAAGCCTATATTTTTATTTTATAAAAAGCCTATATGTTATAAAAAGCCTTTTTTATACTGCTTTCTCTTTTTGTTTGTTTTGTTTGTTGTGGGCTAGGCCCACATCCCTCTTTTTTTGGGAAATGGTAAATACACTCCACACTTTTTAGACATACACCCCACTTAATGTTGAAATTTCAAAAATACCCTCAAAATTCGCGTGCATTCCGGAAACTGGAGTTTCCGAAATGCAATTTTACATTCCGGAAACTGGATCCAAAATTGCATTCCGGAAACTGGAGTTTCCGGAATACAAATTTGCATTCCCACCCCACAATTCAAAAAATTTGCATTCCGGAAACTGGAGTTTCCGGAATACAAAATTGCATTTCAGAAACTCCAGTTTCCGGAATATACGTAAAAATAGAGGTTATTTTAGAAATTTTCATAGTTAAGTGGGGTGTATGGCTAATTTTTTGTGGTGTATATACCAATTTCCCTTTTTTTGTTCTTTTTTCTTTCATCATGATAATGCTTTCTTATGGGCTCGGCCCATAGGCTTTTTTTTTTCATTTCCCTTCTTTCTTTCTTTGGTTGTCTTTTTGTTTGTTTTGTTTGTCGTGGGCTAGGCCGACTTCCCTCTTTTTTTGTTCTTTTTTCTTTCATCATATAATGCTAGGCAATTTCTATCTACACATACATGATTTTCTATCAACACATACATGCTGCGGAACTATTAGTTCCGCAGGTGTATTTTTTTTCTGACACACACATACCGCGGAACTATTAGTTCCGCGGGTTGTAATTCACTGCGGAACTAATAGTTCCGCAAGCATTTTTTATTCGTTATGTGTGTGTCCGAATTGAATTACAACGTGCGGAACTATTAGTTCCGCGGTGAATTACAACCCGCGGAACTAATAGTTCCGCGGTATGTGTGTGTCCGAAAAAAAATACACCTGCGGAACTAATAGTTCCGCAGCATGTATGTGTTGATAGAAAATCATGTATGTGTAGATAGAAATTGCCTAATGCTATCTTTTGGTTGTCTTCTTGTGTGTTTTGTTTGTTGTGGGCTAGGCCAGCTTCCCTCTTTTTAGTTCGTTTTTTCTTTCATCATGATAATTTGGGCTCGGCCTATAGATTTCTTTTAACAAAAAAAGTATTATGTTAAAAAATTAAAGTTAAATATCTGTTTACAAAGTAAATTAATTTGCTTTGACCAAAAAACAAAGTAAATTAATTTGCTAAAAATCAATTTTTTGAGTTAATTTGATGTGACATCTCTTTAACCTTTGGGTATTTGAGACACAAGTTGTAACAAGTTGGTGGTCCTAAATCCCATTTAAAATAAAATTGTTTTATGAAAATATGACTTGCTCAAGAGATTAACTTGGTGCGACACTTTTATTAATTTCATTTCTTGAATGAGTGAATTGTGACAATTTAGAAATTTGAAAATATCATTTCCAAAATAATCAACTAACACACAATCATTTTCTAAAGAACTACATAGCTTTGAATTCCTTATTGCACCGAATGATATGTTGAAGCAAGGACCCACCATTGTCAAGTGCAAAAAGAAAATACTTTTCCTCTTTTCATTTCAAATTAACATCAAATTTTATAAATAAATTTATTTCTTTTATTTTTTAAGAGTAAAATAGATATTTTGAAAGTTAACAAAAGTTTTGCACGTTTAATTATAGGTAACGATTTTTAACGGTCATTGTAGGGTGCTAATACATTTCCTACGCGTAATTGACTTCAAACTCAATATCTAGTTTCAAAAACTATTTTCTTAAGTTTTTTCCAATATTTTCTCACGAAATAAACTTTGATGGTGAATCCCTGTTTTTAAACAGATTTTTAATTTCGAATATATAATTTATGTATCTTATGCGATATTACACCAAATATTGTATAATAATAAAATTTTAGGCAGAATTAGTCATTTGGTCCCTTAACTTAATCGTTGGTTTCAATTTAGTCCCATAACTTTTTTTTTGCTTCAAATTGGTCCTTTGTTTATTTCACTTACTTTTTCATTGTTATAGACATGCATATTGTCTCTGTCTTTGTGTCTTTGTCCATGTAACCTCATATTAGTCTATTTTGATTTATTTAAGCATTTTGCTAATCTATTTCAATCTATATATGTACTCTTGATTGTGTTATACAAAAGGACTACTTAAGTTTTTTTTTAAATGTAAAGGGACTATTTTGTTAAAAACAATAAAAGATCAAATTTAATAAAAGAATTAAGTTAAAGGTCTAAAGATATAATTTTGCCTAAAATTTTATTATATTTTAATACTCAGTCAGATCTTATACTATAACAAGCATCTCAAATAGATTATTGATTATTAATGAATAGTATTGGAAATGATATCAAATATCAACCGCATATGCCTGATTTTATCTGCAGCAAATTAATTTAATTTTTCTTGAAGTTTTCGAAAAAGATTGATGATATAATTTTGTTATATAATGTTCCTAAACGAATTTTGTCCCGAATTAATTTTATCTTTTAAAAAAGAATCATGCTAACTTGCTATACCTAACCAAAAGTCTAAAACTACCTAACTAAACCCACGAGCCCCATGCTAAGCGGTTTCAATTGAGGTATGCTTCAGGACATCAATCTGTTCTTGTTAAAAATTTGTTTATCCTTGTGTGGATCTGCTTTGTCATTAACTTTTTTTTTACTAAATTCTTTGTCATCAACTTCAAACTTTACGAAAAAAAAGGCTTAAATATGTTTTTAATCCCTTAAGTTTAAAAAATTATTAATTTTTTTTGGTCTCTCAAATTTAAAACGTTTATTTTTTGTCCCTCATTTTTAAAAATGTATCACTTTTAATTCCCGGGGTCTTATTTTAAATTTAAAAAATATTTTTTAAATTTGAAAGGAGTCAAAATATAAATTTAAAAAATCCTTAGAAGTTAGGGAAAATGGAGTAAGGTGAGAATCAAATTTTAAGAAGGGGTCAAAATATAAATTTAAAAAATACTTTTCAAATTAAAAAATAGCCCCAGAGACTAAAAATGATACATTTTTTTTTAAATGAGAGACCAAAAATAAATATTTTAAATTTAAAAGACTAAAAACAATAATTACCCAAACTTGAGGGACTATAATCATATTTAAGCCAAAACAAAATATAATACAAACATCAAATCATAAAAACGCAACGAGAAGGAAACAGGGTGACTGATAGATTAACAGCGTCATCATACAATTTTCCTATTTGCTTGCATGTTTTGTAGTCCCCTTATTTTACGAAGAATATTATAGTAATTAGTAAAATGGGTAAGTAACCCCAATACTACTGTGTTGGAGAGATGAAGTTTTTTAATCCTAGATCTTGACCGCCCGTACCAATCTGCGTTGGTTAATTTCCCCCTGTTATGTGTAGTGTCATTTTCTGTCACAGTAATATATGAGCGGGGCTTCTTGTTCTCATAGTAGCGTAGAGTAATGTATTTTCCCCCTTGTCATAAAAAATATATATATATCATTCTATTAAATATTTCCAGTATTTCTTTCCTTCTGATCAAAAAAACATTTCCAGTATGTTTGAAGAAAACGTAAAATATTTTAAATAGAAATCATTGTCATGGAATGGAATGGTCATGGTCATGCACTCATGCTTCCTGCTGGTGCGAAGCAAGAAAAGTGTGGTTATATGCATGACAAAATTCGTTGTCCAGCAAGGACAATTTGACGACTTTATGGGAAATTATGCTTTCTTTTAAGTTTAACTTAATAAATAAAATTAATCGCATTCGCATATTTGAACTTCAATTTTCATTAGTTGTCTTTGATTAAAAACACAATAGGCCATTAGCTATACCTTAAGCATAATGTTGGTGATCACTGTGTATATGAAAGAACACATATTGAGAGAGATTAACCCAAATCTCAGTACCTATTACGCATCTGGTTCAAAAAAGGGAAGGCCATTAGCCGTATTTTATGAATATAATCGAGTTATCATTAGGATGGAACAAATCATCTCTTTTTATTAAATGATAGGATGCTCTAAAAACGCAATATCCTTAATTTTTATGAACATTGGACACTGGACACTATATACTTTGTATTGTAAATTGATTGATTGATGTTATTAAATTTGTTAATGTCCAATAAATTGTATACAAAAAGGATTTTACTGCATGAAAAAATCTAAATGATTATAAATCATGTAATTACAAAAGTTAAAATATTAAGGTGACCCGTTTCCACCATCACCATTCATAGCTGAAAGGCGAGAAGGAGAACAACAGGAGTCAAAGGGTAGTCCTGTGATTGAAGCAAAACCCAAGCCTGTTTCAGATCCAACGGCTAACAGTTTAAGCCGAAACTCCAGGCTCTAGCCGTTAGATTGAGCACGTGGCGGACGCCCATTGGTTGTCCCATTCCAACCGAATATTCGACCACAATATCCCCCAAACCAAACGCCCACTATAAAACCTCGCTTTCCTCGTAGCTTTCGTGAGTAACGGAGAAACCGAAAACTCACTGAAACAAACGTCCAGGGCAAGTTTAAAAGCTATAGACAGTATTAGTAATGAGTGAAGACCTCAAGCGGGACTACGTCGTTTTGGCAGAGATCGGCCGGGGAAGATTCGGCACCGTTTACCGGTGCTCCTCCACGGACACCGGCGAGTCCTTCGCCGTGAAGTCGATCGACAAACAGGCGGTAACCGCCAGGGGTGACTCGCTAGACGCCCAATGCCTATTAACGGAACCCAAAATCCTTCAACTTGTCTCCCCTCACCCACACATCGTGAACCTCCACGTCCTCTACGAGGACGACACGTGTCTTCACATGGTCCTCGACCTCTGCTACGAATCGGACCTACACAAACGGGTCATGCCCGAACCCGAAGCGGCTTCCGTCATGTTCCAGCTCATGCAAGCCGTGGCGCACTGCCACCGCACCGGCGTGGCGCACCGGGACATAAAGCCCGACAACATTCTATTCGACGATGAGAATCGGCTCAAGCTCGCCGATCTCGGCTCTGCTGAGGTCTTCAAGGAGGGGGAGATGATGAGTGGGGTGGTGGGGACGCCGCATTACGTGGCGCCGGAGGTTCTCGCCGGTAGGGAATACACCGAGAAGGTCGACGTTTGGAGCGCTGGCGTCGTTTTGTATGAAATGTTGGCGGGGTTTCCGCCGTTTCGGGGCGATTCCCCTGTGGAGATTTTCGATGCTGTGCTTCGGGCCAATTTGAGGTTCCCGAGTCGAGTTTTTTGCTCTGTGTCACCGGCGGTGAAGGATCTGCTCCGTAGAATGCTGTGTAAAGACGTTTCTAGAAGGTTCTCTGCAGAACAAGTTCTGAGTAAGTGTAATTATTCCTCCATGCAATTATTTTTTTTTTTAAAAAAATTCCCGGCCACTTCTCACTGAGATTTTCTGGATGAAGGAAAATGCAATTTTTAGCAATGCATGTCACTTCATCATTAGATTTTAAGCGGATTTATGCATGAATGATCGTGGCCTGCGATGTGGTTTTTGTGAAAGATTTAATTTTTGTAAAGGTTTGCTAATTTGAGGTTTATTATTATTATTATTATTATTATTATTATTATTATTATTATTATTATTATTATTATTATTTTGTGGCAGGGCACCCGTGGTTTAGTGTTGTTGCTGAACAGAACATAGAAACAGAGTGAGTGACTCGACTTGTGAGTTGTGACACAGAGAAGAGATGAATTTAATTACATGCGTGGAGGTGGTGTTTCTGTATATATAAGCGGCACTCTATGCCTTTTAATTTGGGAGCAGAGATTTTTTCTTCTCGGATATGAAGATTGAAGAGAGCACTCTTTTTCCCTTGGCTTGAGGCTTGGGCAGATTACACGGAAGCTGTGTAAAGAAAAGCAGCTGGGGGCTTTTTCCTTCTCTTGAATGTAGCATGGAACGAAACCTTTTTAGATAAGTAGTTTTGTAATGATATGCCATTGAGAGTGTTACTTAAATGAGATGAGAAGGCGTATATATATGTATCTATCTTTAATATTTGAAATTGTTGGTTTGTTGCATTCTCTTGTGATAGATATTTACAAATTCTGAATTCCTCCAACAATTTTTTGTTTGAATAAGACGAGGATAGTTGTCAGAATTAAGTTGATATTCCACCTTCCTTATATCATTTGGTTCTGCATGTTCAAGTGGGGTAGCTCGTAGCCTCATAGACTGAACTCCGAGCTGGGGGAACTGATAATCAAGGATTTCCTCTTGGTCAAGTTATATGATGTAGGAAAAAGGCAAAAAGCTGCATGGACACCCAAATTTCATTTAACACCGTGGGAAAGATAGAAATAGAAGTGAAAGAAGTGATAGATGAATGTTACAAGTGGATGGGTATTCAAAAATCACAATTGAGTTATATTAGAGGGGCACATTTTCTCATTGGAATTACTTTAGTTCATCTCAACTGAACTACAACGAAAGATTCCAAAACAATGTGAGGTTTTTTTTTGCCACATATATAGTTCACATATAGCTTGAATAAAAATTCAATGCATATTCTATTACTATGGGTTGAAATTTGTATGAGGTTTCACTATTATAGAATGAATCTCACCAAAATAGGGAGTCTCTCACCATAATTAATGATCATAATAATTAGCTACTAGATACATTCATTGTTGAGTATAAACTGATATCTATGATATTTAAGAATCATTATTAGAGGAGTTACACATTTAAATGTTTGATAGAGAGAAATTTGGGGGAATTAGTCTATATTACCCAAGGGTGTTGATCTCCCGTGGTCACCATTCTAGTCTGCATGGTGAGAAAAGGACATATGTATCCCAAATTTTTTTGTCTAAATTACTCTTTCTTTTGCAAACCCTGAACCTCGTCTGAATCTCTATACACCATCAGAATTAACAAGTACATGACAGGGAGAGCATATATCAAATCAAATGCCCCTACGGACTCAGTTGGGACAGTGGAAAGGAAGTAACCGTATACGGAGGGGATACGCTGTTTCAAAAATTTGGCTGGATAGTGTGGATGGCGATTGGCGAGAGGCCCAAAACGATACATTAAATAACTAATATCTTTTGGTATGTTTGGTGGAAATGGTTCAAAGGGGGACCCAAGGGAAATGCTTTAGTTTTAAGGTAACATCCTTCTGATTTAAGAATTTTATAAAATAAGATTACCATTTGATCTCAATATTTTACCTTATTTACTTGGATTAATATTTTTTTAATTTTAAAATATTTGAGAAATTTTAACAATCAAAATAAAAATGAAAAGCCATTATTTGAATATTTAAAGAGGGAAATTTCCAATTCACTTCTAATATGTAATCCTTCTTGTAATTGAATTATTAGGAAATTTTTTAGAAAAGGATTTACCACTTTTTAAACTAATTTAATATGAAAAAGTTAAATTTATCTAATGTTCGTGTAAAGTATCAGATTAATAATCTTATAATTTTAATTATTTTCAAATAATTAAAAACATATTAATAATCATAAAAAACGAAAAGGAAGAGTAAAAAATAAGCAACTGCGGGTCTCCTTCCGTCACGTAACCATCAGGGCATAGGAAAGTTGAGGTACTCATTCAACGAATTGCCTCCGTACCTTTCCGTGATCACAAATTTCCGAATTGCGGTCTTTTTCTCTCCTTTTAGATTTGAATTTAACATTCTGTAATTATTATCTAGCTTTAATATATTTTTGGTCCCTCTAAATATTGGTATTTTGAATTTAGTCCCTCTAAAAAAAGTCAAAGTTTTTTGGTCCCTCAAGAAATTAATTTTTTGATTTAGGTCCCTCTTTTGCGTTGACCGCTGACATGACACACTGATGTCCCTGTAAAAATGCTGACATGACTTACATGCAGAGGGATTAAAATCAAAACTTAATATTTAGAGGGACTAAAATCAAAACTTAATATATTTAGAGGAACTAAAATTAAAACTTAATATATTTAAAAGGACCATGTCAGCATTTTTACAGGGACCTTAGTGTGTCATATTAGCGGTCAACGCTAAAGAGGGACCTAAATCAAAAAATTGATTTTTTAAGGGACCAAAAAACTTTGACTTTTTTTAGAGAGACTAAATTCAAAACGCTAATATTTAGAGGGACCAAAAACATGTTAAACCCTTATTATCTTCTATTTTATTGGTCCAATATATCTTCAATAAAAATCAAACATCAAAAGGATTGTACGATCTTCTTATAAAAAAAAAAGGGATTGTACGATCTCGTAGACTAAATGAATCCGTAGGCCGTAGCCAACACTCGCAGCCCATGTGAAAATTGATATGCTTGCAGTGAAACTAACTAGTAACTATCTATCTAGTTACTAAATTTGAAAAAATATATTAAATATTTTTATATTATTGTATTCTTCTTTCATTCAATAATTTCTTTATAAAATAGTAGAAAAACTATTAGAAAAGTATTTAGAGGATATAACACTACTCGTTAAAGAAACAAGTAAAAGTTTGTTTGTAAACACAAGAGATAGTTCTGTTGAACCAACCCTTCAAATAGTCAATAGATAGCGACAGCCCATACTAGTAATAATAGACAAAAAATGAGTCTACTTATTTAATATTTTTCTGGATGATTAGAAATCTATTTAATTTAGTAAATGTGCTTGGTGATCAATTAGTCATGAAAAAACAATTATCTTAAAATAAATTAATTTCCATAAACTGCTATACGCATAGCATGAAAAAAAAAGTTGAGTTCTATAAATACGTATACAATCCAATCTTTGAAAAAGACAAAAGAAAAATGTGCACCATAAAAAAGACAAAAAAGCAAGAGTCCATAAATTAGTGGGACAGATGATTCCCACACTCACATCTGTCTCATCCTACTGGCTATTGAGGGGCGCAAAGGTCGGTTTTGGGTAGTGTATGTGATTTCCATGGTTATGCAAATATTTTTCATATATATAATATTGTTCATGCTAGGGTGGAATTGTTTCTATATGATCCACTGATGGAATAGTTTTAGGATAGTTTTCATAACCAATGGATTTATTGATAAAAAAATCAATGGTTCAAATCAGTTTGAAGAAAAATGATAACACAGAAATTTGATCACAAAGAATCCCTATCTCTCCTCATCTTCCCCACGCGACCATGGAGAGAACTGGCATCAATCGCTCTCTAATCTCATTGCCGCCACATAACAACAAGGCATTCATTCACTCATTATTCATTTTCATCCGTTGCTGGAGCGGGAAATGGGTGTCGGAGATAAGGGAGTCACGTAAAACGAAGCGCATTTGGGTGGGTACCTACCCTACCCCAGAAATGGTTGCTGCTGCCTACGATGTCGCTACTCTTGCATTGAAAGGCCCTCACATGCCTTTAAACTTTCCCAATTTCATTCACGCTTACCCCATTCCTGCTTCATTGTCACCATCTGATATCCGTGCTGCTGAAGCTGCTGCTGAAGCCACTACACAATCACAATCACAATCATCGACGCAACAAAACCCTTGTTGTAGTGGTGTTGAGGGCTCTTCTACGAGTGGTTGTTGATTTGGCCTCCGACATCCGATCTCCACAAACACGAGCCCCCCCCCCCCCCCTCACTCACGGTGAAAACCTATGTCCCCTTCACGCGTTGTCGACACTACCTCGTTGGAGCTCTTTTGCGACATGGCATTGATGAGCCGCATGGAGCATCATAGGTCTGTGATGGTTGGAATGCTGAAGAAGCCGTAGTTGTTGGCGAAGAGTCGATGGCCTTCCGCCATAGATATGTGAAATCGGAGGAGTGAGAGGTTAGGGTAGGGGTGTGGGTAGAGATTTCATGCAGAAAGATCCTTATGTTATCGCTTTTGCTTTAATTGATCTGAGCCATTAATTTTCTTTTCGTTAGATCTTGCAGATATATAAACTATGCCAAAACTATTCCACCCATACATCGCTTAGAAACAATTCCACCGTAGCCTTTACCATATAATATAATATAATAAAAACAAATCACTATAGTTAACTGAGTTTAATTATTATGCACTAATATTGTAAAATTGTTTCTCTTTTCATCTTTGGATTTCTATCTAACGATCTAGGACGTAATCTAGGACGTGAAGAATAGGAAAATATTTTTTGTTTTATATGTTTTCCTTACTTGAGCTGGATTTTGAAATATTTTTTGTTTTATGTGTTTTTCATAAAATACCTTTCATTAAATACATATTTTAATTTCAATAGCTCTTTTATTAAAAGTATTTTAGAGAATAAAGTTATTTTTTTATAAGATCAATAAACTTAAACTAGCGTTAATTAATTATAAATTGATTTTTTTGGTCAATTAATTAATTATAAATTGATAACAAAGATGAAAGTGGTACTAATTATTTCCACATCCTTTTGGTGGTCCACATTCCCAAGTTGGATATAACGTGTATAAGCATCTGATTTGGGTGTACTCCCTCCTTTGGGCCTTCGGGCCACATTTTCTTAATACAATGATATTCAGACCAAAAAAAAACATTTGATAAACAGCCATCTTTTGTTGGGAATTGGTAAATACATCATAATTTTTTGTCATACACCCTATATTTATATAGAAAATTACTATTATACTTTTATTGTTTGGTTTTTTTTCTTCTGATTTCACGTATTTTTCAGAAATTAGAATTTTCGAAATACAAATTGTATGAAAACTGAGGTTTCTGGAATATAAATTTGACTGGAATTTCAGGAATATAAATTTGTATTCCTGATGCAAATTTACATTCCAGAAATTGGATTTTCTTGGAGTTTCCGGAATATAAATTTGCATTCCGGAAACTTCAATTTTTGAGAAAAATGCAAAAATGCATTCCAGAAATTGAGTTTCTCGTAAAGACGCGAAATTGAAAAGAAAAAAAATCAAATCAATGAAAGTATAATAGTAATTTTCTATTTAAATGTGAGATATATGCTAAAAAATATTGGTATATTTACCGATTCCCTCTTTTCTTTTCTTTTTTCTTTTTGGTCGAATATAAACCAGCCGTCTTTTTTTTTTTTGGTCAAGAAAACCAGCCGTCTATACATGTCTGTCATGCACAAAGCATAGCCCGAGAAACCTTAGGGAATTCCTATTAACACATACATGGTTTTCTATATGCACATACATCTCCGCGGAACTAATAGTTTCGCGGGTTTATTTTTTTTAGCACACACATGTCCGTGGAACTATTAGTTTCGCGAGTTATAATTCTTCGCGGAACTATTAATTCCGCGAAGAATTATAACCCGCGGAACTAATAGTTCCGCGGAGAATTACAACTCGCGGAACTAATAGTTCCACGGACATGTGTGTTAGAAAAAAAATAAACCCGCGGAACTACTAGTTCCGCGGAGAATTACAACTCGCGGAACTAATAGTTCCACAGACATGTGTGTGTTGAAAAAAAATAAACTCGCGGAACTAATAGTTCCGCGGATATGTATGTTTATATAGAAAACGATGTATGTGTGATTAGAAATTCCCGAAACCTTATAGCGCCAGTGGGCCTCGGCCTAACAATCAATATGCACTCCACTGAACATCATGCAAACAAAACAATTTGACCCAGACCCAAAAAAAAAAACATGCAAACAAGAATTATCAGTAGTTACATAATATCTGGTTAAATCAGCAGAGTGTTCCCGCCACTATTTTTTTTTCTTTTTACGAAAAAATAAAGAAGTTAACCTTTTATTTTTACCTTGAAGATGAATCTCGAAGATGGAAGATGATTCTTTTTCCCCTCCTTCAAACACAATGATTTCTTCCCATTCTCTTCTTATTTTTTGTCTACCCTCTTCCTCTCTGTATCTCTCTTCTCCATTTCTCACTACTCCCCCCACTCTCTTATCTTTCGTTCACAGCTTTAAAATTGATTTAGTTTGTTTTAGTTTCTTATTGCCATGGGTGGAAAGATGAGCAGCCTACAACCAATTCATTTTAAATGTCTCATGCCATGATCCAACACAAATGCTCTAGCCAAGATAGGGACACCGATGTGCCATATTTTCGTAAGATATGGAAGAAGGTTTGATTTGATCCATATTGTTCATAATGGCCAAACCCATTCTCACTGTGGCAGCGGAGCTGGTTACAGTGGAGGATTTGATTGGAGGTGTGGTGGTGGCAAATTGAGATAGGGCGACGGGGGTAATCCGTAGTTGGGTGGGAGAAGAAGTGCAAGCAAAAAAAAAAGGTGATTGCATGAAGTAGAAAAACAGTGATTTTCTTAATGGTTTACGTTGCATAGTAAAAATTTCTCTTTGAATTTGTTAAATTTATAGATAAATTGCCGATGTTTTCTCATCACTGACTTAAATATACTACTATTTTGGGATTTCCGTTAGGTTAAAAAGGATCTGTTCTGCATCTACATCCATCGTAATTCTGGTATGTACATTCCGCTCTAATTGATTGTAAAAGTTAGAATGCATGTTATTTATGAGAATGAGAATGGCAAGAAATTGATCAAATATTATAATCGTTTATTCAAGAGAATGGAAGTGAATAGCAGTGGGAGGTCTATTGATGCCAGAGAATCTCGAACTACAATTGTCCTTCATTCAAAAGGTATGCTCATCATCTCCTTCAACTTTATATTGCATTCAATTACAAGTACATGGAATGACTCTATACAACAGATTGATTTTTCCCTCATAGGTAGGATTTAATTGAACAAATGTATATACAAATTTCTCCCTCATAGGTAGGATTTAACTAAATGATAACTCAGTCTGACAACCTTCTGATTAATAATTTTTCCCTCATAGCTAGAATTTAACCAAATAAATGTATATAGTAATTTCAATTTACAAATCAAGAACCTTGAAGTTAGTTTATTTTAGCCTGGGCCATGTTAATTTCCAATTTGATTTTGAATTTGAATTTCCTATCAATTTTTATTTTGTTTTTATTTTATGGATAAGGTAGTTCTTCTTGCTTTACTTCCACTAACGGGGAAAATACAACTCCTGCAACACGGACTGTATCACAAGAAGCTTTCAATTATGATGAGGTTTTTATGCAGCTGAGCTTGCTCTTTGATAATAGTCTAAAGGTTATGACTTGTTACTTTTTAGACTACAGCTCTTTCGACACAAGCCCCTGATTTCTTTGAATTAATGTTTTGCTAATCATTTTTATAATTTTATTTTTTCATCTCTTCCTTCTCTTTAGGATTTGGAAATTCGAGAACTTAGTTACACTCAACAGCTAAATATTTTGAACTCTCATACACCAACGATGACCGAAAACAAATTAATGTGAGTTGCTATGCTAAAGTTGGTCTGTGCTTATGCCAATACTATCATATTCTCTTTACATCTTATGTTTGCATAGTGGTTCTTGAATTTATTTTAGAGATGTTCCTTTTTCCATTAATAACTGATAGAAAGTTAATTATTGGATAGGGGCATGTAGAAGCTTAAAGTGTTATGATGAATACATCTTTCACACAATACTGTAGTAGCGAGAGTCCTTTTTAGTTTGTTTGGAACTTGGATTGCTCACACTTGATGAACACTTTTGGTTTGTGCAATAAGCTCAAATAACTAACACAAATGCTCAAATGTAATTTAAGCAAAGCGCACACACACAATACCGGTATTAGCTTTCTTTGACTCAGTTGTGCTTCAGCTACTTGCTCTCTTCATTCCTTCAGTGAACTCCTGTCAAAATCTGATTTTGTATTCTGCTCCTATTCATATTTGCAATTGTTTTTCTTTATTGGAGTTATTATTTGAGTTCTATTGCTTCCTGTGAAGTGTGAACTTTGATTATATTTGTAGGCAGTTGTACTCTGAATTTTTCCAATAGCTTACTAGAGTTATTATTTGATTTACATTGCTTCTTGTGATTTGTCCAAAACTAACTTTATTTTACAGAACCATGGCCTGCTACATTCACCTGTTGCCATTTTTTTTATCTTATCAAAGTTTTTTCTCCATCATTCAACCTTTAAAACTTTATTCTGCATAGAAGTAAAACCTAATATGACATCACAGTGACATACTTGCCTATTTATTAGTAACATAGTCCCAATCTCACATTGACATCATTATTCAATTCTAACAGGAAAAGCAATTGGTAACATATAGAGTATCTTATCTAATTGACATAATTCAGTATAAACTTTCACCAAGTGTTTAGGCAACATCAAGTCCTGTGCTTTATCTTTCTTTTTTTCCCCCAAACTCACGATCACATTTGGACTTGGTATTCTAGATTATGTTTTTGCTGTTTTAAATTTCAGTTTTTATCAACATTGTATTGATGCAAATCCCACGTGCCTGTATTGTAATATGCAAGAAGCTAAAGCTTTGTTAAGGAGATATGAATATCAGGAAGGAAATATGAACAAAATCTTTTCATGCATATTGTCCTTTTAGTATGCATATCAATATGCTACATCCCTTACCAGTGAAGCTCCTACCACAGCTCTTGACATTCGTAAATCCCTAATTCCATTTGCAATTCATCTTCCTCTATGTTGGGCTATATGTAAGTTCTTCTTGCTTTAATTTCTTTTTTCTTTTAGAATACCCTTCATCACAATGGGAGCATCTTTGATGTGCTAAACCACATAATAGACATTAACATCAATTATGATAATGGGTTTATCTTTCTCTGGTGCATTCCTATCTAATATCAATTTAATTTTTCTCTTATGGAACTATTAGGCACAGAGATAATTGACAGTATATATAAAAACTATACTAATTACTGTTTAGATTATTTAGAGTATATCATATATCAAATTATTACTATATAAATAAATGATTTTATATCATATGTAAAAACCAATAAATCTCACCAACCCGTGCATCGCACGAGTCAATAGTCTAGTGGGAAAGAAAATTGAGATTTCATTCCTCGCACGTGTGTTAAAAAGTAATTTCTTGACCAAAAAAAAAAGAAATAATTTTCATAATACGATTTATGATATTGTATGGATCTTTTTGAACGATTTTGGAATATTTTTAAATTTTAGAATTTTCTCCACTATGTTTGATACTTTCAAACCTAACAGTTTCCATCCTCTATAAAATTAAATAAGACGCAAAAAATGCTAGACAACCAAAATAATTTTATATTAAATAAATAAATATGTATTTTTTAAAAATTTAGTATATCATAAAATTTTATAAAAATATAATTTGATACTTGTGATACATATAAAAATATATATATTGAATGATTAAGAATAAAATATTTTTATATAATTTAATATTTTGTAGCCTTGGCCAACTAGTCAACTACAAGTCCAATAGGAGCAATATTGACCCAATAGCAATAACAGAAATAGTTAAAAAAAGAAGTGGGTTCATGATAAGTTCCTCCTATACTTATCCCAAATGAAATAAAGAAAATAAATAGTTAATGACATAATACATTAAAAAATTATGATTTAATTATCTCATTTTTAGTATCTAGTCAAAGTTTAATTCAAAATTTCAAACTGAAATAATAATATTTATTGAACTTTTATACTTATAACTAATATAATATTTGAAAATAATATTTAAGTCCATTTTATATTTAATAAATACAACATATAATTCTATTGCTCAAATGAATTTTGTTGTATATATATATATATATATGATTTAGATATGGATGCTATAAGAAGTTAAACATTTTGCTATTCTTTGGAAGTCAAGCCAAATTATAATGGAAATTTCATTGAAAATTATGTTAAAGTTGGTGGTATGATTTGTTGTTATTGTGAGTACTCTGGCGGAGAACACACAAGGGATTGGAAGCGCCCAAGGGACTAATAGTGCATTGGGATATCCATATCCAAATCCTAATTCAATGGATGGATTTTCACTCCCAAAATGTTGCCCAACTGAACCAATATGTCGCGGCCTGACGCTATAAAACCCTAAAATTTTATAGCTTTTCTTCTTGTTTTACAATAATCAAGTTGGATTTGAAGGAAGGCTATCCCATAGATGTAATAATTTAATTTAGAAGATTAATTAAATGAGAAATTGTGTTTGCTTTTTCTCTATTATTGCTAATATTATTATTCTTTACATTTCTTATGAAATTTTAATCACTTAATTACCTTAAGAGTGAGTATAGACGCACAAAAATACATATACAAATATATCTTTTTTGGTCTTTACCCACAATATATCATGGAAAAAGGGACCCAATCGAGTCCGTCTCTTTAGATAAAGTACATTAATCACTTGCGTTCAACCTCATAATTATACATACATAACTACATATACATACATATTAGTTTTTTGTTCTATATATATAAGTAATATAACTGAGAATCTAACTAATTTAATTTTTTTTTCAGTAAAAAAAAAAACTAATTTAATTTTTTGGGCTGGATATCTTTGTATTCACTATAAAATGTGTTTTTCATTTTGGGACCTAAAATAATTTCTTTCCAGATATTTTTTTAATTTTAGTCTTTATTATCTGAATTGTTCCGTTAAATCATTATGGAAAAAACGACTTTGGATATTTTACAGATGAAATTGCGATAAATTTTGGACGCTTTTCACACAGATTTTCAATGAAAAATAATTTTTGGATGGATTTTAGATGGATGATATGTCATTCGAAAATGCCTCGATGCAAATAAGAAAATTTAAACTTTTAATAAATGTTAATAATTGTAGTAGTTTTTCATAATCTATGAATTGTAATAAAGGCGACTTCTCACGTGAGAGACATTCATAGGTCTCTCACCGTGAGTGATGACTCTCTACCGTTAGATATATTAGTATTTAATTAAATGGTCCAGATTATATAATAGTTTGAAAATTACATATAGACCCTTATATTTTCATTCCATCACTTCCCTACCCCATATCCCATTTCATCTGAGTAAACAGTCATTTTGGTCCCTGACAGATAGAAGATTCTCAATTGTCAATCGTTAGCCACTTTGGTCCTTGAAAGTGATTTCTTACTATTATTTTGGTCCCTAAAAGTGATTACTTAACTGTCATTTTGGTCCCTATAAGTGATTATATTCTGGACAGCAGAGACCAAAGTGACTAATGAAAAACATGAGTTGAGGACCTTTTAATAATTTCCTATCTATTAGGGACTAAAGTGATACCGTCTGACACTCTCGAGGACCAAAATGACTCTTTATTGCATTTCATCCCTTTCTTCGCTGGTGCACGACGGCGCGGACGGCACAGCCAAATTAAAAAAACCCAGTACCCCCTCATACCTCTCTCCCATCCCACCTTCCACTCCCACCGTCCCCCTACCTCCACCCCTTTGCGGTGGCTACACCACCGAGTGGTACCACTGTGCGCATCAAAAAAGAGAAAAAGTGGAGCGGAGCTTTTCTTTTAATTCATTTCCAAGCTACCATTGTTTCTTATAAGTTATAAGGCTAGGAATGGTGCACATAATATATAGATTGACAGAGATAGAACCTGTTTTGATTCCAGCCAACATACCTCAATTCATGATGCAAAAATAAATGGGCTAGAGGGACTTCCTCTTGACAGCAACGGAAAGCAGAACTCCCATTTTTCAAAAAAAAACTATCGTCTCTATTTTTCTTTTCACGCCGTCTTTCTTCTTTTTTCAGAACCCCCCCCCCCCCCACTCCTTTGCTTGCCCAGCTGCTCTTTTTATAGTGGTCTCTGAGGGCTGCTGTTAACAGATTGGGAACAAGATATGGGGGAAGTGGGTGTTATCGAGTGAACCAACCATGTATGTCTTCTTGGCTGACGTAGATAGGCATTGTAACTGTAACAAGAGGAGGAGGAGGACCCTCTGTTTCTGAAGCTGAAGGCATGGAATGCAGGGAGCAGCCTATTGGAAATTTAAAAAGTTAAGGGATTGTAGTTTTAGAATTTGAATTAAATATGGGGTCAAAATATAAATTAATTTTTTCAGATGTAGGCTTGCTCACGGTGAGAGACCTACCAACGTCACTCATGTGAGAAGTCGCCCCGTAATAAATAGTAGAGTTAAATATGTTTTAGGTCTATGTAATATAGGGAGTTTTTGAATTAGGCCACTGTAAAAAAAGTCAAACTTTTTTTGTCTTCCTTTTATTTTATTTTTTGATTTTAGTCACTGGAGTGAGTTGACCGCTTATGTGGCACATTTCAGTCCTTGTCATCACTCCTACGTGGCCAAAAATGTTGATGTGGCCTTGCTGACGTGGCTTGTATAAATGACACATTACCTGATACATCCCTATAAACATATTACGTTTTGAATTTAGTCCCTCTAAAAAAAACGTGTTTTGAATTTAGTCCCTTAAAATTTATATTTTGACTTTAGTTTCTCTCTCTCTCCCCTTTCCCTTCCCCACCCTTCTCTCTCCTCGAGCCTCACCCACCACCACCACCACAACCTCCTCCTCCATCCTCCTCCTCCATACAGCAACAACAACCCCTCTCTCTCCCCTTTCCCTTCCCCACCCTTCCCCCTCACTTCCACTGTCCCCCCATTCACCTCACTCCAGTCCCACCACCTCCCCCCTCCCCCAATTCTCAGATCTAACCCCCCCTATGGCAACCGAGGAAGAAGGAAACAAAGAGAGAGAGAGAGAGAGAAGCGAGGGAGAAGAAGAAGAAGGCGGCGGCCTTGCGATTTGTTGTTGTTGTTGTTGTTGTATGGAGGAGGAGGGTGGAGGATGGAGGAGGAGGAGGAGGAGGTTGTGGTGGTGGTGGGTGAGACCCGAGGAGAGAGAAGGGTGGGGAAGGGAAAAGGGAGAGAGAGAGGTTGTTGTTGTTGTTGTATGGAGGAGGAGGGTGGAGGATGGAGGAGGAGGAGGAGGTTGTGGTGGTGGTGGTGAGGCTCGAGGAGAGATAAGGGTGGGGAAGGGAAAGGGGAGAGAGAGGGACTAAAATCAAAATATAAATTATAAGGGACTAATTTCAAAATACGTTTTTTTAGAGGGACTAAATTCAAAACGTAATATGTTTATAGGGATGTATCAGGTAATGTGTCATTTATACAAGCCACGTCAGCAAGGTCACATCAACATTTTTTGCCACGTAGGAGTGATGACAAGGACTGAAATGTGTCACATAAGCGGTCAACTCACTCCAGGGACTAAAATAAAAAAATAAATAAAAGGAAGACAAAAAAAATTTGCCGTTTTTACAGTGACTTAATTCAAAAACCTCCTATATTACAGAGACAAAAACATATTTAACCCTAAATAGTATGTTCTATTATTTTATGTATTATATTTAACACATGTAGTATTTAATGAATCACGTTGTTTGAGATATCTTTATATTTAATGAATAAATAAGCATTTTTATAAAATTTAGTATATCATAAAATCTTATAAATATATAATTCAATAACTTGACCAACTTCAAGTCCACTAGGAGCAAAGCCCGACGGTCGACCCAGTAGCAATAACACAAGCACTAAAAATAAGTGGATTCATGATAAGTTCCTCCTATCCCTAATAAAATAAAGAAAAAAATAGTTAATACAATATATATAAAAAATTAAGACTTAATTATTTTATTCTTAATATTTAGTCAAAGTTTAATTCAAACTTTCAAACTGAAATAATAATATTCATTGAACTTTTATACTTAACTAATATAATATTTGGAAATAATATTATTAAGACTTAATTATTTTACTCTTAATATCTAGTCAAAGATTAATTCAAAGTTTCACACTGAAATAATAATATTCATTGAACTTTTATACTTAACTAATATAATATTTAGAGATAATATTATTAGTACTCTTAATATCTAGTCAAAGTTTAATTCAAAGTTTCAAACTGAAATAATAATATTCATTGAACTTTTATACTTAACTAATATAATATTGGGAAATAATATTATTAGGACTTAATTATTTTACT